>CM070781.1:47810126-49010126 GCA_036346955.1 Dipus sagitta | reverse complement strand
GTGAACATACTCACAGCCACCCTCTGGGGGATAAAGGTCCCACGACATCGTCTCTTATTTACGCATGAAGAAAGGCTGCCCCAAGAGAATAACGGACCCAGACTACAGCAGCAATCTTAGGTCTCCTACGTCCAGGCCAGCCCTCAGGTTTCGATCCTTACCAAACCACCTCTGAATTACACCTCTCCACGAATCTTTCTCTTGGCCCTTACTAATTTAATTTCTTCTGTAAGAGGCTTCCTCTTGACCTTTCTAGTTCCTCCCCTAAGAGGGACTGGACAGAGACAGGGTGTTCAAAACACCAGTAAGAAAGACTACCTAACAAATGTAGACTAGCAGGGCGAGCGCACCATTTCCCCCCTACAACTGAACACTCTGGCTACCCCAAAATGATTCCTATTCAGGCTGTTTTAGGGTGGAGCAAAAAAAGGGGGGGGGGGAGGAGAACGAGGGGAGAAAAGAAAGAGGAATAAACACAAATCAACAAACAATGGGCAGGGCCAGGACAGCTTGAAAGTCCTCCTAGAAAAGACAAAAACCACGTATAATATGAGGTTTCCCCGACCCATGGGACGCCTTCCTCCGTACCCCAGGAGGAAACAGATGGCTAGCCCGACGAGCCTTTGCGAAAACAACACGAGACAGGGTTGGGGCGCCCTTCCCTCGGTTCAGCTCTTAGCAACCAGCTGTCGGCTTCACCCGGGAAGGGGAGATGTTCTCAAGTCGGTGTCTGAAGATGGAGGGATGGCTTGATGGTTGTTAGGGCGTGTGCCTGCGAAGCCAAAGGACCCAGGTTCGATTCCCCAGGACCCACGTTAGCCAGATGCACAAGGGGGCGCATGTGACTGGAGTTCGTTTGCAGTGGCTGGAGGCCCTGGTGCGCCCATTGTCTCTCAAATAAATAAACAAAATAAAACCGGTTAACGGGGGGTGGGAGTGGAGGTGGGGGTGGGGGGGCGTCGTCTGGGGTCCCTAAGACCCGAGCGGGCATGCTTTGGGGCGCTGTTCTCACAGGGCCGGGACTGTCATCGTAAATCCATCCGTCCCTGGACACCGGGAGCGGTGACCGGTCCCCCCCCCCCCCCGCAGGCTCCACTTCCTCCGTGCCGGCCGCGCCCGGAAGACGAGGCCATGGCGCCGCCCGCCTCCCTCCCTCCCCGCCGCCTCGCCTCACCCGCAGCTCGGGCCGCGACTCCCTCCGCCGGCGGCCGC
Organism: Dipus sagitta; assembly: GCA_036346955.1. Lineage (NCBI taxonomy): Eukaryota > Metazoa > Chordata > Mammalia > Rodentia > Dipodidae > Dipus > Dipus sagitta. The sequence goes on along the minus strand of CM070781.1, from coordinate 49,008,914 downwards.
ATCGCCTCCCTCCCCGGGGCCCCTTCCGCCCCGGCAGCTTTTTGAAAATGGCGCGGAAGGATGATGGGGAGCCACGGAGGAAGCGCCGCGGTTGCCCGGGTAACGGGACAGGCGGACCCGTGCAGCAGCCCGCGCTGTCCCCGGGAGATGGCGGCGCCGGGTCTCCCGGTGCCCGGAAACACAACGTTCCGGCCGGCGGCGTGGGCTCACGGCGCCCCCTGGCGGTCGGCCCTCCGCCAACTGCAAGGTGCTCACCTTCAGCTGCCTAGGTTAGCTTTCAGGTGCACGGTAAACAGGTGCAGGCAGAAGACACCCGACCAAGAGCAGCTTGCGGGAGGAAAGGGTTTATTTTGGCTTACACACAAGCGGGGAAGCTCCACGATGGCAGGGGAAAACAATGGCACGAGCAGAGGGTGGACATCACCTCCTGGCCAACATCAGGTGGACTGCAGGGGAGTGTGCCAAACACTGGCTGTAACACCCATAAGCCCGCCCCCAACAATACACTGCCTCCGGGAGGCTCCACTTCCCCAACTGCTACCAGCATTCAGGACACACTAGTTTATGGGGGCCCCCTGAGTCAAACCACCACAGCCGCTTACCACCTGTTCCCCGCCATACCTGTCACTGTGTCTTTGCAATTTTCCCCAGCTACCTCTGACACAATTGCTTATGGCCACATAACTGTACAGTGACCCACAGGGAAAAAAAAAATCAGCCCATCAAAACACCATGCCACTATCGTCCTCTAGATCCACCACGAAAGTAAATGTTATAAATTGCTCGCAGACAGCCTGCTCACAGATGTAAAGCCCAAGGTCAAATCCTAGAAGGCCCTTTCTCCTCTGAAAACTAATCTAGATGGTTAGGAGTTGATTTTTCCTCCCACTGCATATGCCTCTCCTTCAGTAGTCTATACTCTGAAAATACAGTTTCCCATGGCATATCATGTAACTGAACCCAGGGTTGTCGATCACTTTGTACACATCCATATATTGCTTTATCATTTCCATTGTTTTTATGAGATTTCGAGGTGGCTGTGAATGGAGTTCTGTGACGATTTTTGTATAATGCCTTGTATATGTATAGTTAAGCACACTTTTATTTTTTTGTAGAAAACAAAAAGGTAGGGTCTTGCTCTAGTCCAGGCTGACCTGGAATTCACTATGTAGTCTCTGGCAAACCTCGAACTCAGAGCCATCCTCCTACCTTAGCATCCCAAGTGTAGGGATTAAAGGCCACCATGCCCGGCAAAAACAACCTTTTTAAAAAAGAGGTAACCATAAATAAATATCAGCAAAATGGTGGTTCGACACCCATCTAGTCAAGATGATTCATTGGTTTTCCTTTGTCACAAATGGGAAGAAACAGAAACAGCCTTGCAATGGAAAGAGAGCTTGCTGTCTGGGCATCAGAGGATTCTCATGTCACCATGAGACAGCTGATGCCCAACCACCCTTATGAGGCTTAGGCGATCCTGAATGTGGGGGAAAAAAAGCCAGACGGAGAGGTGAAAAAGTCACGTTCACTGGCAATCAGTGCTCTCGTATGAACCTGGAATGTCTCCCAAAATCCATGTGCTTAAAAGCTTGGTCTTCAGATTGGCATTATTGGGAGGTGGTAGAACCACCCAGAAACAGAGCTTAGGGAGTCCTGGGGACGTGGCTCAGCAGTTAAGGAAGCTTCATTGCAAAGCCTGCTAGCCGGATGCACAAAGTGGGGCATGTCTCTGCAGTTCGTTTGCAGAGGCAAGAGGCCCTGGCACGCCCATACTGTCTCAAATAAATAAATAAATAATTTGAAAAGAAAAGAATTAGAGCTTGGGGACCAGGGAGATGGCTCAGTGGTTAAAATCACTTGTTTTCAAAGCCTGCCAGCCCGGGGGTTCAATTCCGCAGTACCCACGTAAAGCCAGATGCACAAAGTAGCATATGCATGTGGAGTTTATTTGCAATGCCAAGAGGACCTAAGGTACCCATACTCACTCTCTCCCCTTGCAAATAAAGAGATAAAAATGTTTTTTTAAAAAAAAATGTTTTTAAAAAGAGATGGCTTAACGGTTAAGCGCTTGCCTGTGAAGCCTAAGGACCCCGGTTCGAGGCTTGATTCCCCAGGACCCACGTTAGCCAGATGCACAAGGGGGCGCACGCGTCTGGAGTTCATTTGCAGTGGTTGGAGGCCCTGGCATGCCCATTCTCTCTCTCTCTCTCTCTCCCTCTTTCTCTCTCTGTTGCTCTCAAATAAATAAAAAGAAAGAGAGATTAGTGCAAGGAATCTAGGTCATTGGGTGCATGCACTTGAAGGGAATATTGAAACTTTGTGTAAAGAAAATGTTAGGAGGGGGGTTTGGAAGGAAGAAACTGATAGGAATCTCAAGGGCAAAGAGCAGGTTTTATTTAGCGCATGGGGCCTGAGAGGTTGATGCCTCAGGTTCCAACGGCACTATGACCTTGGAAACTAGAGTGCACACTGGGTGGGCTGGAGAGATGGCTTAGTGGTTAAGGCGCTTGCCTGTGAAGCAATAGGACCCATGTCCTACTCTCCAGATCCCACATAAGCCAGACACAAAGGTGAGGCAAGCACAAGGTTGCACATGCCCACTGGGTGGCACAAGCTTCTGGAGTTCAATTGGCAATGGCTGAGACTCTGGTGGGCCAATTCTCTCTCTCTAAAAAAATGAAAAAAAAATTTAAAGTGAGCACTGGGTGGCATGTGTTAGGAGGTAGGAGGATTTATTAGTCTTGCGGTTGGGGGTAAGAACATTCTAGCTGCAAATTGAGGACGCGGGGCAGGGGGCAGAGGGAGTGAGGACATGGGAACTGCAAGCTATCTGAACTGCAAGTTGTCTGTAGTTATTTTAGTTTCCCAGGATGGGAAGTCCTCAAGTGGCTTCTTGTGGCCTAAGATAGAGGGGTGGGGCATCTGGTTATCTCTGGGCACACTGTGGCTGGAGTTTGTCTGCAAGTCTGCAATCTCTGGTCAAACCCCCAGGACCTGTTTGCTAACTGCTTCACCTTGACCCCTGTCTGTCTCTCTTTCCTTCTTGCATATCACAAGGTAAAAAGCTGGACTGTACCACACACGCATCACCATGACGTTTTGTCTGACGCCAGGCCCCAAAGTAACAGCCAATCACCCGTGCGCTGAAACCTCGGAAGCAACGTTTGGAAACAAACCTTTCCTCCTTTGATTAGCTTAAGTATTCCAATGACAGAAAGTGGTTAAGGGTGTGTGTTTACAAAGGCTGTTAGCCAGGGTCCAATTCCCTACCACCCACATGAAGTGGTACACACATCTGTGACCCCAATGCACCAGTGGAAACGGGAGGCGGAGCCAGGAGACTCGGAGGCTCATTGACCAGCTAGTCTGATGTTCATTCGCAGAGACCAGAAACCCTGTCTCGAAGAGGATGGAACACAGACATTTCAAAGTGTCTCTGACCTGACCTCCCCATACACATGATAGCCTTCCCACACACAAATTAATTAATTAAGTTAAAACAAACATTGAAGTTTGGAAAAAAAAAAAAAACAGAACAAAACAAACCTGCAAGTTAAAAATTCCATGTCAAACCGGACATGGTGGCGTACGCCTTTAATCCCGGTACTTGGGAGGCAGAGGTAGTTAAGTTCAAGGCCACCCTGGAACTACGTAGTGAATTCCAGGTTAGCCTGGGCTAGAGTGAGATCCTTCCTTGAAAAAAAAAATTCCATGTCAAAAGACAAAGAACATGCTAGAAAAATACAACATCATAGAGCTACTACTATATAACTAATGTAACTATATAATATGTCATATATATATACACACACATCTATCTATCTATCTATCTATATGTATAACTAATGTCATAGGCCTATCATGTAGCAAGCTTCTGCAAATTGATAATAAAATATGTTAGAAAATCAATTTCATTAATTTAACTTAAGGCAAGGTATGAAAATATCATTTGTCAAGTGCCACTTCCTCATACCACAGACTCAAGCCTTGAAAATCAGAGGTACGTGTATGGTCACTTTTCACCTCTGTGACAGATGCCTGAGAGACTGATGGGTCTTGGGTTGGTGGTGGTGGGGGACTATTTCTATTTCCCTAAGATAGGGCACCAACCAACCAAAGACATGATCGCATCCAAGGGCTCAATGGTGAGCCAGTGAGCTTACTGAGGTTATTTACAGGAAAAAGATGAACTGGCTCAGGCAGCTGCCTCACTAAAAAGCCCACTCCATGCTGGGCGTGGTGGCACACACTTTTTAATGCCAGCACTCGGGAGGCAGAGGTAGGAGGAGCACCATGAGTTCAAGGCCACCCTGAGACTACATAGTGAATGCATGTTAGCCTGAGCTAGAGTGAGACCCTATGTCGAAAAAACAAAACAACAACAACAAAAAGCCTACCTCACAAAAGCTGCATCATTGGAGACCCTTGTGCAGCTAGCTGGCAGGTAACTACACCCCAATCTCCTTTCCCCTGCATTTCTTTACTGCGTATAGGAGTAAAAAGGCCTCACGAGTCTCCCAAGTTTCCTTAGTGCCCTAAGCCTCAAGACTGTGTGTCTTCACTCCACAAAGGAATATTTCCATCAGGAGGTACCGGCTACACCACGCCCAGTCTTCCGACCTTCAGGAATGTCTACATGTGTGGTGGAAGGGAAGGGTCATGCCAGGACAAGCCACCCAGAGTCACCACTCCTGGGTTCCTTTGTTCCAGAGTTTACTTCTTCTTTGGAAGAATAAAACACACAGAACACAGAAGTGAATCTAGAATCCTCTCCCTCTCCACTTGTAGTTCCGAACTGCTAACTCCCAAGGTTGCTCTCTACCCTGGTTAAAGTATAACTTGCTCAGAAAGTTCTGACTACTTGGTGAGGGCTGGAGAGATGGCTCCACGGTTAAGGTGCTTGCCTGTGAAGCCCAAGGATCCACGTTCGATTCCCCAGGACCCATGTTAGCCAGATGCACAAGGGGGTACACGCATCTGGAGTCCATTTGCAGTGGCTGGAGGCCCAGGTGTGCTCGTTCTGTGTTTCAAATAAATAAATAAAATACTTGGTGCCTTGAGCTTGGTTCAACTCTACTCCTTAGGTCTGAGACCGGCTTCTATGTATTTATATTCTCCCTCTCTCTCTCTGTCTCTTCCTCTCTCTCCTCTCAGCCCTCTGCACCACTTAGTCTGACTTCTGCCCGTCTCCCATTTTCTCCTGGCCCATCTTATAGTTCACCATCCACCTCACTGCAACACATTGCCCAGTCAGATTCTCAGATGGGGCTTATAGGTGACTCTAGCGTCAAAGCCTCTGCCTGGCCTCACCATGGTAGATACATGGCAGCCTACAGTGAGGCTTATTCCCCAGGAGGGACTGTGGAAGAACCACCCTGGTGTCTCCTCAGGTGCTTGACACACAGACAAGATCCAAGCCTGACGTCTTTCTATTAGATTACATAGCCCCTTGCACCACTCCATTCTGAGGCCGGAGAAGAAAGCTTTCTCTAACCGCTTCTCTGTAACACATCTTCTACTGCAGAGGTGTTAAATCTCTGGGATTGGGGCTGGAAGGATGGCTTAGTGGTTAAGGCACTTGCCTGTAAAGCCAAAGGACTCAGGTTCGATTCCCCATGACCCATGTTAGCCAGATGCACATGGTGGCGCATGCATCTGGAGTTCATTTGCAGTGGCTGGAGGCCCTGGTGCGCCCATTCTCTCTCTCGCTCTGTCTCTAATAAATAAATAATAAAAATAGATCTTTAAATTAGAGGAGACCAGTAAACAAGGGATCAAACCAACATATTTCAAGTTACGGCACCAAGGAAAACAATAGGCCTGTCAGAGACGGCCTATTTATTTTTCTTTATTTCTTGTGTACATATTCAGTGTATAAACAGCCATGTTGGTACCATCGTGAGCCTCCTCCCTGCCCGGACCCCTCAGAAGGGACCCTCCTCATTTGGGATTGTGGGTCGTGCATTGCGGAGTTAGCCATCAGTTATGGGTTAGAGGCACGGTTTCTGTGCATGATGTCCCAACGTGTGGCTCTAACATTCTTTCCACCCTCTCTTCCACAAATTTCCCTGAGCCGTGTTGTGTTCATTTTATGTCTGCTTCAGTGATGAGGTCTTGGGAGCCTTTGTGTGAGACGGTCTATTGCAGGACGATGTCAATGAAAGCTGATCAGGAAAAACTGTTGAGAATTAAATAGGAGCTGGTGTAAATAAGATTGTAGCACAGTCCTTCAGTTTCTTAAGTTCTTCACTACTCTTTCCTCCTTATAGTTAAGAAAACATGTAACTTGTAGAAAGACATCGCATCTATCCAGTTCCACCTACCCTGCTGCCTTTTGACTCCTGTCTGCTCCCCTTGTGAAAATAGGGACAACCCCTAAATGCACTGAGAAATATATCCACTTGGGAACTTAGATAAGCGAGCACTATTTATCACGGTATGTCAACAATAGGTCGAGATCCCCATTTAAACTGCACGTGTGAGTACCAGGTGTCCCCCAAGGGACAACCAGCACAGTCCCGACTTGCTCAGCGCTGAGTGCTGTGAGGCCATGCCGAAGCGTCCAGCCCTAACTGTGGGGCACAGCCTCGCCACACTGAAACTGCCCGAGCTTGTTAGAACTGCCGTCTAAGGTCACCCCCAAAACCTACTGGATTCCAATCTGCATTTCATCAAGAGCCCGGTTGTTTCCCAAGTCCATTAAAATCTGAGAAGCGCTGGTGCCGAAAACCCAAAGGTGAGAACAAACCACCTTACTTCTCTGACATCCTGCTCTTTAACTTTCCTGGCTTAGCTATCTTTACTTCGTTGGGACGTCTTCATCTGCAGACAGCCTCTCATGATTTTCAGAAGTCGGCTTGAAGGTTCTATGTTGTTCTCTCCTTATCTCATGCAGCAAATAACCCTGGAGGTTTAGATAACACCCTTAAGGTCTAGAAAGCTTCAGCTGGTAGAAGTGCATTCTGCCTTTTCCTTACATCCACCTCGGTTAAGTTCAAGTCACTCAGCGGCTGTTACCAGGGCTATCAAACACTGGTCCTTGGATGTGATATCATGTATCTATTCCTGCGCTCAGTGGAGAAAAACAAGACCAACACCTGCAGAGTTAGATGTCATTATTACTTCTGTTAACTGATATTGATCAAATCATTGTATTTCCTTCAGCCCCAAATTTTATTCATATATGTCTGGTTTTTAATTTTTAAAAATTATTTATGGGGGGGGGAGAGAAAGTATGGGCACACCAGGGCCTCTTGCTGCTGCAAACAAACTAGACATACAAGCACCCCACTTTGTACATCTAGCTTTACATGGGTACTGGGGAATCGAAACCAGGCAGTCAGACATTGCAAGCAAGTACCTTCAACCACTGAGCCATTTCTCCGGTCCTTCAAGCTTTCTATCAATAAATCTTAGGTTAAGGGCTGGAGAGATGGCTTAGTGGCTAAGGCGCTTGCCTGCAAAGCCTAAGGACCAGATTTGATTCCCCATGGTGGCACATGTGTCTGGAGTTTGTATGCAGTGGTTAGAGGCCCTCGTTAGTCTATTCTCTCTCTCCCTCTCAAATATCCCAGAACTTGGGAGGCAGAGGTAGGAGGACTGCAGTGAGTTCAAGGCCACTCTGAGACTACATAGTGAATTCCAGGTCAGCCTGGGCTGGAGTGAGACGTTCCCTCAAAAAAACAAAAACAAAATGCATAAAAATAAAATTTAAAAAATTTTAAGTTAACTGCTGAAACAAGTCCTAATGTTATGTGCATATGTACATACTACATACATGTTACAAAGTATCATGACACAATAAAATCTACGTACTTAGTTCTCAGTTTAAATAAAAGCAGCTTATATATTTTTTTTTAATTTTAGCAAGAGAGAGAGTTGACGTGCCAGGGCCTCAGCCACTGTACTTAAACACCAAACGCTTGCGCCACCTAGTGGGCATGTGTGACCTTGTGCTTGCATCACCTTGTGCATCTGGCTTACGTGGGATATGGAGAGAGATTGAACATGGGTCTTTAGGCTTTGCAGGCAAGCACCTTAACTGCTAAGCCATCTCTTCAGCCCTTATCATCTGTTTATCTTTTGAGATGGTCTTGCTATGGAGCTTTGGCTAGTCTTGAACTTATGGCAATCCTCCTGCCTCGGCTTCTCACGTGCTGGGATCACAGGCCCAGCTAACATATAGCTTTTTAACCCTCTATATCAGCACCAGATCCACTTCCCTCTGCCCATCATTCCAGAACTTTGTGATCGTCTCACTTTTCCATTTTCACATATTGCTTAAGTTTTGCAGAGTTTTTGAAGTTTTATATTAAAAGACTCATACTGCATATATTCTTACTTTTTTTTTTAACCTGACAATTTTTCTGGCCTTTACACTGTTGTATGTACCCAAAACTCATTCATTTTCCCTTTCATATTGAATGAATACACTTGATCTACTCTACTATCAATGAACATTTAGACTGCTCACCATATCTTTTGCTAGACTTAGCCCTACATATTGAATATCTTTGATACTTTCAATGGCTTTTAAAAAATTAAATGTTTTCATTTATTTCCAAGAAGAGAGAGAATGGGTACACCAGGACCTCTTGCTGCTGCAAACAATCTCCAGACACATGGGCCACTTTGTGCATCTGGCTTTATGCTGTACTGGGTAGTTGAACCTGGGCAGTCAGGCTTTGAAGCCAGCAGCATGACCACTGAATAATCTCTCCAGCCTCATAAATGGCCTTTTACTGTCTTATTTCCTTTCTTATTGTCTGTCTGTCTTGTGGAATATGGAGTCACAATTGTTTATGCTGATTCTGTAAGAATTTGCTTCTACAGAGAACCTATCATATAAAATCCCAAGAATAATGCTACCAAAGATCAACTTTTTAAAAACAAATTTTTGTTTTCTAATTACACAGAACCACATAATCCTCAAAAATTTAAGTTTAAAACGGATCATCACATGAACTCCTTTACCCACATACATGCTTGTTAGACAGTCAGACAACATTCTGTTCAACATTTTAGGAATTACACGATTTATAACCAAGACTGAATGCTGCAGAACTCCAGTGCATTATACACAGGGTAGTCTCTCTCCAACACAAGCCAGGCAGGAGCTCCTAGTGCATTACACACAGGATAGTCTCTCTCTAGTACAGGCTGTGTAGTAAGGAAATATCCTGCCCAGTCATTGAAAAGTGCTAATGGCATTTAATGATGAGATGAATACTTTATGGTAGTACACAGTCTATAGGACAAATAAAATTGCTACACAGGCTGGTATGTTTGCACTTAAATATTTTAGTATAGTATTATATTCATCTGATATTTAATAACATAAAGTGTTGTTCTGGATTCTCAAAACACTTGACTTTCATTTATTTACTTGCAGGAGTGTGGCTGTCCGTGCATATGCATGCACACGTGTGCACCAGAGTCTTTTGCTGACTTAAATGAATGTTTGTCCTGCTTTACATTGGATGGCTGGGGAACTGAGCCCATGCCAGCAAGCTTGGCAAGCAAGAACCTCTGACCAGTGAGCTTTCTCCCCAGGCCCTTGCTTGACTTTATGTAGTGTCTCAGGTACTGACAGGTGCTTGATTCATTTCTCCTTTCTTCTTTCTAAGGCTTAGTGGGACTGTGCGATGCTGGAGCAATAATCCAAAATGTCCTGAATAGTGAATTCCATCGTAACACCAGATCCAGGGTAACAGCGAGCTATCAGACCTTCAAAGTGTTTATACTGGCGTATAAATTCATCCTGCATGGAGTGCCACACCACCTATTATAACAAAGAAAACAGGAACCATTAATGGGAATGCAAACAATTTATAGTCAGTCTGGAGAAATAATGCCAAGAGAGTCTACAAATTTGGCATAATTCAGCAATTAAGAACATATATTCTAGAGCCAGAATCCCAAGGCCTTTTAACTTCAAAGATCTGTGGACTGGAGAGATGAGTTAGTGGTTAAGATGCTTGCCTGTGAAGCCTAAGAACTCCTCCTGTTCAAATCTCCAGGTCCCACATAAGCCAGACGTAGTGATGCAAGCACGCAATGACACACATATGCACAAGGGGTCCATGCATCTGGAGTAGTTTGCTGTGGCTAAAGGCCCTGGTATTCTCTGTCTCTGTCTGTCTCTCTCTCTCTCTCTCTCTCTCTCTGTTTCTTCCTCTCAAAAAAAAAAGAAAAAAAAAAAGATTTGTGACCTCATCTGTATGCAATCACTGCTCTGTGACCCCATGTGTGTGAAGTGTATGACACTCTCTGTGCCTCAAGAGACTCATCTATAAACTGCTATTAATGACACTTTCTCCTCATGTTCTTGTGAGAGTTAAGTGATAAATGAACACTAAGTGTGTAACACAGTACCTGACATGAGCATGCACTCATTATGCTTTGTATATTATTACATACACTCCAAGGTCCACAACAGATACAGCAATGCACAACTATGTGGAGAACTAACACCCATGAGTCAATACAATGAAATACTCAATGCTTAAATTCCATGTCAGATAAAGTTAAAGGTTTTATTTATATAAAAATGATGATGCAGGGCTGGGGAAATGGCTTAGTGGTTAAGGCATTTGCCTGTAAAGCCAAAGGACCCTGGTTTGATTCCCCAGGACCCATGTAAGCCAGATGCACAAGGGGGTGCATGCATCTGGAGTTCATCTTCAGTGGCCGGAGGCCCTGGTGCTCCCATTCTCTCTTTTTATCTGCCTCTTCCTCTTTCTCTCTCTCAAATAATAAATATTTTTTTAAATGATGATGCAAAACATTACATATGGAAGACACCATGAGGAGCCAGGGTCACTACCTACATGTGGAGGATGACTACCTGCAACTGAGCGACTGACGATCTAGCAGGAGAGGCTAAACAAGCAGACAATACTATATATAGATTATGTAAGAGCTACAATTGAAGCTTACTGTATCAACACAGTGCAACACGCTTGTCTCACAAGTACTCGATGAGGGGCATGACGACCATATACATCCCTGTTTGACATCTGAGGGAATGTGCAGTTCCAGGACTTTTCTTTCTTTCTCTCTCTCTTTTTATTTATTTTATTTTTTGGTTTTTGAGGTAGGGTCTCACTCTAGCCCAGGCTGACCTGGAATTCACTACGGAGTCTCAGGGTGGCCTCGAACTCACGGCGATCCTCCTACCTCTGCCTCCCAAGCGCTGGGATTAAAGGCGTGCGCCACCACGCCTGGCTCGAGGACTTTTCTTGTGAGTATTTTATGTCCAAAGTTCTGTCAAGTTACGATTACTATTCTCCGAATAGTTATTACACTTCCCCCTCATTTAGTTTGTGCTATTTCTTCTACCTGCATGCAGCATCCCCAACTTTTAGATGTCCTCTGACTTTTAGTAAGTTAGAACAAATGCAGTTAATTTCACAAAACCTCCCACAGCATTAAAATCAGAACTTCTGGCATTCATCTATAGGCCCTTTAGCATGGTTTATGAAGAATCCTGGCTTAGGCTGAGAAGCAAGCTCTTGCTGGGTGAGCATGAATTCACCAGAGCAGCACGCGCACAAATGTTGCATGGTGTGAGCCCACTGGTATTCCTGTGCTGGGGTAGAGCAAGAAAAGTCCCAGGGTGCGCTGTCTAAAGAGACAGGCTGAGCTCTGGACTGCAATGAGATAGAGAGAGGATGCCCGGATGAAGTGGAGAGCCAGTATGGAGGAGGACACATGATATCAACTTCTAGTCTCTGCACACATGAGAACATACACATCACACACACAGCACCTACCCCAAAAGGCATAACAGCTTATTTTAGGGTTTAAATCTGGTCCCACCATCCACTAGCTAAAAGAGCACTGTAATGTTATTTCAACTCTTTAGGCCTTTGTTTTCTTATCTATAAAATCAAATGTGAGGCTCAGACAGGCTAAGTAAATTGCCCCAAATCATAAAGTTTAATCAGGATCCAGTACAGATTTATTGCTAACTACAACCTACATATCTGGAACCACTCCATTATCCTCCACACACTCCACAGGTGGAACCACTCCACCGTCGTCCACAGCTAGAACAACTCACTCCACTGTCCTCAACAAATGTGCATTTACCTCTAAGAAATAGTCAAGCAACAACAAACCTTAACCAAAGAATAGAGAAACACTTATCTCACAATAATAAAACAGAAAAAAAAGCAGGAATGACTATAATTACATAAAAATATCTATTTTATCACAATCTGCTCTGTAGTTTATGGAACTTTAAAAACTTATTTATTTTTTGATTGGGGAGCTCAGGTATCCCAGGCTGGACTTGAGCTCACTATGTATCAAGGGTGACTTTGAACTCCTGAGGCCCCTGCTCAAGCCTCCCAATGCTGGGATCCTCAGCAGCACACAGCACCACACTGGCGACAGAACTTTCCTCCGCACTGATTAGAAAACCAGCAGCACTGCTGAGGGAATAATTTGGAGAAACAACAGGGCGCAGAATGAGTGAGCCCACCTGAAGCAAGTTCTCCTCTTCACATAAATGCTTGTCCACCTTCTTGTACAGGTTGTCTAGACCTTTCTTCACTTCCTTTCCCGGATACTCTTTGATCACTTTGCGAAGCTCTTGCTTGTTGAATGCCAGCTGGTAGCTCACTTCCTCCTCTCGTATGCCCTGTGCCACTCGTGCTTCAACGCCTTCGAAGAAGTGCTTTAAGGAAATGGAAACAAATAATGATTAAGAACTACTTTCATTATCACTGAATTTAAACAATCAGGTAATAGAAGTATATATATAAAAACCACACAATGTGTGGAAGTACAAAGAAAATAACAATCATTTATTATCATGCCACTTAGTGGCAACTGTTCACATTTCAGATTTCTTACTAATCTTTGGATGTGATCACATCAACTGAATATAATTTCACATGTTGCATTTTCTAGTTAATATTATGTTTATGACATTTGTTTGTTTATATTTATTTATTTTGGTGCTGGATATTTAAACCAAGGACCCGTGTAGCTGGACAAGCTTATTACACCTAGGTATACAATGTCCGCCCCTCCAAGGTAGGGTCTCGAGCTAGCTCTGAAATTCACTATGTAGTCTCAGGATGGCCTCGACTCATGGTGATCCTCCTACCTCTGCCTCTTAAGTGCTGGGATTATAGGTGTGTACCACCATAACCAGCCACATTGCCTTTAGGAATTATCAATGAACCGAGAGTAGTGGTGAACCCCTTTAATCCCAGCACTTAGGAGGCAGAGTTAGGAGCCTTGCTGTGAGTTCAAGACCAGCCTGAGACTGCATAGTGAGTTGTTCTAGGTCAGCCCAGGCTAGAGAGAGACCTTACCTCAAAACAACAACAACAAAAAAAAAACGAGAGGTGGATCAGTGGTTAAAAAGCCTAATGTCCTGGGTTCAGTTCCCCAGTACCCCAAAAAGCCAGATGTACAAAGTGGTCCATGCATCTGGAGTTCGTCTGCAGTGGTCAGAGGCCTTGGCGTGCCCATTTTCTCTCTTCTCCACATGTGCACAAATAAAAGAAAGAATCATAAGTGATGTATGTAGAGCACCAGTGGTGTCGGGCCCACTGGCAGCTTCAGCAGCAGTCTCCCTTTCTTGTCCGCCTGGTCAGCACACCAGAACCTAAGGCAAGTGTGTGTAGTCCCCAGTAAACTGACTGGACAGTTTCAGAACTAGGAAAAAGGACTGAATGAAAATATACTTACATTCAGTTTTTCAAGGGGTTGTCCTAAAGAGTAGATGACATAAGACTGAAGGTGGTCTGTGTATTTTTGTTTGGCTTCTTTCTTCTCAGCTTCTAGACATGAGATTTTCAAACGAGAAAGAGTTGCAAAAATATGGTGAAAGTTTTCCATCATAACAACATCCCTGGGCGTCTTCTGGCTTTCATTTGCTACTTTCTCCACTAGAATCAAAACAGCAGAAAAGAAGTCTGTTTTAACTGCGTTTTGTTATAAACAGTTGTTTGATGAATGATTTTCAAGTGGTAGCTGAGGAATTAAGTACAGTTCTGGGTTAAGTGAAATCTACTGCACTGCAACATCTTCACAGCGACCTGCATACAGTACGTTATCCTATGCACGTAAGGAAATGTAGTATGTAGTACAGATGACTATTCAAATTAGTAGTGAAGCCGGGCATGGTGGCGCACGTCTTTAATCCCAGCACTTGGGAGGCAGAGGTTGGAGGATCGCCATGAGTTCGAGGCCACGCTGAGACTACAGAGTGACTTCCAGGTCAGCCTGGGCTAGAGTGAGACCCTACCTCGAAAAAACAAAAACAAACAAATTAGTAGTGAAGTAATGAATTATTCAATAATTATTATTAGGACAACCTGCTGGCTTCTCAAATACATTAAATTTATATTCCCATTCCACATCTTTCGGTGAAATTAAAACTTTAAAAAGTGCTCAAGAGCTTAACACATAAAAAAGTAAATAATATAATCATAAGTATCACAGAAAATGCATCTAGTTAAAATATCTTAATTTTTGATAACATGACCTTTTCTTTACATTTGTGTGCATGTAGTATGTGTGGTCTGGTGAGTATATGTAGTATGGTATATGCACATGCCCAGACTGGCTGACCAGTGTGACCCAGCAATTTTCCAGTCTCTGCTGCCTTTAGGGCAGGTGCCACAGGTGTGAGAGGTTACTTTTAAATCAACTAAACATCCAATCATGATATTTATCTATCTTTACCCTAGGTTTGCTCACACTGAAATGTACATGCAATTGATGAGATGATTCTGCTTCCTATTATATGTTTGCTTTTAAAACTCTTGAGTAGGGCTACAGAAGGCTTAGCAGTTAAGGCGCTTGCCTTAGGTGAAGCCTAAGAGCCCATGTGCGACTCTCCAGGTCCCACATAAGCCAGATGCAAAAAGGTGAGTCAAGCGCAAGATCACACATGATCGTGTCCAGAGTTCGACTGTAGTGGCTGAGGCCCTGGTACACCAATTCTCTCTCTTTCTGTGTCTCTGTTGCTCTCTCTAAATAAATAAATAAATAAATAAATACTCTTGAGTATAGTGATCAGATAATTACCTTCAAATTAAATGACATGTCCAACAATGTTCCTAATGTGACTGTGGGCTCTGACAGAAGCTGGTGGAGCATTATAGTATTACAGCTCTATTCTCCTTCATGTAACAGATGTGTAAGTGAACCAACCTGTAAAGGGTTACCATCTTCAGAACTCCTTGTTAAAATGCAAATGTCACCTGAGAGGCCATTTTCTAGATTTGAAAACTCATTTTCCATAGGAACAAGCCATCTTGAACTGAGATGGAGTGTTCCCGATGTATGTATGCTTAGTTTTTAAACTTAAGAAATCTTGAATTTCAGGAAACTAAAAAAGACTGTAAAATAACGACAGACGTGTCTTCCAAGTTACCAGCAAGAATGAAAACAGCAATCACACCGTTCTTCAGAACACAACCACGAAAGCTTACCGTTAACAAACACTCCTCTAATGAGTTTGGTATACGCTTTGTCCAGATCTCCACGGCGCTCGGCATTTTTAAAAATTGATTCTGCAAGTCCAGCAAATTCCTCAAATTCAGCAACAAATGGAAGAATTCCTACTTTACTCTTCTTTGAAATCTTGACTTCTTCCATTTGCCTTATCTGGTTACTCTACGGTTAGGTGGGAAGCAGGGGAGAGAAACAGGCGAGCAACTTAGGAACTGCATAAAACCAAACATGCACCATGAGGCAGGACATCAGTACCAGCTTAGTTACAACTTGAACTCAACACGAACCCTAGCAAGGTTAACTAAGAAACTAATCCTGTGGATTCAAAAATATTTTCTACTATGTCTTATTCAAGAAAATAAAAACAAGGAACATGCAAGTTACTTAGAATAAGACACAATCTTAAAGGATACAATATACACTGCACTTGCAAGTTTGGCAGGCATACAGGTGAGCAGCTTTCTTAGAACATCAGATACTCAGTTGGCCAGACAAAATGGCTGAACTTAGGTGCAATCTGCTCATTTTCTGTAGCGATCTGAAAGCTACGCTTTATGCTCAGCACACACAGACCCAGTCACTGCCATGTTCCAAAGAACCCAGCATGCAACACTGCTGAGCATGGCCAGCCTCCCAGACAGCAAGAGAAGACCTGAGACTCAGTGAGAGAGGGCTGCCAGGCAGCAAAGGAGCCATCCTTCTCCTGGCCATGTGCTTGGGTGCAGAAAATTTAGGAGAAAATGTGTCTAGGCTACTTCATTTGTCTGCTGCCCTGTCTTGAAAGCAGCATGACCATTCTTTAACAAATTACTATTCACTACACAAGCCACCACTTAGCTAGCACTTATTCTCTGCCAGGCAATGTGTTGGCAAAATCAAGATGTGATATTTTAGAAACACAAGTGCCTTTATAAGTTAACTTCGCAAAGGTGTCCCCTAGGCATCACCATCAGCCTGTGCTCACCCTGCCTTTTCCTTTCGAGCGTCTGCTGGCAGTCAGAAGGCCCTGGTATCACCACTTTCAGAGAAGGGGTGTTGCTTCTGTGATGTTGGGTAGTGAACCCAAGCAAGCACTGTACAACTGAACTATACTCCAGGCTCAGTAAGCATTATTGTTATTTTAATTATTAAAAAATTGCATGGAACTTAACTGTCCTTAACATTTTTATCTTCCACTGTTATACAGATACTTAATAAGCAGATGCAAATCTGAGGCTGTATGCTAGAAATATTCATGATACATATCCACTTTCACACAGTATAAGTATGTTAGTAAAGTACAAGTCTTTTGCTGGGGGTGGTGTCCTTGCCCACCCACCTCATTTGAGGCAGGGTGTCTGGTTTCACGTCCATTGTTCCTTGCTGGGCTTGCTTTGAGTGTCCAGAAAATATTCCTGCCTCTGCCTCCTGTCTTGCCATCAACATCAGCATGCTGGGGTTACACAAGCCTCTCAGGCTTTGGGCTTCTTAAAAATTTTTAAAATATTTTATTTTAATTAATTTATTTATGGGGTGGGGGAGGGATGGCATGACAGGGTCTCTAGCCACTACAAATGAACTCCAGATCTATGCACCACCATGTGCATATGGCTTATGTGGGTTTTGGGGAATCAAACATGAGTCCTTAGGCTTCCTAGGCAAGTGTCCTAACTGCTAAGCCATCTCTCCAGACCTTAAAAAAAATTTTTTTTATGTGGTGCCTTGGAATTGAACTCAGGTATTCCAATCTGAGTGTGAGAATTTTATCCACTGAGGCCTCTCTGTAACTCTGTAAGAAAAGTCTTTGTAAGGACCAATTCATTTCTGCAAGCCTACCCAAACCTTAGTAGAAGGAGAGAAACAATGATTATTGGAAGTTCTTAATAATAGTTTGTTCTTAAAAGGAAGCTTGTTATTAAACCACTAAAATGAATTATAGTAATTTAAACTATCAGCATTCAAGTTAATTTCATTGGATAAATGACAGGAATAAATGTAGATGACTTCCAATTGTTTCATTGTATCAGTGTCACTGGTCAGTTAACGTGTGACTCAGTGGGTCTTTTAAGTAGCTGCTGCCCCTGTGCCACCAACTCAGCGCTGGCCAAGTCTTGGGGACCCTCCACTCATATGCTGATGCCACTTAACTGCTTCAAGACTTGGGAAGCATGAACACTAGAACTTAATAGGAAGCGGGAGTGCCTTGAGTTAAATAAATGAACTATTTTGTGTGATGATTATGATTCTTGAGTTATTCCTTAAAGTAACTTACAATGCATTTGTCAAAGTTCCTTTTGACAGTCACCAGGACGTTGCCCAGCGTGGTGCTCAAGAAAGATGCAGGGTCCACGTTCTGTGCAGTCCACACGTGGTGGCTCATTTTGACCAGCATGTAGAGGGAGTTAAAACTATCGATTTTGTCTCCTAATGCAATTAAGTTGTTCAGTTCTGGCTCAATGCAGCGGAATATTTTAGTCATCATTTGGCGAATCATATCTTTCCTGTTCAGAAAGCAAACAAAATACATAGTTGCTATAAACTTCAGGTGAATTCACCAAGTTTAGTCCATTATCTAAAAAAAAGCTAAAATTCTGTACTTCAATTAACGATGTCAAAGTGTGATGAACTAATTTAGAGCTGTTTTCAATATGACAGTATCTTATTAGAGTTAAGTTTTATCACTCACGCTGGCTTTGGGTCACTTGCCTGTCTAAGTGGAATGGTGCTTCTAAGACAGCACCACTCACAGGCTGCCTCCTACAGCCAGCACCAGAGCGGGCAGAATCTGCGGTTGCCGGGGAAAAGAGCTGAAGAGCATCCCGACAGGATTATGCGAACCGTGCCTTGTGAGACGGGGCACGAGTCTCTGCTGGGTGCTGGCCGACCACTCAGAAGCGTCTGGACTCTTTAGTAAGCAGCACTCCTCGTGTTTTTTTCCCCCACAAACAACAGACACAAGACACAGAGTGGTAAGTACGTACTCAGAGGAAACATGCAGCCCAGTGCCAGGATTAGGTTGCCGTGCCAGTATTCCTCCATCCAGGTCCTCTGCTTCAGTCTGTAAAAATTACTCAAGCACTTGATACAATGAAAAACCAACAAACTGCCTAGCTTATATGCCAAATACCTGTTCAATTCTTAAAATGCCTAGCAGAGAACAGAGTTTGGAAAATAATCCTGAAAGTGACATAATTTCATGTATTATTTACTAATGTGCATGAAAAACTGTGTTCTTAGATGTTTCAGGAGAAAGTATTGTAGGGCAGCATGCTGTGTGTGCGTGTGTGTGTGTGTGTGTGTGAGTGTGCGTGTACACAATGGAGGAAAGGAAGGGATGGTGCATGTGGCTGGGAAGGTGTTGGGAGAGTAATGGTGGCTCGACACACACACAAAAAAACTTGGAGAATTTTAAAAAATTGAAAGAAGCCAGGCGTGGTGGTGCACGCCTTTAATCCCAGCACTTGGGAGGCAGAGGCAGGAGGATCACCATGAGTTCAAGGCCACCCTGAGACTACACAGTGAATTCCAGGTCAGCCTGAGCTAGAGTGAGACCCTACCTCAAAACACCAAAAAAAAAAAAAAAGAAAGAAAGAAAAAAGAAAAGAAATCTCATTAACCATCCTATTCAAACTTCAGCATTAAAAAAATGTTGTCAAAAATTCTTACAGAAGCCAACTGCACAGCACTGCTACAATAAGCAACAAGCTCCCACCGTCTCTAATGATGATTTTTTTCACTTGTTTTATGACTGACTGCTTTTTATAAGTCTGTTGTCTGAGGCACACATTTTTGAAGGTAATTGATTAAAAATCACATTTGCATTGTGGTTTTAAGATCTTCAAAATATTCTAGAAATTGTCTCATTTCATTTTCTTACATTTACACCAAACCACATTATATGCATGTCACAGAAGAGGAAGATGAGATAGGATCACTGTCTCTGGCTACTTTTTTACAAAGTCCTATGACAGACTCAGATGCAGAGCTGAGGCCTCAGTTATTTCCTGAACATCATTATCTCTTGTATTTTTCCCCTGGTAAAATTAAAATGATTTTTTTTTTTTGAGACAGGCTCTCACATTCTATAGCCCAGGATGGCTTGGAATTCATGGCAATTCTGTCTTAGCCTCTCAAATGTACCCAACTTAAAATTGCTGTTTGAATAGTGTTCTCTGCAAAATAAAGCCAGACATTTCCCCCTTTATCAATTTAGAGAATATTTACGACTAAGATGTTTCAGGAATATCAGACGCCCAATCTCTCCCCACTATCTGTCTTTATTTTTTATGTGAAATAACAAGAACATTTACAGAAACTTCTGAGCTGGGACCACACAGTACTTAGGGTAATTCTGTTCCCGGCAACATAAATGTGAGACGTACCACAGTTCCAGGCAAACTCTGATGCTGCTGCAGCTTGAAGAATTTACTTATGAAATCCTGCTCTGCCAGACACAGGGGCTCCAGTTCACTGAGGACCTGTTCAAATATCTGAACAGAAATCAAGACAAGCCTGTGATGAAGGACCTGCTGCACATGCTTAAGTACCACCCTATACTTAATTTACACTTCAGGGACCATGCATCTGTACTGTCTGTCAATCCTCTTGATCCACAAGGCCAGAATCCCAAAGACAAACTCTTCCAGGACTGACAGGGCAGTACAGTGTTACCAAGGTGGAACTGGACCACAGAACAGAAAAGTCACTCAAACCACTGAAATGTCATCCTAGTTGCAATTCACAATTTGTGACAAATAAATGGAAGCAAAGCTTTTATATCAATTAGCTGGCGCTTCCTTTTTTTTTTTTTTTTAACAGATTCAATTCTGAACTGGAAAGTAAGCTCTGGGAATGTCTTTGAGAATCCCAAGAGCTCAGGTTCTGAAACCCTTGGCTATCACAATCTGCTGCTAGCAAGAAGAGAATACAAGCAGGGCTTGCTTTCTTTTACCTTGTCGAATTTGGTTCTGTCGGCGACGTCAAGGTCAGAGGCCGACATGTTTCCCATATCCAGCAGGGACGACGACTGGGACCTGCGATTCCCTGAGCTCTGAACACTGAGCTTATTCAGACTAGAAGTAGATCCAGTCAGCTTGCCAGAGCTTCCGTGAAGACCTAAGAAGCAGTAAGACTTTCAAAGTGGTGATCTTCATGAATAAAGGATCCAGAATATCTATCAGGGTTGCCGCCTATTGCCCTGGCCTTCTGGACTCGCATGAGTGCACTGGTCTGCTATAGGGGACAGGGAGTGCAGAGTCTGTCCCTCTCATAAACCTTTGGGTCCTCCTGCAGGACAGCCTGCCAAGAGAAGTATCCTACAGACAGAGCTACTGGCTGAAGAAGATGGTGGGGTCGCTTTCCCGTATGGATAAAGGTCACTGAGTGCCATCTGAGTGCAACAGTGGACATGATAGTACTGTTTCTGGAGAAAATGGCTATATTCCAACAATAGTCACCTCCACCTTGAGTCAGTCTATTAAGGTGAACCACATGAAACTATCTATCACTGTTTGATCATTCTGGCCCATCCAATCAGTTATATGAAATTCAACGTAATGCATTCTTGCACCTGGAAACTCTGCTCTCCATGAGCAAACTAACCACAGGGAATATAAATAAAATAAATAAATAAAAATAAAACATCCTGAAAAATCTATTATATTTAAAAATAACACCAAAACACTAACCACATTAAAAGACACTTATATTTAGGTAGAATTTAGGTATTTATAGCCATGAAGAAAAATGTAAGCATATGCTGGACAATAGCCCACATATGCCCAGGAATTAAGAGATTCTTTATTTTTTTAGAATCAAGTATGCCATTTAGACTCAGAATTACATATAAACAATAAGCAAACTACATTAAGATATTCTTGAACATTTCTCAGTTAACACGTACTGCATGCTAACAAAGGAGCACATGAAGTTGTAACGGGGCATCTCCAAGTACACTTTGGTTTCACTATGCAAACTATGAGTATGTTCCCATGAGAATTTTTATAGCTCTTCTAAACACAATCTGAAAACAGAAGTGTGAAGGTAAAAACTTTTCATCAGTTTCTGACAGCGTTACTCCTGACCATACGATTTTTCCCTACATCACATATTTCTTGGATGTACCACACCACTACCACCAGGGCGGTATTTTTTTCCAACACCTGGCAATGCCGTGCAATTACCATTTCTGCGTTAACTCTGTTCAAGACAAAGAACTGGTTTCTCAACATGAAACGGGCATGCATTGGGAATACCTGCGGTCCTCTAAGCATACTCACTCTCTGTTTCCTGTTTGACAGCACTCTCTTTTCGAGGCAGGGTGGCTGTGATGGGTTAGGTGGCAAGCATCAAAGACAGAGACAAGTTAATCAACTGCAATCGCACAAACCATGCACGAGAGGAAGTCAAAGCTCGAGTTTAAGACACATGCAAAGAACCATGAGCGTCAGGTGACCAGAGGTGCAGACACATGTTTGGTTGTCAGCTACTGTTTGAGAAATGATTAGAGAAAATGTTTACTAGTCTTTAATGTACTTTTTAAAACTCAAATATCCAGGGGAAAATCACCTACATTTTTAAACCGCCTCCCACATACTTTTAAATAATTTATTTTATTTTTTTAGGATGGTGATAATAAGTAAATTTGCAGTTGTGGTTCCTGAGAAAATGTAGCTCAAATAATAATTTAACACAGTAGAAACTCAGAAGAATGAAGGGGTAGGTCAAGACATTAACAATTCTATATTCCCTGAAAGCTTCCGAAGAGAACCTCCACTGCACTGAATAATTTGATGCTGAATCTGGTAAAAAAAGAAAAAAAAAATTACATACATAGAGCTTTAATGTTTAAAGGCCTTTGCTTGAGTTCAGTTCCCCAGTACCTGCATAAAGCCAGATGTACAAAGTGGCGCATGTAACTGGAGTTCGTTTGCAATGGTAACAGGCCCTGATGTACTCACTGTTCTTTCTTTCTCTCTCATAATTAAATAAAAATGTAAAAAAAAAGATCATTTTAAATTAAAACTAACTATCAAACAGAATTACTCCATAACTGGCCTATGAGTAATGCTAGAATGAAAGGCACAAAACAAACTCAGATGTGTAGAGGAGTCAGGAGGAGGGGATGTTATACGGAATGTGTCCCACGGGCCACTGGATGTTTCTTTTAGACTTTGTTCTGTTATATTTATATGTCACATTCAGCTTATGCTGTGAAACATTCTGAACTCAAATTAGAAATTAAAATGAAAGGCAAAGAAAAACCATATAATGAAACAAAACTAAAAAATAAACCAAAAATCTTTCTTAAAAACTGAGCCCAAGTGTCAACTGAAACACTCCCTTGTCATACTTCAAGTCTAAGTATAAACTCCTAACTTGTCACACTAGTGACACATTTCAAAGTACATGAATATTAAGATGGCAACTAGAGGTCACAGGACAGCTAGCCAATGTGAACAGTGCCTCCTAGTGGCCTTAAGGTATCATCAGGCCATGTTCACAGGACCCAGAACAAGGCCAATTGATTCCATTGTAGTTTTCTTTATTTTACTATGCAAATAGTTACCACTACTGCCTATTAATTATAATTTTAACTGAAAAAATAGAGTCTTTATAACTAGCATATTCTCATGTAAAATTTCAAACACTTAAAATAATCTCCAGTAAAAGATATCTTTAATATGTATGTTATCTAACTATAAATATATGTTATCTATCTTTAATTATGTATCTTAAATTCCCCTTGCTTACCATCTCATTGACTACATTTGTAGCAGAGAAAGGGGGGAAAAAACTCCACCAGAACATTAACCCTGAGGGGAATAACTCTATGCCTATGAAGATGTCAAATAAGTCTATTAAAAAATATATACCAAAAGCTGGACGTGTGGCGCACGCCTTTAATCCTAGCACTCGAGAGGCAGAGGTGGGAGGATCTCCATGAGGTCTGCCCGGGCTAGAGTGAGACTGTACCTTGAAAAATCTAAAATAAAACAAAACAATAAAATACAGCAAAGATCTACATAAAGACCACAAAGAATAGATCCTGCCCTGGCATCTTTAACCTATTTTGAAATACTTGAGATAAGATGTTAAAGATAAGAATTAAATGTTTCAAAAAGAGAAGGATACTCTCCCAATATTGAATCGACTATGTAGTTTTCTTCTGTTAGACGAACTCAACCTCACTATTCCTAAGGGCATCTGTGAACCAGATTTATCAAATCAGGTAAAAAGCAAAAATTTATATTTGGTTTATAATTACTTTAATTCACTGAAGTTATCTTTCTAAAGTTTTACACTTTCATTTTAGTCATAGTTACTATTAAAATTCATTTAAACGTAATTTGGGTCATTGAAAAGATATCTTGGGGAAAACTTACATTATATCTGATTCACAATATCTAAAGTCATGTGTCTTTAACTCGAAATTTACTTGTAAAATGCTAACAAGTCAGATCTTCAAAGATGAACTATACTGCTATAATCTCAATTATTTAATTTGAATCTGGTAACAATAACTGACAGTGTCATTTTCTAGGTGATTGTCACAAATAACTGTCCTACTACTTATATTGATAGTTACACCCGAAAGATTTATCATTTTGTTATAATACTGTTTTAAATTTTTAAGTACTTTCTAAACCTATATTATATAAATTAAAACTATTTTAATAAGATAATTTAAGAACTTACGAATAGGAAAAGAGAAAGTGTAGGTTTCAGATGCAATGATAACATTAAGAGACCACTGCACTAGGATTTAAGCTGTTATTATTTCATTTCTTAATGTGGATCTGACTTGTTTTCATACACTGAAAAGAAGAGATCCTGCAATATAAAATGGTTCACTAACAAGGTGACAAATATACTTATGAAAACATTAAACATGTAACTGCATTAATCATATGCTCTTTGCTCAAAAAAGGCATAACATATTCACGGTCAACGTTAACAAGGATATAAACACTGTGGTTTAAGAACAGTTAACCTTTAGGATGAGTTAGCATTTCTGTTTCGAAAAGCCTCCTGTCCCAAGACTAGACCACATCTCTATCCAAGTGTATCATATTCACGGACAAATTCAAGCTTTTTCAAATGCCCAGACTACTTTACTGAGTAGATTATTTTTTTTAAAGTGAGTTATAATATCATGACCCACCAAGGGCAGCCTTGTCTGCCCTAAGGAGCAGGATGGCAATGTGGGCTCTCAATGGTCAACCCTGCCTCCTGCAGTTGCTTAGGGCACAGGTTCCTTTCAACAGTCAATGCTAAACTCATTATTCTAAAGGGACACTATGCAGACACATCGAAGTACACACGCAGCCCTTGAAGGCTGGGTCTGGACTAGAATAGTCACAGGACTCCATCAGAGAGCTGGAGGCAGAGGTGGGTGCATGCAAGAGCGGAACACGGGCTTGGCACACGGCCGTTCTCAACTTCATACCCTTGCTGGCTACGCCATCACAGCACTTTGTGTGCTTAGAATCTGTAAGCTGTACAAAGTAAAATGCCCGAGCCCATTGCTTTACATGAATACTGTATAATCACAGGGGAAATTTTGGTGACATTTTTATAAACCACTGACACAGGAGAACATACTTCAACTTCTAAAACTTTGATTAAAAATAGTCAGTGTGAAGTAAGAAGCCTGGAACCATTTTCATTTTCACTGAGGTCAACAACTTGCTCCCAACTCTGAAATAAAAGGTCTTTTGGGAATGAAACTGAAGACTCAATATCCTTCTCTTATCTAATACTTTCGATACCAGACTGTACTCCATTTTTTTCACCATTTGCTTTCCTTTGACTACATATTCTTAATTTCCACATGAATATATACTTGCTCTCAGATCTATATATGGAATTTTGTTAGTAAAAAACATCTTTATAGATACACATTTCCTTTCAAATACATCTTCTTTAAAACACCTGTAGGTTAAAATGATTTAACCTTCTTTTTAATTAATTCTATAGTATTTTCGTCTACCTTTTTTTTTTGTTTGTTTTTTTTTTTTGAGGCAGGGTCTCACGTTAGCTCAGGCTGACCTGGAATTCACTGTGTTTTCTCAGGAAGGCCTTGAACTCACGGTGATCCTCCTACCTCTGCCTCCCAAGTGCTGGGATTAAAGGCGTGCGCCACCACGCCCAGCTCTTGTCTACCTTATTTAAGAAGCCTTAAAGTTACTTCTCATAAGTAGAATGATTCTTAGTAAGAAGAGAGTGAACTAGCAGGGCAAAGCTTACCAAACTTCTTGCTTTCTTTAGTTGTGCCAGTCATCTTGATCTTTGCAACTTCAAAGAAATCTTTGATTTCTCTTTCATAGAGTCGGGATAAATAATCCATGTAATTCTTAAAATAAATGTAATGTACTTGTTAACAAAGCATGTATGACAATTTCTCTTTTAAACCCTCCCCCTAAATTCTTCATGCTTATTTGGTAGGCTAAAACCACGTATCTTAAGAGTAAAAAGTAGGCTATTTTTGTCTTTAAAAAAAATCAATAGGTATCACAATATTAATAAGTTATAAAAATATCAAGTCAAACAATCACACTTATATTTTCATTTTTACATATTCTCTTTGCACATTTTAAATATTGTTGCAATAATACTGGACGGGATATTCGAATTCTGCTTCTGTCTTACATGGGCATGCTGTCTAATCTGTTTGCATACCACAATTTAGTAAACCAATTCCCCAACCAAGGACACTGAAGTGGTTTTAGTTTTTCTTGTGATACTGTCATAGAACCTTGTTTTTTTTTTGTTTGTTTTCGCGGTAGGGTCTCACTCTAGCCCACTCTGACCTGGAACTCACTCTGTAGTGCCAGGCTGGTCTCTAACTCACAGGGATCCTTACTGCCTGCCTTCCAAATGCTGGGATTAGAGGGGTGTACCATCAAGCTGGCCCAAAGTACTACAGTACCATAGTTTGTTTGTAATGAGTTATTTACTTGGGATCATTTCCTAAGGGTGGAATTACAGAGCCCAGGAGTCTGGGTGTCTTTATGATTGGGTGCTGAACCATGTTAATGAAATCAAGGGGAACATCTGAGTTTCACTGGGCCTTTGTCAGCCTTGGGTGCTATCCCCAAATACGTCTTTTTCAGTCAGAACTGAATGAAAACATCACACATTTTTCATGACATTTTTTTTCTTAAAACAAATGGTCCCTTAAATGAAAACATCTATTGCTCAGCATACAAACTCATTTTTTTCATGTCTCTATCATAACTGCTTATCATCACATAAAAATACCTTATTTATCCAGGAAGGATTTTTCATCAGTGGAAGATCTATATCTTTCTAAATTAAATACCATTATACACAGTTTGACTAAATTTAAAGGCACTTGTAGTAGAAAAATCACTCCTGGCTATTTCCAATTTATCATGGGATATAAGATCCAACCTTTTTTTGTCTTAAGCTAATTTATTGTTATGTCCTTATAAAACAGTGTTGCCTCAGACACACTACAGATCCCATCTGTCTTTAGTATGTACGTAGCCCTTATCTGTCAGAACAGTTAGGCCAGACGCCATAGTGCCAGCGTTTGTAACCCCAGCATGCACCTAGTGCAAGAAGGGAGGTGGAGGCAGAACAGCCTGGAAGCTCATAGCATGGTGAACAAAAGAAGGTGGACAGTGAAGACTGTCACCTGAAGTCTCTGACTATGACTTTGACATGTACCATGGCACTCACATGCCCCCCCCACACACATAAGAAAGGACAGTTAGTCAACGCTGAGGAGATGGCCGTGTACCATGGCACTCACATGCCCCCCCCCCACACACACACAAGAAAGGACAGTAGTCAATGCAGAGGAGGTGGCTGAGTAACGTGCATGCCATGGTAGCACGAGCTCCCCAGCATCTGTGGAAAAGCTGTGTGGAGCCGTGTAGCTGGAACCCCAGGTCAGGGGGCAGTGGTGACAGGACTCCTGGTGCTGCATATCCAGGTACTTGAAGCACATAACCAAATGCCTCCATTTCCCACAGGTCTCCATAATCATGCGTACAACAATTAGGAACTATACATAGATGCAGCCTAAGCTGCAGTTAGGTGCTCAGTTGGAGGCAAGGCTAACTGAATAAAGAATGGGCTGAAGCTTGGGAGGCAGAGGTAGGTGGACTGCTGTGAGTTCGAGGCCACCCTGAGATTACCTAGTGATTTCCAGGTCAGCCTGGGCTAGAGTGAGACCCTACCTCGAAAAACCAAAACAACAACAACAAAAAGAATGGGCTGAAGAGATGGCTCAGCAGTTAAGGTGTTTGCCCGCAAAGCCTAAGCACCTAGGCTAGATTCCCCAGGACCCATGTTAACCCAGATACACGCATCTGGAGTTTGTTTGCTGTGGTTGGAGACCCTGGCATACCCATTTGTTCTCTTTGTGTGTCTCTTCTCTCTCTCTCTCTCTCTACTTGCAAATAAATAAATTAAAAATATTTGATAAAAATACAGAATGTCTTTTTTTCTCTTTTCATTTCTTTTAAAATAAAATTCCTAGTTCTGACACTCCTGGCTAAATTATAGACTGTGAGAAAAAATACATACAATCTACCAAAGGCTCAAGCCACAGGATCAAGTAACATTCCTGGGAAATAAGCTGATTTCATTTAGAGTTCATTAAGAGTGTCAATCAAATACACCCCCGAGCAGAGAATGATTCATAAATCCAGACTATCCTGGCTCTAGTCTGATTTCTTCATTTTAGGTTACGTTCACGAATTCTGCACTGTATATAAAGACAGGGTAATAATACTCACTGAGAACACAATTATATAAAAAGCTTATTGATTACTTATTGGAATATTCACTAGGGAACAAAGCACTTGGCACAAAACTCAGGAGTTATGTTATATTTAATTATTCAAAATATTAATCTTCCTAAAGCTACAGAAGGCAAAGAATCCTAGTACTTTAAGGATTTTTCTTTAAGATGCAAGTCAGAATTCTGTTGAATGGGGAAAACAAAACAAAACATGAGCAAAGGTACATAATGCTCAAGAAATTAATTCTGAGAAGCTAAAATAATTCTTTCTAAAATAGCCAACCACTTAAGATGCATACAAATATCAAAGAGGAAAATTCATTCTCAGAGATATTTGAAATTATGATTTTAAAGGAATATTTATTTTACCAAGATTTGTGTCCCTTCTTACGATCTTACGTTGAGAAGTAGGAGTCAGATTTTACATTAAATGGGCAAAGGTCCCTCAAAGAGAAAACACGTGAAGACTGGTATAAAAGAATGCCCTACCACCCAATATGTTGGCATTAAAGTATTGATAAGAATATACACAATCTGCCCCTTTCTTAGTATCACTTATTTGTTTGTTTGTTTTTCGAGGTAGGGTATCACTCTGGCCCAGGCTGACCTGGAATTCACTATGTAGTCTCAGGGTGGCCTTGAACTCTCGGAGATCCTCCTACCTCTGCCTCCTAAGTGCTGGGATTCAAGGCATGTGCTACCACGCCCGGCTCTTAGTATCACTTCTTATCCCTCTGCTTTCTCCAGAAGCTCAAATCTACCATACTGGCTAGGAATTGCTTTTGAGTTAACAACTTCAATATCCTTCCACCACAAAGACAGAACACACCACTCTTTCCAATTCTAGGACATCTTTTAGGCTCATGTTACATACATGATATTATTAAGCTATTAAAAGTTTATGTACTACTTGACAAATTTTTTTAAGCCCCAAATGTGCAAAAATTTTAAAGATATAACATTTAAGTGATTTTCAGAATTTAAACTGCTCTTTCAGCTAAGCTACTGAGAATACTATTAGCTACTAATGTGTTTGGGTTGGGTAAGTGGCAATGCTTTTGCTCTATTTTTTAAAAAAGAGACTGGAGAGATGGCTTAGCAGTTAGGGCGCCTGCCCGAAAAGCCAAAGGACCCAGGTTCAATTTCTCAGGACTCATGTAAGCCAGATGCACAAGGTAGCACATGCACCTGGAGTTCGTTTAAAGTGGCTGGTGGCCCTGGTGCACCCAATCTGTCTCTCTTATCTGCTTCTTCTTCTCTCAGATAAATAAATAAAAATAAAATAAAAAGAGGTACCACTGTCCCATTTCTGAACTAAAGGTTACTACATAAATGCAAGAAAAGTACTGTCCCTGTATGTGCCGTTACAATGACCCTTCATAACGGCAAAGCAGAGCATTTCACTCCGCCCTGAAGGCCACTGCCCCTCTCATCTTGGCACTCTCTGCTCCACTCCCATGATTTATGGATTGATTTGCCCATCTGTCTGTCCATCCAAAGAAAAGAGGTTTATGGAGGGCACTGCAAGGGGCAGTGGGCTGGGCAGTAGCTTGAGCACCACAGTGTAACCTTCAGTCATTTACAATTCAACTCCGCTGTCCTCCATGAAGCTTCCCCCACAGCCTCAGGACTTGATTTTCCTTCTCTACGTGCCGTGCCGTAGGTTTAAACTCCCTTTCAGCTGAGCACCGAATGTTCTGTGGCGTGCCCCGTGATTCTTCCCTCCCGGTCAGGCAGAAAGCTCCTGACAGGCAGAGGCTTACTGGTTAGACCTGCTGGGGGAGGGGACTGGCGCAATGGGAGGCCTGCTTAATAATGGGTTCTATGTTCTTCTTGTATGGGTGTGCAGGAGTGTGGGGGTGTTATTTTTCAGACCCTCACTTTGTTTTTGAAGACAGGATCTGTCATTGGAGCCTATCAAATAGGCTAGACTGGCTAGCCCCTGGGATCCTCCGGTCTCAGACTTCCAAGTGTGTCACCATACCTGGCTTTTTTTTTTTTTTCCCCTGAGGTAGAGTCTCACTCTAGCTCACGCTGACCTGGAATTCACTATGTAGTCTCAGGGTGGCCTTGGACTCATGGCGATCCTCCTACCTCTGCCTCCCGAGGGCTGGGATTAAAGGTGTGCGCCACCACGCCTGGCCTTACCCGGCATTTTTAAATGTGGGTTCTGGGGTCAAACTCAGGTCTCATGCTTGTGAAGCATTTTACTTACTAAGCCACTTTCCCAGCCCTGATTTGTTCTTCTAAACAAATGGTAACTTCCTAGGAGGAAAGCATCTCACTTATGGGCATTTCCCAAGTATCTACAGAATGCATAAAGAACTACTCACAGAATCACTATAGCAACTGACTGACACTTAGCTTAACACTATTTTATATTGAAGTTCAACACTGAACTTGTGTTTCTTCTTTTTTCTTTTTCTAGCCACTGCAAACAAACTCCGACGCATCCTCCACTTGTGCATCTGGCTTACGTGGATCCTGGGGAACAGACCTGGATCCCTCAGGTTTCGCAGGCAAGTGCCTTAACTACTAAGCCATCTCTCCAGCCCTAACTCTTGTTTCTTAATCCAAGTAAAATGTTGGCTCTAATTCAATAGTACTCAGAAATGCAATTATTTTCTGCTTTGGTAATGACATACTTCAGTTATTTCAAACCACCCAGTGAGTAACTGACTTCAACCCATACCTCTGTCAGCCCCTCTTAAGAGTAACTGACATGAACCATGCCTTTGTCAGCCCCTTGTAATACACACATGAGTAACAGACATGAAATCCATACCTTCCTCAGCCCCTCACAGTACACACACAAGTAGGTGATATGAAACCCGTATCTTTGCCAGCCTCTCATGTGAGTAACTGACATGAACCATACCTCTGCCTCTCTAAGCCCCTCTAATATGCATATGTGAACAACTGACATGAAACCATACCTTCGTCAGCCCCTCATATTTGCCATAGTCTGTGCTCTTTAACCACTCCATCAGCTTGGCATACCGGAGCAGGTCTCTATGGAACGGATGGTGATTGGGTAAAGTCAGTTCAACAGAGTGCTGAGCAAGAGTTGAACTCTGATCATGACCCTAGAGGGAAAAAAGAAGTAAGCAAATATGATTGACAGTTCAAGGAAGCACTATACAATAGAAAATTCTCAACAAAGACCAGATGCAGCTAAGCAAAGCCAAGGAACACAGGAAAATAAAAACCAAAAATTACTTGTCATTTTCTTGCCTACTTGTATCATTCTGCTTACCAACTGGATACCAGCACGTCTGCAGAGCCACAAACACATGAGAACGACGCTGACAGCTCACTGCTCCCTTCATCTTTCAAAGTGCGGAGGTGGTTTGTTTTATTTAAGTATTTTTATTTATTTATTTGCAAGCAGGGACAGAGAGAAGAGAGAGAGAGAGAATGGGAGCACACAAGGGCCTCCAGCCACTATAAATTGACTTCAAATGCATTCAGCACTTTATGCATCTGGCCTTATGTGGGCACTGAGGAATCAGACTCAAATGGTTAGGCTCTGCAGGCAATAAAGCTTGTTGCTCCACTGCATCACTTTACAACATCCTGGGCAGATAAGCATGCAGATAGGAAGCCATGGCACAGAAACAACTGTCTACATTATTATTATTTGCATTAGAGTCTATATTTTAAAATTGTAATTAATTAACTTATCTATGTATGTGTATGGGTCCGCATGCAGAGGTCAGAAGCTTTGTTCTATCTTCTTTAAAACATGGTCTCTTGCCCGGCGTGGTGGTGCACACCTTTAATCCAGTGCTCAGGAGACAGAGTTAGGAGTGCTGGGATTAAAGGCGTGCGCCACCACGCCCACCTGAAAATAGATTTTTAAATCTAAAATATATATACATATATATGTGTACATATACATACATATATATACACACACATACATAAAAATATATATCTTAGTCCTGTATTGAATAATCCTTCTTTGCTTCTTAGTCAATATTTGCCATGGAATGTAAAGCTAATGCCCAATAGATGAGCAGCTGAGAGATGCTCAGACTAGGTTCCCCTTGAAAATACTCTTTTCAAAATGTGAAAAGCAATGTAACCCTGTGGTTTGGTTCAGGTGTCCCCCATAAACTTAGGTTTTCTGAATGCTAGGTTCCCAGCCAATGGAGATTTGGAAATTAACACCTCCTAGAGGCAGTGTATTGTTGGGGGTGGGCTTATGGGTGTTACAGCCAGCTTCCTTTTGCCAGTGTTTGGCACACTCTCCTGTTCCTTTTGTCCACCTGATGCAGGCCAGGAGGTGATGTCCACCCTCTGCTCATGCATCATTTTTCCCTGCCATCATGGTGCTTCCCCCTCAAGCTTGTAAGCCAAAATTAACCTCTTTTTTTTTTTTTTCCCAGAAGCTTCTCTTGGTTGGGTAATTTCTACCAGTAATGAGAACCTGACTGCAACAAACCCCTATTTACCTCAAGTAATTTTCATTCATCTGACTTGACTGGTCAGAGGTTATTTGTTAGAATTTTTATTTATTTATTTGAAAACAACAGGGGGGGGGGGTGGGCACGCCAAAGCCTCCAGCCACTGTGAACAACTCCAGACGCGTGCGCCCCCTTGCGCAGCTGGCTAATGTGGGTCCTGGGGGATCGAGCCTCAAATGGGGGTCCTTAGGCTTCACAGGCAAGCACTTAACCGCTAAGCCATCTCTCCAGCCCTATTTGTTAGAATTTTCTGAACACTGTTAAAATTAACAAGAGAGTTGAATTTTGGGGGCCAATTAGTTCATTTTCTGGTAAAATAATGTTGATAAGCATGTGAGTTTGAAGAATTTAAATTCTTTTAATTTGAAAGACATATATAACATACATGAAAAATATAAATATCTTTCATATACATCACATATATTAAGGAGATATATACGTGTGTGTGTGTGTGTGTGTGTGTGTGTGTGTGTGTATGACATCGCCACAGAAACGTAGTTTTGGTTTTATGTTTTGTTTTTTCCGAGGTAAGGCCTCACTCTAGCCCAGGCTGACCTGGCACCCACAGTGCTGCTCTAGATTACTGACTGAAGTGGTTACATAATGTAATAGACAGTGATCACTTTTCTAAAAACATAACCCATGCCAAGAGTTTTGGAAGAGAATGAGCCCTGTGTGTATGTTCTTTCCTAGATGGCTGAAGCAATCACAACTCCAACAGAAACAAAGAGCTGCAGTGCTGAAAACAGAGCAATCTATATGCTTGGAGCCTGGGCTCCCACACACTTACTGTGAAATATAGACCCACAGTAAACATGAAGAAAAAGTAACATTAAGAAAAGCACACATATATCATCACCGGTCTATCTCTATACTGCCAAAGCTTGATGTAAACACTTAACTGTACAATACAGGATGACGTTTTCACACAAGCGCCTGGAGAAGACATGAGGTGTTCACAGATACTGTAGTTTAGCTCGACAAATGTCTCCAAATTATATACCTTACCTAGCTGAATTGATTAAAGGGGAAGAATATTTGGCAGAGGTGTGTGTGTGTTCTCTCTCTCTCTCTCTCTCTCTCTGAAGCCAGGGCTTCATACATACCAGGCAAGCACACTACCAACGGAGATACAGCCCCAACCCTATGGCAGACCGATTATACCTTACCACCTTCCAAGATGGTTTTTACCATTCACTTATATTATTCATTATTCAAAACATCCTCCCCCATTAATTTTTTCAATGATTCAAGACTCAAAATTACTATTTGTTTTTCTATAACTATTTACTCCGACTATTACATGTTAAGTTATATTATTTACTTCAAAGTCAGGAAATCTCTTTAATCAAAACCTCTTCTGAAAAGTGGTGGAAGAATTAATTATTAACAATAATTTGAGAGAATTTTACAGCTTACAAAGCTCTTCTACATATATTACCATGCCAAGTTTTCTTAGTATTTTCACATCAGAAATACCTGAAAAATTGACATTTCATGTAAAGACTATCATTAAACCATTAAGATTGATTGAAAGTTTAGAGAAAAATTCCAAAATAAGTACACAAAATCAAAAACTTAAATTGCTTAATTTAATCAATAATATAGACACTATCACACAGAACTCTAACGTATGAAGAGCTGTATTCCTCATATATTTAAAAACTTGACAGTTTAAAGTTTCTTGCCATAGATTATAATAGATTAGTAACAAAAGTTTACTGAATGCCCACCACCTTGCTAAGTACTTTTAATATGTAAATTCTCATCTTTGTAATAACCTTGCAATGCACTTTTCTACTCATTTAAAGCTAGCAACTTTATAGCTTTATTTATAGTTCTTTCAAATTAAGACACACATTTTATAAGTCTGATGAAGTTACAAATTTTCATTAGTACATATGCTACAAATTTTAATAAAATTAATATTATAACCGAACACTGTTCTAAGTGTATAACATAAACATATTTATCCTCACACAAATCTTCTTAAGTACTTTCATTTCCTCTAGTATTTAAAAAATTATTTTTTTTCAAGAAAGGGTCTCAATCTAGCTCAGGCTGACTTGGAACTCACTCTATAGCCCAGGCAAGCCTCAAATTCCCAGCAATCATCCTCCCTAAGTGTTCCCAAGTGCTGGGATTGTGTGTGCCATTATGCCTGGTGTATCTCTATTATTAAAATAAAGTTTAAGGGCTTGGGAGATTACTCCATGGTTAAAGGCTTGCAAAGCCTGATTAGCCTGTGTTCAATTTCCCAATACCCATGCAAAGCCAGATACACAAAGTGGTGCATGCATTTGCAGTTTGTTTGCTGTGCTAAGAGGCCCTGGTGCTCCCATTCTCTCTTCTTCATAAATAAAATATATATTTGTTAAAAAAGATAAAGTAACTTAAAATGGCACAGGAAGGTCAACTGATTTGCTCAAGGTTACTTACTTAGCTGAGAGTTAGATTTGGATCCAGAAAGCTTGCTCCAGTGCCCTCATTCTTATACTTTATTATATTGACTTTCTAACAGAAATGATGCTCAGACCAAAGTTTGAGCAAAATTTCAAGATTTGGGAACCTTTTCTTCTATGTTATGACTTTTTTTTTTTTTTTTTCGAGGTAGGGTCTCACTCTAGCCCAGGCTGACCTGGAATTTACTATGTAGTCTCAGGTGGCCTTGAACTCACAGTGATCCACCTACTGTTGTCTCCTGAGTGCTGGGATTAAAGGTGTGTGCCACCATATCCGGCTTGTTGTTGTTTTATTGAAGAAAAACTGAACAAAATCCCAATAACATCATGTGGACGGATCCTATATCATAATTCTAAATTCTGTACCAGAGACCTGCGTCTACGACTCAAGCCTAAGGAAGCAGTTCTTACACAAGTGGATGGAGGACTGGGGCTCATTGCACAGGGTTGTTTTTGCATGTCTGGAAACATAAGTTGAGAGAAAAATTTTCAAACGAGCATATTAAAAAAAAAAATCGCACAATTTTAGTTTTTTCCCCCTGGTTTCACTTTTAGCTTAGGACATTTTGTTCTTTTATCATCTCCTCTACAGCATCTACCTATCATGTCTCCTCGTGGTATGCAAATTTAGATGAGGACTTTTTTGTTCTTTTATCAATCATCTTCTCTAAAGCATCTATCTGCCTGTCAGTCTCCTCACGGGACTGGAAGCAACAGCAACAGAATCCTGGGGTTTCTGAGGAACTGATGGGCAGGGAAGGGCAGAGAACGGTTTTCCCTTCAAAGCTCACCTTTCACAGCGTGCCACAAGCATTTTCAAAATGACATATTCCTCATGCAAGCCTTTCTTGAATTTCATTCTACCACCTTCTTTCAATACTGTAATCCCTGTAACTGGCCTAGCTTCCCTCATTCTTCCAAACAATACAAACATCTGGTAAAAGTAAAAATTATGAACAAATGTGCATAACTTCAGTGGAGCTGAATGTGTAATAATTAAGACATCCAAAAGAAGGTAGCCACCTTAAAAATATTACTCAAAGTCAAGTATAGTGTTTCACACTTATAATCCCAGAACTTGGGAGGCTGAGCTAAGAGGTTGCCTTGAGTTCAAGGCCAGCTTGGGCTACAGAATTAGTTCCAGGTCAGCCTGGGCTACAGTGACACCCTGCCTCAAAAGAAATTATATATTTACCCATCAGGCAGTAATAAGTGGATATTCCAGAAGGATGTGTTCCAAGTTTCATTACACTGCCAGGCAGTATTCATAGGAGAGGCGTCAGAGACACCTGCTCTGGGTCAGTGACTCCTGAAGGCAAGGGGTGCCTCTGGTTCCAGAAGTGAGAAACAGGAAGATGACAGTGAGCTCTCAGTACATAAATGTATTAATTTTAAAGTAGGAAATTAAGTTCTTCCCATTCTTTTAGGGCCAAAATATCATTTGTAAAATAAGAAGATAATGAAA
The DNA here is from genome assembly GCA_036346955.1 of Dipus sagitta. Classification (NCBI taxonomy): domain Eukaryota; kingdom Metazoa; phylum Chordata; class Mammalia; order Rodentia; family Dipodidae; genus Dipus; species Dipus sagitta. The sequence continues at coordinate 48,972,284 of CM070781.1, read as the reverse complement.
GTAATTGCAGCTATTAAAAAGTTTTGACTAGATAAAACAGCTGACGACTGCTTTCTAAGTTGTACTTTTTTTTAAAAAACTTATTTTTGTTTATTTTTATTTATTTATTTAAGAGCGACACAGAGAGAGAAGGACGCAGAGAGAGAGAGAGAGAGAGAGAGAATGGGCGCGCCAGGGCCTCCAGCCACTGCAAATGAACTCCAGACGTGTGCGTCCCCTTGTGCATCTGGCTAACGTGGGTCCTGGGGAATCGAGCCTCGAATCGGGGTCCTTAGGCTCCACAGGCAAGTGCTTAACCACTAAGCCGTCTCTCCAGCCCCTAAGTTGTACTTTTTAATTTTACCGATTTGTGAATTTTAGTAAGACTGGAAACCAGTGCTCTGAAATGACTTGCATTGTAATCAATGCATTCTTCTGGATTTTCCTGTACACTATACACGTTGTGACTACACATTTGCTATAGGTTGCATTACATGGACTCTGTTCAAGACTTACCTTATCTGTGAATCCACGATGGACTCCTTCAATCCACAGAAAACTCACTACTGACAAAACTGCTTTGGGAGTAAAACTGTTTTGGGAGTTATAACCCATATCTCTACAATTACACATTGCTACATGGTGCATCTAATAAACTGCCTATCAGATATCTGTGAGTCTTCACTTCTTTTCACTTCTCTTTAGAGATATCTCAAGGGCAGGAGCCACTTCTCAATGCTTACAAATGAGCAGTACATAACATTACATAACATAAATCATAACAAACGTAACATCAAAACAGACATAACATCAACACCTGGGCATTTACAAAGATCAGATGAGTGTCAAAAATTTCCAGGTATTTTGCCCCTGACCTGGAATATCCATGTTCTCTAACTTTCTTACTAGGTGGACTGATAAACCAAATCTCTTTCTTACACCTTGGGCACCCCCTTTCATCTTCTGCCAGCACAGCCCAGGCTGATTTAACATTTGGGGTTGTAACATGCATCACTCACAAGTAAGAATACATATTAGATTTTCAGAAATGGGAAGCATTTGTTTTAAACAAAGCCATTAGTTTACAAAGCAAAGAAGCAAAAGGAATGCATAATTGCACTTTACCAAGTCAAGTATACAAAAACAACCCACTCTGTATTGCGTGACCCCCCCTTTTTTTTTTTTTTGAGTTAGGGTCTTGCTCTAGTCTAGGCTGATCTGAAATTCACTTTATAGTCTCAAACTGGCCTTGAAATAACAGTGACCCTCTGCTGGGTTTAAACGTGTGTGCCACCACACCTGGCTGCCTGTTTTTTTGTTTTTTTTTTTTTTTTAAATATTTTTATTTATTTGAGAGAAAGAAAGGTGGGGGGGGGGGAGAGAGAGAGAGAGAGAGACAGAGAGCATGAGCATGCCAGGGCCTCCAGCCACTGCAAACCAACTCCAGATGCATGCACTCCCTTGTGCATCTGGCTTACGTGGGTCCTGGAGAGTCAAACCAGGACTCTCTGGCTTTGCAAGCAAACGCCTTAACCACTAAGCCATCTTTCCAGCCTGCCTGACTTTTTTTTTTTTTTTTTTTTTGTTTTTTTGAGGTAGGGTCTCATTCTAGCCCAGGCTGACCTGGAATTCACTATGAAGTTTCAGTGTGGCCTTGAACTCACGGCAATCCTCCTACCTCTGCCTCCCGAATGCTGGGATTAAAGGCGTGCGCCACCATGCCCGGCTCTCTGCCTGACATTTTTGATAACCATCTACTAATGTAGGTAACACCAGTGCCAACAGTGTTATAGATAAGCTGACTGAAAGGCCATTTCCAATGGACTTTTTTTTCTTTTTTCTTTTTTTTTTTTGGTTTTTCAAGGTAGGGTCTCACTCTAGCCCAGGCTGACCTGGAATTCACCCTGTACTCTCAGGATAGCCTGGAACTCATGGCGATCCTCCTACCTCTGCCTCCCGAGTGCTGGGATTAAAGGCGTGCGCCACCATGCCCAACTTCTAATGGACTTTTAAGTGTACTTTCTTCTGACACTCTTCAGGTCCCGAGGAATGCTGAGGGCATGTGCTCTGAGCGCCCCTCCCATGCTTCCTGAGGAGATCCTCCTTTTCTGCCTGCACCACACCGCCCACCACTCCTAAGAATATCTGACTGTCTGACTGTCTCCCTTCCCTATTCGACGGCAGGGTCAGGGTCACTTAGCCCAAGTCAGCATTGGGTACGCATCTCACCCACCTGACACATAAGCAATTGCTACAATGACGCTGGAAAAAATGAGGGACAAAGAGAAAAAGCAAGCAGAGTGAGATTAAATGCCTACTTTTTGGCCAAATGGGATATTTAGAAACCATTACACATGAGGTTATCAGGTAGCTTCAATCAGTAAGTTACGCTGAAAGCTATAAATGTTTTGCTGCTAAGTTTAGCAAACTCATAGAGGGCAAAAGTCAGAAGCTTGAGCCAAATTTGATGTACTCACAGAAACCGAAAGAAAGTAGGACCTGTTATAGAGCTGAAGGAGGGCCTGAGTAAACTAATTGGAAATAAAATACAATGAAGACAACTGTTTTAGAATACAGCAATGTGAAAGTCATCAGAACCCAATGTTTTCAGATAGCGTATCAGGAGGAAGAAGATTTCCCCCTAGTCTTTTCTCTCAATATGCTTAATAAAGTAAAAGGAAAATGAGAGAAAAAGCCTCTAACATTTTATTAGACATTAAAATACTTTTATTCAAATCCCAAGGAACTCTTAGCATTATGAATCAAGTGATGTTATATTTGCTTTCCATGTAAAAATTTAGGCAAATTGATTATATGAAATCAATTGCAATTTACAGTTGAGCTGTCATTTTCTTACATATACACTTTGTAATCAAGTATATACGGCCTATGAAACATTGAAAATATTGACTAAATTCTGGTTCTCACCCCATAATTCTGAAAAATAAAACATGTTCAACAGTCAACATATACTGGGTTTGGACTTTTAATAAAATACCTAAATGGCATATGTAATTGATGAGCATAGCTATTATTTGATTTCTTAAATATGACAGGTTCAGCTGAAAAGAACCTTACTGTCTACGCAAAGGGGCAGCTGAAGTTTCCAAAGTGTCTCTATGGGCAACTTAACTTCAAAATCTTATGATCAAACACATGTACAAAGGAGTACACTGCACCCCCAAATGGGTATATTCCTTTGTTGGTGGGAATCTAAGCTTAAGGCAATATATACTTAAGTCATGGAAAGAAGTCAGTTTTAACATTCAGTTACAGTTACCTGCTGCACAAAAACGTTGTTGAGGTGACTAGCCAGCCTCCGGGCAAAGTGCTCTCGCAGGTCACTGAACCGCTGCTGCTGCTGCTTGACGGCCAGCAGCATGTGGTGGCCTGGAATCAGAACGGTGCTTCTTTGATTTTCAACTTCCATTGACAGCTTCCATACATAGACAATATGCCAAGATCACAGTCCCCTTCCACCACGCGGCCTTTCAGAATGGCATTTCTTGACCAATTAAGTGAAGGGTAAGAAGATTCCCTCAATGCTTAATGAACACATTTTCCTTTCTCCCCTTTCCCCTTGGGGTGCTAGGGTTTGACTCGGGGCCTCGAGCATGTTTAAGCAAGCACTCTACTGGGCTATACCATCAGCACAAATTGACACTTTTCTAACAGTACCCGAGTTTAAGTTTTAGAGAACCCGAGGGTTGCCTGGTTTCTTCATCTGCTTCACAGAAGGTAAGCAGGAGGAACGTAGGAGAGCGCACCCTTGCTGCGCCTGAGTCACCCTGCAAGTGCCGAGGTAAGAATCCTAGGCCCTCACCCTGCCTACTGGATCTGGAGGTGAGGCCTGTGTGTGTGTGTGGGGGGGGGGGCACACAAGGAGAGGACAGAGGACAACTTTTGGGTCAGTCCTCTCCTGTCTACCTCGCTTGCGGCAGGTTTCGAGCTCTGGACTCTTCTCTGCTGTGCTCACCAAAATCCCCAGCTAGTCTGCCTCTGCCTTCCACCTCACTGTCAGCATGCTGGGACTGCTGCAGTCAGCATGCTTTGTACCTTTTTATGTAGGCTCTGCTACTCAAACGTAGGCTCTGCTACTCAAACTCAGGTTCTTTTGCTTGAGCTCTGAATACTTTATAGACTGAGCCGACTCCCCAGGCCCTGCAAGTCTATTCTCAGAGGCCCTCTAGGTGAATCCATTGTTGCTCAAGTTTTAAAACAATGTCTAAGAAACTTCTGTGCTCTCTAGTCTAACCTAAACCTCTACTCCGTGCTCAGTTCTACTGAAGAAAGATTTTGGTGAGAGCTGGGCACAGTGGTGCCTGCCTGTGATTCCAACACTTGAGAGGCTAAGGCAGGATTAGGAGATTGAGGACAACCTGGATGACACTGTTAGACCCTGTTTCAAAAAACAAACAAAAAAGCCAAACCAAATCATTCAACCAACCAACCAAATACTCATAAAGATCCCATAATAATAAATATGAAAGTATTAACTAGAGCCACTGATGGTCAATCAATCAAAGGATCCAGAATTAAATGTTCTATATGGATAGTTTTTGTTGCTATTGTTATTACTAGTATTATTATTTATCTATCATGTGGGTACTAGGGATTGAACTCAGGCCCTCATGCTTGCAAAGCAAGCACTTTACCAGCCAAGCCTAGGATGCAAAGTTAAAAATAGAAATTTTGTTGGGAAGTAAGCAAATCTTGATTGTATAGCTAATAATGTAACTGCAAACCACTTGGCCCAGGTTATTCCTTGTCAAAATATCTATGCCAAGTTCCATCTTGTCTCGATGCTTGGTGGGATCTCACACCTCTAGTGCACACACCTGGCCTAAGAGCCACATTCATGCACTGCAGAAGGGCGTCTGCAGCATCAGTGCAGGCCTCAACGCCTCGGGAAGAAGTAAGGTCTCCTTCCTGCAGGGCCTTGATATGACCTTTGGCCAAGTCCATGTGGTTCTGGAAAATATGCAAACAAACCATGTGATTTTGGGAAATCTTACAGGCAAGATACTATTCAATCCTATCAATGGAACTTTGCAATTACTTAACTCTTGTTCTCATAGAAAACTTGTCTATACATGGGTTTTATGTAATACTGCTGGTCTTTCTGCCTTTGCTTTCACTGGTCGTCTCTGAAGGCACTCACCACAAGGAACTCGATCTCTGACAGCAGTTTCACATTGTTGGTGTTACTGAGGTGAATGAGGTGGTTGCTTTCCGAGATCTGATCCATTTGTTCCTTCACACTTTGCAGCATTTCCTCGTAACTGCTCAGTTTCGACTCAATCTGATCCACCTCCTTTAGAGCCTCGTCCAGCAGGCCCATCAGGGTGTTCACTTGTTTTTCAGAGGCCATGATTGACTGAATGTTGGCCTACAAAGTGCAAGACCAAAAGAACAGTCTGTGTTACTTAAACGTATAAAAGAGATATGAAGACAAGAGACTGCCAAGTCCCTTTCATCTTCATCTAGTTTATCACGTCATGCTCATGCTTATATTTCCACAAATTACACAAGCAGAGTTCTGCTTCTAAATGCATCTGTAAAGGAATGCTCTCATTTCTGCCACCTCCAATATCCCTGTCAAATACAGAAATGTTCTATTTTTTAACATCTGTGTGAAACCCTGAACAAAAACATAATCCCTCATGTTATCTTAGTTGAGGAGGCAGCAGTGAGTCACCAGTCTTAAAGGATATATGCAATGAAGTTTAATAGTATAATGGATATTAACATGGCATGAAAGATACATGGACAAAAGACAGCTCCTTCTGTCACCTTATTTGTTTTCTCTTTACTTTGCAGTGTTTTTCCCCCAAGCAAAGCAGTTATAAACCACTACCTTTACCAATGGTTTCTAAATGTTCTGCCTATTGGTTCTCAATTCTGAAATGAGAAAGCTGAAATGAAGCTGTAAAGTATTAATGACAGAACATATATATATATATATATGCAGTATTAATCCAAAGTTGCTAAGCTATATTAGGACAAATATCATGAGTACAAAGAAAAACTCGGACAAGCACCAAGGACCTGACAGTGGTGTGCAGTGTGTGTACACACACGGTACTTCATACACTGTCCACAGGAACTCAATTCTTAGAGGCAGCAGGGCTCAGAATCCACTGACATCACTTCAGTAACATAGCTAAACAATTTCTGCTCTGACATGTTGCATCCCATGCTTACAGTAAGCTTTGCAAACATGTAAGTTTGGAATATTCATGGAATTTCTTTGGGCCTGGGTTTAGACTCCATGACTTCTGCATCTTTCATGTACAAACCTCTGACCCTTCACATCTCTAGAATGAACAGTGTTCTACAAAGTTTTTTCTTAAAAACAAACTTTCCTCTAAATATTTATGTTTAACCCCATAGATTAGTGCTGCTATCACTTTTGGTCAGAGAAGCTTCATTTTACAGATGGCAGTCAGCACTAGGAAGACTCAAAACCTTGTCAAAAATGCTGACACGAAGTGACTGTCAAGGGCTCAGTGCTGAATGAGGCATTTTAACCACCCCCTTCCAAGCCTCAGGAAACCCGGCAGAAGAGGAAGGGAGTAGAAAGACGGTAAGACCTAGAGGAGGCAGAAGAGTGCTTTGCAGCGCTGTTCTGGACATGAAGTGGCTGGTGCATTTATGACTTCACAGGGTCATTACCTGAACAGGAAGAGGGCAAAATGGGGGGGGGGGATTCAGTGCAAGGGGGACAAAAGAAGGTAATGAGAAATGATTAAAATACGTTATGTACATGTATGAAAATTATCCATAAAATGTCAAAACATTGGGTTGGGAAGATGGCTCAGAAGTTAAAGATACTTGCTTGCAAAGCCTGCCAGCCCGGTGTCAATTCCCCAGTACCCACCATGTGCAGCCACATGCACAAAGTGGCAGAGGCATCTGAACTTTGTTTGCAGTGGCAAGAGGCCCTAGTGTGTCCATTCTCTTTTTGCTTGCAAATAAAAAAAACATTATTTTGAAAGCTGCCTAAGTGATTTTAGATTCTGCTCATAAAAATGGTACTGTACATTTTAATTACAGACTTAGAATTAAGACACTCTTTTCTACAACATTTTTAAAGAACTGGTGTATGTGTTTGAGTGTAGCTGTTCACATGTGGAGGTCAGAGTGCAAGTGTTAGATGTTGGTCTTCTACTTCATTTGAGGCAGGGCCTCTGGTTTTGTTTTCCTGGCTCCATTCATCAAGCTAGCTGGTCCTTGTGTTTCAAGGATACTGTCCTATCTCCTCCTGTCTCACTGGGATGATCACAAGTTCAGGCTTTATGCAAGTTCTGATGATCCAAACCCAAGTACGTATGCTTATGCAGAACTGCTGTATCCACTGAGCCGTCTCCTGAGCCCCACTCTGCAAGAGCAGGGAGACAGGTCCCAGGCCGCTTTTCCTCGGCTCTCCCGCATTCTCCATAATCATTCTTCCCTTTTGGTAAGTAGCTCACTCACTCCAGCTACATTTCTCAGTCTAATCTGACCTTTTGCTCCAATGATGAAAATACCATTCCCTGGTAAGGTTAGGGACTCAGTCCCTTAGAAGGAATCTGGTTGTACTGTTCTCCTCTAGTACTTCATATCAAGAACACTCTAAAGTCTAGACCTTCAGCCTACTGCCCTTCCTGGCTTAAAAGGAATGGTTCTATCTGTTGAACGAGAGTGAAAGCTGGATGACAGCTGATGATATGTTTACAGGACAGGAAAAGTCACACTATAGATGATGAAGTGCTGAGGCGGTGAAAGACGTGTGTCATCAGCTTCTCAGTCAGCTACATGTCACTAAAGGACAGCGGAAAGGGACGTCTTACCCCATCCAGCACCTGCAGCTCCCGGGACAACTTTTCTGCAAAGGCTTCGGCATTGGCGATGGCATACTCACAGCCTTCCACCATTATCTCAATGTCCTGCTCTTCTCTGGCACTTAGCTCTTGGTACTCATCCACTGCCTCTTCATCCCCTCCTGTTACACTCTGGTTCTCTCCACTTGGAACAGATTCTTAAAGAAGGTGAAAGTCAAAATAAAATAGTCACAAAGCGGGAAGGACTGCCCCATGGAACTTAGAGCAAGGTAAGATCAGTTATAAGCACAGATCACATTAGTGGCTGGAAAACAGGAAAGAATGAGAGTAATATTAAAAACTCAAACCTTATTTTTATAAAGAGTTGCAATGTTAATAAAGTCCTAAAAATAGAAAATAAAGGCATGCAGTCTAATATATTGATTTCTAAGCATTAAAATTGGCTTTAGTCACAATTTCTTTACACAGAATCATAAGTAAGTGAGCCGCACCTGAGGGGGCTACTGCTCTAAGGAAGGGAAGCGTGCATGATTCTGAGCATAACAAAACAAATGTTTTCCTTTTTCCCAGATGAAATTTTATTCTGATTTTTTTGCTCATTTCATCTTTGTTTTATTTTCTTTCTTTCAAATAACTTTTAATTAAAGTGGAAGGACCTTTATAATCTGTAATTTGTTTAAGATATGAAAAATATAAATTGCACCTTCTATTCTGTTGTTTTGTTGAGAAAATTTCAGATGCATGGATAAAGTAGCTTATGATGAATTATGAAAGCTCATATGGAAGTAAGAGCAACAACACAGTGACATGAAATTACAAAAGTGTCACTGTCTCCAGACTTCATGACAAATGACCAAGAGGTCAAGTCAGAAGGGCTTTGTAGGTAAACGTCCCAATACATTTCTTTTGAAAAGAATATAGACAGCATGTCAGTATTTATGTAAAGCTTGAGGTCGGCAGAGGTAAAATACAAGAAATCAGTTCAGCCCTCAACTCTAACTAGTGCTACTGATTTTCTAACTTTACTGGGACAGGCTGTCAACCACAGGCTCTGAATGCTGTTAGTGTTAGCCATTTCATATAAAATGAATATGTGCATTCACTATGACTTGAAATACATTCATTTATCCCATAACAAAAATCTCTGCTACTTCCAGTGAATAGAAGTTACTATGAAGAATGAAAATAAATTAAGCAGATTTAATTATCCTACGAAATAAAAGGGTGAAGACTAAAAATTGTGGTACAGGGGATTAAAGACATATATATATATATGTATATGTATATGTATATGTATATGTATATGTATATATATGTATATATATATATATATATTTTTTTTTAAGAGGCATTACCATGTCCCTTTTCCTTTGAAGAAGGCTGCTTTCATTACTGTGAAAACGTCAAGCTACCAGGCATGAGGGCCTCTAGGGGCAGGGAACGCCCAAACCATCCCCTGCTGCTCCTTACTCAGCAAGCCTTTCAAGTAAACAACTATTTTAAATAATTTTAACTACTTTAGCAGTATGCTCATTCCCCGTGAAATAGTGCTGTGGAAGATAATGTATGCTATGCATTTATTGCTATATGGATTTTGTGTAAGTTTATCCTTGTACACGACTCCATAAAATATGCAACCGACAGTATATAACAATGGCAAGTAACAGAGACACATGGGGTAGAAGGAGAAGAAAAGGCGTTACCCACCTTCTGTAACTTTAGGCAGCTCTGGAGAGTAAAAGGTATGAAAAAGCAGAGGAAAGTCAGCAAAGAGTGTTAGCTGGGTAGAAAAGTATACAGGTCTATCAATTGTAAATACTACCCACACCTCATTTGAATCTCACGCTGAATTAAGGGTCAAATCAGCCACCGAGAGAAGAGGCTAAACCTCTGCGGCCCGTTTCTATCAGCCCTTTGCTAAGAGCGATTACGAGCGTTTCTCTCTCCGTTTTCCCTCAGCATGACTGCTCCTTGGAGGAGGAAACTAGAGACAAAACCATTTCCTGGGTACTCTTTTTAGGTCAGTGGTGACTCGTGCATGTAGTATAGTTATTTTCATTCATAGCCCAGGCCTTTACCAAGACATCCTCTCACAAAAAAATCAGTTACAAAACATGTTCCAAATAACAAGACTGAGGCAGGCAATGAACAGTGAGATAGCAGTTCTTGCAAGCATTCAAGACTCAAGCCCAAGACTGCTTGAACAATCTGGCTTCAAGTAAAAGGATGAAAAAGGAAACACTTAAAAAAACTTCACTCAACTTCAACCACTAATAAATTCCCCTTTTTAAAAAAAAAACAAAGACCAACTTGTTCTAGGGTCTGGGAGATGGCTCAGTGGGCATGTAGGCACGAGAGCCTTAGATTGTCTGAGTTCAATTTCCCCGGCATCCATGTAAAGCGGGACGTGGCCACTCATGCCTGTCACCCCAGTTCCATGGGGTTCAGTGAAGACTGGAGGGTAGCTGGGGACTCGCTGGTCAGCCAATCTAGCCAAAAATGGCAGCTCCAAGTTCAGTGCAAGTCTGTGCCTCAGGAGTGAGGGAGGAAGACGCCAGACACTCTCCTCTTGCCGCCACCACACAAGCGCACCCCACCTCCACCCCTCTGCTGCAAAGCCCTGATCATTTAACTCCAACATTCCACAGCCACTGATGAAAACCACAGAAAACTGCTACTATTAACAGTCACAATTACAACAGTCTTAACTTACTTGTCTGATTATTTAACTTTTCACATGAGATAGCAATAAGCAATGACTTATTTTCTAACATTACCCCAAATCTAGAGACATTTACTTAAAAAAAAAAAAAAGGATTAATGGCTGTGACTGCAAGGCACATTAAAACGAGTTTTTAGATATTAATAAAGCTCTTTCCTGAACACTAAACCAAAACAATGGTTATTGATCTGTAGAGAATAATTTTCAAAATGAGAACCTTAGGGAATCTTCTCAGACTTCTCAACACTGAACTCAGTGACAGTTACGGTTTACAAACACAAAGAAGTCTACACTTTTGTTGTATATCCTGAAAAATACCTTTAAGAAAGGCAGACACCAGTAATCTTCTCGTTTCTTTTGGTAGTATTTCTCAATAAAAAGTAGAACGTATGTTTTTCTATTTTAGTTTTTCAAGGCAGGGTCTCACTCTAGTCTAGGCTTCCCTGAAACTCACTCTGTAACCAGGCTGGCCTTGAACTCAATGGCAATCCTACCTCAGCCTCCCTAGTGCTGGGATTAAAGGCATGTGCCACCACACCTAGCCAAGTATATATTTTTCTTTATTTTATTATTATTATTATTATTTTAAATGAACTCCAGATGCGTGCACCCCCTTGTGCAGCTGGCTAACGTGGGTGCTGGAGAATCAAAACTGGGTCCTTTGGCTCTGCAGGCAAGTGCCTTAACCGCTAAGCCATCCTTCTAGCCCTATTATTATCTTTTTAAGGTAGGGTCTTGTTCTAGCTTAAGCTAGCCTGGAATTCACTATGTAGTCTCACGCTGGCCTCAAATTCACAATGCTCAGATTAAGGGCATGAGTCATCACACCTGGCTATATTTTTCAATATGGTTATTGTAATGAAATATTGGCAATAAGTAGCAGAACAACTTTTTTATTTTATTATTTGTGTACACAAGTGTGTGTATAGGTACATGCATGTAAGCCAGGGTCTCTTGCCACCATAAACACCAGATCCAGATCCATGTAACACTTTCTGTTCAGCTTTGCATGGGAGGTTTGCCACGAGTTCAAGGCCAGCTTCGGCTACACAGCAAGATCCTATATCTCAATAAAAAACAAAAATGCTTTCTTCGAGATAAAGAATGTGACACAAGGGCTAGGGAGAAGGCTCTGGTCTGTAAAGTGCTGTCCTTGAATCATGAGGACCTGAGTCCCATCCCCAGAACCCACATAAAAAGCCAGGCATGGTGGCTCAAGCTTTCAATTGCAGAACTGAGGAGGTAGAAATAGGTGGAGCAGAGACTCACTCTAGCCAGTCTTCCTGCTTGGAAATTACTGGCCAATGAAACACATCTGTCTCTAAAAAGGTAGTTGATGCACGCCTTTAATCCCAACACCCAGGAGGCAGAGGTAGGAGGATCACTTTGAGTTCAAGGATACCCTGAGATTACATAGTGAATTCCAGGTCAGCCTGGGCTAGAGTGAGACCCTACCTCGAAAAACCAAAAAAGTTGGCTGGTGTTCCTGAGGAGTGATACTTAAGGTATCCTTAGGTCTCTGCAGGCATGCGTACCCACATACACAAGAATGCACACACATGCATAAAAATGCAATACAAATCCTATCCATGGTGCACCCAGAACCTGTGTCCTTATGTTTATGCCTTTATGAAGGAAATTCTTCTAATTTTTATTTATTTGAGAGAGACAGAGAAGCAGAGATAAGAAAGAATGGGCATGTCAGGGCCTCTAGCCACTGCAAATGAACTCCAGACGCATGTGCCACCTTGTGCATATGGCTTATGTGGGACCTGGGGAATGGAACCTAGGTCCTCTGGCTTTGCAGGCAAGCGCCTTAACTGCTAAGCCATTTCCCCAGCCATGGAAAATTTCAAAGTACAAAATCACAGTGAACATTTTTTCTACTTTTCACTTTTTAAATCATTGAGAAATAATATATGAACATACTGCTCATTGAACAGTGTTTAAAATTTTTAATTATTTGAGAGACAGCAGCAGAAAGAGGGAGAGAATGGGCACACTAGGGCCTTCAGCCACTGCAAGCAAACCACAGACGCAGGTACCACCTTGTGCATCTGGCTTACATGAATCCTGGGGAATTGAACCTGGGTTCTTTGGCTTTGCAGGCAAGTGCCTTAACTGCTAAGCCATCTCTTGTTGAACCCCTCACTGAACATTTTTTAATAATTAACAACAAATAGTATGTGTTGCAATACAAAATAATTAACAGTAAAATTTCCAAAGATAGACTACTCCAAAATCCCCTCCTTCAGCTCATGTGTGAGGAATGTCTGCTGATAATGTAACAGGAGACGAGATGTGTTAACATCTCCTATACTCCTGGCACTGTTCTTACCCTGCTCACTTAGAAGAAATGCAGTCCTCACAACTTTAGGAAGTCAAGGCTATCCTACCTCTATTTCTGAAATAGCGGACACTGAAGCACAGAGGTGAAATAATGACCTATACCACAAAGTCACATTATTAATAGGTGACACAGTCAGAATCTGAAGCCAGGCAGTATAGCTCTGGAACTGTGTTCTTAATCTCTACATCGACATACTCTGCACACAAAAGCTGTTCTGTGCAGCTGGAGAAAGATGGCCCCGCGGGTAAAGCGCTTGCTGTGCAAATACGAGGATCCAAGTTCTGATCCCCAGGACCCATGTACAAAATGCCGGGTATGGTGGAGTGCCAGCTAGCTCATCTAGCCTAATCTGTGTCCTGGGCTCTGCAGAAAACCTTGTGATGAAAAAAAAAAAAAAAGTGGAAGAGTAATTGAGGAAGCTCAATTTCTGGCCTCCACATGTGGGCACACACCCACACACATAAACGCCCAGACATATATGAATACACACACGTACACCATACATAAAAGACAAAACACAAAACCCAAAGCTTAATGCTATATGGATATTTATCCCAGAGCTACTTAAAAGAATAAGAGATCAGAATCTTAAAAATAAATAATTACATAATTATGGCATATCCATACAATGGAACACTAGAATGCTAATGGAAATGTTGGGGTACTTAGTAACATGATGAATGTCCATGGTACAGTATATGAAAAAGTACATTAGGAAGAAATCCATAAATTCTTTGATCTAAAGAAAAGTATTTAAGAGTACACATAAGAAAAAAAAGCCTAGAAAACTATGAACTAAAATAGCAGCAGCAGTTACCTGTGAGATATACAAGTCATTTGTTCTCCTGAGGTACTGGGGACTGAATCCAGTGTTCTATACGTGACAGGCAACCGTTCTATTTCAATCCTTTTATTTTTCATTTTTAGACAGGGTCTTACTAAATTACCCAGGTTGTCTCACACTTACTCAGTAGCCCAGGCAGGCTCTGAATCTGTGATCTTCCTAACTTAGCCTCCTAAACAGCAAGGGTTACAGGTTTGTTGTCACCAAGCCCAGCCTCATGAGTGATCTTTATCTGCTTAAATCAACATCCTGCAATGAACAAGTGTCACCTTTTCAATAAGAAAAAACTAATGCAAAATTTCTTTATGACATATGGTAGTTAACATCCTAGGTACTTTGAATAATGTAAAACTATATACTCACCTAAAAATACATTAGATTTTAGATATAAATTTTCATTTAACTTTACCTTCCAAAAGCTGTGAGCTAACATTGACAAAATCGATTTTCTTCCGGAGATAGCGCTGATTCAATTTCCAAATGCATGAGATGAATGTGTTCTTTTCAGCAGTGCTGCTGGCAACCCACTTATAGACTTTTTCAAAATGTAAATCAAATTCAGGGTTTTCCTGAAATTAAAAAAAAATACTAATATATTGGTTTGAATCATATCACTTCATTGTTAATACATAATCAGCCTTAAAAATAAGAATTGAGGGCTGGAGAGATTGCTTAGCAGTTAAGGCACTTGCCTGTGAAGCCTAAGGACCCATGTTTGACTCTCCAGATCCCATGTAAGCCGGATGCACACAGGTGAGGCAAGCGCAAGGTCACACATGCCCACCAGGTGGTACAAGCAACTGGAGATCGATTTCAGTGCCTGAGGCCCTGGCAAGACAATTCTCTGTGTGTGTGTCTCTCTCTTTCTCTTGCTTCCTCTAAAATAAAATAAAATTACAAAAAAGTAAATACTAAGCTGAATGGGCTGTGAGTGTAGCTCAGTAACAGAATACTTGCCTAACATGTGCAAGGCCCTGCGTTCAATTACCAGGCACCAAAGAAAATCAACCAAATGGGGCTGGGGAGATGGCTCAGTGTTTAAGGTGCTTCCTTTCAAAGCCTAACAACCCAGGTTTGATTCCCCAGTAATCACGTAAAGCCAGATGCATAAAGTGATGCATGCATCTAGAATTCATTTGCACTGGCTGGAGGCCCTGGTATGCCCATTCTCTCTGTCTCTCTGCTAGCAAATAAATAAGCAAAAATATTTTTTAAAAAGATTTCTCTTATTAAAAAAAAAAATCACCCAAATGACTTGAAGTGCTCAGAGAATGCAATTAATAGCAAAAAAAAAAAAAAAAAAAAAAAAAGTTGAACGAGCAGCAATGTACCACTGGGCACTTTCTTCCTAAGCCCGTCTAAGTCTATGAGTGGAGTACAGGTGACATAATGACTTTACTACTGTGGACACTTGATAAGTTCTTCTCAGTCTACAAGTGAAGTACAGATGATACATAATGGCTTTGTGGCAGCTTCCTTGTTAGTAAGATGACAGTGGTCTGCAGTTGCTTTTTTTTTAAGAAAAAAAAATTAATTTATTTGAGAGAGAGAGAGAGAATGAATGAATGAGTATGGGTGCAACAGGGCCTGTAGCTACTACAAACAAACTCCAGATTCATGCATGCACCACCTTGTGCATCTGGCTTATGTGGGCACCAAGGAATTGAACCTGGGTCCTTAGGCTTCGCAGGCAAGTGCCTTAACTGCAAAGCCTTTTCTCCAGCCCTATAGTTATTTCAAATTTTTAAATATTTTTATTTGAGAGGGGGAGGGAGAGAGGGAGAGAGATGGCCTCTAGCCATTGCAAGCGAACTCCAGACGCATGTGCCACTATGTGCATCTGGCTTACATAGGTTCTGAGGAATTGAACCTGGGTCCTTAGGCTTTGCAGGCAAGTGCCTTAACTGTTAAGCCATCTCTCCAGCCCCTGTAGTTGCTTAATTTTTTGACAATTTTTATACATGTATACAATCTTGGATTATCTTGCACATTATCCCCTCCCACTACCTTCTCTTATCCCCCTCTATGTGCCCCTCCCACTGAACTTTCTTCTTCCCAACTAGTCCAGAAGGGACTTTGATGCCTTTTTCTTTTTTCTATAATTTTGATTGGGAAGTTTAATATAAGAACTGAACTTTCTTCTTCCCAACTAGTCCAGAAGGGACTTTGATGTCTCTTTTTTCTTTTTTCTATAATTTTGATTGGGAAGTTTAATATAAGAACATATTGCATACAGTCACATTCCCATCATGTTATGCTCTTATGTCCCCTCTCCCTCATTGGACTGTGGGCCCTCCTCAGTGGGGTTACTGGTTTTCTCTAGTTGTTTTAATTTTAATTTAATTTATTTACATGTTTGTGCGTGTATGGGCATTCAGAACCTCTTTCTGCTACAGATGAATGCCAGACCTCTTAGACAGTTTTTAATTTTTAATTTTTTTTTGCATTTGGCGTATGCAGATGGCTTGGGAATTGAGCCTGGGCTACCCAGTTTTTCAAACAAGTACATTTAATCATGGAGCCATCTCTACAGTGTCTGGACTCTATTCTGATATTGGTATAAGTTTCCTTTTCACATTGTTCATGAAATTTTGGTTACATCTTATCTAATAACGAATGTATTGCTGTTGCTGTGATTTGACACTAACTACGTCACAAGAAACATACCTTCTAAGGAAGACCTATGAAGAAAAATATAATCTATGCCCTAATGAACTTGGCAAGAACAAATGAGGTGAAGAGGAGGGACTGCTCCCAATTGTTTCCTACTTTGAAAACATACGTCTACACTGTCTCAAAAGGAACACTGGTGAGACTTTGACAGTTCTTTCAAGCAACAACAAAGCTGAACTAATCTGAAAGGCTGATGTTAGCACACTTTCTGTATGTATTTCAGGCCACACTGTGACAACAATCACACGGCACACTCTGTTTCCTCTCTGGCTATAGAACTACTTGACTCTCATATAAAAATAAAACAGGAATGAATACTTTTTTTTTAAGGGCTGAAATGTGTTACAGGGGAGGAGAGTATTATATCCCAATATATAATGGCTCTATGAGGTGTAAAGATAATAAATTCTGGCCAGGTGCGGTGGAGCACACCTTTAATCCCAACACTCGGGAGGCAGAAATAGGAGGATCATTGTGGGTTCGAGAGCACTCTGAGACTACATAGTGAGTTCCAGGTCAGCCTGGACCACAGTGAAACCCTACCTTAAAAAAACAACAACAAAAACAAACAAACAAAGATAATAAATTCTGTTCACTTAAAGCATTTGTTAGGGGGAACAAAATGTGAGCAGACCTTTACAGAAAAAAAAAAAGTTATGTAAGACTACTGTGGGCTGGAGACCGCTCAGCAGTTAAAGGCGCTTGCTTGTAAAGCCTGATGCCCGGGGTTTGATTCTCTAGCTTCTAAAGTCAGGTGAATAAAATGGTACATGTGTCTGGAAATCATCTACAGTGGCAAGAGGCCCTAGCGCGCCCATTCTTTCTCTTCCTGAAGGTAAGTAAAACTATAGAAAAAAGACTAATGCTTTGAGGAACTGTCATATTTTAGGGATCAGAACTTGAATTCTGGCACAGTCACATGACATTAGTATAGAATAATTAGCTCAACTTACAGCTTAATAATCAGAACTTAAGCATTAAAAAATTTGAAACCTGCATTTATGATGAAAAGATAATTATTTTATTGCTTATCAATATATGTAAGAGTACTGGCAACTAACATAAAACTTGATGGGAAATGATCTCTTCCCTGGGAATACTCCCCATCACGCCATAAAAGAAGCTTGAATGCTCCAGTGGCAACATTCGCACAGATCAATGTGTGATGCCAAATAGCTAATGTCACACTATGTATGAAAATTTCATATTTCATATCCATATATAGTACACACACACCAAGATACCTACACAAAATGAAGAAAAAGTCATTCAGCAAGTCAATGAGAGGCATCAGCATTTCAACAAGTATTAAGCAGTGATAGTGAACTATGTAAAAGTCAAGGGGTCATGAAGTGGAAAGAAGGCTTGGTAATCAAGGCACATTTCTAAAATGCCCTTAATGTATTTTCTCTTGAACAGAAACCTACTGAAAAGTCTCTACTCTTGATCTGTCCCCGTAGTATCACAAATTATTTATTAAAGTTTAGAAAAACTTGTTCTAGCTTTCTTTTCAAACATACTCCTCTCTCCCTCTTCTCCCCCTTCTTCCTTTTCTCTCTGAATTTATCAAACTGTTTTATATATTTTCCTAAAAATTAGGAGCTTCTTTTGAAACAGATAGGCATGGCTCTCCTAAAATTGCTTTTACCTTTTTTTTTTTTTTTAACTTAGTACTTGATTCTACCTGTCATATTGTTCAGCATTTTTTAAAGTATTTTTTAAAAACTTTTTTGACAACTTCCATAAATATAGACAATATGCCATGATCACAGTTTCCTCCCACCACATTTCCGTTTTTCTCCTCCCTAGTCCCCCCTTTCACTGAATCCTATCTTCTTTCCAACTAGTCTGGATTCTATTTTGATGTCATCGTTTTTCCCCTTCTATTATGCAGGTTTTGTGTAGGAAGTGTCAGCCACTGTGAGGTCGTGAACATCAAGGCCACTTTGTGTGTTCAGCTTTTTAATCCTCAAATTTATGTGAAGGTAAAAGTATGACTAGAATATTTCTTCTAGGCATAATTCTAGTAATTGGGATGGAGAGGCAGGAGAAGTAGTTTAAGGCCAGTCTTAGTGTACTGTGAGTTCAGGGCAGGTCTGAGATACATAAGACCCCGTCTCAAAAATATTAAACAAGGCCTAAAGAGACGGTTTAGTGGTTAAGGTGTTTGCCTGCAAAGCCAAAAGATCCCAGTTCGATTCTTCAGGACCCACGTAAGCCAGATGCACAAGGGGGCACATGCGTCTGGAGTTCGTTTGCAGTGGCTGAAAGCCCTGGTGTGCCCATTTTCTCTCGCTCTCCCTCTCTTTCTCTCTCTCTCTCTCTCTCTCTCTCTCCCCAAAAATAAAATATTGAAAAAATATATTAAACTGCAAACAAACCAACCTCCCCCCAGGATTTTATCTCACCAGACTACTCTACGAATGTATCTTTTTTTCTCCTCATGGTGCCTTTTTTGTTGTTGTTTTCTGAGTTTGGGGATATAATCTCACATAGCTCAGGCTAGCCAAGCTTGAAATGTAGCCAAAGATGACCTTGACCTTGTGATTTTCCTCCCAAGTGCTACGTGTGTTTTCTGAGTTAATCAGAGCACTGAGAGTTACGTCAGCACAAGTCCTGATGGGGTGCAATCTTCCCAGTGCCCTGGAGATGCCTGTGGGCTGCAGAGGAGGATGGGGGCAGGGCTACAGAGGAGGCATATTTAACCAAGGAAGCTCTCCTGGATTTCTTTGAAACAGGAATTGCTCAGAGAAGCCTTAAACTGCCAGGAACAGGTCGCCCTTCAATATGATCTTCTCATTATTGAACAGTCCTGGAGTGTGAGTGCAATTTACAATTACAGCAAAACAAGTTTATATTCTTTTTAAAAAATATATTTTATTTTACTTATTTCAGAGATGGGGGGGGGCAAATAGAGAGAATGGGCGTGCCAGGGCCTTCAGCCATTGCAAATGAACTCCAGATGCATGTGCCCCCTTGTGCATCTGGCTTATGTGGGTCCTGGAGAATCAAACCTGGATCCTTAGGCTTTGCAGGCAAGTGCCTTAACCGCTAAGCCATCTCTCCAGCCCTAGAGTTTATATTCTTATAAATCTTATTAAAATCCTCAAAATAAGGGCTGTAACATTAATCACTTCCTGTATTTGAACCACACACATCAAATGTCTGGATCAGCCTCCTTGGTTGGTGATTCTTGGCTAACTCAGGACTCAACACAGACGCCTCACTGTGGTTATATTAGACATGATTTTGAAACAAACTTTACCAAAACAATGAAGGTATTTTAAAAAATTAACCCATAAAACACATCACTTTAAAATCTATACTATGCAGAGGACGTTTCTCACACCATTAATTCCAGCACTTAGGAGGCTGAGATAGAAGGATGGCCATAAGTTCAAGGTCAGCCTGGGACTACAGAGTGAGTTCCAAGTCAGCCTGGGCTAGGGTCAGTGGCTACCTCGAAACAACAACGAAATCCATATGTGTACTTATTTTTAGAAGCCTAAGACTGGGGATGAAGACATTGAAGACAGAGTAAATGAAACCCATGTCACAAAACAACACATGAGCTTGCCTATGGTGGACAGCACTGTTATCAAGAGAGAGGCGTGCTCTGCACACGAGGCTGAGATGTGCGAAACGTACTTTGATGGCATCTTTGGCGTCGACCACAGCCAGGTCTCGAAGGGCCCAGGCGATCTGTCTTTTGTAGAAGTCTCCTTTGTCGGACTTCTTCACCTTGACCACTCTCACCTGCACGGGGCGCTCCGTTGTCACTGTGGAACAGGACACACACTTTTATCAGAGATGCTCTTCATTCACTCATTCTTCATTTGCTCACTGCAAACCCAGCTTGGGTATGGGATACTAAAACAGGTACATTTTATAACAAGCCAACTGAGGAGTCCACAGAATCCTAAAGGGAGCCTCTAAATCAGACCAGAGTCAGAGGCAGACAGATGCCTGGAAGTAAAGCTTCAGACTCTGAAAAGGAAGGGTAATGAGGTAAAATCCAAAGAACGACTGAGAGGCTGGAGAGATGGCTCAGTGGTTAAGGTGTTGTGCCATGTCCCCTGACCAGGAGGCAAGACCCCCGGTCACCCAGGAGTCACCCAGAGAACCGCCACAGAAGCCGAGACACTCGAATGTAAAAGCAACAGGTTTCTTTATTACAAGCCTAGGCCTGGGCTCCATCCCTACAGTCCGACACAGCGGTAGTGAGGGAGAGAGCCCCTTCCTTTTGGGGGAAGGGGTTCATATAGGAATTCGAACAAAGAAGTAGGGGATAGATACATGATTGGTTGATTTAGACAGTTCTGATTGGCTTGGGGTTTCAGGGGGCAAAGTTGGGGGCAGGAGCTAGGGGCACTCCAGGCAGATGAGGTAATCTCCATTGTGATGGGCTAAGTAAACAGTGGTACTTTACGACTCCTTAAAGTGGAGATTCCTTAGTTTCTTATCTAAGCAAGTGGTCGGAGGCAGAGCAGTGGAGTGTTTCTGCAATGTCCTTGAAATGGAGATTCCTCAGAAACTTTAGGGAGAAAGGCAGCAACTGAGCAAGGCAAGCAAAGTTTACAGAAGCAAAGCTCAGCATTAGCCGGCTAGTTCTCTCTAAATCAGGCCTGAGCCTTCCTACTTAAAATGGTTATATTTGGCCATTCAAAGGCACTTGCCTGCAAAGCCTAATGACTCAGGTTCAGTCCCTCAGTACCCACGTAACGCCAGATGCACAGAGTGGTACGTGCATCTGGAGTTTGTTTATTGTGGCTGGAGGCCTGGTGTTCCCATTCATTTTCATTCTGTCTCTCTCTACTTGTAAATAAATCAAATATTTAAAGAACCAACATGCAAAACCAGAGGCCTGAAGGAGTCTACTATCATTTCACACAACAGCAAGTGGTTCAGTGAGAGTACAATGTGACACCAGGTATCGGAGGGAAAAGAAGTTACTACAAAAGATGGGAGTTCAGACCTCAAAGGTTCCATTGGAGGCTGTGAGGGTTGCTTGTTAAAGGATTTTCTACGGGAAATGACATGCTCCAATTTCTATCTTCAAAAAACAGTCTGGCAACAGAATGAAGTTGAACTGGAAAGAATGGTAATGCATTCATTTAAAAATGATTTGTTGAGCCGGGCATGGTGGCACACGAGGCATTCACCCACACCACTAAAACTAGTCCAAGCAAGTTTACTGTTTTCAAGCTCTGAAGGAAGGAGTAACTCCAAATACACATAGCCATTCCAGTAAGAAACAAAGGCATGCTTCCAACTTATGTTATAACTGCAAAATAGCCCAAGATACCAAGAAGAAAATTACAATTATATAATTAATGAACAATAAATCATACTCTTAATTAAAAGTGAACAGGCAAAGGGTTTGACTATGATGGTATTTCAGCAAATCTTAAATATAATTTTCACGTTGAAAAATCTGTGAAATGGTGTATACCTTTAATCCCAGAACTCAGGAGGCTAAGGAAGGAAGATCACCATGAGTTCAAAGCCACCCTAGGCTACAGTGAGACCCTGCCTCAAAAAAGGTAATCTAAAATCAGGACCTTCTGTGAAGTGCGTATATGTGTGTGTGAGTGTGAAGATGTGTGCAACCATGCATGTGGAAGTTGGGTGACAGTGGGTGCCCTCTGCTATTGCTCTTCTATTTTGTGTCCTTGAGACAGAACCTAGAGATGCCATTTTCAGTCCAACTGGCTGACCAGTGAGCCCCAGCAATCCTGTGTCCATCCCCCCACCCACATACACAGGACTGGAGTTACAGGCATGTGTGGCCACAGCTCTTATGCAGATGCTGAGGAGTCAACTTAGTCATCATGCTTATTAGCAAGTGCTCTGACCCGCTGAGCCACCTCCTCAGCCCCTAATCAGGATTTTAACAACTAATGCCAAGATCCATCAGTTTCAGCAGCAGGTAAAATACTGTAACTGATGGCATGATACATTATGAATGAGGTAACCTATCACTCGAAAAACCAAAAAAGTATATTTACCACACTAACAAGGTTAAAAAATATATAATAATCTTAATTTTGTAAAACAATCATTTGGTAAGACTCAACATCTATTCATGAGTCAAACGGGGGTTGCGGAGACCTTTTTGCTTGGCTGCCCTTACCTGTCTGCCCTTCTAGCCTGTTTCAGTTATCCTTCATGTACGTGAGAACCGAGTTTCATCACTCTAAATGCAAGTGAAGACCCACGGCTCTCCAGGAATCCTGAGGCCTTCAGTACAAGATTAGACTGTTGAGGCAGCCAACCTTGTAAACTGACTGCTACAGGGTTCCTCAATGTTCAAGCATGCAGACAGCTACTGTTGGATTACTCAGTTCATAATTCTGTAAGCTAATCCAATAAATCCCCTTTATCATACATAAAAAGAGTGGAGATGAGGAGAAGGGTTGGAGACATATAGCTCAGTAGTACATTTGCTAGCATGAATGAGACCATATGTTTGATCATTAGAGCTGCTAAGAAAAAGAAGGTGATGGAGGAGGAAGAGCAGGAGGAAGAAGAAAAAGCCAGGAATATAAGAAAACTTCCTTAAAAAGTGTAAAGTATGGCTACCGCAAACCTTCAGCAAACATCATAGTCAAAGATGAAAGCACTCCCGTTGTATTTAATTGATGGGGCCAACAAGCAGACCAAAGTAACAATGCTAAAGGAGAGACACAGGTGAGCCTATAAAGGGAAGAAGAAAAAAGGCGCTACTCTCCAAGTGAACAAATTATTAGAATTAGTAAAAGAACTCTTCAAGATGGGTAGGTATCCATATTAAAAACCACTTGCATTTAAGGATTTGTACAACAAACAATTTAAAAAATGTTTAGTTATTTATTTTTAAGCAGAGGGACAGAAAGAGTGAATGGGCACACCAGGACCTCTTACCACTGCAATGAACTCCAGATGCATGCACCTGGTTTTACCAGGGTGCATTCTTCTTTTTAAAAAGTATATCTTATTTATTTATTTGAGAGAGAGAGAGGGAGGGAGAGAATGGGCACGCCAGGGCCTCCAGCCACTGCAAACAAACTCCAGGTGCATGAGCCACCTTGTGCTTCTGGCTTACGTGGGTCCTGGAGAATTGAACGGGGATCCTGCGGCTTTGCAGGCAAATGCCTTAACCACTAAGCCATCTCTTCAGCCCCCTATTTTTTTTATTTTCTCAATTTTTATTAATATTTTCCATGATTATAAAAAATATCCCATGGTAGTCCCCTCCCCCCCACTTTCCCCTTTGTCCAGCCTCCTATATTTAAGCCAGGTGTGGTGGCATTACACCTTACACATATGTTATAGAAATTCTTGTACAACCACTCAGTATTTAAGGAGAACGAAAATTTAATTTGCTGTTCAACAATTTTTCCAATTATAGTAAGAATATTTTTAAGAGGAGGAAATGTCCCCTCAGACACAAGTCCCTTTGCTGAACAAGCACCCACCTGTGGCACACAGAAAACAGTTCTTTTTCTTCTTGCCCGCTTTGCACACATTCACGATGCTCAGCAGGCGTTCATCATTCGGCGTAAAAATATCCCTCTGCAACGCGTGCTTGATCGCTGTCATCTTCTCTCAGCTGAAAGACGCAGGAGACAGGTATGAAG
Organism: Dipus sagitta; assembly: GCA_036346955.1. NCBI lineage: Eukaryota > Metazoa > Chordata > Mammalia > Rodentia > Dipodidae > Dipus > Dipus sagitta. Next base: position 48,948,274 of record CM070781.1, on the reverse strand, counting down.
CTTGCTCTCAAAATCAACCCCTCTTACACTGTTGTTCTTGTGACTCAAAAAAAAAATATATCCAATTGTTGATTAGTAAATCAGTATAGGAGAAATGACTGAATGCGGTAATATACCTACATCATAAAATAAGAAGCTACCAGCGTGGAAACGGAACCAGTAGTATCAAATTCACAGTCATTTAGTTTTTGGTGTGTATGTAGGATATGCACAAGCGTGGCCCTGTGAACACACACAGAGGCTAGAAGGCGGTGTCAGGTGTCCTCTTGTACCACTTGTTTCCCTGAATCACAGTCTCTCACAGAACCTGAAGCCGCCATGTTTTGGCGAGAGTGGCCGACCAGCACACTTCACCCATCTTCAGGGTTGGGGTGATAGGCATGGGCAACCAATCACACCCAACTTCCCCCATGAGTGCTAGAGATCAAATCCAGGTCCGCATGCTCACACAGCAAGTGCTCTTACTCAAGGAGCATCTCCCCAGACCCAAATTCACAATGCTCACCATATCACACACAGAGATTTAAAAACAAACAAAAAAAAAATAGGTAAACCCATGAACTGGGGAGATGGTTCAGTGGTTAATGGCACTTGCTTGCAAAGCTTGCTGGGCAAGGTTCAATTCCCTAGCACCCTCTTCAAAAAAAAAAGAATTTATTTTTATTTATTTATTAGAGAAAGACAGAGGGATAGAGAGAGAGAATGGGCATGCCAGGGCCTCTAGCCACTGCAAATGAACTCCAGATGTGTGTGCCACCATGTGTATCTGGCTTATGTGGGACCTGAAGAATCGAACCTAGGTCCTTAGGCTTTGCAGGCATGCGGCTTCAACCCGATGCCATCTCTCCAGCCCCCCCCGCCCCCCCCCGCACCCTCTTTAAGCCAGATGCAAATAGTACATAAGTCTATGATCCCAATATACTCTGTGACAATGGGAGGCGGAGCCAGGGTACTCTGGAGACCCTTGCAGTGTGGCAGTTCATGTGAAGTGGCATGAGAACCTGTCTCAAAGAGGTGGAGCTCAGATACCTGGAAGGTGGCCTCTGACTTTACACACATGCCATGACATATATAACCCTCCCACACAAATGCATTTTTAAAATTTGCTTATTTATTTATTACTTGCATGCACAGAAAGAGAGAAGAGAGACAAACAAGGAATGGGTTTCCAGGGCCTCTAGCCACTGCAAACTAATTCCAGTTGTATGTGCCACTTTGTGGATCTAGCTTTACATAGGTACTGGGGAAATCAAACCAGGGTTATTAGGCTTTGCAAGTAAGTGCCTTAACTACTAAGCCATCTCTCCAGCCCCCACAAACAATTTTAAAAATATTAAAAAATAAAATCCATGCTCAATCTCTAGGTATTGTTTCCCATATAAAGCACACTTACAATTCAACACTAAAAGGACAAATTAAAATTGAATACAAGATGGGAATAGATATTTTTCCAAAGCAGATGTACCAATAGCGAGCCTGATGGGCCTCCCACAGTATCTGTGGGGAGAAACCAGTTCCTGGATCCCCTCTGAATACTAAAATCCAGAGGCTCACGTCCCTTCCACAAAATGGCAAGTACTAGCATAGAATTTACACACACATTATCTACACTACCTGTTGCACAGGTTCACATTGCTATTGAAATCACCTAACCAAAAGCAGCTGGGGGGGGGGGGAAGAGGTTTATTTTGGCTTACTGGCTTGAGGGGGAAGCTCCATGATGGCAGGGAAAACGATGGCATGAGCAGAGGGTGGACATCACCCACTGGCCCACATAAGGTGGACAACAGGAACAGGAGAGTGTGCCAAGCAGTGACAAGGGGAGACTGGCTATAACACCCATAAGCCTGCCCCCAACAATACACTGCCTCCAGGGGGGTGTTAACTTCCAATTGCCATCAGCTGGGGAGACTAGCATTCAGAATACCTAAACTTGTAGGGGACACTTGAATCATACTACCACATTCCGCCCCTGGCCCCCATAAACTATAACCATACATGATTTAAAATGCAATGCATTCATCAAACTTTAAAAGTTCCCATAGTTTTTATCAATCCTAATGATGTTCAAACATCCCCATAATCCAAGGTCTTTTAACTGAGCCATAATACCAAAAACTCCCCCCCAAAACCCATAGTGGCACAGAATAAACATTCACACTGCAAAAGATGGCATTGGGCATAGCAAAGAAATATTCAACCAATACAAGATTTAAACAGGGCAAACATCAAACTCTAGCTCCAAGTCCAACAACTGCAGTCAGTGAAAAGTCTCCAAGTCCGATAACTCTAACCAGCAACAAGTGTCTGGAGTCCCAATCCCGCCCCTCCAGCTAGGCTACTCACAGTCCTGGAAAACTTCATCCAGGGCGACAGCTTGCCTTAGCAGCCATCTCGTGGTCCCAGCATCTCCACTGGGTCTCCACTGCAACCCACAGTTCATCCTCATGGCTCCATAGGGTCTCCATGCAGGCAATCCTGCTTCACACTGCCCATGGCCATTTCCAAAACACATGACCATGTTGCAAACTCAATGACCCTCTCTTTCCTGCATTTTTTTGTGCTCCGGGGAATAAAGCAGACTGTGAAGAACAGGACACTCCTTGAGCACTCAGCCCCTTCAAAAGAGTCTACATTCTTCCTGTTGCCCCAGTGCAGGTGAGCTGGCCCAATCTCAAAGGTTATAATCTCTCAATTGCAGCTGAAGGGGCAGCAGTTCACCCAAAGATTTTTTTTTTCCCCTGTGCCATAATCCCTCTGCTCACACAAGTTCATTTCTACGCAAAGCAACCCTGCACAACTTCTCAGGACACGGGCATAAGAGCAAGCTTCTCACACCAACTGCTAGTCCAGTCCAAGCAAAGCTCTCTCTCACCCTCATAAGCCAAACCTCACAGTCCATAGTTCTTACTGCCTTCAGGTCTTTCAACTCTGACCAGAATAGTCCATCACGCTGTGCTTATAGCACTGCAAGGCGTCTCTTACGCCAAGGTTTCAAATCCTCCCACATTTCTCTTGAAAATCAGCTCCAAAAGGCCAAAGCCACACAGTCAGGTGTCTAACAGCAAGCCCACTCCTCCGTACCACTTTCCTGTTGCAGTCAGGTTCACATTGCTAGTAGAAATCACCCAACTAAGATCAGCTTGTAGGGAAAAAGAGGTTTATTTTGGCTTACAGGCTCGAGGGGGAAGCTCCACAATAACATGAGCAGAGGGTGGACATTACCCCTTAGCCCACATAAGGCGGACAACAGGAACACGAGAGTGTGCCAAGCACTGGCAAGGGGAGACTGGCTATAACACCCTTAAGCCCGCCCCCAACCATACACTGCCTCCAGGAGGCGTTAATTCCCAAATCTCCATCAGCTGGGAACCTAGCATTCAGAACACCTAAACTTATGGGGGACACCTGGATCAAACCAGCACACTACCCAAGACAATAGACATGCTATGTACCTAGTTGCTATACTGTATTGTTCAGAGACCGTTAACAGGAAAAAATCTGTACATGTCCACTATGAACACCACTTCCCGCCACCCGCAGTATTTTCAGTCAGCAACTGGATGAATCTGCATGGAGGCCAATGAAGTGAGAGGAATCCAAAGTTCATCAACAGACGGGTAAGCGACAGGCGGTGTGCTCAGACAGTGGACAATCATTCAGCTATGAAAACAGGGGTGAAGCCTTGATTCAGAATGTGAGCCTGGTAAATTGTAAAAGCATCCTATGTGAAAGCAGGCACAAACCATCACATGTCATGTGGTTCTGTGTGTAAGAAAAGTCTAGAATGGGAAAATCCAGACAGAAAGATCAGCAGTTGTTAGGAGGAAGACTGCAAAAGTGACGGCTAACGTGGTCATGGGGCATCTCTATGGGCGATGACAGTATTCTTCAGTTAGTTTGATGGGAACCCACAGATAAATATACTAAAACAATGGAAAAGTGACTTTTATATGTGAATTACACCTCAAGCCATTATAAAACTGAGTTTCTGCCAGGTGTGGTGGCGCATTTCTTTTAATGCCAGCACTCAGGAGGCAGAGGCAGGAGGATTGTTATGAGTTTGAGGCCACCCTGAGACTACAGAGTAAATTTCTAGCTCAGCCTGAGGCTACCTCAAAAAAACAAAACAACAACAAAAAGAGTTTCCATTTACTTTTTTCCTATCCAACTCTATGTCTTTTTTCAAACATCAACTTAAGGTGTTTTTAAAGGCTTAATTTTTTTTGAAAATAGTTTTCTTTATATGTGTATATACATTAACCATTTTCCAATGCAAATGTGAATTAATTTTGACTATTAATACCATTTCTTTTGACGGGAAAAGAAAATATAAGTTTTAGTTAAATGATTTATAACGCATCTGTGTGTGTGTGTGTGGAGAGGAAAGGTCAATGTTGGGTTCCTTCTTAACCACTCACCACCCTAACACGGACATGGAGCTCACCAGTTCACCTAGACTAGCCAATGAGCCCAGTGACCCTGCCTGCCTTCTCAGTGCTGGGATTACAGGCACACACCACCACTCGGGGCTCTGATGTGGGTGCTGGGGGTCTGAACTCAGGTACTCGTGCTTGCATGGCAGGTAGTTTATCAGCTAGGCCAGGCCTACAATGCATTTTTATAATGCAATTGTGCTATCATTCAAATCTCTTCTATGTTGTCCAAAATATAGGAAACTTCTATCTGCACTCCAACTCTGAAACTTGCTTCTCTCAAGAAACTCCACACCGTCCAGCTTCCCTCCCTCTTTGGCGGGTCAGCTCAGCCTCCTGCCGCCCCTTCCTTCCTGTTCTCTGGGCTTTTCTCTTTCCCAATCTAGCCTGCAGGCAGTACTCACTTCCACCTCATCCAATTGTATCTCTTCTCACAAACCGTGTCCCCGGCTTCTTTTGGACTACAAGCCACACATCCATATTCAGTGCATGTATTATAAAAATTCAGCCCGTGGGCTGGGGAGGTGGCTCAGTGGTTAAAGATGCTTGCTTGTTTGAAATGCATGTGGCTTGGGTTCAGTTACCCAGGTGAAGCCAGATGAAAAAAGTGGCTTGAGCTTCTGGTGTTTATTCGTAGCAAGTGGCAAGAGGCTCTGGGGTGCCCATACACAACACACAGACACACATGCAAATAAACATATTTTTTTTAATCCAGCCGAAACTGGGACTGTAGTGCAGCTAGGCAATTGTTGACCATGTCCCTTGATGACCCCCTTTCTCGTTTCCTGTCACTACAGCTGCAGTCCTTATTGCTGTCCTTCTGTCCTGACGTGGTTTGGAGCTTCCCCTATCCAGAAAGGACATCACCACCAATCTGGTAAATAACAAGCCAGGAAGCACAGCGTCCCCAACTCCAGCACCAGTGCCTTTTTCCCTATCCCTCTGCACCTTTGCCCATCCAAACCTCCATTCTGCCATTTAGGGACCATATTCCCAATCTCTTCACGTCCTAGGCGCTGGACATGTTAAAGCTCTGTTCATTCCTGTGTCCAAACTGCACCAGCGTGTCCAGTTTACTATTTTATCTCTAGACATCTGTTCATGCAATTTCCTTTCCTTGGAATTCTTTTCTCTATAGAAAATTGCAACTCATCCACCGAGATTCTGCTAAAATGTTACCTCTTCTGTGAAGACGCCTCCTCCCATACAATAATTCCTTTTCTTTATTTCCCTTCTGTAAGGTTCGTGACCATGCAAGACCATTCTGAGTCAGGAAAAGATTTTTTTACTGGGGCCCAAGCTGCTGGCCTGTCTCATGGGAGAGAGCACAGCTGGCCTGAGTCTGGATGGTTTGGGGTTTTCATAGAGTTTTTCTTTTTGGGAGGTGGGTACAGGAGACAAAAGGACTGAGGAATTCCAGGGGAGAACGGGACCAAATGAAGAAGCTAATTAATCAGGGGGAACAGGGACCAAACTGAGGAGGTACTTAATCAGAGAATGGACTGCCATCAGAAGAGGAGCCAGGCTGTCTCTAGCACAGGAAACTGGCCACGGGCATTGTTAGGTCAGGGGGTAAGGGTTAGGCAATGTAAACACCTAAAGTTGCATCAATCAGGCTGCTGTCGTTCTCCTCCTTCATTCAGACTCCATTTTGGGACTCCTGTCCTACCTAACATCCTCTAGCCCAAGTGCAGCACTCACAAACTGTATTTTCCAGCTAAGTCTATTCTCTCCCCTATTAGACATAGTTCTTGTTGGCAAAGACCCTATCTCATTCATCTTTATATGCTGTGATCTTGGGAAAAGGCACACAGTAGACGTTTAGTGAACAGTTAAACGAACTAACAGGATAGCATGAAAACACCACACAGCTGTAGTTCCATCAAGACTGCCCTTTACAGCCTGCCCCTTTGTACGCAAATACTCAGATTCAACATTTACTATCACTGGCTGCTCCTCCATTTTCACCATGAAATCTGTCACCATATTCTGTAATTTCCCCATCCAACATAGAATTTATTCTTCCATTTTACTGCAAGCACACTACCCAAAACTCACATTAACATTACGCAATAGCGTCTGCTGTGTCTCTGCAAGCTTCCTCGGCCCTGACAAACAAGCAAGTAATCTTAAAACACGGTTCTCATCTCGCCACGCCCTTGCTCCACGTTTTCCTAATGTTCTCAAAACCTTCCACTCAAAGCACTGTTCATTTTTGGCTTTAACTCTTTGCTTAGGCATATTTCCATGAAGGAAATATTATCTCCTCCTTTCCCAGATTCCAATTACATTACAGTTTATGTGAAGTTGATTCAATAAAGATCTTAAACCACATCGATCTTGCCTCTAAAGTTCTATAGCACTTATTGCATTTACTAAACCATCAAGCACTTGGTGTCTCATTGGTACGTGAGCCCTAAACTTCCCCAATCTCTAGAGCCAGCCATCTTTGACAGAGAGATGGAGGAGGGAGGGGTTCTAACAGTTTTGTTTTTTAGGTACTTAACAAGCATCTCTTGAGGTAACCTCAACTGTAACAGCATAAACTAGTCAACTGAATTGGCAAATGGCCAACGTTTACCACACAAATCTTCTTTGATTAAAACACACTGAGTGTATGGTACGTAGTAAATGGACGTAGTCAACGTTGGTGACCATTCTTTCACTTATTCATCCATTCAGCAAATACTGATGTCTACTGACTGAACATGACACACTGAGGAAGACCCAAGGAGCAGAGCTTCCACGACATGCACATTCTACAGGCCTAGTAACGCCCTCTCCAATCTGGACAATACTTCTCTGCGTGTTTTCGTCCAGCTGTCAGGAAGTACACCAGTGGTGGGACTCTAAAGTTAATTTTCCCAGTCTAGAGGATTCCATCCATGTCTGCCCATGTCCCAGAGGCAGCCAGCCCATGTTCACTTCAGGTCTTGTTTCCTTAAACTCAGTTGGGCCTTTACACTGCGTGGCAGTGTGTGGGAGGGTTTTTTTTTTTTTTTTTTAACTTTTTATGTATTTATTTGAGAGAGAGAGAAAATGGGCGCGCCAGGGCCTCCAGCCGCTGCAAACGAACTCCAGACACCTGCGACCTCTTGTGCATCTGGCTAACGTGGGTCCTGGGGAATCGAACCTAGGTTCTTTGGCTTTGCAGGCAAGCGCCTTAACCCCTAAGCCATCCCTCCAGCCCGTGGCGAGAGGTTTTTACAAAGAAGAGAAAACACTTAAAGAGATGTAGAAGGACTCTGGGGAAGACACGTCACGCCCTCCACCAAGAGTCCAAGCCGCAGAGCCCCAGCAGGATAGTTGGGCACCAATGAAATCTGAACCCAATGGGCGGAACCGTAGAGGGGCGGAACCACAGAGGGGCGTACGAGGTTCCCCTCCCAGCGACCCGGACAGCGAGAGGCAGAGGATGCGCCCACCGGATGCGGCTCCTCCCGCACACAGCAGAGGAACGCAGCAAGGGCCGACCGGGGGCGGGGCCGAGAGCAGCCCGACGCCGCGGGGACTACCGCACAGCCCGGCCGAAAGCTTACCGCGTGGCCCGACCGAGCCCGGCTGTGCCCAGGCGGGATCCTCTGAGGCCGACACGGGGACGGAACTGAGCGGTCACCACCGTTAAGCTGTGCCCGTCTAGTACACGGTAGAAAGAAAGCGGCCGAAACGCCGCTACTTCCCGCATCCGGTCACGTGACAAACCGCGCACCGGAAGTTGTCCCTGAGAGAAGGATCTCGAGGCGGCGGGAAAAAGGGAGCGGCCAATAGGCGCGGAGGGGGCGGGGCGTTGCTCAGGCCGGCGCGTCTGGCCGGAGGGGCGTGTCGGGAAGAGCGGGGCGGGGCCTCGGGCGCAAAGGCCGCCTGGGAACGTGGGCGTTTGGCTCATGGGCATGTTTCCTTCGTTTTCCTCTCTCTCTTTGCTTTCAGTTGATTTTCTACTTTAAAAGTTTGCTTCGCCGGGCGTAGTGGCGCACACCATTAATTCCAGCACTCGGGAGGCAGAGGTAGGAGGATCGCCGTGAGTTCGAGGCCACCCTGAGAATGCACAATGAACTCCAGGTCAGCCTGGGCTAGAGTGAGACCCTACCTTGAAAAACCAAAAAGATATTTTTAAGTTTGCTTCACTAACAGGAACCCCAAGTAAAAGAATGAGATGAATAAAATGAGCCCTTTTTAAATATATGTATTTTGGGGGTGTTGAGGTAACTCTGGCCCAGGCTGACCTGGAATTCACTACGTAATCTCAGGGTGGCCTCGAACTCACGGCGATCCTCCTACCTCTGCCTTCCTAGTGCTGGGATTAAAGGATCAAAGTGCACCACTGCATCGGGTTTAAAAATATTTTTTATCATTTATTTATTAAGGAGAGAGAATGGGCGTGCCTGGGCCTCTAGTCACTGCAAATAAACTCTAGACACACGCACTATGTTGTGCATCTGGATTACGTGGGTACTGAGGAATTGAACCTGGGTCCTTCAGCTTTGCGGGCAAGCACCTTAACTGCTAAGCCATCTTTCCCGCCCCCTATATTTCATTTGTTCAACTCTTGCGTTTGAAGTATTCTTCCATGACATTTTTGGCCTGAGATTCCTTGCCATAGCCCTGACCACTGCGTAGCTGCAGCCAACCACCTTGCAGGGTTTCCCCTTTCTGGAACAGTTTTGCAGAGTTTCTCCTAGTTTCTAGCTGATTTGTTGCTCAGCGCAAAGAACCTCCACCAACTTGCTATATGTGGGCTCCTCACAGTTGCATGCAAGCATACAGAGATGGGCTTGGTGCTTGTCTAAGGCTCTGGGCTTCACGTGCTAGGCCGTGGTGGGTAAGGGCCGTCTTCAGCACCTCTTGCAGAGCAGTGGCGCCTCCGGCAGCAATGCCTTCCTCTGCCATGGCAGTGGCTGCAGGGAAAGCGCTGTTTCCATTGTTTAGGTATAACCGTTCCTGGTGGTTGTGACAATTCATTTAAGAAGAGAGCCAATTGAATGTTTTCTTTCTGCTTATATAAAACCCTGTTAGTTCTAAGTCCTTGCAACTTAAAGCACTTAATATCTTTCCAGGTTGTTCTCATATGCAATTAAGGTCTAAACTGTGGCACTTATGAGCTTGATAGCAAACTACTGAGCAGACCTGCTTCTTGCACATTGTCTAACTGCTCTTTAGAAAATGGAGCCAGGCGTGGTGGCCCACGCCTTTAATCCCAGCATTTGGGAGGTAGGAGGATGACCATGAGTTTGAGGCCACCCTGAGTCTACATAGTGAATTCCAGATTAGCCTGGGCAAGAACAAGACCCTACCTCAAAAAAAAAAAAAAAGAAAGAAAGAAAGAAAAGGAAACTGGCTCGCTTCAGGTTTACTCAATTAGAATTGGCTTGTTAAGATGATGTGCAAGCATGTTTAAGTTTGAGAGGCATACATGATGCCAGTTTTGCTGGCAGAAAAGCAGATGGTTCATTTATTCCACATTCCTGGCAAGTGCTTTATGTCAGGCAGTTTGAGTGCAGGTAAAAAGGCCATTCAAGCATGAATCCTACCCCAAAGGAGTTCACAGTGTGGTAGGAATAGACAAGGAGACTGCAAAAGAGGGAGAAATTCACTCCGTCAGGATGGATTTACAGCAAAAGTAACGAATGAACTGTGCAACATATCTTTCACCATTTATCTGAAGATAGAAATGGGGAGGGAGGAAGACTAGAAGAGATAATAAGGAACTGTTTGTGACTGAGAGTAGTATCATCCAGTAAAGGCTACATGGAGTGATTTTTCAGGATATATCTTTCTTTAATATTTATTTATTTATTTGTAAGCAGAGAGAGGATAAAGACAGAGGCAATGGGTGCACAAGGGCCTCCAGGCACTGTAAAGGAACTCCAGATGCATGCACCGCTTTGTGCTTCTGGTTTTATGTGGGTACTGGGGAATTGAACCCAGGTCATTAGGCATTGCAGGCAAGTGCCTTAACCACTGTCATCTCTCCAGCCCTCTAGTCCTATCTGCAAAGACCTAGGTCCTTCCTGAGTCCTGGCATGCTTATCCTGAACATTTTATTGTGGAGATTACATGTAAAAATTTTGTCCTGTTGTCCATCTTTAATTTACCTGTATGTTAAAATCCTTCTCAAAGGAAATTAATTGCAGTTCAAAGTCTAGGCTTTTCCCCCTATAATTCTACATTTGTTTATCCACTCCTTCACCTCTGACAGTTCCATTGTATGACTCATAGGCAAAAAATTATTTTTCCTTTATCTTTTTACATGCAGTAGCCTGTTTGGGGATTTGTCCCTAAAGAACAGAAGCAGAGGAAGTAGGAGAACAGATGAAATATGTTAGAGGAATTGGCAATTTAAGAAGACATTATTGAGTTGGTAATCACCAGGTTTGAATGTTTTCTGTACCCTTTAGGACTTTAAAAATATTTTATTTATTTATTCATTTATTTGAGAGAGACAGAGAGAATGAGAGTGCCAGGGTCTCCAGTCACTGCAGATGAACTCCAGATGCATGGGCCACCTTGTGCATCTGGCTTACATGGGTGCTGGGGAGTCGAACCAGGGTCCTCAGGCTTTTCAGGTAAATGCCTTAACTGCTGAATCATCTCTCCAGCCCTCCTTTAGGACTTTTAAGGTACTTGATAAAATGAGTCTCAGGGCTGAAGGGATGGCTCAACAGTCAGAGGTGCTTGCTTGCAAGGCGTGACGGCCCTGTTTGATTCCCCAGTACCCACGTAAAGCCACACACACAAAGTGTTCCTATGTTTGGAGTTATTTTGAGTGGAAGGAGGCCTTGGTGTGCTCATTCTCCCCCCCTTAAATACATATTTAATAAAAGACTCCAGAACTGTCCACTCTCAGCAAGAATGGAGGAAACATTTGTATGTCAGATCCTTCTCCCTTTGACCAGAGGTTCATGCTCCTGGGCATTAAGTACTCCAAATGTCAAAACTACACAGTTGTGAGTGCCAGGCTCACACCCACATCAAAGATGCACTGAGGCAGAACATGAGAGAAGATGTGCTGTCGTTGTGTACTTGCTCAAAGCTCATCAAACCTTGCTCAGAACAGGCTGCTGCAATGGTTGAAATCAGACTGAGGAAATTTTAAGTGCCAACAGGAAGTGCCAAAAGGTATGCTTTTCAGTCCACTCCTTACTGACACCACTCTGATCTGCTCGTGCTGTCTGTTAAGTTCAATCCTTCATACAGGTCCCTTCAAGAACCAGCCACAGTCTGCAAGGAATTGGCATAACAGAGTTTGTAGAATAAGCTTCAGTTCTCACTGTGACACTTATGGTAGTTTTGATGTAGTCTTTAGCTCAACCTCTACTACCCATCCTATCTTGTTCTTGACTAGCACATAGGCTAGGTTATTTCTATACTAAGGTAACCCAAGTTTCAACCTTAATTTTTCTTGCTATAGTTAGACCGTGGCTGCCTGTTCAGCTTCTCTCTGGGTATATAGCCACCAAAATAAGCCCTAGTGAATTTCTTTCATCCCAGATACATTCCTCCCTTCTGTTATTGTAGTAACAATCCCAGATCTTTTGCTAACCAGAGTTTATTACTCCCTCCAGAACAATAATGCCTTTCTTTGTAGGTTGGTTCATTGCTATCAGAAACTCAAAGTGGTCAAGTAACAATGCAAGTTTCAACTTGACATTTGAAGTCCTTACTGTGTATCTCATTGGGAAGTCCCCCCCCACACACACAATCCTTGGGAAATGAATTATTGGAATTTAGCAAAGCCTAAATTTGAGAGGAAAAGGAAATAAAGTTTGCAAATGAGTCATAGGGAGCAATAAGATGGACTAGTTCTGCTTCCATTATATTTCTGGAACCAAACCTAAAGCTGTTTGGAGACATTTGTCAGTGCAGTTCACTGATCATCCCTGTAGGGCAATACCCTAATTCCAAGAGGGCATAGTACCTAAGCCAGGAACAAGCCATTCATTCCTTCATTTTACAAGGATAGCTGCATTAGAGTGACAAAAGATAGGGTGATGTTGGTGGATTTCATGTTCATGTGTCTATTATCACTTTGGGGGGGGTACTGTAAAAATATTTTTTTAATATTTATTTAAGGGGGGGAGAATGAGCACACCAAGGCCTCCTTCCACTCAAAATAACTCCAAACATAGGAACACTTTGTGTGTGTAGGTTGGTTGAAGTCAAGATGATCAGTAATGCTATGGTTCTGATCATTACGGATATTACCAGAAGCAATGAGGGCGAGAAAGGAAAATCTTAATTCAGACCACTTTCCTTCTTATGTAAGGTGGGCAACAAAGGGTGCTTCTTTGCTTTTCTGTGATGGAGAAGACTGGAGAGATTTCTGTGATGGTTAATTTTCACCGTCAACTTGACTGGATTAAGACCATAGGATCACACCTCTGGTTGTGTCTGTAAGAGTGTTTCAAGAAAGGCTGAAACTGAAGAGACCTACCTATGGGCAAAACCACCCTGGGCTTGGTTTCCGGTAGAATGTAAAGGATAAAGTGAGCTGACACCAGCCTTTATCCCTGTTTCCTGACCTTAGAGGCAATATGAGCAGCTGCCTCAAACTCGTGCACGCGTACCTTCCCCACCATGGTGGACTCATACCATGAGCCAAAATAAACCCCTCTTTTCCCAAGTTAGTTTGGGGCTGGAGGGATGGCTTAGTGGTTAAGGTGTTTGCCTGCAAAGCCAAAGTACCCAGGTTCAATTCCCCAGGACCCACGTTAGTCAGATGCACAAGGGGACATCTGGAATTCGTTTGCAGTGGCTAGAGGCCCTGGCATGCCCATTCTCTCTCTCTCTCTCTCTCTCTCTCTCTCTCCTCCCTCTTCTTCTGTCAAATAAATAAATAAAAATAAAATATTAAAAAAGAGCTGCTTTCTTAAGTTTCTTTGTCAGGTATTTTATTACAACAATGAGAAAAGTAATCTAATTTCCCCATGGGTACTGCTCCCTGAGTGGAGGGCTAAGGTGCAGCAGTAGTCAAGCGGCTCCAGTCTGTCAACGTCATGTGCCAGCCAACCTGTGAACCAGCCTGAAATGTTTCATCCTGCACTATTGGGTAGTTATAAATAACATCCACATAGTCACAGAAGTGAGTCAAAGAAAATGCGTCAGTGCTATAAAAAAGAAGTGTTTGTGGAGTCTGAACTATCCATCCATGAAACTTGCTTGTGTTTTCTGGACCCGCTCAGGCTTAAACTATACAACTTTCATAATTCAACAGATTGGCTTTGAACCTGTGCCCTGAGGACTAATCACATCCTACTCATGATAGGTGGCCCTAGTTTTCCCACTGGAGAACTGCCCTTCACCTTGGAAAGCATGGCCTTGCATGCCTGCATGGAAAATGGTACTGGAGTTTTCCAAATATTTTACATAGTACTCTTACTTAGCACAGACATTACTAGAGATGTCAAATCTGCCAAGACAAATGGCCTGATGTTAGGACTACTCACATGTCAGCCCTGTTGAGCAGCATATGCAGAAGGGGAGAGCAGTGACTTTATCATTCCGAAGGCCTTCTTTCTGGGAGCCAGCCCAGTGGCATTTCTTCACTCTCGCAGAGTAAACCCTACTTTTCTGATCCTTCCGGTTCTCAGAAGCTATTCATGATTCTTCAAGCATCTTAATCTCGACAGAAGTCATCAAGTCCAATCATTAAGGTGACAAAGGCTGTGGGTTAGAACTTATTCCACCTGTCCTTGACAAAACCCTGAGCCACAGATTGGCTCTGTGCCGTACACTAGGTCATCATATATATATATATATATATATATATATATATATACATATATATATATATATATATATATATATATGTTAGATATACCATATGTATAGTTTCTTTTGAGTTAGCTCAGTTCATGATTCTCAACAGAGGGTGATTTTACTCCCAAGGGACATTTAGCAATGTTTGGAAACATGTTTTGAGAGTGTTATGGAGAAGGCTCAGTGCACACTACGTGGGTGGATGTCATAGAAAGCATTAAACAATCTATGACTCACAACGTTGCCCTCCATAACAAAGAACTCTGAAGTCCAAATTTTTACAGGTGCGAGAGGTGGGAAACTTAGCTCTAGTTCTCTCTAGAGCATGGATTGCAATTCCCCGCATAGGTAGTGCTGAGAAAACCTGGTTATGGAGTGGAGGAAATGGGGAAGGGTGCGATAAAAAATGGACAGTGAAGAAAAAGAAGTCATATGAGATAATTTTCTTTGTAGCATTTTCAGACAAGGGAGTAAGAAACTTCTGGCATGAGAGGGGGAAATCTGTAGGTTTAAGATTTTGAGGCCCACACAAATGTCTTTGTTCTAGATCTCCAAGTTCCACCGATTTTCTGTTAGGACAATAACTTTGACACAGGCCATATTTTCAGGCTATGACCTTGGACTCCTTTGAGGTCCTGTTTTTTTTTTTTATGATTAGATACTGGGGTTGACTTTCAGCACATTCTGCCCAGTGGCTTCACTGCCCTACAGGCCCTCTGGGCTTTCACAGTGTACTCTGATTTGATTGATTTTCGGGGGGGGGGGAAGCATATGAGGAGATTCAGAACTCCCCACTGGAGTGAGGAAAGAAGAAAGCCTTTATCTACTGGCTCCTGCTTGCCACTAGTCATGTTCTTTCTATATACTTTTTTTGTTTGTTTTTTGAGGTAGGGTCTCACTCTGGCCCAGGCTGACCTGGAATTAACTATGTAGTCTCAGGGTGGCTTCAAACGTGGCAAGTCCTCCTACCTCAGCCTCAGTAGAAATCACCCAACCAAGAGCAGCTTGTGGGAAAAACAGGTTTATTTTGGCTTACAGGCTTGAGGGGAAGCTCCACGATGGCAGAGGAAAACAGTGGCATGAGCAGAGGGGGGACATCACCCCCTGGCCAACATAAGGTGGACTAGCAATAGGAGAGTGTGCCAAACACTAGCAAGGGGAAACTGGCTATAACACCCATAAGCCCGCCCCCAATAATACACTGCCTTCAGGAGGCATTAATTCCCAAATCTCCATCAGCTGGGAACCTAGCATTCAGAACACCTAAGTTTATGGAGGACATCTGTATCAAACCACCACAGTACCCCTACCCGTTTCCTGGTATTATTTATCTTTTTGGTTTTGCTTTTATTCTTTAGAGTTCTTGCTGTGGACAGATTACTATGTATAGTTTTTGCATGTTTATTTGCTAACTTGTTCTTTCTTTCTTTTTAATGAAGCTTTATGGGGCAGGGGTTTATGGTTTGTTTACTGTTGTATTCCTAATTGCTACTGAGATTAATGTTTAACTCTTACATAGCACCTATGTGCTATTATTCTCTTTCAAGTACTTTACATGTGAAATCAACTTAATCTTTACAGCAACCCCCTGAGGTAGGAATCTTTAATATTCTCATTTTAAAACTAGAAAAGTATCATGTTCAGGAACACATAGTAGATTCATAGTAGTCTCAACACGTCTCTTTATGTCATTCTAGTCCTCTGCATTAAGCTGACTTGAGCAACAACACAAAGTAGTGGAAAGTACTCACCAGAATCACACAGACCTGGGTTCGAATCTCACCATTACCCTTTACTGGTTAAATGATCACAAGGCACAATACCTAACCCTGATGAGCCTCAGTTTCCTCATCCATAAATTAAAAATAATAGCCTGCGTCTTTGGGGATTATCATACATATTTGTGAAGATACAACTTATAATACACCCAGCACATTGTATGACATATAGTAAATCATTCACGAAATAGTATCTTATGATTACATGCAGGTTGGTTTAGAAGATTAAATTGAATAGATTTATGCCTGTGAGAAGCATAGTCACTCAGTTCACACAAGGACACCTGAAGTCCTGCTTCTTTGTTATAGAGTCACCATATATCAACACAGAGCACCTTGTGAAGTATTCTCTTGTCCTTAGGTAGCTTGAAAATTTCCCATTGTTAACAATCTCCAATGGAAGAGCCTCTTCGAAGTGGTGAAGATAGTGAATATTGTTTTACTGAAGTTAATAGTCTCCTCAGAGAAATCACTCTTGTTACTACACATATATCAGGCAGAGGCAGGGAGTTTGTGAACCTGATGTTCTCTCCAGGGTAGTTAAAAGTGACATACACTCATTTTCTGAAGATAAAGTCCCTTCTCCTTAGCTTGAGCAAGGACAACAGTATCCTGCTTCCTACAGGGCTGCCCTGTTGAAGCATTCATGATTGACATCTCAACTAGCTTTGAGGTGGTTGTTTAACTAGCAGCTCCAGACATCATAGAAGTGACTCCGTTTACTGCTGTCCAGACTGTCCCTCAATTTATGTCTTATTGATTTTGAGAGTGGTGAAGCAGTTCTTAAATGTTTCAAATCATGTGAATTTAGGTAATTTCATTTTTTCCCCATTATTCCTAACTTTGGGACTTATAGTTTTGTCATTTATATTGATTTTTTTCCCTTTCCTTAGCATTGTTTTCCTATAGTTTATTATGCATAGTCCTAGCTAATAAAGGAAGGACAACTGTTTCAAGGTGTCACACTATTTGTCCCTACACAAAGAAAACCAAATGAGTTTTATTTTTTTTTTTTTTTTTTGAACAGTGAGGATAGCATTCAAGGCTCTACTTCCCAGATGTTTTTGTGAGATAGGGTCCCATTCAGTAGCCCAACACTGGCCTGGAACTTGTTATGTAGCCAAGGCTGGCCTCCAACTCCAGATTTTGTATTTTATAAGTGACTTCAACAGTCATAGCATGACAGAAGTGCCTCTACTGTTATGTACATAAAGAAATTAGTGCTTGCTTTAGGTTTTGGTAGCTACAGAGTATATATCCCCACATAATATTTTTTTCTATTTCCTTGCAACTGTATAGCAGGAAGTCAGGGAGTCAGTACTCAAATCAATATTGATTAAATCAATATTAATTACACAACCCATGTGCACTTGTATACTGAATGAGGCATACAAATAAATATAAGAAATGAAACTCAAAGAGTAGCTTGCAGAATTACTTTGTCTTCATGGCACTTTTCATGCAGCTGCCTGTTTAATATACATCCTGTATAGTGATATGCTATAAGGCAGTCATTATAAATGCATAACATGTTCTGGAACATTCTTTCATACATGAGGAGAGGATCTCTCACTTAATTCTGAATCTCCCTGGGAAATGCTCACCATGACACCACACACATATTTTGAGCTTTAAGTAGAGAGTTGTTAATACACTTAGGTCAAGCATGAGATGCAGGACTTTCTGTATTCTGCACGTGGAGCATATGGGAATGATGTCACTGGCAAGCATAGACCTGCACCCTAGAAATGTACACAAGCCAACATACATGACAGAATGCGCTGGCTTGCCAAACTAACTTTCATTGAGATCAGACTTCGTGTTGAATACTCTAAATGTCTTTAGCTCATATCACTCCTTTTCCCAAAAAGTTATTAAATTGTGATTTGTCTGGATAAAATTCAACAATAAGCTATAGTTTCATGTATATTCGGCAATAAAGCACTTAAGCAGTAAGTAATTTTCAGGTAAGTGGCACTTACGCTGTGCAAAGGTCAGGATGTTATTGCTGTTGTTAATTAGTGACAGTAGTGTAGGTAATTAAGTTTTTACCATTAATGAAGTCCTTTGAGAATCAAGGGCCTCCTAAGAGGTGTGAAATGAGACCATAAGACAGTGGTTACCTTGGAATTGTACATGCATTTGGTACATCTGTAATAAGCTTGGTACCTAACTTCCCACAGAATCTTCAGTCTTTCCGGCAAAATAGTTAGTTGGTAATTAGCTAAAATGAGTTATTAAAGCATGAGATAGAAAAGCACAATTGTCTGGAGAAATTCAGTGAAAATGCTCTGCCATAAGTCCCCCAGGCTGGAATGGCTAAATTAGAACAATACAAAATCTTGCTATTAGAACAAATGATCAATAAAAAGTTAATTATCTGGAACAAATCCATCAGCATGGTTGAAAGAAAAGTTTTTCTTTTTTCTGAAAGCCATGTCTGCAAAATTTATATTTTGTGGGTGTTTATGCATGGTGTGTGTACATGTGTACATGCATGTTTGTGGGCAGGGGCTGGGGGAGGGTGCACATGTGAATGAATATTCATAGGCATGTGTATATTCATGTGTGTGGAGACTAGAAGACAACCTTGGGTGTCATCCTCAAAAACGCCATGCATGGGCTTAGTGGTTAAGTGCTTGCCTGTGAAGCCTAAGGACCCCGGTTTGAGGCTCGATTCCCCAGGACCCACGTTAGCCAGATGCACAAGGGGATGCATGCATCTGGAGTCCGTTTGCAGTGGCTGGAGGCCCTGGTGCGCCCATTCTCTCTGTCTCTCTCTCTCTGTCTCTCTCTGTCTGTCGCTCTCAAATAAATAAATAAAAGTTTTTTATATAAAAAAACGCCATCCACGTCTCTCTCTTTTTTTTTTTTTTTTTTGAGAAAGGGTTCTCTTGGAGCTCACCAGTTAGGCTAGATTGGCTGGCCAGCAAGCCCCGGGGATCCTAGTGTCTCTATGTCCCCAGTGCTGCGATTCCATTCAAGCATCACCATGCCCAACATTTTCCACGGGCACTGGGTGTCCAGAGTCGTCTTGTGCACGCTGTTCTCTCTCTGCCGCAGACAGCAGACATGTGGTGAAAGGAGCCAGAGTTTTCCGCCATGATGAAACCGTGAACCTGAAGTGAACCCTTTCCTCCAGCAAGCTGCTTCTGGTCAAGTGTTTTGTCCTAGCAACTAGAGGATAACTGCTGTACTTACTAATCTCTTTTTAATCAGTAGGCGTCGTAGGAGAGTTTTTTTTTTTATTATTGACAGCTTCCATAATTCTAAACAATATCCTACAGTAATTCCCTCGAGAGAGAGATTTTGAGCCTGTGAAAATAGCCCGTTTCTTCTTGTATTTCCACCCGTTAATTTTACAGTTCATTCATTGATCTTACCTACACCAATACCTAGGTTGTTTTCTATTTTCCTTCTTGCCTATAATTATTAGTTCTTGTCAGTCCTTCTGTTTTGATTATCTGGAATTTAACTGTAAGGAATCACTGTTCATTCATTCATTTCGATCAGGGTGAACCTACAGATATTTATTCTATTACTTAGTGCACAAAAATGTACAAAATAAGTGTGGACTATTTTTAAAATATTTTTACTTGTGTGTGTGTGTGTGTGTGTGTGTGTACATGAGGGTCTTTTGCTACTGCAAATGAGTCCCAGACACATTCACCACTTTTCTAGGAGGAGGGTTTCACTTTACATGGGTGGCTTAGGAATTGAACCCAGGCTGACAGGTTTTGCAAGCAAGTGCCTTTAGCTACTGAGCCAGCTCTCCAGCCTGAAGCATGGGATATTTTGAGGTACCTGGGGAAAAAGCTACCAAAATCTACTGGTAGCTGAATATAGTGGTGCACATCTTTAATCCCAGTACTTGGGAGGCAGAGGTAAGAGGGTTACTATGAGTTCGAGGTCATCCTGAGTCAACATAATGAATTCCAGGTCAGCCTGGCTAGAGGGAGACCTTACCTCGAAAAAAAAACAGAAAAAAACCTACTGGAGCCAGGCGTGGTGGCACATTCCTTTAATCCCAGCACATGGGAGGCAGAGGTAGGAGGATTGTCATGAGTTTGAGGCTACCCTGAGATTAAGTAGTGAATTCCAGGTTAACCTGGGCTAGAACAAAACTCTACCTCAAACAAACAAACAAACAAAAAAACCAAAACAGAACTTACTAGGGTTAGTTAAAGGATACAGGAGCCAACTGAAAGTAGTTTCTACTGGCCTAAGCTGAGATAATTTGTGTGTAAAAAAGAAAATGACTGTAATTTAAAGAAACATTCATTCATGTGTGTGTGTGTGTCTGTGTGTGGTGTGTGTGTGTGTATGTATTCATGAATCTCATAGTGCTAAAAAAAAGTCTCATTTGTCATCATTATAACATTTGGGGCTTGATAAAGGAATAACACAAACATGTATTGTAGTTTTCTTTTTCTCTAAATATGATATTACAGATAACAGATAAGGAAAAGTTTCAAGCAGAATTGCAAATGATAAGTGCAGTAGGTATGATAGGACCAGAAAACAAAATAAAAATAAAGTTGAGGATCATTTTGAAATATCACTCTCTTATGAAGGGATCCGAAATGCCTTGGAAATGGCCGGGGTGGGGAACTGGAACAAGAGGCTGGAACGTCTCACAGTGCAAGACGATAAGGAAGTGCTTAAACCATTCCCTGAAGTATATTTATTAGTAGTAAGAGCACACTGAGAGCTTGACACTCTCATGGAGGAGTGGTAGATTAAACACCAGCCGTCATGTAAGTGTCATTAGATACAAGCTTTTAAGCACAAGAGAGAGAGTATACGAGAGAGAGTATACAAGAGAGAGGGTATATAAGAGAGAGAGCATACGAGAGAGAGAGTATACGAGAGAGTATACAAGAGAGAATATATGAGAGAGAGTATATAAGAGAGAGCATACGAGAGAGAGAGAGTATACAAGAGAGAGAGTATATAAGAGAGTATACAAGAGAGAGTATATGAGAGACAGAGTATCCGAAAGAGAGAGAGTATACAAGAGAGAGAGTATACAAGCATAACATCAAAGAAGCAGAGGCCTCATCATGCTCCATATTAGCTATAAATATGACCATAAATACATTTGTAATGGGGTGCTAGGGGTCCAGGAAAGTCCTTGAACCCCAAACCCTAGGTTTGTTTCTAATTTTAATCAAACAATTGAATTAAAAAAGCCTGAGAAGGATAATTATTAAATTATTATGTTTATTTAGGGAAATACAGAGCCAAGGAAAGACACCCACATGGCTAGATATTCCACATGGAGGGCCTAAAAAAAAATTATGGAAAGAAAAGAAAGTTCAAGGAGTTCCTGCCATGTGGGGAGTTGGAGGGGCTTAAGATCCCATGTGGAGAGTAAGGGCTGGGGGGACCTCCTGGCTGGCCTGGGCTGAGCCAATCCAGGCCCAGGTGAGGGGGAAACTCGCCCACAGCTAGAAGTTCTCAAGTAGTAAGGCAGCTCATAGAACCTGTCTTCCCCTTATAAAGGTATTTATAACCTTATGGTGGTGGGCTGTCTTCCAGCTCAGGTGAACCAGAGGGACAGCTGGTTGGTGAGAGCTAGGGGCTGTCTCAGGAAGAGACTAGCCCCAACACCAAGTTCCAGGGGCTGAACTTGAACAACCACAATGTTTAAATCCTATGAACGACCTCCCTCCCAGGAGGGGTCCTGGTTGTGGAAAAACAGGTCTAGGGACCTAGGCAAGAGATAAGAAGTCAGATCATCTTTGATCTCTAGCAAGTGCAGACTTTCTTACGTCCAGGGCTCCAGTTACCCTAACTGTACCCCCTCTCACATTAACATAAACCTCTGCTCTAAAAAGAAAGCATACATTTCCTAGATTTGTCTACTATACCTTGAGACAAACGCATCAATCACAATAAGCATCATAACGTGCAGAGGCGGTCAGTCCTTTCTCCAAGCAGTCCTGATTCCTTTCAGCAGAAGTGGTATTGACAGATCACTCTGCATTGTAAGATGCTTATTCAATGTTACTGATGGACCCGCTTGCTTTGAGGTATCAAGAGACAAACCCAGGAGAGGCATGCTTATCTTTTAATGATTTCATACTTTTCTATTCTGAGCATTGCTTTAGGTTTGATGGATTTTGACAAGTGCACGTGTTCAGCCAACTACCACCACATCAGGATGCTTCCGCATACGCAAACAATGGCCAGATATATGTAGAAATGAAATGATGACCCACAGCTTGCAGCAGGCAGGCCCAGAGCCAACCCACTATCTACAGTCACCAGTTCATGAAGTTAACCACTGTGTGTAGCAGCCAGTCTAAGAGAGTCAAACAGGAAACCCTGGAGCAATGGATCCCAGCTGGTTAGGACTTAATAATTGATGGCTCCTTCTTAAAAGTTTGGGTCAAATGGCAGAGGCCAAATGTGTATTCTTTCTTTTTATTATTTTTTAAAATTTATTTGTTAATTTATTTTCAAGCAGAGAGAGAAAGGTGAGGTGGAGAGTGGGCATGCCAGGGCCTCTAGCCACAGTAAATGAACTCCAGATGCATGGACCACTTTGTGCATCTGGCTTTATGTGGCTATTGGGGAGTTGAAGCTGGATCCTGAAGCTGCTTCAAGTGATCCTGCCTACAGTTTCCTCACACCAAGAGCTTCCAAATCATGGTGTATTAAAGCCAGCCCTATTTTCTTTTCTTTGCTGTTTTTTTTTTTTTTTTTTTGAGGTAGGGTCTCACTCTGACCTGGAACTCATTCTGTGGTGCGAGGCTGGCCTTAAGTTCATAGCAATCTTCCTACCTCTGCTTCCCAAGTGCCAGGCTTCATTTTCAAAAATATATTTTATTGGGCTGGAGGGATGGCTTGGCGGTTAAGGGACTTACCTGCAAAGCCAAAGGACCTCAGTTCAATTCCCCAGGACCCACGTAAGCCAGATGTACAAGGGGACACATGTATCTGGACTGCGTTTGCAGCAGCTGGAAGCCCTGGCATGCCCATTCTCTCTGCCTCTTTCCCTCTCTCAAATAAATAAATAAAAATATTAAATATATATTATTTATTTATTTATTTATTTGTTTGTTTATTTATTTGCAAGGAGAGAATAGGCATGCCAGGTCCTCTTGCAACTGCAAATGAATTACATAAGCATGCAGCACTTTGTGCATCAGGTTTTGTGCATAGGTACTGGGGAATCAAACCCAGGCCTGTGGGCTTTGCAAGCAAGTGTCTTTAACTGCTGTGACACCATCTCCCTAGCTCCAGTCTTCCCTATTTCTTACTTTCTACTGCCACATAACACTTTGCTTTAGGTACCATAGTTTGTTCAATTAATCCCCAAGTGTTAGACGTTGGAAGTACTGTAAGTATTTTGCTCTTGTTAACAATGTTACATGCCTAGGTATTTGGTACCTTTGTGAACGTATCTTGGGGATGTAATCCTAGAAGTAAAGTTAAACTGCCAAGTCAAAGAGTAAATATATATGTAATTTTGCAAAACATTGTCAAATTCCTCTCCCACGGAATTGCACCATTTTGCATCCATAACTGTAATAAATGGGAGAACATATTTCCCATATTGTATCAGTTACTTTATAAGATCGAATTCCAGACCTGAGCGCCACCTTGTGTGCATGTGTGGCCTTGCGCCAGCGTTGCCTTGTGCATTGGGTTTTACCTGGGATCCTGTGAGTTGAACATGGGTCCTTAGGCTTCGCAGGCAAGTGCCTTAACCACTAAGCCATCTCTCCAGCCTAGTTACTTTCTTTGCTGGAACAAAATACCCATTATCAGAAGCAACTTAGGGAAGGAAAGGATTTATTTTAGTTTACAGTTCCAGAGGGTGGAGGCCATCGTGTTGGGGAAAGCATGGCAGGAACAGGAAGCTGGAGTCACACCATCACATCAGCAGAGAGGTAGGAGAGAGAGACACAGGGAGAGAGAGAGAGAGAGAGAGAGAGAGAGAGAGAGGGAAGTGGGCCCAGATTGTAAAACCACAGTGAGGCCACACTGATATGCATCCTCCAGCTAGGCTCTACCTCCTCCTAATGGTTGCACAACCATAGCAAACAGTGCCATCAGCTGGGAATTAAGTGTCCAAACACATGAGCCTATGGGGGTTATTTTACATTCAAGCCACCACCCACCCAGTGATATACTGTGAAGGTTTTGATTTGTCTATCTTTTTAAAAAACATTTTATTTATCTATTTTATTTATTTATTTGAGACAGAGAAAGGGAGAGAGCCACTGCAAACTAACTCCAGATGCATGTGCCACCATGTGCATCTGGCTTACGTGGGACCTGGAGAATTGAACCTGGGTCTTTAGGCTTCACAGGTATATGCCTTAACTACTAAGCCATCTCTCCAGCCCCGATTTTTGTCTATCTTACAGGTGAGAAATGAGCTCACTTCACAGACCTAATTAGAATTCATCTCATGAGCAAGGTTAAACATCATTTCATATCTTTCACTGACCTTTGCAATTCTTTTCCTGTGAACTGTCTGCTCATATTATTGCCATTTTTTTAACCCCTTACTTTTAGGAGCACACTATATATGGGAGATAGTCACAAGTTTTTGTATAAGTCGTAAAAAAATTTTTTCCACTTTGTAATTTGTTGTTTAGTTGTGTTTACAGGTATATTTTATTTATTTATTTATTTGACAGAGAATGAGGGAGGGGGGAGAATGGGCACACCAGCTCCAGCCACTGCAAACAAACTGCAGATGTGTGTGCCCCCTTGTGCATCTGGCTAACGTGGGTCCTGGGGAATCGAACCTGGGTCCTGCGACTTTGCAGGCAAATACCTTAACTGCTAAGCCATCCCTCCAGCCCTAGGGTTTTGTTGTTGATGTTGTTTGTTTTTATTTACTTGTTTAAAAGTGATAGGCAGACAGAGAGAGAAAGAGGCAGATAGATTGAAAATGGGTGCACCAGGGCCTCCAGTCACTGCAAACGAACTCCATATGCATGCGCCCCCTTGTGCATCTGGTTTACATGGGTCCTTTGGTAATCAAGCCTCAAAATGGGGTCCTTAGGCTTCACAGGCAATCCCTAAACCACTAAGCCAGTTCTCCAGCCCTGCTTATAGTTTTTAAATACATATTTTATGTAGCTAATTTTGATTGATAACCAGGGAAGTTTTCCTGCTTTTTGGCATGAGCTTGACTTGACTCCAGCCATCTTGAGTCGTGGCATCCATGACCACTTCTGAATAGCACTGTTCAGTTTCCCCACATATTTTCCCAGCAATTATAAATAAACAAAATATTAAAGCAATATGTAATATGTAGAGTTTGATGACTGAAAACTGACAGAATACTGGTACCATGAACACCAGGAATGTGGCTGAGTCTTGACCATCACTTGAGGTAAACCAGGTATATTCCAGTTTAGCTGAACTCACTTTTCTTGAATATATATATATATATATACACACACATATATATATACATATATATATGTATATATGTATATATATATGGCTACACCACATTTTGTTTATTCTGTATATCCACAAAAAAGAATTATGAGGAAACTAGATGTCTACTTCATGCTACCTGCAAAAAGATATGTATATACATACATAGATATATACATATATATATATGTACACACACACACACACATATATATATATATATATATATATATATATATATATATATATTTATAAAATCTCCTTCTGATCCAAATTGCATGGATCCAGCTGGTCTTGCAGCCACCCAGAACTACATTGGTGTAAGTCCTCCCAAAATGGCAGTTTGTGCAGTCCTGGATCTCTCTGCCTCTTTCCTTTGGTCCCATGACCCTGCAGGGCTAGCTCTTATACCCTGAGAATGGGTTGTTCTGGAACAACAACCACCTGGTTTTCTCCATGGCTGTGTCATTTTATGTCCCTACCAGCCATGTAAGAAGGTCACAATGTCTTTACATCCTTGCTAACACTTACTACTTTCTAGTTTTGTTTTGATAAAAATATTTGTCCTGGTAGGTATGACATGCTATCTCACCTGACATAGTGTAGATTTGTATTTCCCTAATGACTAACAATGTTGCTTACTGGCTATTTGTATATGGTCTTTGCAGAAATATCTATTGAAGTCCCTGTGTGCATCTTTTCACTGGATTGTCTTTTGTTACTGAGCTGTAGAAGTACTTTATATGTTCTAGGCATTCAATCCTTTGCAGTTAGATGGCTTGAAAATGTTCCTTCAGGACCTGAAGAGATAGCTCAAAGGTTAAGGCGCTTGTCTGTGAAGCCTAAGGACCCAGGTTCGATTCCCCAGTACCCACATAAGCCAGATGCACAAGGTGGCACATATGTATGAAGTTTGTTTGCGGTGGCTGGAGGCACTGGCTTGCCCATCCCCCCTAAAATAAATAGAATAAAAATAAAATAAAATAAAAAGAGAAAACGTTCCTTCATTCTGAGGTGGCTCACTTTCTTGACAATGTCCTTTGGTGCAAAAGATTTTATTTTGATAAAGTTGAATTTGTTTATTTTTCCTTTGTTGTTCATGCTTCTGATAAGAATTTACTACCAAACCCAAACTGTAAGATTTACCCTGATGTTTTGTTCTAATGATTTTATGGTTACATTTATTATGTTTAGCTCATTGGTCCATTTTCACTTTTGCAGATGGTGTGAAGTAGTGATCTAATTTCTTCATATTTCTTTTTTTTTGTGTGGATATCTAGTTATACGAACCTCATCTGTTGAAGAGATTAAACTTTACCACCTTGAAAAGAACTTGGCATGCTGTGGTCTTTGTCTATCTTTATGCCAACACCACATGGTTTTTGTTGCAATGATTTTATAATGTGTTTCAAGGTTAGAAAATGTGAGTTCATCCAACATCGTACTTATTTTTCAAGATTTTTTTTTAACTACCTGGAGTCCTTGGTGATTTTATATGAATTTTGAAGACTAGTTTTTCCACTTCTTCAGTAAAGACTGTTGAAATATTGATAAGTATTGCACTGACTCTGAAGAATGCTTTGAGTAGTATAGACATCTCGAAAATATTAAATCATCTTATATATGAGCCCAGGATCTATTTCCATGTATTTAGATCTTTTAAAGTATTTTCTGATACTCTTTAGCTGAACACTGACTTAGGTCAAAATTAGAAACTTCCTTCCAAAGTTACCATGGCACACACTGACCAATAAGAATCTCAAACATTGAGTGATTGCATTAAGAAGACACATTTCATTGCCATTCACAAAGAAAGCATCATTTTATTTTCATCTAAGTCACAGCCACTGATGAAGAGAAAAAGCCAAACTTTTGACCACCAGAATTTACTTGAGGAACCATTTTCTGAGGACACCCATGAAGGAGTAGATGGTGCAACTTCAAAGTGGCAGGGGACAGAGGGACAGACACACGAGATTGAAAGCATAAAAGCATATCCTCATGAGGACCAGGCAGTCCTTGTTGTTGGAGGACCAGATGGAATCATCATGGATGTAGGTGTCGTCAAAGTTCACGATCTGCAGGTCCTTCTTCAAGTAGGCGTCGTTCAGCTTAGTTACAGTTCGGGCAAAGGAGTACTTGGAAGCACAGCTATATGCTTCCAAAGAGTACACTTTCTTGAAGTGCAGATCAAAAAACGGATTGTCCTAGAAGAAAAAGAAAGACATGATTTGATTTTGGGCCATGAAAGTAGTTTCCTGGATTCTCATCGTCTCTTGGACATGTCTATTGATTGCAAAGTATCATTATCAAACATTTCTAAAATCTACAGTTGAGCTTTCCAAGCTACTGCCTTCAAATATAATTGTTTCTAAAAGGTATATAATGAGAAAGAAGATTTTTGAAGCATCTATGTTTGTTTGCTTTTTTGTTTTTTGTTTTTGTTTTGTTTTGTTTTGTTTTGTTTTTAGATAGGGTTTTGTTCTAGCCCAGGCTGACCTGGAATTCACTATGTTCTCATGACAATCCTCTTACCTCTGCCTCCCTAGTGCTGGGATTAAGGGTGTGTGCCACCACGCCCGGTTTATGAACATGTCATACAATGCACAGTTATCAAGTTTTTCCAGTAAATTTGAGGGGTCCGGTAGGGATGGAAGAGGAGAATCCACTCAGATTTCTGGGGGTAGGGGAGAATTGGTTTCTACCTACCTTTACTGGGAAGTTGGTCCTGTGTGCTGTTTCAAAGACAAACAGGGGGAAATGCAGGATTGATAATGAGCCTCTGACCTATAACAGGTCATCAACTCAATGACTTTGAAATTACTAACGAGTAAGCTTTGACAGTAATAGTAAGGACCATGAAGTGGTTTGACTGAAGCGGATCAGAACTAAATACTGCCATGTCTGTGCCTGTGTTGATAAGGGTGATCATTTTCCCTTGGGTATTGAAATCGTAGTAAGTGCTGTTGTTATTAATAGCAGTTATAATGATGCTTTCCCATTCACATCCGCCTGGCCTGTGACTCCCCTTGAGGGTAAAGATTTCTGCATGATTTATTTTTGTGTTCCTAGTGCTTCTCCATGGCCGTGAATGTGCGGAGGGTGGCCCGAAGTAGACCTATGCAAGGGAAAGTGGAGGTAAGCATGCCCTTACATGGCAAGGAAGCCATGAGGGACCAAAACCCACGCAAAGCACGAATCCATTAGGATGCAGCATGTAGCCAGCTGTGGTGGTGCACGCCTTTAACCTCAGCATTTGAGAGGCAAAGGTAGGAGGACTGCTGTGAGCTCAAGGCCAGCGGGGACTACAGAGTGAGTTCTAGGTCAGCCCGGGCTACAGTGAGACCCTACCTTGAAAACAACAGCAACAACCAAAAGAATGTAGCATGCAAACATTACATATGTATTTGCAGTTTCTCAAATGAGAAAATAGAACATGGCGTTTGGAGTTAGATGGTCATTTTGACTCCTGCTATAAGCGCAGGCAAACTACTTATCTGATCTGACCATCGCTTTTCTTGCTGTGAAGTTTATAGGAAATCAATCTTATAAACTGTCTGGCATATATACTGATGTACATACTTAATAAATGATAGGTCATTTCCCCAAACCTAACCCCAAAAGTTGTGATACTGATTTTAATACTTTCTTGTTTTATGCCATTAACATTTGGTTCAAAACAAAATCTTAAGAAATATAATATACAGGCCAAGTATGGTGGGTCATGCCAGTAATCTCACCACTTTGGAGGCTGAGGCAGGAGAGGCCAGCCTGAAGTACCCCCTCATTTCAAAAGCAACAACAATAATAATTAATAAAGCATTATTACTAATAAGGGGTAGTATTATTTTAAAAGGAGTGCCCCTCTAGAATTTTTTTCTAGCTCTCAGGATTGCAGGTTGAAGGACAAGTCTGTGACGAGTCTAATAGAGGGAAACCACACAGATCACATCACTAGGTCGTAATCGGTCATGCTCCTCATGTAACCTTCTGTCCCAAACATTGGCTCCTCATCATGTGGAAACATGTCTGAAATACTTAGGATCAATGCTTTTCTTTAGCCAAATAACTAAAGGTTGAGCATGCATGCACATAGAATCTAAGTTCCTTCCTCCCTTCCTCATTTCTTCCTCTCTCCTTCATTTCCTTCTTTTCTCTTTCCTTCTTTCCATTCTTCCTCTGATAAAAGTCTTAGAGGTAAGAGTGGAATGTCACAGATTATTTAGTATCCCTTTGTTTATAAGGGGAACAACCATTTGCATAAAGGTAACATCCAGGCCACACATGTAGTGAGCCAGAGTAAGAACCAAGAGTCCTCTTTTCTTCTCTTGAAAAAAAGAATCTTTAATTTTTATTAGAATGAGAGAAATAGGCAGATAGAGGGAATGGGTGCACTAGGGTCTCTAGCCACTGCAAATGAACTCCAGACACATGGGCCACCTTGTGCATCTTGCTTACGTGGATCCTGGGGAATTGAACCTGGGTCCTTAGGCTTTGCAGGCAAGTGCCTTAAGCGCTAAGCCATCTCTCCAGCCCCCAGTCCTGTTTTCTGCTTCATCATCCCATCTCTTGTTACACCAGCCAGTCTCCAAGTCCCAAATCACTTCCATTTCTGCTTTACAAAGTGAATTCAATTTCACACCATCCCATTTTAAAGGTGTCAACTTTCCGGCTTGAAATTGCTTAATTTACCACTGTATTGCTGCCATTGAGAAAAATATAATAAACGTTTACTCCCAAGGATTCTGTTCTGAGAGAGAGACAGAGAGAGAGAGAGAGAGAGAGAGATCGAAATTCCTGGGGCAGAACAAGAAATCTTTAAAGGAACTGTTGTTTAGATATTATAGTGTCTCTTCTGGCAATTTAATATTTTATTTCCTTAACTGATAAGCAAAACAAAAATGTTAGACTTTTTTTTATCTAGCTCACTATCAAAGATGATGATTTCCAAATTGAAAAGTGGAGAATCAATAATGTTGAAATGGAATTAGAGGCCAAGAAAAGGAAAAAAATAGAACAGTTAACTGCCTCAAATAAATCAAAGTTGACAGGCCTGATGGACATGTCCCTAGGCACTGGCCAGGCTCATCTTAAATTATTATGACATCAATAATATTTGAGAACATGAGAAAGAAAAGAAAAGAAAAAATGAGCCAAAGTTAGGCAAGGATGGTTAATTCTTTTTAAATTTATTTATTTTATTTTATTTTATTTTTTTTTTCAAGGTAGGGTCTCACTCTAACCAACCCAGGTTGACCTGGACCTGGAACTCACTCTGTAGCCCCAGACTGACCTTGAACTCATGTCAATCCTCCTACCTCTGCCTCCTGAGTGCTAAGATTAAAGGCATGTACCACTGCACCTTGTGAAGATGGTTAATTCTTGAACTATAGATCAATGAATTTTCTATGGATTCATGGTAAAATTAAATATAGTAGAGAAATTTGGCAAGCACAGAAAATAATGGAAAAAAACTCACAAAATGTATAGCCTAATGACTCAGTGGTAAGTATTATTAAGGCATTGCATTTTTTTCCACATGTACATGTATATACACACATACATGTACCTACATGTAAAATGTAAGACTTGGACTTCAGCAATATAACAGAACAGGTAAAGTTGACATATTTCCTGAGGAAGTTTTATGTTCAGCTGATGTTTAAAAATTTTGTTTATCCGGGCGTGGTGGCTCATGCCTTTAATCCCAGCACTCGGCAGGCAGAGGTAAGAGGATCGCCATGAGTTCGAGGCCACCCTGAAACTCCATAGTGAATTCCAGCTCAGCCTGGGCTAGAGTGAGACCCTACCTTGAAAAAAATTTGTTTATTTGCATGTGTGTGCACACATACATTCCAGGGTTCTTGACAATGCAAAGGAACACTAGACATTTGCACCATTTTTTTGCGAATAAATTTACTTTGGTGCTGGGGTATTGAACCTGGCTCAGCTGGCTTTGCATGGAAGTGCCTTTAACAACTGAGCCAGCTTTCCAGATCCCTCAGCTGACTTTCTGAAGACTTAACAAATGCTGAGTAATTTGTGTTCTGAGGTATGCTTTTGTAAATATGCTTTAAAATTATTTTATTTTATACTTATTTGAGAGAGATAGAAAGAGGCAAAGAGAGAGAGAATGAGAGAGAGACAGGCAGACAGAAAGATAGAGAGACAGAGAATGGGCACACCAAGGACTGTAGTCATGGCAAATGAATTCCAGATGCATACACCATCTTGTGCACCTGGCTTTACAAGGGTATTGGGGAATCAAACCTGGGTCCGTAGGCTTCACAGGCAAGTGCCTTAACCATTAAACTACCTTTCCAGCCCCTGGTGCAAAGCATTCTAACTTATGGATATTCAGTAATATTCTCAACCAATTTCCAAATTACTAACATTTAGGTAAAATAATTTATCAGAAAATGTGTGTATATGCGTGTATTTAGGACATAAAACAATAAGATCCAGTATTCTTTCACCAAGGAGTCTTGCGAAACACTAAATTTTAAGAATAGGATTCCTAAGTGATCATCAGGGTAATAGCACAAAGCACATTTTTATTTTACGAAAGGTGCTGCAGTCAGGTCACATTGCTGGCAGGAAACACCCGACCAAGAGCAGCTTGTGGGGGAATAAAAGGGGGGTTATTTTGGTTTACAGACGTGAGGGGAAGCTCTATGATGGCAGGGGAAACGATGGCATGAGCAGAGGGTGGACATCACCTCCTGACCAACATCAGATGGACAATAGGAACAGGAGAGTGTGCAAACACTGGCATGGGGACACTGGCTATAACACTCATAAACCTGCCCCCAATGATGCACCGCCTCCAGGAGGCATTAATTCTCAAATTGCCATCAGCTGGGGACATGGAATTCAGAACATCTAAGTTTATGGGGAACACCTGAATCAAGCCACCACAAAAGGGAAAGTTGGTATTCACATTGGAAAGATTAATGAGTTAAATGAGGTGGAATTAAATGCTTATGGTTGTGTAAATACCCACTGTGGCCCCAGAACTTCCCAGCTCCTGATAGACTACAATTATATGAACTTCTAGAGGCTGAAAAAATTAATCTAAAGAGAGAAAATTAATACTTTTCTAAGCAGACTAGCTCTATTACTTAATAGCTATGTGACCCTGGACAAGTCAAGTAGTGTCTTTAAATGTCATTTCCTTCATCTGTATAATAGGAGAAGTAATAGAATTTAATCCACAGGGTTTAATAATGTGATAAAATTATACATGGAAGGTGCTCATTTTGCTGCCTGGTACTTGTTTTACTAAGTGTGAGATGGAAGCTACCAACAATATTAATAATAGCAGTAATGATGACCACCAATTTCTAATATCTTTAATTTTTTTGTTTATTTATTTATTTGAGAGTGACAGAGAGAGAAAGAGGCAGAGAGAGAGAGAGAGAGAGAGAGAGAGAGAGAATGGGCACGCCGGGGCCTCCAGCCACTGCAAATGAACTCCAGATGTGTGTGCCCCCTTGTGCATCTGGCTAACGTGGATCCCAGGGAATCGAGCCTTGAACCAGGGTCCTTAGGCTTCACAGGCAAGAGCTTAACTGCTAAGCCATCTCTTCTGCCCAACTTCTAACTTCTAATTGAGGTAAGTAGTTCCTCCTACCTGCATTATCAATTATTGACTTGGGTGAAGTCTGTATTCCTTAGATGTGTATCATGCCAAAATTATATTAAGATATCAATACAGTGGGCTGGAGAGATGGCTTAGTGGTTAATGTACTTGCCTGCAAAGCCAAAGGATCCAGGTTGGATTCCCCAGGACCCATGTAAGCCAGATGCACATGGTGGCACATGCTTCTGGATTTCTTTTGCAGTGACTGGAGACCATGGTGTGCCCATTCACTTTCTCTCTCAAATAAATATAATAATAAAAATAAAAAGAATACAAAAATTCTTTAAAAAATCAATATATTAGGGCTGAGGAGATGGCTTAGTGGTGCTTGTATTTTTTTAATTTTATTATTTATTTGAGAGTGACAGACAGAGAGAAAGAGGCAGAGAGAAAGAGAGAATGGGCGCGCCAGGGCCTCCAGCCACTGCAAACAAACTCCAGATGCATGCGCCCCCTTGTGCATCTGGCTAACGTGGGTCCTTGGGAATCGAGCCTCGAACTGGGGTCCTTAGGCTTCACAGGCAAGCACTTAACCGCTAAGCCATTTCTGCAGCCCTTAGTGGTGCTTGTTTGCAAAGCCTGCCAGCCTACATTCAATTCCTCAGTACCCATGTAAAGCCAGATGCACAAAGTGATGCATGTGTCATAAAAAAATCAAGATATTAGCAGATTTGATGCATTGGAACAATAGGATAAACTAATAATATGGTACTTATTAGGATTTCAAAGGAGTGTAGGGTGTGATTTATCCAACAATAACATCACAAATATTGATCTAGTGCCTAATAGCTTTAATTAATTAATTAATTAATTTTTATGAGAGAGAGAGAGAGAGAGAATGGTCGCACCAGGGCCTCTAGCCACTGCAAATGAACTCCAGACACATGTGCCACCATGTGCATCTGACTTACGTGGGACCTGGAGAATCAAACCTGGGTCCTTAGGCTTGGCAGGCATGCGCCTTAACCACTAAGCCATCTCTCCAGCCCTATTTATTTATCTGAGAGAGAAAGGCAGACAGAGAAAGAGCGAGCACACCAGGGCCTCTGGCTATTGCAAATGAGCTCCAGATGCAAGCGCCACCTTACGTGGGTACTGGGGATTTGAACCCTCTTCCTTTAGCTTTGCAGGCAAGCACCTTAACCACTAGGCAATCACTCCAACCCCCTAGTTATCTTTTAGACAGAAGGCTATAATAAATAAAAAATTATGGTGCCAGTCTTTAAAGAGGTTTCCTTCCAAAGGAGGGTGGGGTAACTCATCCACTGGGTATTCACATCCATAATGAATGGATTATGGGGATGGGCTATAGTGTTTACCAACTAAGAATCTGGAAGTGGGGGAAGAAATGGGAGTGATTGGACATTCTTAGCTTCAATAGTTAGTAATTAAGCACTGCACACATGAAAAGTTCAAGAGGTGGGGATAAGCTTTCCATCAAGAGAAAAGTTCAAGGACAGCCTGGGAAAACCGCTTAACGATAGCCACTCTTTCTTCCTTCAACTCTCATACTGTAGGACTAAGTGATATGAGCTTTTGGGAAGGTGAAGGGAGCTTGTTGACAGCATGATTGGCATCAGTGGGAAGGACTCTCCAAGACTCACAGAAGAAACTGGGGTGGGGAGAGTGACACCTTTATGAAAGTGGCATGTAACATTTCTGGACCAACTGGTAGATTGCATTTAACCTGTTAAGAGGAAATTTACAGAGTTGAATTTAAATTTATTAGACAAAATTCAAGTTCAAACTCATAAAAGCAAAAAAAAAAAAGCTAGTAGATCATCTCAGGAAATTAATCCATACCACTTAAGAACAATATAATGTCATCTTAACACTTTGTACATGCCAAGAATCTATGAAGCTGGATATCGAACACAAAGAGCTCCAGTGTATTGATCCTGCTCCGCCCTTATCAAATGTTAACACTTACGGTATCTGCTTCTTTTCCATCAATCATCTCCAGGTCGTTCAAAGACCACTTCTTTGTGACTTCATATTTCTCGTCTAAGCCTACTCTGTAGTGTTTCACAATGATTATTTTCACTTCTTCAGTTTTGGTCACTGTAGGGCAGAAAAATATTTTGTTTATATACTCTTAGAAGATTATAAATTATTGAAGTCATGCATTTCAGTATTCACGTATCCCCATTTTTATATGATGACCTTGTGCCCACAGTATAGGTATACCCCAAATTTATTCCTGATATGAATACACCCCAAAATTTGCTCCACATAAATTTCTTCTCTGATGTTTGTGATTCCTTGCTGTCACAGTAATGTTTGTCAGCCCACTGAGCAATGTGCTCTGAACCCTGAAAAGGGTGTTCAACTTGAGGTAGAAAACAAAGAGGCTTAGCATAGTATCCAGTCAGTGACAAAGTATTTACTTAGAGCAGGTTGGAATTTTAATTCATAACAATAATAACAAACAGTTCTAAGAGCCAGGCATGGTGGCGCACAGCTTTAATCCCCATACTTGGGAGGCAGAGATAGGAGGATCACTGTGAGTTCGAGGCCAGACTGAGACTACATAGTGAATTGCAAGTCAGCCTGGGCTATAGTGAGACCCTACCACCAAAAAACAAAACAAACAAACAAACAAAAAATAAACCAGTTCTGCTCACGTAACAATGTAACATGGATGAGTGAGCAAGCTGTATTATCAGGATGGTGATACTTTATTTATCTGTTTGTGAGGGGAGAGAGAGAATGAGAGAAAGAGAGAGAGGGAGAGAATGAGTGTGCCAGGGCCTCTTGCCACTGCAAATGAACCCCAGACTCATGTACCACTTTCTGATTCTGGCTTCGTGTGGGTACTGGGGAATCGAACCAAGGCTGGCAGGCTTTGCAAGCAAGTGCCTTTTACTGCTGAGTCATCTCTTCAGGCCAATACTTCCTTTTAAACTGTGAGACATCAGGTGTAGTAGTGCCTACGTCACAGTTACCAGTGATGCCTTGATACTGTTTGAGATGGTCAGTCCTCTCAAATGTGTCTTCAGACACCTTTGCTTTGAGAGTTGTAGAGAAATCTTGGCTTATTTTATGTGAACGAAATGAGGGTGATAATTCCTTAGATTTAAAATCGTTTGTCTCCTATAAACATATTGCAAGAATCAAACGATTGCAGTATCAAGCTCTTGCATTAACAAATACCAACGGGGCTGGGGAAATGGCTTAGTGGTTAAGGTGCTTGCCTGCGAAGCCTGAGAACCTCCGCTCAGATCCCCAGGACCCACATAAGCCAGATGCACAGGGGGGGGCGCATGCGTCTGGAGTTTGTCTGCAGTGACTCTCTCTGCCTCTCTTTCTCTCTCTCTCGAATAAATAAATAAAATATTTAAAAATGCCAACAAAATGTTAAAGGAGTATTTACTATTTTCTTAATAGATTATAAATATAACAGAGGAGATAAGTAAGAAAACTTGTTTCTGCACTTTAGGAACTTGTGGGACTTGTTGGAGAGACAAGGTTAACCCACATACAAGTCACATCTAATGGTTTGTTATGAAAGGGTGGGAGATGAGGACAGGATGTCTGAAGTTTTCTTTGAACATGGATAATATCACCTAGAAGGTTGTGAGCTGGTTGAGTCTTCTAAGAGTGAGGACTGGAGTTTGCTCCGTATTAGATGTTGTGAAGTCAAATCATGATAGTACCACAGTGCGGTCTGAATGAGTTAATTAATTTCTGGCAAATAAAGCACATCTGTTTTTCTTTAAAAAATATATTTTATTTATTTATTTGAGAGAAAGAGGTAGAAAGACAGAGAGAGAGGGAGAGAATGGGCACGCTAGAGCCTTCAGCCACTGCAAATGAACTGCAGATGCATGTGCCCCCTTGTGCATCTGGCTTACGTGGGTCCTGGAGAATCAAATCAGGATCCTTTGGCTTTGTAGGCAGGTTCCTTAACCTCTAAGCCATCTTTCCAGCCCCTAACCCACATTTTTCTGATGTTGTATGGGGTGCACTAGAGTGACACTCGTAGTGTGGAAAGATTAAAGCACACAAAGTGTATCAAGGGCTCCAGGATAGTGCCTGGTTTATAGTCATCATTGAAGTGTTTCATTTAATTGCTTTGAAGGCCGTGATGGTAACCTGGGCATGGGGTGTGGCTAACAGAGCCATAGTGACAAATTAAAGTTAGGTTTCAGATGGAGCTCTGATGGCTCTGGATGGACATAATGCTGGACATAAACCAAAAACTGGATGTAAATCCAAATGGGAAGGAATTGAAGGTGGGCTAGCTGGGTAGAACAGAGCATTGTCTATAACGTACAAGTGAAGTCTTCACAAATTATCTCGTAAAAGGATGGAAGTTTTGTAGCTTAGGAATGGGAATAGAGATTGAAACTTTTGCGTTTGGAGAGGTTTTCAGACCACGCTTATAGGGAAATAAACAGAGGAAAGAGAGTGAAGAAGAAAGAGATGCCAGCAAAGAGATCTGAAAAGAAGACCCCAGAAACCCAGAAAAGAGATAGACCTGGCAGTGGAACGGCTGAAAAGTAGAGAATTGAATGTTTCAAAGGTCTGGAGACAGTCCTGTAGGGTCTCTCTGGTGAGGCAGTGTTCCGTCCTATCGCCGAATCTGACCCCGGGGGAAGTTACTGACTCCCTCCACAAAGGCAGCTTTTTGACAAGGACTGGAGCAGAAGATGGCTTGCAGAGGACTCTATGCACTGACGATGAGTGAAAGGTCATTGTGTGATGGGCCCTGGGCCAGATTTTAATAGGTCATTGTTAAATGAAGCAAAATTCTGGTACAGGTTCAATTGTGAGATCCTCAGATGCATTTCTTCTTGGGGAGAAATTTGGTAGGGGGCAGGGAAAGAGCGTGGCAGGGTTCTGAGTCCAGAGAAAGGCTTTGGATTTGAGGAACAAAGGGAGGTGTCCCTTCTTTGTTTTTCAAATAGCAAAGGATTTATTAATGACCTTAAAATTTTCTGATTTATCTAATTTTGACAATTTCATACACATATACAATGCATTTTGAGCTAATAGGGCAGAAGGAAAGTTCCACATTATATGTGACACAGCCTATACAATAAGAGCCATAGAGTAAATCTGAAAAGTACTGGGTAGGACACAAGGCTGTAACTCAGCTGGCCTTGGGTTCCCTGATAACGGGGGTGGGAGGAGCTGGCCTTGCTTTTCTGCTCAGCCTTGGGCCTCAGGGAAGCATCTTGCCTCTTAAAGTAACCATATCTTTGTTCTAACTGTAGTAGGAAGGAAGGGTAAAAGCTATGATGCAAGCCATATATTCCAGGAGTTTAGAAGAGAAAGGATGATATATTTGGGGGACAGGAAGAAAAAGAGGGACATGTCTGGAGAGTACCTCCATTAGGAGTCCCGAAAGCGGAGGTTCTGGGATCCTCCTGGCATTGTGCAATAGTTGGTGGGCTTATGATAATTTCTCTATCTCTCCAAAATGTTCATCTTCAAGTGCCTAGCTGTTAGCTTTGGGAAGAAGAAAGGACTTGAGGAGAAGCATAGGCTGGTGTACAGAAGTGGAGGCATGGGTGCTTTGGTCACACTGGCTATGGACAAGAGCTCAGAGGCAGTTCCTTCCATTAGGAGACAGTTTATGTCTGCCTAGACAGAAGTTTCTTTAGGACCAAAGGATTCTGTCTTGGCCCAGCCAGCTATCTCATTAGCAACCTTTGGGAGCGAGAAAGAATGGGAGCCAAGAGATAGGGTAAGTGGATGAAAGTGTAATTCTTGGGTAGCAAGCTCACTACATTGTCTCTAAGCTATGATAGCCAGCTGATTGAACATAGAGCCCATCATTCAATTCATTAAGGTAATAAATATTTGAGTGCCCCTTTAAAATATTTATTTATTTACTTATGACATAGAGAGACTGACAGAGGAAAAGAGAGAGAGAGAGAGATAGGAAGTGGGCATGCCAGGGCCTCTAGCCACTGCAAACGAACTCCAGACACATGTGCCACCTTGTGCATCTGGCTTACCTGGGTACTGGGAAATTGAACCTAGGTCCTTAGGCTTCCCAGGAAAGTGCCTTAACCACTATGTGATCTCTCCAACCCTTGAGGTCATTTTGTATCAAGAACCATGCCAAGAGCTGGAACAAGTGATTCCCATAAAGCAGCATTCCTGTTCTCCCTGAGACTGGGGAGTGAGTGCTTTGAAAGGAGACATATACCTATGGTGCTGTGAGTGAGGTGTGGGCGGAGTAATGGAAGAGTGTCTGAGTGGGTATAAGGAAGAGCTTGCTAAGGGGATAACCTTAGTTGTGAAGGGCAGTAGAACTTACTAGAGTGAAGAAAGTGGTAAAGGGGTGTTGCAGTCAAGTTTTCATTGCTGGCAGAAAATACCTGACCAAGAGCAGCTTGTGGGAAAAGGGGTTTATTTTGGCTTACAGACTCAAGGGGAAGCTCCATGACGGCAGGAGAAAATGATGGCATGAGTAGAGGGTGGACATCACCTCCTGGCCAACATCAGGTAGACAACAGCAACAGGAGTGTGTGCCCAACATTGGCAAGAGGAAGCTAGTTATAACACCCATAAGCCTGCCCCCCAACAATACACTCCCTCCAGAAGGCTTTAATTTCCAAATTTCTATCAGCTGGGTACCTAGAATTCAGAACACCTAAGTTTAGGGGGACACCTGAATCAAACCACCACATTCTGCTCCTGGCCCTCATAAGTTGATAACCAATATATGATGTAAAATCCAATGCATTAAAAATCCCCATAGTTTTTTTTTAATCAATCCCAATGATATTTAAACACCCCCATAGTCCAAGGTCTTTTAACTGAGCCATAATGCCAAAAACAAACAAACAAACAAAAAAACACCCAAACCCATAATGGCACAGAATAAATAATCACACTGCAAAAGATAGCATTGGGCATAGCAAAGATATATTCAACCAATACAAGATCTAAAACAACCAGGGCAAACATCAAACTCTGTAGCTCCAAGTCCAACAATTCTGGTCAGTGACAAGTCTCCAAGTTCGATAATTCTAACCAGTGACAAGTCTCTGGAGTTCCAATCCCACTCCTCCAGCTAGGTTACCTACAGTCCTAGAAAACTTCACCTGGTGCTGGCAGCTCTCCTTGGCAGCCATCCCATAGTCCTGGCATCTCCACTGTGTCGCCACTGCAACCCACAGTTCATCCTCATGGCTCCGTTGGGCTCCATGCGGGTAATTCAGCAAGGCTACTTCCCACTGCCCATGGTCATTTCCAAAATACAAAACCATGTTGAAAATTCAATGACCCTCTCTTTCTTGCATTTGTTATACTCCATAATAACAGGTGGGCTACCAACTTGTTAATCCAGGGGGAGTAAAGCAGACTTTGAAGAACAGGACACTCCTTCAGCATTCAGGCCCCTTCAAAAAAGTCTGCATTCTTCCTGTTGCCCCAGTACAGATTAGCTGGCCCAATCTCAATGGTTGTAATCTCTCATACAATTGCAACTGAATGGGAAACAGTTTCAGCCCAAAGATTTAATTTTTTTGGTGCCATGTCCTCTGCTCACACCAGTCCATTTCTACACAATGCAACCCTAAACACGTTCTCAGGACATGGGCATAACAACAAGCCTCTTACACAAACTGCTTCTAGCCCAGTCCAGGCAAAGCTTTTTGTCTGAGTTTGACCAGAATAGTCCATTAAGCTGTACTAAGGCATCTTTTAGGCCAAGGTTTCAAATTCATCCACATTCCTCCTGCAAATCAATTCCAAAAGGCCAAAAACTATAGACAGGTGTCTAGTAGCAATGATCCCAATTCTTAGTACTAACTCAACTGTTGCAGTCAGGTTTGCATTGCTGGCAGAAATCACCCAACCAAGAGCAGCCTGTGGCTTACAGACTTGAGGGGAAGCTCCATGATGGCAGGGAAAATTGATGACATGAGCAAAGGGTGGACATCACCTCCTGGCCAGCATTGGGTGGACAACGGCAACAGGAGTATGTGTCAAACACTGGCAAGGGGAAGCTGGCTATAACACCCATAACTCTATCCCCAACAATACACTGCCTCCAGGAGGCTTTAATTCCCCAATTGCCATCAGCTGGGAACCTAGCATTCAGAACACCTTAGTTTATGGGGGACACCTGAAGCAACCCACCACAAGGAGATTCTAGAAATGCATAGGTATAAAGGCATGCACCTGATACTTTTGGGTCATTGTGCATATTTGGTACTGTTGGCATAAGATAAAAGGATGGGCAAGTGGTAAGTAGAAGTTGGTGCCTGAAGGGCCTAGAATACCAAGCTATGAGTTCAGATGTTATTCTGAAAGGGATGTGTGCATAAGGTCTCTCTCTTTCTCTCAATCTCTCTCTCTCTCTGTTCTTTTTAATATTTTTATTTATTTATTTGAGAGAGAGAGAGAGAGAGAAAGGGAGAATGGGCACACCAGGGCCTCTAGCCACTGCAAATGAACTCCAGATGCATGTACTACCTTGTGTACCTGCCGTGGAGAGTTGAACCTGGGTCCTTAAGCTTTGCAGGCAAGCACCTTAACCATTAAGCCATCTCACCAGCCCTCTATTTGGTTTTTTTGAGATTGGGTCTCTCTCTAGCCCAGGCTGAACTGGAATTCACTATGCAATCTCAGGCTGGCCTTGAACTCACAGCGATCCTCCTACCACTGTCTCCTGAGTGCTGGGATTAAAGGCGTGTGCCACCATGCCCGACAGAGAGACAATGGCCACACCAGTGCATGTGCCACCTTGTGCATCTGGCTTTACGTGGATACTGGGGAATCGAACTCAGGTCATTATACTTTGCAGGCAAGGCCATCTCTCCAGCCTGCACTTGAGATCATTCTTTTGGGACATTCCATAAAGGATGGGTGGGAG
Source organism: Dipus sagitta (assembly GCA_036346955.1). Classification (NCBI taxonomy): domain Eukaryota; kingdom Metazoa; phylum Chordata; class Mammalia; order Rodentia; family Dipodidae; genus Dipus; species Dipus sagitta. The sequence goes on along the minus strand of CM070781.1, from coordinate 48,906,415 downwards.
AAAGGGAAAGTGAAAGGAATGCATTGAAGGTAGGAACTACCAGTCACCACGTTTTACATTAATGGTCACTGTCCCATTAATTCCAAACTCAGAGAATATATATATAAGAACATACTTGAAGTTAACTTTTGAAAACTTTTTTTTCCCCCTTTTGGCATTTTCATACATTTATATAATGTATTTTGATCTTATTCCTCCAATTACCTTCTTATACCTCTCTCTCTTTCTCTTTCTCATATTAACACCCTTCTTCCCCATTAATCCCCATCTTTTTCCATGCCTTTTTAAAACCCACTGAGTTGAATTAGGGTTGCTTGATTGATCATGGGTGAAAGGCTATTTACCATGGAATGGGCAACTTACTGGTGGCTATACCACCGATGAACCTGATTCCCCTCTCCTAGCATCCATGAGCTTCCATGAGCTGCTCTGGGAGGTGTGGGCTCCCAGCTGTCCTTCCCCTATCAATAGTGATGCAGAAGATGACATGGTGCAGAGAGAAAATAGGCTCTTTAATTTGACAAAATAATCTCTGTTAGAGCTAAGGAGGCTCCAAGAGTTCTCTTTAGCCAGGAGCCAAAGAAGTCTGCTCAGGCTAGAGTTGGCCCAATCCCTAATTTCCATACCCAAGCTTTTCTGCCAGCTGAAATTAAATGGCCATCCTCATATTAATGCACTGCAAAGTGGAAACTTATCACATTGTCTTAGAACCAAAATGTGTTTATAAAGTGAAAATGCTTAAAGAGTTGGTTTCCCTAACATCAGAGGTTCTATTATTTAATTATGGTTTAGGGAGTGACCTGGAGAATTTCAGACTTAACCTGCTCCAGGTTTAATATTTTATTTTATTATTTTTCTAAGTATAATATTTTGTTAATATTTATTTCAATCTTGACTTTACTTTAATCATTATTTTCACCTTGTCATTAATAAAGCCTTCTATTGCTTTTGGCAAAATAGTTACCATTATTCATGAGGCAAAATGGAAAGAAAATTGCCAGTTTATTCTATATAATTTGTGGGAATAGAGGAAACACAGCTTACAATTAAGTTACACAGAATGTTTTAAATAAATAAATGATTCTTATAATCCTAGTGTTATATAATGGTTTTAATTGTTTAAATTAAATAATAAGAAGGTTAATGATATATCAAAAAAGCCTGGGTGAAATGTTATGATGCACTGATAATACCTTGTGGTTGCTGGGGAAAGTACTGTGATTTCACCAAAAAGTAATTTTTGAATAATATGCTTAATAGAAATATTTTTATAAAATCCATTTTAAAGCTATATTGGGAGTCTTTAAAATATTAAAATGACTGGCTGTAAGCAAGTTAGGACATGTGTTATTGATGGCCCTACAGGAATAGGAGATGGAATAGAAGAGAAGGAAAGTAATTTTGTGGGAGTAGAAGTGCCAAAAACCAAAGAGGGCCACCCAATGCATCCTATGCAAGGCTTGATTTATGAGCTCCACTCTAGAATATTCTCCATGCACCTGCTGAAAGCAATATGGCCGAGTGGTTAAGCACAATGGACCTGGGTGAGTCTCCACTTGTCCCTTGCTGGTTGGTGATTTTAGGAAAGTGGTTTAGCAACTGTAATTTGACTTTACTGTGTATATATAAGAAACGACAAATAAGATGGCCTGAGACAGTGTTTGGCACACGTGTTCAAACATGCAGCTGTTCTTATCAGTTAGAAGCCATGTGGCAAAGTGGAAAAGACGTTGGTTTTAGAATTAGATTTACTATCTGGGTCCCTAGACTCATTACCTCACTTATTGCATGTTCAGATTTTTTTTTTTCTGATAAGGATTTAGTAATCCTACCACAGATGTTTTTACTTCCATTTCAGGCATGTTTACACTGTGGTCAGAGAACTCTCTTGCCCCAAGTTTCATGGCTAGTGAGACAAGATGACCAGATTTCGTAAGATCTGGTTTCTAGAATTCCACATCATGCCCTACTATGTCCCATTCAGCTTTGGCTAATGTAGAATGTGCTATTTCTAGTTACTCACACTCTTGTCATTGAGCGTATCCTGGACATAACAAAGCTCCTGCTTCCACCAGAAGAGGATGATGTATGGTGGGCTGAATCCCATGGAGAAATGAACATGAAAACCCTGACGTGGAGGGGACTTAGGTCCCACGAAAGGCCCAATGTGTTTTCTAGCCAACCATAGAGAGGGGCATTGAGTTTTTAAAGCCTTATTCTGATGTCAGTCATGCCTTCATCAATATTTAGTAGTAAATGATGATCCTCTGAGTATGAGACCCATACAAAAGACAGACACTGGTTAGATAAGTGGAAATTTTAATTCGTGTTTAAACAGATTATCTTTAATTTGAAAAACGTGCAACAGACTTTAACTACTGTGCACTCATGTCATAAACTTAGAACTAGACATGACTCTTACTTCCTGAAGGTGGACGGTGCTCAAACTATGGTGTTACCTATTCCAACTTTGACAGTGTGACTAGTTTGACTCATACCAATGAAAATGTCTGGGTAGGGCTAGAGAGATGACTTAGCGGTTAAGGTGCTTGTCTGCAATGCCAAAGACCCAGGCTCAAAGGACCCACATAAGCCAGATACATAAGGTGGCACATGCATCTGGAGTTCTTTTGCAGTGGCTGGAGGCCCTGGTGCAAAATTCTCTCTTTCTTTCTCTCTCTCTCTCCCTCTGCTTGCAAACAAGTAAATAATTTTTTTAAAAAAATATTTTATTTATATTTATTTATTTGACAGAGAAAGAGGGGCAGAGAGAGAGAGAGAGAATAGGTGCACCAGGGCCTCCAGCCACTGCAGAGGAACTCCAGACGCGTGTGCCCCCTTGTGCATCTGGCTAACGTGGCTCCTGGGGAATCAAACCAGGGTCCTTTGGCTTTGCAGGCAAATGCCATAACCGCTAAGCCACTCCTCCAGCTCATAATTTTTTTTTTAAATCAAGGTCAGAGACATAGGACTTTCAAGAAGCATTCAAACTCCTATTCTGTCAGCTTCTACAACTGTCATGAAAAGATGTTGCACTTGGGCCAAGTGCTCCCTGATTGAAGTATGTGATGTGAAATGTTAGTGAACTTATATGCTTACACGCTTATCATGTTAACTTACATCTGGACTATCAGGCATGATACTGTCCCCCCTACCCAAGGAGAACTTGCTTTCTCCTTGTATATATCAGCATCACCAAATTATTCCCAAATGCTTCATTCTAAGAGATATTTTAAAAGTTAGATAAAACAAGCTGGGCTAACTATATAATTTGGAGGGAGGTGCTAAGATATATTTGGTAACATAGGCACATAAATTATTGTGATTATTTCATTCATATAACTTTTACTTTCAGAGAACTTGTATACCAGTGTTGCCCAATGAGGAATTAGTGTTACAAGGCAGGGATTACGATAGGTACAAAATTATAGTAAGTAAAAATACATTTTGATTCAGTGATTTGGGAGTGAGGATACAATATGGTTTCTTATTCAGTTTTAATGCGCCTTTTTATATAACTTAAATTTTTTATTTTTCTTGATCTGACCTTTTTTTTATATTTGTTGATATGCCAGGTCCCCATACCTCCTACATACAACAAAATACATCAAAACCTGTGAAGATGTCAGTATCAATTTTCTTCTTGATGGGTTAAATTTTTTTTTTTTTTTTTGAGGTAGGGTTTCACTCTAGTCCAGGCTGACCTGGAATTCACTATGCAGTCTCAGGGTGGCCTTGAACTCACGGTGATCCTCCTATCTCTGCCTCCTGAGCACTCGGATCAAAGGTATGCGCCACCACGCCTGGCTAGTATTATTAGAAACAGTAAACTTTTAAAGAATTCTTAGCATTGTCTTTAAAGTTGCTTAACTTCCCTTCTGTTCCTTTCTGACATGGAAAGTTCTTCTAGGACAACTATCAGGAAAATAATTATAACAAGTTGTCATCTGAAAATAGGTGTGCTCCTTCAAGAGGCAGGTCCACACTGAAGCTTCCTACTAAGCTCTTTCCCTTGGAGAATACTAAGCGGCGTGGACCAGGAAAAGATTGCTGCTGCATATTAAGTTCAATAACGGTGCAAATATTTCTAGCTGAGTTCAAATATCTTATGTTTGGCAAATCATAATTAAGTGCAAAGCCTACCTATGGGCGATCTTCATGAATTTGAAAACCATGGGGGAAAATACTCATTTTACTAAGTACTGTATACCCGAGGTCTCTAAACATTTTAGAATTCGCCTCCCTTTGCCTAAAGTTCAATCTTCATGAGCCAATTTTTACCATTAAAGTATTGGTATTACATTCCCTATTAGATAAATTCCTTTCTGAAAAAATAAGATTTTTTTTTCTTTTCACAATAAGCTACTAAGAAGCCTAAATAAGTCCTCAGACTGAAACAAAATCTAAGGTTTTGTTTCTGTTCTAAAATAAATAGTGAGAGAGAGAGAGAGAGGACCCTAGTCACCCAGAATGGCTGGAAGCAAAGCTGTCAAACTCAATCCCACAATCTATTTAAATGTATTCGAACTCTCTGTTGAGTTTTTAAACTTGCATGCTGCGGGAAAGAATGAAAATTAAGAGATTGAAGGTAAAGTCATCCAGTCAGGAAATATTGATACATCCAGTTCCGTTTGTGAACTGTTAAAGTTGTCTAATACATTCTTTTCCCCTTTCACTTTAGCACTTAACCAAAGATCTGTAGGATCCAGGTCCCTTAATTAAACTCAGCATGGGCAGATGCAGCACCAGCATGTCCAATTCCTCTCTCTCTTTCTCTCTCTCTTTCTCTCTCTCTCGGGAGGGAGTCCTCCTAGTATCTGTGGATACCTTGCTTCCTGAAATGATATGACATCGGTCGCGCGGCTTACCTGACACGCAGAGGTAGTACCTGTCCTGAACGGAGAACTCTATTTCAATGAACTCGTACAGATGCTGCGAGAGTGGTTTAAACAGTTTCTTCTCCAAGTCCTCCTTCACCAGCGATGACATTGCCTCGGGTTTCCCTGGCCTGGATGTTTGACTCAGGCTGGTACTCTCTTCTCTGCTGCCCCTGCTGCTGCTGCTGCTGCTGTGAGCTCACTGTCTTTCTTTCACTTCTTCCCAGCCAGAGCCCAGGCTCAGGCCAGCCCCTCACTGCGGGTGTCACTGGGTTGCAGGCAGTGTCACTGTGTCACTCGGTTGGTCTCAGCCTTGGCCTCAGCAGCCCCAAGACAGCAGCCCAGGCGCCTCCAGCGTCCAGCCCCAGGCACGCTGCTCCGGGGAGCTCTCCTGTGGCTCGCTGATGGGGGGGAAACATAACGATCAACATCAACAGCCACAAGATATACTTGTGGAGTCTGCTGGTTACTCCCCTTTCGCAGGAGAAAGACCACTCCTTTAGCCTGAGGTCACTCTATCAATCAGCTGTCTGGAGCTATCGACTGCGACCATCTTCCATTAGGGAGCATCCTGCTTGCTCCTTCACATCTGCTTCCAACAAAGTCTCTCTCTAGTCCCTCTGCAAATGCACTCGAACGTGGGCTTCCACGAGCATCTGCACCCATCCCTGGGTATAAATGATTCTTAAAATGGACAGTTAAATGGACTCACTTTCATTCTAGACATGCCTCTATTCACAGATGAAAATATATCAAGTACCTAAGTTTGTTTCTTGGGAGTGTGGATACCCTGTTCTCACAGAGATGAGTACACCAAGTAATTATCGTAATTATGTAAAAGTGTTAACGTGGTGCAAGAGATGGGAGCACCGAGTAGAAAGGGTGTCTGCAGGCTGGAGAATGGCTCCATGGTTAAGGGCACTTGCTTGCAAGACCTGAAGGATTGAACCTGATTCCCCAGTCCCCAAGTAAAGCCACATGCATGGAGTGGTGCATGCATCTGGAGTTCGGTTTAACTGGCCCTCCCTCCCTCCCTTCCTCTCTCTCTCTCTCTCCTTGCAAATAAATAATAAAAAAGTAAAAATAGTTTTTACATTTTCATTTATTTATTAGAGACAGAGGGAGGGAGAGAGAGATAGTGAGTGAGAATGAGTATGCCAGGGCCTCCAGCCACTGCAAATGAGCTCCAGACACATGCGCCACCATGTGCATCTGGCTTACGTGGGACCTGGAGAATCGAACCTGGGTTCTTTGGCTTTGCAGACAAATGCCTTAACTGCTAAGCCATGTCTCCAGCCTTGAAAGTAGTTTTCAAAACAGAAAGATTATCTGTGTCCGGGAGAGATCTGGAGCCACAAGAGGAGATGAGGAGGAGGCACACGCTTTGTGGAAGGAATGCTTTGAGCCAAGGCATCAACAAAACCCAGGGGCTGTGCTGTGTTGCGTGTCCCCTCCAAAATGGCATGGGATGGGATTCAAAGGTGGGACCTTAGGAGGTGCTTCGGCTATGAAGGCTTCTCTCTTATGAAAGGGGTTAACACTCTTAGGAAAGAGCTTCACACAGCCTTTCACTAGCTCACTCCTCAGCATTGTGAAGACATAGCGTTCTTCCACTCTAGAACATGCAGGTCCTCACCAGACACCTGAACATCATGCCACCTTGACCTTAGACTTCCCTTCTTCAAGAACTGTGAGAAATAAATTCTGTTCCAAGCTGTGGTGTTTTTTTTTTTTTTTAAATGAACCCAGACAGGGGTTTTGAGTGATCAGGAAATAGTCCATTTTTCCTGAACTGAATATAGAAGATAATGTTGGAAAGACAGAACAGAGCCTTATATGCCATGTTAATCCTTTGGGCTTTTTCCATAGAAGTAAACAGCCAATGAAGATATTCAGTCATGCAGCCGATGACATAATAACAAATGTTTGTCGAGGATTGGCTATGTGTCAATCTCTGTTCTAAAATCTGGGGAAATGGTAACAAAAACTAGCCCAGTTCCTCATTGTATGAAGGTCTGTAGGGTACATGCAGACTACTGATGTAAAGTGGAACATGCAGGTACAGTCAGCTGCAGGTGGCAGAGCGCATGACAAAACATAGATAATCCCAGTAATCAGGGCTCTGCAGGTAGATAGTCTCGGGTTAGCTCGCGGCCCATGGATGACAGTCCCCAGTGCTTTTCTGGTCTTTCCTCAGATGCTGTTCTTTGGTCTTTAGGCTGCTGTGACTCAGAGGAAGGGGGGACTATTTCTTTATGATTATCCTTTTCTTTCCTCAGCAACCAGGCAGCTGGCTTCCCTTTACATCTTGGTGTCTGTGGTGGTTTGATTCAGGTGTCCCCCATAAACTCATGTGTGCTGAGTGCTTGGTCCCCAACTGGTGGCAATTTGGGAATTGGAGCCTCCTGGAAGGCAGTGTATTGTTGGGGAAGGGCTTATGGGTGTTATAGCCAGTTTCCCCTTACCAGTGTTTGGTACACTTTCCTGCTGCTGTTGCCCACCTGATGTTGGCCAGCAGGTGATGTCCAGTCTCTCTGCTCATACCATCGTTTGCCCCTGCCATCCTGGAGCCTCCCCTCCAGCCTGTAAGCCCAATAAACCCTTTCCTCTACAAGCCGCTCTTGGTCGGGTTCTTTCTTCCATCAAGGAGAAGCTGACGGCAACAGTGTCCACTGCCTCGCTGACTTTAGTGTGATGGCTAATCGCCATTATCAAACTATCTGGGTTTTAGAATCATCTGGGTGTGTCTATGAGAGTGTTTGCGGAGAGGTTTAATCGAGAAGGGAAGACTCACCCTAAACATGTAGTACAACCCCATGCGTAGCATGACCCCGTGGGAGTCCTGGACTGAATAAAAGGAAGAAAGTGAGCTTAGCGCCAGCGTTCATCTGTCTGCTTTCTGCCTGTGGACAAAACGTGGCCACCTACCTCACACTAACGACGCCTCACCTTCCCCATTACAACGGAAGCACAGAGCCAAAGTCAACCCTCCCTTCCTTAAGTTGCTGTTGTCAGGTGTTTTGTCATGGAAATATGAAAAGCAGCGAATACTGTGACTCCCCAAGTAAAGTGTGTCACAAATTCCAGTCTAGGTTAAGTAACATTGAGATTAGAAGCTTGGAGGGCTGGGGAGATGGTTCAGTGGTTACAGGTGCTTGTTTACAAAGCCTGTCATCCCAGGATCAATTTCCCACTACCCACACTAAACCAGATCCAAAATGGCACATGGTAAGAGATGCTCCCCCAAAGCATTCACTAATGATAGCAGTATTTTTTTAAAATATTATTTCTTTGGTGTGTGTGTGTGTGTGTGTGTGCACATGTGTTCATATCCAGACACATGGTCGTGCACGTGACACGGTGTATACGTGAAGGTTAGAGGGCAACCTTTGGGTACCTCATGTGAAGCAGGCTCTCTCACTGTTCACTACTCCATTCATAAACTTCTGGAAACTTCTCCTGCCTCTGCCTTCCTTCTTGATGTAGGCACACTGGAATTACAGAAGCCTGCCACAGCTTTCAAGGAGGTCTGGGGGTCCAAACTCAGGTAATCAAAGTTGTGTGACGAGCACTTTATCCATTGAGCCATTTATCTAGTCTCCAAGGTCAATATTTAATAGAAATATTTAGAACCTTCTCTCCTTACAGGCAAACCTTCCAGTCTGTAAATTTTTCTGAAATGCTATAGATTTGTCAGTGGAAATGAGGAGGAAACCACAGAAAAAAACATCTTTCTAGAAGAACTATTTTAAAATTTCTGTAGTCTCTCAAATTAAGAGACCTTAAAATACCTATTGTGGGACACGAGAAATTGCTTAGCGGTTAAGGCACTTGCCTGCAAAGCCTAAGGATTCATGTCCAGCTCTCCGGATCCCACGTAAGCCAGACAAACAGCAATGCAAATGTGCAAGGTTGCACATGCACACAATGGGACTCGCGTGCCAGGAGTTCGATTGCAGGGGATGGATGGCTTGGTATGCCAATTCTCTATCTCTCTCACTCTCTCTTGCAAAAGAAAAGAAGAGGCCAGTCTGTTGGGCTTGCCTCAAGAGAAACAATTACCTAGTGGCAGTAATGAGGCCAAGTTAGCCCACCATTCTGAGAAAAGCCACAAAGCTTATGGCTGTGTTAATATAGCGCTGCTGGAGTAGAGGGAGGCAAGTTACTCTGAAGAAAAGACCTCCTTGGGCTGGAGAGATGGCTTAGTGGTTAAGCGCTTGCCTGTGAAGCCTAAGGACCCCAGTTCGAGGCTTGATTCCCCAGGACCCACGTTAGCCAGATGCACAAGGGGGCGCACGTGTCCGGAGTTAGTTAGCAGTGGCTGGAAGCCCTGGCGTGCCCATTCTCTCTCTCTCTCTCTCTGTCTCTTTCTCTGTCACACTCAAATGAATAAAATTGAACAAAAAATTAAAAAAAGAGAAAGAAAAGACCTCCTTGCACATAAGACCCTGAGGTGAACCATGGTGCTAACTGAGGAGCTGAAGCCTGAGTTCTGAAAGACTTGCGACTGAAGGGGTCAGCTATAAATTCTAAGTCTAAAAATAGTCTTATTTTATCCTTACTAAAATAGATCCATTTTATCCTTAGTACTGTTTTTTTCTAAAAATATGAACATTTTGGTTTTTACTTATTTATTTCTTTGAGACAGAGGCAGATAAGAGAGAGAATGGGCATGCTAGGGCCTCCAGCCACTGCAAACAAACTCCAGACACATGTGCCACCTTGTATATCTGGTGTTATGTGGGTACTGGGGAATCAAACTCTGTTCCTTAGGCTTTGCAGCCAAGTGCCTTAATCGTTGAGCCATCTCTCCATATTACTGTATTAAATGACTAAGAAATTATTTTCTTTTTCACTTCCAGTTTTAGAATCTTGCTTTAACCACCTCCCAATCTGGTCTTTAAATGTTTTACATTCTTTTGCAACCCTAAACATGTTTATTTGCTTAAGAAATTTAGGAGTAAGTGTCCTAGTTGTATCACCAATGAGTTGGCCAGGGTCCTCTTACTTCATTGAGAAACTGTGAACTGTGAAGGCAGGCCAGGAGAAGCTTGCAGCAGCAGGCTGGCAGGAGCAGCAGCAGGCTGTGCCTTCTAGTGTTGACAGTCTTCTTCAGGCCTCAGTGATCTGGGCCCTCACTGTCATATGACCTCATGCTGAAGCCCTAGGAGAAGAAATATTAAAGAGAGACACTAGTGCCCCCCCCCCTTTGACTCAGACAATCACCTTTATTTCTCTTACAAAACTAGTATGTTTTAAAAAGCACACAGGAGTTTAAACTTGGAAGGTGACCGCCAAAGAAAAGATGCAAAAATGGGGCTGGAGAGATGGCTTAGAGGTTAAGGTGCTCGCCTGCAAAGCCTAAGGATTCAGGTTCAGTTCCCCAGGACCCATGTAAGCCAGATGCACAAGGTGGCACATGTATCTGGAGTTTGTTTGCAGTGGCCGGAGGCCCTGGTGTGCCCATTCTCTCTATGTCTGTCTCTTTCTCTCTCTCTCCCTCGCCAATAAATAGATAAATAAAATATTAAAAATAAGAAAAGATGCAGAAGGTTTCTAACCTACACCTGTGACAAAATGACAAAGAATTCTGCCAGGCCTCGAACAGGTAGACATCTTACTTGTACAATCTCAGGAAACCTTAGTACTTTTTCAAAACTGGGGGATCTTGCCGGGTGTGGTGGCGCATGTCTCTAATCCCAGCACTTGGGAGGCAGAGAGGTAGGAGGATCGCTGAGAGTTCGAGGCCACCCTGAGACTACATAGTGAATTCCAGGTCAGCCTGAGCTAGTGTGAGACCCTACTTTGGAAAACTGAAAAAAAGGGGGGGATCTTTATGATAAAATGCCTACCCCATTTTCCTTGGCAAGGACCATGTCTGTAACAGAGCACCAAGGCAGTGGAGGCAATCTGGAGTCTCCTTCTCTCCAGGAAAGAACCGTCATGTTCCGGCCTTTGACTCATGACTTTCTATGAGTTGAAAGACGGCCACAGTCAATAGGGAGAAAATTAGACTTCTTTTTTTCCCCTTGGTTTGACCAAACTAGAAATGAATCCTTTGTACCAATTTCTTTGAAATACAGGGAAATGGAGACAGCAAGTTTATGTACATAAGTGCCCAGTAACATTAGCCCCAGGAAGCAAGAGTGACAAACCCAGAGTTTTGGAATCTCTAGCCCTACAAGTGTCATAGGCCTGTGTAAACCTAGGACGTTGGGCATCTTCCGCTCTTGGCAGCAGCCAGTGCCATGGCTTCCAGGACGAGGTCGAGGTGGAGGAATTCCCACTTCGCACCCGCTATTGCTTCTGCTCTCTGCCTCCTCTTCACCTGTGGCTGCAACTGCTATCTTTCTTCATGCTACCAGCTAAGGTGATCAGAAACAAAAAGACCACTCCAGAGAAGCCTTTCTTGGAGCCTGGGGTTACAACATCAGGGGAAATAACGCCAGAGGGTATGCTCGCCGAGTAAGACAGCCAGAAAAGGGGTGTTTGAACCAATCGCAATGCAAACCTTTGTGCAAATGAAGGTTTATGTTTACACCGTCGTCCTTTTGTGCCAGTCACAGCGGTCCCCCTGTGTGGGTGGCGATGATTCTAAGTCTAGAGCAAGCTGCTTGAGACAGTCACGGCTGGGCCCGCACCTTCAGGATCTGAAGCAACGAAGTGTAATTGATGTGTAGTTTCCCCAAGGAGCCTGTGGAGTGTTCAAAGCAGCCTCTGCTGTCGAAGGGTGGCTTGGGTGGCTGCTTCACTGAGAGTCCTTTTGCTAAAAGCAGACAAGACAGCAAGGGAATGTCTAACGGCTGTCAATTAGTGAATCGAATTGCCCCACGTCCCAACGTCTTTGCTTATTTACAGGAAAGTAAACATCAGAAGGAGGACGTACAATAAGAATTGAATATTAACATTAATATTAATCATAACAGTCTTCAACAGTGCTTTTAACAATGCTCAACTCCTGTTCCGATGCCCCGGGGAGATGTTGGACCCTCTCATGTGGCTCAGTTGTACGTAAGTGACAAGATAATCCTGTGACTAAACGACACTATGAATCCCCTTTATACAATTACATATGGGAGTAATGCTGGGTTTCCACAGAGTTCATGGCCAAGGAATTCAATGCTCCTCTGGAATTACACTTGGACTAGTTGTGAGTTTGCTGAGCAAAACTTCTTCTCGGGGCTCTCTGTAGGTGTATGAGGAGGGGGTGAGGGATGCTACGTAATTAGAGGCTGGACCCAACTTATGTGTTTTCATTCAGACTCACAAAGAGGTGTGATTAGGTACGGCTTGATAGCACCAAGTCCTTGAGTGACCTTCAGGACAGGAGAGAAATTTCAAATGATGTGTGTTGGCTTTTGAAATATACACGGTTCCATTTAATCTTTAAATAAAGGTAAGAGAGAGTTAGCCTTGTCTCATTTGATAGATGAGAAAACAGAGCATTCTATGGGAACACTTCTTAACATTTGACAAGGACTATAATCCCAGCCCCACACTTACTGTTTTCACCTTTGGTTAAAATCATTTTAGTAATAAAACATCATTGTGACTTAATTTTTCCATTAATACTTTCTCATTAGTTGATAATCTTTTAGGTGTTATTATAAACTAGGTTGAAAAATGTGACTTCTATGCTATTTATTTATTTAGAGACAAGGTCTTGCTGGGTAGTACAGGTGGGCCTAGAACTCACAACCTGTGTCAACTTCCCTGGTATTGGGGTTGTTGGTGTGTGCCACTATGCCTGACTTTTATATTGGCTAGCTAGACTAGCTGAATTGGCATGCTCTGGGTTCAAGGGGAGACTCAATAAATAAAGTGTATCAATAAATAAAGTGGAGATAGATTGAAGAAGGCACCGTCTGGTCTCCATGTACATCCCACACACATATTTCCACATATGCTCACACACACACACACCATACACATACATGTGCAAAAAAAAAAGGGCATCTCTTGGTCACATTCTGGTGTGGTTTTTTTCTTTGCGTGTGTATATGTGGTGTGAATGCATGTGTGTGTATACATGCTTGCATGTGTGGGGTTGCTTTTAAATGTCCAGAGGCAGTTTCCTTTTGATAGGGAAAAGAAAAAGAAATCCTAAGAGTCCTGTGATAGTTTGAATGTATGGCCCCCAGTGACTCAGGTGTTAAAATGAAACCTGTAACTCGGATCTCTAGCTGCCTGGCTGGAGGAGGTATCACTGGGGGCGGAGTCCAGCCTCAGTTGTGGAGAGCAGTCTGAGCTTTGGCGGGGCCCCTGCTTGCTGCTTTGTGGCGTTTTCTGGCTGCTGGTGGTTTCTCTCTGTGTTTGAATTTATGAATGGGAGCCAGCTCCTTCCACCAGTGACGGACTCCCCCGGGTGTGTAAGCTTGAAGGAAATCCCGTTCCTCCCATAAAACTGTGCTGGGCTGAATGTTCATCCCAGCATTGTAGAGATGTCTACTGCAAGCACTCTCTAACAAATACTCTTTGAGCTGGAGAGATGGCTCAGAAGTTAAGGAGTTTACCTGCAAAGCCTTAGGATCCAGGTTCAACTCCCCAGGACCCACATAAATCCAGATGCACAAGGTGGCACATGTGTCTGGAGTTTGTTCGCAGTAGCTGGAGGCCCTGGCATGCCCATTCTCTCTCTCCCCCTCGCAAATAACTAAATAAAATATTTTTTAAATTCTTTTGACAAAATATATGCACAAAGTGATTTTCAGGGAAGAGCTTGTATTTTCATGTAACTTGCAAATATTTAAAGAAAGTTATGAAAAGGTTTGCACTTTCTCCTGTATGCTATAGAATAACACCAAGAATGAGGTTTTGTTGTTGTCCCGTGAGAACTAATGGAGTAAAGGTCATATGACTTTGTTCCCAACTAATTGTAAACTAGTTCCTAATATTAGTGACAACAATGAGGCTATAATAGTCATAATAGGTACATAGTGCTGGGCTTGCCATGGGGGGTGGCAGTCAGGTTCGCATTGCTGGCAGAAATCACCCGACCAAGAGCAGCTTTTGGGGAAAAAGGGTTTATTTTGGCTTACAGACTCGAGGGGAAGCTCCATGGTGACAGTGGAAAATGATGCCACGAACAGAAGGTGGACATCACCCCTGGTCAACATAAGGTGGACAATAGCAACAGGAGAGTGTGCCAAACACTGGCAAGGGGACACTGGCTATAACACCCATAAGCCTGCCCCCCAAAATACACTGCCTCCTGGAGGCGTTAATTCCCAAATCTCCATCAGCTGAGAACCTAGCATTCAGAACACCTGGGTTTATGGGGGACACCTGAGTCAAACCACCACGCCGGGCAATATCCTAAGAGCTGCAGCGATGTTGGCAGGCTACCAATTCCTCACAATGCTATGAGGAAGGGACTTTTGTTCAGATTTTACATGGAATGAGACTTAGGCACAAGTTACCTGTTACGTGCCGTGGTCACATTTCTATGGAGCTGAATTCAAATGCAGGCAGGGCCTGTTCTGTTGTCTGAACTCTTGACTCTACTGCCTTGTTCCAACTCGACCAGGAGAATTATTTTAAAACTTTGCTACAGGGCTGGATGGATGGCTTAGCGGTTAAAGTGTTTGCCTGCAAAGCCAAAGGTCCCAGGTTCAGTTCCCCAGGACCCACGTAAGCCAGCTGCACAAGGAGGTGCACGTGTCTGGAGTTCCTTTGCAGTGGCTGGAGGCCCTGGCGCACCCATTCTCTCTCTGTCTCTCTCTCTCTCCCTCTTTCTCTGTCAGATAAATAAATAAACAAAACAATTGAAAAAACTTTGCTACAAAAATTATGGACATAATTCTTAGGACAGTTTACTTGGTAAATAAAGACACCCTTTTCTTATCTCAGCCTTGTTTTTGGTTTTCCTGCTCACAGGAAGTACTTCCGGGCTTTGAACGTGATCCTGAACAGGATTGCACCTAAAGTTCTGGATCCTAGCTCCAAACCTACTTTGCTTTGCTTTGTAATCCTGGTGCTGAGCCCTAGAGACATTTCTCCGGTGACTGCTAGCAGAATGGTAAATTTGCTCAGTAGAAACCAATCGAGTGACCCTGCAAGGGCCACAGCACCCACCAGGAAGAGAAGACGATTGCTGTGGTCCCCTGTTATTAGCTAGTGGGTGTCCAGTGGCTGTACACAAGGGCTGAATCCGTACCCTCAGGCCACATCCTCAAGTTAGGAAGGTTAGATACACTAGTATCTGTAATGTTCTTAGAACAGTATGGGACAAACAGCAGTATATGACTACAGCCATTACTGTGAATTGCATTTTATTAGTTGGCTATTAAGTAAAGTGACTTTCACTCCATCAGCAACCACACATCAGTGGCTGTGCTCAGCCATTGTCTAGCAAGGATGGGCTATCTTAAAAAATATTTTCTTGGGGGCCGGAGAGATGGCTTAGCGGTTAAGCGCTTGCCTGTGAAGCCTAAGGACCCCGGTTTGAGGTTCAATTCCCCTGGACCCACGCTAGCCAGATGCACAAGGGGGCGCACGCGTCTGGAGTTCGTTTGCAGTGGCTGGAGGCCCTGGTGTGCCCATTCTCTCTCTCTCTCTCTCTCTCTCTCTCTCTCTCTCTATTTGCCTCTTTCTCCCTCTGTATGTCGCTTTCAAATAAATAAATAAATAAATAATTTTTTTCCTTGGGGCTGTAGGGATGGCTTAGTGGTTAAGATGCTTGCCTGCAAAGCCAAAGGACCCAGGTTCGATTCCCCAGGACCTATGTAAGCCAGATGCACAAGGTGGCTCGTGTGTTTGGAGTTTGTTTGCAGTGGCTAGAGGCCCTGGCACTCCCATTTTCTCTCCCTCCCTCTCTCTCTCTCTGTGTTTCTCTATCTGCCTCTCTCTCTCTCAAATAAATAAATAATACTTAAAAATATTTTCTTTAGTTACTTGCAAGGAGAGAGAGAGAGAGAGAAAGAGAGAGAGAGGATGAATATGGGCACACCAGGGCCTCTTTCCATTACAAATGAATCTCAGGTGCATGCATCACTGTGTGCATCTGGCTTTACATGGGGACTGGGAAATTGAAAATGGAACCCCGGGCCATAAGGCTTTGCAAGTGAGCACCTCTAACCACTGAGCGAGCTCCCCACACCCGTGGGCGGCTACTTCCACAGACCCAAAGCCAGCAGCTTCCAGCCCAGGGTGACAAGCTGCATCCATAGGATGTCGCTAGTGTCTTGGGGCACATTTCCTTATTTCTACCAACTTCTGGTTCCCATTGAAGCCACTCCCCTCAGATCCTGGGAGAGGCCTCTTTTCTCTTTTACACCTTAGGGTCTTTGTCTTTCCTTCATCCCTATTTCCAGTGAGGAGTTGCACTACTGTTTCTGCTATCTTTAGGCCAACTAGAGTCTTTTGTTGTTTTTAGTCACTTTTATTTAAAAAAAAAAAAAAAAGAGGAGAGGGGCTAACTCTTATATTTACTCTTCTACTAAGAAATAGTGGATATTGGATTGGATTTTTCCTGTTCAAATAATCAGCATGGATTCTGTGTGTCACTTGGATCCTGATTGATATAATAATACTTACCTATCACTTTTCCTCTCTGAAGTTTTTTTTTTTTTTTTTTTTTTTTAAGATTCTAGAAAAAGTACAAACAGCCTTTCTCTTCTTAATGGACCGGGGGCTGAAAGCAGAAAATAAGCTGGAGCTGCTTGAGGCCACTGTCCCCAATGGCAGGGAGGCTATTTTCAGTTTAAAAGAAAGAGAAGATGAGGTCATGTACAGAGAGGAAAATAGATGCGAGACAAATGAAGATGGAGAGAACTCCGATGGCAGCAGACCTACGTGCCTGGAAGAGAGCACTCCAATCATATGAACATACACTGCCCTTTACTGCCTAAAGCTTGGGCTAAATTTCTGTCTCCTGAATTCTCTTTTTGAGGCAGGGTCTTGCTCTAGCCCAGGCTGGTCCGGAACTCACCTTGTAGTCTGGGCTGGCCTCGAACTCACGGGGATCTCTAATCCTCCTACCTCTACCTCAGTGCTGGGATTATAGGCATCAGCCATAACACCCAGCTCTGTTGTTCCTCCTCCTCTTTCTCTTCTTCCTTCTCCTCTTCCTCCTCCTCCTATTCTTTCTTCTTCTCCTCCTTTTCTTCTCTCCTCCTTCTTCTCCTCCTCCTCTTCTTCCTCCTTCTCCTTCCTCTTCCTCTCTTCCTCTGCTATTCCTCCTCTTCCCCTTCCTCCCCCTCTTCCACTTATCCTCCTCCTCGTCCTCCTCCTCCTCCTCCTGTGTCATGTATTGGAACTGAATACTGGGCATTATAGTTGGGAAAGCACTCTACCACTGAGCTATATCCCCAGCCCATTTTTAACTTCTTGTTTTGAAACAGGGTCTTCCTAAGTTGTCTAGGCTGACTTTGAACTTGCTCATAGTCCAGAAGGGCCTTGATCTTGCAACTGTCTTGCCTCAGTTTCCTGGAGTAGCTGAATGACTGGCCTATAGTCCTGCGTCTGGCGTCACCCTCCTACTTCACACTCTTCCTCTCTTCCTGGTTTTCTGTACCTTGGTTTGCTCTCTCTCTCTCAACTAGATTGTTCTGCACTTGCAGAGAGGAACCACATATCAGGTATTGCTGTATTCTCAGCTCCTAGCATAGTATCTGTCAGGCAGGACCCCATGAACTAACTGCTTGTTGGATGCATAGAAAAACACTGGACTATCAGCTCCCTTAGGGCAGGAGCTACGTTTGACTTCTCTTGGTATACTCTGGGATACTGACTATAAGATCGTGCCTATAGATGGTCAATATTTAGCAAACGGAGTGAGCCTCCAGGCAGGCTGAATAAGCAGTATCAATAAGCCCATTGGACAGGTAAAGACAGTGAGGTTTGGCAAAGTTGAGGCTTTTCTGAAGGTTGCCAGGTCAGCATATAGCACAGCTTAGAATGGAAGTACTTTGCTACCTTGTGCCTATTATTCCTGCCCCTGCTTCATCTCAAAAACATCCCGCGAGACTGAATGATTCTTACCTGGGAGGAAGGTCAAGATGTCCTAAGGAAGTCTCTCACAAGGGAACAATCTGGCTCTCCATTACATAGGTAAGTTTTGAAAGCCTCTCAGTTTTCATCAGGTTAGAAATGCATCGTGATCTTTATTGACAGCAGGCACTTGGATGCGTCTCTAGTGCTGATTTAATCCAAAGCGAAGACTTAGCCCATCGCTGTCACGTAAGACGAGGAATTGGCAGGTGCAAGGAGCTTCGCATTATTTCCTTGAGCCTGACACATCGTAAGCTGATCTGAATCTCTTTGTTTGCCCAGAATTTCTCCTGACTGGGATGATGCCACACATAAGTGCCCCCAACCTTGGCAAGATCGCACGAGAGAGTGATGAATTACTAAACTCCAATATGAACTCGGACGGCAGGAAGGAGCACAAGATGGCGTGCTCATCAGAGTCAAGAGGCGAAAGGCTCGAGGTGCTGTGTCAGAGAACACTTGACTAGGTCAAAGCCTGCTGCTGAAGAGTCATGGGCATAACCAATGCAAGAAGCACCAACCATCGATTGTAAAGTGTCCCCCAGAGCCCCAAGTGTTTGTGATTAAGCCCCTTACTTGGTCCCCAGCTGGTAGAATCTCGGGAGGTGGAGCCTTGCTGGAAGAGGGGTGTCACTGGGGAGGGTCCTGAGGTTTAACAGTCCAGCCTCACTGGGTTTAGCTCAGCTCACCCTTGTTGTCACTTCCTAGCCAATGTGACAAGATGTGATGTCCCACTTCTGGCTTTCCCCGCTATGACGAAAGGTCCCCTCAAAACTGTGAGCTGTAATGGTCACCAGCAGCCTGAATAAGCAGGGGACCCTGCAGACCACAAAACCAACCAGCTGGACAATAAGTACACACTTGTGCAGTAGCGGCACACAGCCCAGGCGGGTAACCAACTGTTCTCTCATTGGACTAGGAAGCCCACTCAGTGGGAGAGGACTCCTATGGTACCGGAAACCAAGTCAGCTTCCCATGGTCAGGAAACTCACACTTCAGAGAGAAGTCCCCACTGCTCTCCGGAGAAGAAGAGTTGGCTTGTACACCCACCCCCCCAAAAAAAATCTTTGCATACCCCCTTTAATCCAAGCTACTCGCACTCTTGATTGGAGAATCTATTTTATTTTACAGATAACAGAGAAAACAGAGGAGTAGCAATAGCCATTGATAAGTCAAGAACATAACCAGCTGCCCACCATGAGATGTGCCACCTCTACCACATCTGCCAGGGCCCAGAAATTGCAGAGCAAGAGGCAACATGAACACTGCTCTTGCTGCTAGGCTGACGATGATAAACCTGGTAATCAAAACATATTAAACAGAAATCCAGAGGCTACAGAGAACTCAGCACTAAATCAGACTGCAAACAGGCCTGCCGTGGCTCAGCGACCATTGTGGAAGAAGGGGTGGAAAGATTGTCAGAGCCACGAAGCATGCTCTCCCTACCCCACAGGGACTGAGTGAGTCTTCCACGACCCCACAGTGAATACCATAACCCCACTGAGGAGGTACCTCCGGGTAACAGGAGCAGGGACAAAGGGACAAAAGCCCCTTAAATAATAAATGTATGTAAAAAAAAATTTTTTTTGAGGCAAGCCCAAGAGACTAGCTTTTTTTTTTTTTTTTAATGCGAGAGAGCAAGAATGAGAGAGAGAGAAAGTTGACATGCCAGGGCCTCCAGCCACTGTAACTGAACTCTGGACATGTGCGCTTCCTTGTGAGCATGTGCGACCTTGCTCTTGCATCACCTTGTGCGTCCGGCTTAGGTGGGACCTGGAGAGATGAACGTGGGTCCTTAGGCTTCACAGGCAAGTGCCTTAACCACTACACCATCTCTCCAGCCCTAAAATAAGTTTTTTATTTTTTAAAGCTGGGCACGGTGGCACATGCCTTTAATCCCAGAATTTTGGAGGCAGAGGTAGGATCGTTGTGAGTTCGGGGCCCCCCTGAGATTACATAGTAAATTTCAGGTCAGCCTGAGCTACAGTGAAACCCTACCTCGAAAAACCAAAAAAAGCAAAATGTTTTTTCAGGCCTCTAAGCTGAAATAAACCCTTCCCATCAACAGCTTTTGGTCAGGAGTTTTGTCCCACCGAGAAGGTAACTTCTATAGCTTGAAACAAAGATGGGAGAGTGAAGTGGTTAAAACTTAGAGATTTCGAGCCAGGCACTGTGGAGCAACACTGAAGAGCGGGCATTGTTGGACCCAGATGGTGTGTCTTACATCCCCAGGAGGAGCCTGGGGCTGGAACCCTGAGTGGGAAGGAACCTTTGAGCTGGCTGGTGATGTGACGAAGGCAGGTCTACAAAATGCTGAGAGGGCTGGCACTGCCCCTGCCCGGGCACAGAAGCATGGCTGGGGTATGACTAAGTGCGGCAGGAAGTGAGAGAAGACGAAGCCCACGGATGTAGACAGGCCTCTTCTTCCTCTCCCAGCCTTTCGGGGCTTCCAGGGAGTCCCCTGTTGGCAAGGAGAAAAAAATGAGCCTATTCGCAAAGCCAAAAGCCGGTTTGTAGTATCCTGGTAGCAGCCTCGCAATGCCATGCATGGAAAGCTGGGCTTGATTGCAGATGAAGATGTTTGCTCTGTCGCCTCCACAGGCTGGTGGTTCTGACAGCGTCACATTCCCATGGTGCTTAAGAAAACGCCATGGAATCAGTTTAGCTGGATCTGTGCCCTGGCTTTGTCCTTATCAAGCCGGGTCCCTAGGCTTCCTACATATGTATGAACGAAATGCCAGGGCCTGGACTTCCGGCCAAGATGGCGACCGCCTAGCTGCGCTGCAAATCCCGGGGAAAGAAAGATAGATGTAGATCCTCAGGAGAGAGCCACCCCATCATACCTCAAAAGGGCCCCCGCTGAAACTAAGGAAAATTGGAGAAACAAGCAAGGGGGCTGTTTTCCTGATGAACCGGACACCAGCACAAGGGGGAAGGAGATCAGCACAGAGAAAAATCAACTCCTACCAAATCAGAGAGCCAGAGCCTCAGAGGCCCCCCAACACCTCATCACTGAAGCAGACCAAAAATGAACCCAACACGGCTCAGGGAAATTTTGCGGAAGAGGGGGCGGAAAGAATGTCAGAGCCACATGTTGGGCCATGATATGCAGAGACATTTAGCTTACCCATAACTGTGGGCTAACTCCACAATGCATGACCCGTATACCTCAACAAGGAGGGGCCAAGGGGAGGGGGTAGGTCATGGATGAGCCTAATAATGGTACCAAACTGACTGTAAAAAATAAAATAAAATAAAAAATAAAAATGAAAAAAAAAAAAAAAGAAATGCCAGGGCCAGGGCCTTCTGCTACTGCATATGAACTTCACACCCATGTGCCACTTTGTGTGTCTAGCTTTATGTGGGTACTGGGGAATTGAACCTGGGCTGTTAGGCTTTGTAAGCAAGTGTCTCTACCCAGTGAGCCATGCCTCCAGCCCCCATGATTAGGAAATTTTACTTAAAGTTCTTAGATTGATGACTTGCCCAGAACTATTCTGTGAAAAAGCACTTTGTCAGTGTCAAGAGGATATGCTTATGACAGGTCCTGGTAGTTCTTTAAAAAATTTACTTTATAGATGCCCATTAGTATGTGTTCAACCGATAACTAATGGGGTATTGTTGGAAGCACTGCATGTATAACGGTTTCATTCTAATGTCTGAAGCATGGTAAATTATATATTATTGCTTAGTCTAATGCTCTTTATAATGATATCATATTTCTAATGGAAAATAGTAACATTAAAATTAATATTAGACTGGTGAGTTGAGTTGAAATGGAAATGCTTTCTATTGCCATCAAGGTGGCCATGGGTAGATTTTGGACTCACTTAATGCAATATACTCTACATAAAAAAATAAAAAATAAAAAAATGTGTCTTACCCATCAACCACAACGTCTCTCTTACCACTTACAGAGCAGCGTAACGCAGGAGCCAAACTTTCACTTCCGTTCTATGATGAAGATAGTGAAGAAAAGTAGGAAACTCGCATCTTCTCGAAAGTATGTTTAGAGTGGGGAAACATATCATTAACCAGCGAGGCGAGGCAAGATGGAGACATGAAGAAAAGTAATTTTAAGGCAGGACTCCCAGAAAAGTTCATTTTAGGATATGTAAGAAAACACTATTACAGGTGCCAATGTGTTTTTCCCAGTTGCACTGGGAAAGATGCTGAAGTCTGATTTAGGACATGTTATTTCAAGGCCTTAATTTTCCATTTACTGTTTTAAATTACCGTGGCCCCATGATTTGGTTTGGGGACTTAAAATGATCTCAAATTTATCACTACAGTTATTTGTTTAAAGTATTATCAAATTATGTGCACCCAATTTGAAGAGAGAGTTTTACAAAGCTTCTTTGCAAGACAGCAACCCTCCCTCTGTATTGTCCCATCCTGAGAGGGAATCACTTACGACTCTTGAGTTATTTCATTTAATATTCACCTTTGTGTCTTTTAAGTTCAATATTTAATTGCGAGTTTTCTTGTGGGAAAATATATACAAGATTTATCATTTTAAGTGCATGATTCAGTGGAAATAAGTATAGTTGCATGTTGTATAGTCATTGCCGTTCTCCGTCTCAACTTTCAGCGTCTCTCACTGAAATTCTGCGTCCATTAAACAAACAATTCTCCATTACCTCTCAACCCCGCACCCTGCTCTTCCTGCTGTCTTTATATATCTAACTGCTTTGAGCGGCTCGTATAAGTGGAATCACACCATTTGTTCTTTTTAATAAGTATTTTATTTATTTGAAAGAGAGAGGGGAGAGAGAGAGAAAGAGAGAGGATGGGTGCACCCGGGGCCTTTAGCCATTGCAAACGAACTCTAGATGCATGTGCCACCTTGTGCATCTGGCTTATGTGGGTACTGGGGAATCGAACCTGGGTCCTTTGACTTTGCAGGCAAGCGCCTTAATTGCTAAGCCCTCTCTCCAGCCCCTTTCTTCTTTTTTAAAAAATATTTTATTTATTTTATTTTTTTTGAAAGAGAGAGAGAATGGGCACACCAGGGCCTCCAGCTGCTGCAAACGAACTCCAGACACATGCACCTCCTTGTGCATCTAGCTTACGTGGGTCCTGGGGAATTGAATCTGAGTCATTTGGCTTTGCGGGCAAGTGCCTTTACCACTAAGCCATCCCTCCAGCCCCAGTTCTTCTTAACTACCTGATGTGTTTTCCCTCAGAGGGTAAGATGGCGTGCAAGGAAAGGTACAAGCAGCCATCAGCCCCGTCTGTCATGGCACTTGTCATTCTAGCAGGCAACTTTCAGGCCTTGTCCATACGTGTACCTCTAGAGCTGCATGGATTTCAAATCAGAACGTCAGGTAACTACAGATAATACTGAAGGATACATCACCATTGACACTCAGTGGATGGTACCACGTTCCATTTTTCCAGTCATAGTATTTTCCTCCATTGAATTATTCTTTGCACAGTTGATTTCCAAAATTTAATAGTATGACTGCACATTGGCATTGTGTAAAGCAAAACATACAGCTGTTCATTTTTAAAAAATATTTTATTATTTATTTATTTGTTTGACAGAGAGAGAGGGAGGGAGAGAGAGAGAGAATGAGCACACCAGAACCTCCAGCCACTGCAAATGAACTCCAGATGCAGGCGCCACCTTGCGCATCTGGCTTATGTGGGTGCTGGGGAATTGAACCTGGGTCCTTTGGCGTTGCAGACAAACACCTTAACCACTAAGCCACCCCTCCAGCCCACAGCTGTTCACTTTGGTATAACACAATATGCCTGAAAGGTTTCTGCTCTTATAAAATCAGTTGTAAAACTGTGCTATTTATTTTTCAATTTTGAGAATTTTTTTTGTTAGACATCTGTAAATAGGCATTACTTTAATGAGGAAATTATTTTTGTGTTCTAAATTAAATTAAAAGTTTTAAGGATTAAAAAAACACAATTTATTTGAGAAGAGAGAAACAAGGCAGAGAGAGAGAAATGGGGCAAGAGAATGGGCACACCAGGGCCTCCAGCATCTGCAACCACCGTGTGCATCTGGCTTACATGGGTCCTGGGGAATTGAACCTGGGTGCTTTGGCTTTGCAGGCAAACACCTTAACCTCTAAGCCATCTCTCCAACCCCCCAAAATATTTCTTTACAAAAAAGAAACGTCAGACACATGAGGCTACTTTGTATACTGTTGACTCTCCAAACTCAGGGTCTGGGGGTTTATCCTAACCACCTGCTTCCCTCAAGTTTCGCAGCAGCTGCTGAGTGCTGGCCCCTCCCTCTCAGATGCAGGTCCTGGGCTTGGTGAAGGGGTCAGAGTGCTGCCTCCCACCTCGCGCTCAGCTCCTGGTCACATGCAGAACCCCAAGGTCGAGTCCAAAACTCAGGGTTACAAAAACCATCCATACACCTAAAAGCGCTTCTCAAATTTGGATCCAAGGTAACTTCTTCCATTAAAAAAAAAATTAAATTCACCCATCTCTACGCACATATTGTTAGTCCCAGATACACCTCCAGGGACTCACGTGGGAAGTGGGGACATTGAGGACACTGGTCCTCAAATCCAAGGAGCGGGGCATCCCAAGGCCCAGCCTGGCCTCTTCTGCCTCTTGGGCGGGGGGCTGGAGAGATGGCTTAGCGGTTAAGGTGTTTGCCGACAAAGCCAAAGGATTCCGGTTGGATTCTCCAGGACCCATGTAAGCCAGATGCACAAGGGGGTGCGTGCATCTGGAGTTCATTTGCAGTGTCTGGAGGCCCTGGTGTTCCCATTCTCTCTCTCTCCTTCTCTCCCTCTCTCTGCCTCTTTCTCTCTCTCAAATAAATAAATAACATATATTTTAGGAAAATTTGAGCCATGGGGACAAAGAGGATACATTCAGTGTAAATATACTTTATCTTACAGAGCAAAGATTTTGAAGATATTGCTGTTTATTCAACCTAAGCAAAGAAGCCAAGAAAATCACCAAGAGGTTAAAAAAAATTAAGTTTTGCTGGGCGTGGTGGCACACGCCTTTAATTCCAGCACTCGGGAGGCAGAGGTAGGAGGATTGCCGTGAGTTCGAGGCCACCCTGAGACTCCATAGTGAATTCCAGGTCAGCCTGGGCTAGAGTGAGACCCTACCTCGAAAAAACAAAAAAAAAAAAAAAATTAAGTTTTTTTGTAATATATGAATATTACAGTGTTATCCAATTTTGTTTTACTGTACCAGTTTAAGCAAATACAAGTTAACAATATAAAAAATCCTGTCATATTATTGTTTTACATTTTTTACTGTCCTTATCCTTCTCTTAATTTTAAATTAGAGGTTTAGACAATAAAATGAGCTAATATCAAGATAAAGTTGACATACATATATTTCCTTTGGTTTGGTCAAGCAATTCTTTTCTTTCACTATTTTCATGCATTGATTAAAGAAATATTAATCCTCCATTTCCTATTTGTGTTAAATTTATTTGATGTATGTGTTTGAGATAAACAATTGATTATGAATATAAGTGAATTTATGTAGCCTATTAAAATGTTTTCTGTGATTTTAACTGGCCATATTTTGAATGAACGTCAGTAGCCAATTATGTAGAAAGGGTAGATTTCCTGTTCCTAAGAGATCAGTTAGAACCTTTCTGTTTCTGTTAAAAATTTAATATGCTTAGGTATGTTGGATTCATATTTGTTGTTTTTTAGCCTTTAAAAAGATGTCATATGTTTTATAAACTGGCAATAAGATAAAAAGAGGTACTGATTTTTAAACATTTTAAGATAAGAAAACATCTCAGACTATTCTATGGAATAAAGTGTTGTATTACAAATATGCATCATTCCTTTGGCAGCAGACATGTCTAAAAGACAGGGTTTGCTATGCATATCAAATTGCCTTGAGTTCACTTACACTATTTTAGCCTGGACAAGCCAACCCTAGTAAATAGCACAGTGAGGAATTTCTTGTTCCTACATGCTACAATTCTTACAAGTACTTGGGAACTTATCAATGAGCTTGTAACTTGGAAAAAAGTAGTAGAAGTGTGATCTAAAATAATTTCATGTATGTATTTCTGTAAGTTTACTAAGTCCAGCTAATTGGGGTCATTGAGTCCTGTCCAGGAGAATTAAGCCTCACTGGCTGGAAGGAGGAGTATTTAAGGATTATAGGCACATGTTAAAAACACGAGTCAGCTGGGCGTGGTGGCGCATGCCTTTAATCCCAGCACTCGGGAGGCAGAGGTAGGAGGATCACCATGAGTTCGAGGCCATTCTGAGACTACATAGTGAATTCCAGGTCAGCCTGAGCTGGAGTGAGACCCTTGGAAAACCGAAAAATAAAGGGGGAGGGGGCTGGAGAGATGGCTTAGTGGTTAAGCGCTTGCCTGTGAAGCCTAAGGACCCTGGCTTGAGGCTCGAGTCCCCAGGACCCACAATAGCCAGATGCACAAGGGGGCACACGCATCTGGAATTTGTTTGCAGTGGCTGTAGGCCCTGGCGCACCTATTCTCTCTCTCTCTATCTGCCTCTTTCTCTGTCTGTCACTCTCAAATAAATAAATAAATAAATAATAAAAACCACCACCAACAACAACAACAACAAAAAACACCACAGTTCAAGTACTTGATGGGAGATACCCTGAGGCCATGCGAACGCCTGTTTCTTTTAAAACTTGACCCTTTAGTGTTGGCATTCATCAGTGAGTCTTGCCTGCTGTGGCGATTTAATGGTGATGTATTTTTTTCATCCTTTTCCCATTCATTATTTGGGATTCTTTTCTTTGATAATGAAGAATTATCTTTTTTTTTCTTCCTTTCCTTCCTTCCCAATCCTGTCTCCCTCTAGTCCTTTCTTCCTCCCTTCTTTTCCTCTATTGTTTATAACTCTTGGATACCTTATTGGCTCAGGATAGACATTTTATTGTTTAAATTATAATTCATTTTTATTGTTTGCTATGTAACTCTAATCATTCCAGTTTTGGCCATTGAAAGTTCTCACTTTTTTTTTTTTTTTTTGTCTATTTTTCCCTCTTAGCACTAACTTTCATCCTTGCACTGCAAGTTAGATCAGGCTTATATTTTCCCATGCCTGACTCATGAGCCAGCCATTTCTTTAACAATCATGGGTTGTTTGGGTGGAACATGGTATTTAGAAACCAAAATCAGTAAAAGAAATAACCTGATGGGTAAGACACCTCAACAGACACTTCTGCAAAGAAGACATTACAATGACTAATAATATTCAACATTACCAAGCATTAGAGAAATACAAATCAAGACCATTGTGGGGCACCACCTCATACCTACTTGGATAACTATTATCAAAAATTCAAAATAGCTGAGCGTGGTGGCACACGCCTTTATTCCCAGCACTCGGGAGGCAGAGCTAGGAGGATCGCCGTGAGTTCGAGGCCACCCTGAGACTATACAGTGAATTCCAGGCTGTTCGGTCAAGATGGGCTTCCCAAAAGGGAGTCACCAAAGACACCAGGATGGCGACAGAGAGATATAAGGGAGTGGGTCCTCCACATTCCTCAAGGAATTGCCCAACCATTAACAATGCCCCAGGTCCAGATTTATTGCCCCCCCCCCCTTATCTCTCACAGGTCACTTCTGGTCTCAACCTAAGAACAGAGATTTACTGCCCCAACAAAGAAATTCCTTCCCTTCCCTTCGTCACCTTCCCCCAACTGAAGAGCCTATAAAGTCCACTATCTGTAACCCCAAGGTGACTGCTGCCACTCTTGACAGTCAGTCCTGGCAGCTCCTGTTTTTTCCCAAATGAAAACTTCCATCTTTGCCTCAGAGTGCTCTCCGTGGTCTTGGTCACTCCTGAACCTTACACAGGTCAACCTGGGCTAGAGCAAGACTCCACCTCAAAAAACCAAAAAAAAAAAAAAAAAAAAAAAAAAGACTTTGAGAGCTGGAAGGATGGCTTAACGGTTAAGGCATCTGCCTGCAAAGCCAAAGGACCCAGGTTCGATTCCCCAGGACCCACGTTAGCCAGATGCTCAAGCGGGCGCAAGCGTCTGGAGTTCATTTACAGCGGCTGGAAGCCCTGGCACACATGTTTTCTCTCTCTCTCTCTCTCTTTCTCTCTCTCTTCTTCTTCCTCTGTCAAATAAATAAATAAATATTTTTTAAAAAGACTTTGATTCCATGGGATGAGAGGCACCTGTCTGCCTCAGAAAGAACACCTTCTGGCTCAGAGGAATCTTTGGGTCCCTTGGAGAAGGTGGTATCTCAACAGCCATAGTGCCAGGATGTGGACCTGCTCTGGCGTGATGGAGGCTTTGAGCTCCTAAGGGCAGGTGCTGCCTCACCCATGGTCTGAGAGACTGATCTGGAGTACAGGGGGCCTGGGACCCCCAGGGCAGAGCACTCACATGGCTACGATGCTCGTCAGCGGGAAGCGTACGGGAGGCTTGAGGTGCCTGGGCGAAGAAGAACTGCCTTAGCTGTGGTTCTGGGGTAGGATTGCTTCAGTACTTCAAGCTCAGGTTCCTGGGAACAGAACAGCCCACCATCCTGGCCCTACGCGGAGGTTACGTCAGGGGTGGGGTGGGGAAGGGGTAAGGTGGCTTTGCAGCTGCTTGGCCCTGGAACATAGGGATGGCATTCTGCGGGGCACCCATGGTGTACAAGTGGCTGAGCCCCAGAGGTGGGGGATGGGGCGGCTGCTCTGCCCAGGAGGCCGTGTCCACTTCTGCAGTGGTTCTGGTCTGCCGTGGTGTTAGAGAGCAGGCCTAGCACAAGCAGGGAGGGCCCAGCACGTGCAGCAGTCAGACCATTATTGCCTCATTTAAAAAAATGTGAATATGGGGCTGGAGAGATGGCTTAGCAGTTAAGGCACTTGCCTGAGAATCCTAAGGACCCATGTTCGACTCTCCAGATCCCACGTTAGCCAGACACACAAAGGTGAGGCAAGCGCAAGGTTGCACATGACCACTAGGCAGCGCAAGTGTCTGGAGCTCTATTTCAGTGGCTGAGGCCCTAGGCCCATTCTCTGTTGGTCTCTCTCTCTCTCTCTCTTTCTCTCTCTCTCTAAAATACAAAAATAAAGTGAATGTGCCAGGTGTGGTGGTGCACGCCTTTAATCCCAGCCCTCAGAAGGCAGAGGTAGGAGGATCACTGTGAGCTTGAGGCCAGCCTGAGACTACATAGTGAATTCCAGGTCAGCCTGGGATAGAGTGAAACCTTACCTCAAAAAACCAACAAACAAAAAAAAAAACAGGGAATATTTGTAAATTTGAATGGAAAATTGTTTTCATTAAGCCCCAGTTCATTCAAAGAAAATTTACATTAATAT
The DNA here is from genome assembly GCA_036346955.1 of Dipus sagitta. Taxonomy (NCBI): domain Eukaryota; kingdom Metazoa; phylum Chordata; class Mammalia; order Rodentia; family Dipodidae; genus Dipus; species Dipus sagitta. The sequence continues at coordinate 48,877,290 of CM070781.1, read as the reverse complement.
TTATTCAAGATTACCCTTTTAAACTGAGACTAGCAACCAAAGATGAATCAATATGCCCATCAATAATGAATGATGTTCATAGACTCTTACAGTACAACCTAAAACTTATCTAGAGAGCCATATGTATAATTATGTAGCCATTTAATTTATGAATGTGAAGCATTTAATCTTTTTCTATTCTTTTTTAAAATTTATTTGAGAGTGACAGAGAGAGAAGGAGGCAGAAAGAGAGAGAGAATGGGCACGCCAGGGCCTCCAGCCACTGCAGACGAATGTGCCCCCAGTGCATCTGGCTAATGTGGGTCCTGGGGACTCGAGCCTCGAACCGGGGTCCTTAGGCTTCACAGGCAAGCACTTAACAGCTAAGCCATCTCTCCAGCCCCTTTTTCTATTCTTAACTACTTTCTCCATGGGTTATACCCAAATCATTGAGTCTAGAGGTTTAATGAGAAAGAAACATTTAAGGAAATTTCATTCACAGAGCTTTACATGGTAGATGTACCAAATTCAGTGTTGAAATACAAGAAATGCATCAAATGTTGGTATTCCTTCCCATTTCTCACTGAGCTGTCCAAGAATCGTTTTAGGGGTTGCACTATATAAAAGCAGTGTGCAGGTCCATGTGAATATTTCATGGCTTATGGTACGGATGATATTCATAAATTTTAATGCTGCAGAGAAAGGGGCAACCCTGCAATCTATGTGCCAGTGAGATGGAGAGGAGGCTAGTGATGCAGTTAGGGCTAATGGGCATCTGGCACCCTTGTGATGCACTTCGGAATCTGGCTGAGAATGACTGGCCCTCACCCATACTTTCACAACCTAAAGGAGAGACAGTAGGAGGCAAAGTCCTCATTCTGTATTTTTTTAATATTTTATTTTTATTTACTTATCTGAGAGAGGGAGAGATACAGAAATAGGCAGGTTGAGAAGAGAGAGAGAGAGGGAGAGAATGGGTGTGCCAGGGCCTCCAGCCACTGCAAACAAACTCCAGACGCATGCGCCCCCTTGTGCATCTGGCGTATGTGGGTCCTGGGGAGTTGAACCTGAGTCCTTTGGCTCTGCAGGCAAGCGCCTTAACCACTAAGCCATCTCTCCAGCCCCTCATTCTGTATTTTATGTTATACGTTTAATCTAGCCGAGTCCTCAGAACCAGACTCGGTTCTACCAGAATGTGACGCATACATTAGCTCTTCCCTGCGTGACTCGAGTTCCCACATGCCTTCTCGTCTCCTCTTCCACCATAGGCTTATTCTTGGTCTCATTCACATGATTCCACGGTGGCCTCACTGGCCATCACCCCCTTTATAAAAATCAACCATGATCGTGTCGATATTTCCCTGATGTGACAGTTAACTTCTGCATTTTTTTTTTCCTTTTTTTCTTTTCAATTGTCTGAAATGTCTAAAGCCTTGTTCTGGAGAGAGCAGAGCAAGGCCTCCCACCATTTCAAAACTGCTCTGGCTAAGTGCTGTAGGGTTGCACAGGGTCGCCGCAGACCCGAGCACACTGGAGGCTTGCCGTACTTCTGCAAGTTTTTGTGTTTTGCTGACGTAGGGTCTCGCTCTAGCCCAGGCTGACCTGGAACTCACTATGGAGTCTCAGGCTGGCCTCGAACTCACGGCGATCCTCCTACCTCTGCCTCCCGAGTGCTGGGATTAAGGGCGTGTGCCACCACGCCCGGTGGACTTCTGTAGTTTTTAAATGTGTGTTATAATTCTATGGAGTTTGAATAATAATTCTAAAACAATGATAGCCATAACTTAGTGCAGGGTTAGGAGTCTTCATGTTTGAATCTCGTGACTTGTCTTTCACAAAGATGGTGAGTATAGCAGCGCAAAACTTTCCTCCTCGCATTTTCTTCTTTGGAACTAGAATTGAATTATAGGTCATGTTTAGCCATGTAAGTTTATCTGAAAAGTCCACTCGTGGATCTGGAGAGATGGCTTAGCAGTTAAGGCGCTTGCCTGTGAAGCATAAGGAGCCAGGTTGAAGGGTAATTTTCTGGGCCCGCACCATTCAACACCCTGCTTCTCCGGCAGTGAATAAGGTGGCTGCCTCCCCGCCCACTGGGTCCTCACAGAAGACAGTGGTAACTGCTGCTCAGCAAAAAGTAAATTTCTTTCCAGACAACATAACAAGGTATGAATTTTATTTGTCATCAGTGACTTCAATTATTTCTGTAGAAGAAATGTTTCTGGTATTTCTCCCCTCTGGGTTTGAAGTGGAAAGCTCAGTTCTAAGACAAGGACATGCGCCATTCGAATGCTACTTGATCCTTGCCGGACACTTAAAGGCCACTCAAGTCACAGAAGCATGAACAAAAATCCCAACTCTGACATTCTGAATGCATTTGGAGAAGGTGACTTCATAGGGGTAAATACCACCTCAATTTCTCAGTCTCACATTATTATGTATATTTTTCAGAAAGTTAAATTGTGTAATGTGATGTCGGGGTGTAGTTCAGTGGTAAAATCTACATGTATCAACTGAATAGTAAGCCCTGGGTTCAATCCCTGGCGTCAGAAAAAAAAAATGCAGTCTTTATTTATTTATTTTTCTTTTTTATTGACAGCTTCCATGATTATAAACAATATCCCATGGTAATTTCCTCCCTCCCCCCACTTTCCCCTTGAGACTCCAGTATTTATGTCCTTTGTGGTAATATAGAATAATTGGTTATAATCTTGTCCTCAAATATGAAATATTTTGAAATGCTCAAAGTATACATTTCTCATTGATAGTATAGAGACAATATATAACTTAATATATAGAATTTCAACATACATACAGGACACACAATAATGTGAATGATTTTTGAACTTATGAATGATTATTGTTTGAATGATTTACCAGCTGAATGAATTAGTTCCAAGCCAATAACTTTGGAGGCAGATACATTGTAGTCAATAAAATGGGGCTGGAAGTGTGGCCCAATCGTAGAATACTTGCCTAGTACGTGAAAGTCCGGGAATTGGCGCCTATTTGGTATACCCACGTCCAGCACTCCTCCCGCCAAAAAAATTGAATAAGTATACCAAAATAGTTACTGATCCAAGGACATCTTTTTAATTCTTTAAAGAAATTTTCTGCCTGCAAAAGATTTCATGTAAATGGAATAAATTCAGGCTAAGAAAACAACTTGTATGTAGCAATCAAATTTAACTCACTCTATATTTATCCAAGACCAGATTGGAGATCCTTGGATCCAAAAGTCCTTGAGTAGTCAGGAGTACAAAGGAGTACAAAGTATTTGCTGGGGATGATTTCGAAATGTCAGTTGAAGTGACATTTGGCATCAGATACCATAAAGAGTTGGACTTAATTCTGTAAGTAGTGGAACTCATGGGGACTTTTAAGAAGGCAACAGAGGATTATCTTTTGGATCAAAGACTGATGGTGGGCTGGAGGGATGGCTGAACGGTTAAGGTGCTTGCCTGCAAAGGACCCGGGTTTGATAACCTAGGACCCATGTAAGCCAGATGCATAAGGAGGTACATGCTTCTGGAGTTTGTTTGCAATGGCTGAAGGCCCTGGCACACCCATTGTCTCTCTCTCTCTCTCTCTTCTCTCTGCTTTTTTTTTCTCTCAAATAAATAAAATAAAAATAAAAAACATTTTTAAAAAGAGTCATGGTAATGTGGGGTCTGTCTTAGCAAAATAAATATAAAATGGACCTGGAGAAGAGCTAGAAGACTAGCCAGTGGACTCTGAACAAAGGTACTAGGGGATGTGTTCCATATATATATATATATATATATATATATATATTTGTTTTTTGTTTTTTCAAGGTAGGGTCTCACTCTAGCTCAAACTGACAAATTCACTATGTAGTCTCAGGGTGGCGTTGAACTCATATCAATCCTCCTGCCTCTGCCTCCCAAGTGCTGGGATTAAAGGCATGTGCCACCACGTCTGGCCTTTGTTCCAGATATTTTATTGTTAGCAAATCCATATTCATTGAGAAGGGCAAAAGAGAAAAAAAAACAATTAAAGAAAACAAACTTTGCCAGTGTCTGTACCAATACCACCACACATCACTGAGCACTGTGGATCTATATCATCTTTTCCACTTCAAGCTTGCCACCTTCAGACCAAGTACGCTTTTCCTGTGAGCGTGTGTACATACGTATGTATGGAAGTATTCATGTAAGCATGTGTGTATGCAAGTTGATGTGTACGTGTGTGTGTGTGTGTGTGTGTGTGTGTGTGTGTGTGTGTGTTATGCCATGAGGCTGATGTTGAGTATCTTCCTCATTTGCTGTCCACCTTATGCTTTGAGACAAGGTTCCTCATTGAATCTGGAGCTCAATACTTCAGCTAGACTGGCTGGCCAGCAAGCCCCAGGGATCCCCCTGTCTCCACCTCCCCAGAACTGGGATCACAGGCACACACCTGACTTTTTTATGTGAGAGCTGAAGATTTAACTCAGGTCCTCATGCTTGCATAGCGTGAACTTTACAAACTGGGTCATCTCCCCAAACCCTACCCCTCTTTCTTCTTAGTAATAAAGTGTTGTGATAGGACACAGCAGCGCTTATCTTTGCAGGTCACACTTCTGTTTTGACAGATGAAATATCCTAAGGGACCGCTTAACCTGGGCTTCTGTTTGCATAATGTGTTACATCTATCAATGCATATAGGTTACAAAAAGCAGGGTCTAAACTATTCCTTATATGTTTCACTTGTAAGTTTAATTTTCTAAAAATCATTTGCTTAGGCAGAATAAATCCTAGTTCTCTACCACACAGGGGGGTTAATTATTATAAGTAACAACTCATTATATGCTTACAAATAGCTAGAAGAAAGGATTTTGAATGTTCCCAAGCACAAAGAATGATAAATGTTTGAGATGATGGATATGTCTGTTACCCAGGTTTGATTGTCACATATCACAGACATGTGTGGAAATAATACTGTACCCCAAATCATATAGACATGTGTGGGAATATGCTGTACCCCCAAATATGTATAATTACTCTCTATCAATTTTAAAGGTTAAAAAATTACATACTTGAAGTATTGTGTGCTTATAATTCCACAATTCCCCAGAGTTTTATTCTACAGATGTCAGTGCTGAAATAATTCTAGAAGAAGGCTATTTTATTCTGTTTTTCAGGAAATCTGTCTTTTGACCAATGCCAGTTAGCCTACTTCAATCTTATGTGAAACTTCTGGTAATAAGTAGAGAAGTAAGTATCTCATGAACTTCATAAGAATGTGATGTTTTGCTGGGCATGGTGGCACATACCTTTAATCCCAGCACTCAGGAGGCAGAGGTAGGAGGATTGCCATGAGTTCAAGGCCACCCTGAGATGACATAGTGAATTCCAGGTCAGCCTGGGGCAGAGTGAGACCCTACCTCGAAAAAAAAAAAAAAAAGAATGTGATATTTTAAGAAAACATCTTTTGTGAAGCCTAGACATATTTTAAACATTAAAAAATATTTATTTATTATTTGAGAGACAGAGAGAGGAAGACGCAGAGAGAGAAAGAGAAAATGGGCCTCCAGCCACTGCAAACAAACTCCAGATGCGTGTGCCCCCTTGTGCATCTGGCTTACGTGGGTCCTGGGGAATTGAACTGGGGCCCTCAGGCTTTGCAGGCAAACTCCTTAACCACTAAGCCATTTCCCCAGCCCCAAGCCTAGACATATTTTAAAGTCAAAAATATTTATATTTAAAATGAAGACCATGGAAAGTATACCTACAGGGTAAATAACTGCAGATTTTGATGCAGTGAGCTGAACGACAGTACAGGCTCAATTAACTAGACAACACATTCCTGCAGATCACAGATTTTTCCAAGGACTAGGTGAAAGAAGGTCCGATCGAGGCAGAATAAATCTGAATAAATATCAGTGATGGTTAGTTATCAATTATAACAAAATATTTACTTGTTATTGATGGCAAAAATATGTCCTTTAAATTAAAAAAAAAATGCTTGTCAAGTGACTATAAATGCTGTGTTGTTTAGGAGACCGCTGACTGGTTCATTACTCTGTTTATAATTTGGAGTTAAAGTCCCCATTCACTGAGATGTCACAGTTCTTAGCGATGGTGCAGGAACGGTGTGTGAGACCGGTGTGTGGCCCTCACGAAGCACCAAGTGGAAAGCATAGTTTTCCATTGTCATTATTTTGGGAGCATGGTAACAAATGATTTTACAATTTTCATAGTAGGCTCAGGAGTACACTATAATCCCTGTTTTTATTTAAAAAATAATTATCAGATAAATCTCATGGGAACTACAACCTTATTTCTGAGGTTCAGAGAGACCTACCAGAAGCTACTTGAAGTTGTTCTTTGGTTGATGATTACTCAAGACAAATGGATTTCTGAAGCCATCTGGGCCACGCATCCTCACTGTGCCTTACAACTCTGGCTGTGCCCGGTGGCAGATGATGGCTTAGTTGATCTCTTGGGAAGACCGAAGGAAAAGCATTTATTGGACTCTTTGGGGCTGAGAGCCCTATTCAGCTGGCAAGAAATTCTGTTTCTTCATTAGGGAAACTAATTGCAACAGAACCCTTGCCTAGCGCTATTTATTAATAGTAGTGTGGTTGGAAGTACCGTCTGCTGTCTACTCGCACGCACTGTTGCTGAGCCACTCTGGAAGCAAATGTGCTAGCCTTGGCTTTGGAGTGGATACTTTCATCAGTTCTTAGCAGGTAAAGCTGTGCATAAATCAACACTTCCTGTGTTCCTCAAACATGGAGTAGAATGTACCGTAATTGGATTTGAAAATGTCATGAGAAGTGTCTTGAATGTTTTAGTATTAATGACTATCAATGCTATATACTTCCTCACCAAGACAGCGCCATAACGCTTGATGGACTACAACCATTATGGCCAAAGGTATACTCAAAGGTCCTATGAAAAGGCATCAGAAACACAGTGGTATATAGGATGTGGCTTTCATTTTAAATATTATATTTGATTTAGTATTGATGGACTGAAGAATGAAAGGTGAGCTCCATTAACCCAGTGACCTCGATTTTGTTCCCAAGCAAGATAATTGCATTCTAATGGACGTACATATAGGAACTGTAGGTATTACATGAGGGGTGGCTTGCTTCAGCCTCTGAAAGCATCCAATGGGTTTAGTATAAATTTATAAGCAACCCAAATTCTTTACCAAAGAAAATAGGGGAAAAAAATGCCACCCATGGGTCAGCATCAGGGAAATGCTGCTCTTGGTATTCATATTTTATTTTTCTATGTGAATTTCATGTTATTTTCAAGGTAGTAGTCACCAGACTGAGACCCCAGCCTCACAAGTGCTACTGTGGTAAATCCCAACCCTGGTGGCGATGTGTTCATATCTGTGAGCCCCTTGGGGGAAAGGCATGAAGAAGAGCTTCCATCCATGCCTCTCTACAGAATTCTCTGGTCTGGTTACATCATCTGACTCACATTGAGAACTTCCTGGAGTCCATCCGGAGAAGGATGGAGTCTCAGTTTTGCTACCAGGTCCTGGGTGTTCTGAGGTCGCAGAGAGAATCCAAGAGGAAGGCGGCTCAGTGGTTCACGCATGTACGGTTGGTCTCCTGTGACTAATCTTCACCCCACAGGGGTGGAATGAGAACAAGATAGGCACCCTTTTTTTTGGTTTATTTTCATTTATTTATTTGAAAGTGACAGACAGAGAAAGAAAGAGGCAGAGAGAGAGAGAGAGCGAGAGAGAGAATGGGCGGGCCAGGGCCCCCAGCCACTGCAAACGAACTCCAGACGCGTGCGCCCCCTTGTGCATCTGGCTAACGTGGGTCCTGGGGAATCGAGCCTCAAACTGGGGTCCTTAGGCTTCACAGGCAAGTGCTTAACCGCTAAGCCATCCCTCCAGCCCTAGGCACCCTTTTTTTCACAAAGCTAAATTTATTCCCAATTAAAAAATATAATTTGCTCTGCCTTTTGGATCATGCCCTTTTTATTTTTGTGCTTAAGACCTTTATTATGAAATAATGTTGAACACTCTCTGCTCACTGTTAGAGGTTGCTGGCCATATGTTAGATGTCTACCATTTTATGTTTTTAACTTTTTATTGACAACCTCCATACATATACGCAATACACTCTTATCATAACCCCCACCCACCATCTTCTTAGGTCCTCCCCTCCCCTATTCTCCCTCCACCGAACCCCTTCTCTACCACTTTCTCTTCTGTTTTGATGTCATCATTAATTTTTGCCCTCCTATTGTGTAGGTCTTGAGTAGATAGTGTCGGCCACTGTGAGCTCATGAGTACAATGGCCACTTTGTGTCTAGAAGACAGCATTCCATAAGCACCTCTCCCCATCCTCTGACTCTCACATTCTTTCCATCCCCTCTTCTACAATGGTCCCTGAGCTTTGGGGGGTGTGATCAAGATCTCTCAATGCTGAACACTCCAAATCATTTCTTCTCAACCCTTGGGTGAATTGTTCATCTTCCCAGTGGTCACCACCACCTGAAAAGAGAAGGTTCTTTAACCAAAAGTGAGAGTTGCATTAATATTTGGGCCTAAACATAATAGAGGGCAATTTGGTGGGCATAATATATCCATTTAGGAGACAAGAGTACTAGCCAAGGTTTACATACTTCTGCCATTTTAACCAAAATAAGTGCCCTCGAATCTCTTGTCCTTGGAACTATGTACTTGGCCAAGCTTCTTGGTCTTTAGGAGAGCGCCAACCTCAATGTTAGGGGCTGTGCCCTCTGAAGTACTGGCTGCCCGTCATCTGTGCCACTCATTTATCAGAACAGTGTTACTTGGTTTTGGAGAGATGGCAGACTGTGAACCCAGGGCTCACATTTCAGTACTTCCACAGTAAAGACTGGGCCCGTTGTTTAGCCCTTTGGAACCTCAATTTCCTATTCACATAGGGAGTGACAACAATGGCAGCAACAGAGAGGGAGTAGCAGTGACCATCGTGTGAGTTCACACAGGTAAAATGCTCAATACCCAGCACATAAGACATATGTTGGTACGTAAGACTGTTGTGACCAGTCATCTGTTCCTTCAGAGCCTTTGTAACAGAATATTTATGACAGATTTACCTGTATCCAGCCCAAGATTGCCTGTAACATGATTCAGTAAAATCATATGGCTAAAGCCGGGCGTGGTGGCGCACGCCTTTAATCCCAGCACTCGGGAGGCAGAGGTAGGAGGATCGCCGTGAGTTCGAGGCCACCCTGAGACTACATAGTTAATTCCAGGTCAGCCTGGACCAGAGTGAGACCCCTACCTTGAAAAACCAAAAAACAACAAAAAAAAAAAAAAAAAAAATATGGCTAACCCTTTCCTGTCTATTTCCCTCTTTGTGGTCTATTGCATGTATTATATCACATGCATGTTAAACAAAGCCTACAAATATTTGGGATTGAGTAAGACATAAATAAATGAGACAATTAACTTCTTGAAGTTGCTCCTCCTGTCCCGACAAGCCTTGATGTTGGATCACTTCAGGCCTAAGTGACTTCACTGTGTGCTGCCTTCAAGCTGCCTTGATTATACAACTCACTTCCTCGTCCAGACTCGGAATATTAGAGCAGCAGATCTCGGTAAGGTGGATGTGGTCATGAAACACTGGGGGACTTCGGGGAACTGGTGAGAGGCCATTAGTAGAGCTGGGAGTGGGAGAAGATTACAGGAATGAACACAGTTGTGAGTTATGTGTCAACCACTATGGTAATTGAATGCTTTCAAACAAAAACTGGATATGCCAAGAATTTAACTTGCATCGTCTTATTTAATTCTTTTAAAAAATAAAATTTTGGGATGGAGAGATGGCTTAGCAGTTAAGACATTTGCCTGCAAAGCCAAAGGATCCTGGTTCATTTCTCCAGGACCCACGTAAGCCAGATGCACAAGGGGGCGCATGTGTCTGGAGTGCCTTTGCAGTGGCTGGGGGCCCTGCTGCGCCCATTCTCTCACTTAATTCGTATAATACTCTATTAGCTGTCCCTTCCCACTTTCAGCGATGCAGGGAGAAGATACTAGGAGATGTGAAACAAGTTATCCAAGATTGCTGAACTGTGGGCCTCAGCTTTATACGGTGAGGATTTGCATAAACCCCCCTAACCACTTTGGTGTCCAGCCTGTTAAGTTATTCTCAGTGAGTGGTTCCATGGAAAGTCTATTTCTCCATAAAGTTCTAACAGGTTATACAGCCATCTTTACACAGCTGGCCAGCCAGTTATGAGACTTCCGGACTTCCAGGTTAACACGAAAGATTCTCTTGACTCACTCATGTCAAGACGTACCAGCCACAGCACAGGCTACAGGATGGCACTTGAATACTCACGCAAATCTCACTGTAGCCTGACTCACTGTCTTGATCTCAGACTTGTGCACTCTGTGCTTACTGCCTGGCTCAAGCACAGGCAGAAATGTTTACTTAAGGGCTGGAGAGATGACTTGGCAGTTAAGGTGCTTGCCTGCAAAGCCAAAGGACCCAGGTTCAATTCCCCAGGACCCACGTAAGCCAGATGCACAAGGTGGTGCATGTGTCTGGAGTTCGTTTGTAGTGGCTGGAGGCCCCGGCAACCCATTCTCTTTCTCTCTCTCTCTCTAATAAATAAATAAAAATAAAATATTTTTTGTTTATTTTTATTTATTTATTTGAGAGTGACAGAGAAAGAGAGAGAGAGAGATTGGATTGGCGTGCCAGGGCCTCCAGCCACTGCAAATGAACTCCAGATGCGTGCGCCCCCTTGTGCATCTGGCTAACGTGGGTCCTGGGGAATCGAGCCTCAAACCGGGGTCCTTAGGCTTCACAGTCAAGCGCTTAACTGCTAAGCCATCTCTCCAGCCCCCAAATAAAATATTTTTAAAAAGAGGTGTTTAGTGATTATCATATGCATTTAATTTTTCCATAGTCAAAGGTGGGGTTGGGTACTAAGAAGAAAGAAGTTGGCACTCCCATGCCATCTGGCATTTGGTGGTGGCACTCCTCTTCTGTGTAGTCAGGGAAGTTCATCTGGGAACTTTAGCAAACCCTCGAACCCAGCAACACCCTGCAGTCTGGAAGGTCATTTGGCGTTGGAGCATCGAGCAGCCTGGTGGGTCTTTTGTTCTGGCCAAGGGAGTGGGTTCATCTGCGCTTGCCTTTAGTGGGTACAAGTACAGTGGCAGAGAATGGGTGTGGCCGCGGGGAATTTCTGAAATCCTCCTCTTGTGTCTTGAACTCACACTTTCCAGTTTGTACCTGACACTGAGAGGGTTGTCGTCAGCAGTACCGGTGTGGCTGCCCAAGGCGGATGCAGGGGACGTTATATTGGGGACAGTGTTCTCTTTCTCTCTTGCTTTTGTTGTTTTCTCAGTAACCTGATACATCACAACCGGTCCAGGGCTTTATTGGATCTAGAGTCCTGGGAAAGAGCACTCGGAGTCGGGAGAAGTAAACGGTCCTCTGAGAACCCGTGGTTAACCTTCAGTTGCATGTTGCTGCTTGCTGTTCATCTGAACCCTGTATTTTACAAAACCTTGCCTCCTCAAACAATAAAAATAAAACATATTTAGGACACTGTTGCAGTGGACTTTGCATTGCTGGCAGAAAGAACCTGACCAAAAGCAGTTTGGGGGAGGAAAATATTTATTTTGGCTTATAGACTCGAGGCGAAGCTCTATGATGACAGGGAAAACGATGGCATGAGCAGAGGGTGGACATCACCTCCTGGCCAACATCAAGTGGACAACAGCAACAGGAGAGTGTGCCAACCACTGGCAAGGGAAAGCTGGTTATAACAGCCATAAACCCACCCCCAACAATACACTGCCTTCTAGGAGGCTCTGATTTCCAAATTGCCACCAGCTGGGGACCGAGCCTTCAGAACACGTGAGGTTATACGTGACAGCTGAATCAAAGCGCCACAGACATGGAGCGGTTTCTGGATGTATGCTACCGATTTATGCAATTAAAATCTCCAGGTTGACCTTTCTTTCAGATTTGTTCAGTAGGAGCAGCTCATTGCAGATGAGCAGTTTGTTCAAGTCTGAAAGCAGTGTAGGGTGTGAACAGTTTTGCAGACAGAGAGAGAGAGCTACATTCCAAACCTCAGCCTGTGTGGCTTTGGGGTGATGACTTAGCCTCTCTGAGCCACAGTTGGCTCATTTGTAAATTGGGGAGAAAAAGGGCCGATTATACTTAGTGGGTGCCAAGTTAATTTGAGAAAGCAGCTCAGTGTAGTTATGGAGTCCTTCCTGCGTGCAGGGAGCTGCTGTGCACCTACGGAGACCGCAGGAAGCTTGATCTTCCGAGGGGAAAGGCAAGCTCACGCGTGGTTATAGTGACCTGGAGACAGACTAAGCTAGGGGAGGCTTCAGGTGCTCAGGAAAATAAGCAGCTCCCAGTGAGACCAATGTTTCTCTGCCTAGTGACTAGAATTCCTCAGAGAGTTTAAATAAACAATAAAATGGAATAGAATGCCTTTGTCTCACCAGTTAAATAAAAAAAAAATTAAGCTTACCAGAGGATTAAAAGAATATATATATTTGAGAGATGGAGGGAGAAAGGGTGTGCCAGAGTCTCCAACCACTGCCAATGACCTCCAGACACAGACACACATGCCACTTTTGTGCAGCTGGCATTACATGGGTACTGGGGAATCAAACCTGGTCCATCAGGCTTTGCAAGCAAGTGCCTTTAACTGCTAAGCCATATCTTCAGCCCCTCCTCCAAACTGGGTGACTTTTGTTTTTGATATGGAATACGGTTTGAGAAGCTCTGGTTTAGGCTATGATCGTGAGTCTTTACCAGAGGAAGTGTAGTCTTGAACTGAAGCTCCCTGGGTGCATTGAAAAGGGAACTACATGTAGAATAAGAAAGCTCTCTTCTTCACCTCCTCACCCCTGTCACTCTGATAGAGCTGAAGGGGCAAAAGAATGTAATGTGTTCTCTGGGAACGCGGGGTTTGGAATGGCCCCTCATGGCTCATATGTTGAAGGGGAGTCCCCAGCTCTGTGCTGTTGGAACGTGGTAGGATATCAGCAGATCATTGGTGGTGTGGCTTCAAGGGGATTCTGGGACACAGCCCTTTCTTCTGCTTCTTTCTCTCTCTCTCATTCTGACCATTAGGTAAGGAATTTTGCCCTTCCATACACTCCCTCTACGATGTGCTTCCTCATAGGCCCTCAAAATGCACTGAAACTGCCCCAACTGTGAGCCAAAAGTATTCCTTTCTTCCTTGTAAGTCGATCATCTCAAGCATTTTGTTGCAATAGCAGAAAACTGACTAACTCAAATAGAAACAGCTTGTATTTTCCAGGATTGTACTGTAGTTTCATAGTTCTCTTTTCTCCAAAAAAAATTTTTATGAGTATCTCCAAAAGGATGGAAACTACTTGACATAATAGTCTCAGGAAAAGCTTCATATCTCATCAGTACTTTAATTTTCCAGATCATGGATTCTTTAAAATTGTCTTTCCATTCTTAAAATTTCATTTATTTAAACACTAGGCTTTTGAATAATTGTCTCTTTTAAGCTTCTTGTTTTAAGTTTGTGTCAGACTTTGTGTTAGTGACCACAACAAACAAGAGAGATATGGTGTCTATCCTGGTACAATCTAATGAGTTCAGTAATGGTTTTTATTTGAAGAGCTGCTTTCTGCTTCACACAATCATCTAGTGCTAAATTCATAGGATATTAAGAGAATCATGCATTCTTGCATTCCATTTTTTTGTAACATGATGGGGCAGAGATGTTTAACAAGGGTAGACGGCTGGCTGTCTAGCTGACTCACTTGGTGGTGGATTTTTCTATTGTCTGATTTTAGACATGCAGTTCTAGAAGTTTCTGTGTCAGTGTCTTATGGGAGTTCTCCTGAGGCAAGAGAAAAGGACAGGCTTATATTGACTTATGAGAGAATGGTGTATAAATCTCATTATTGATTTATTAATTTTAGTGGGGGGAGACATTTCTTTCCAGTCATTGAAGCACTCATTTTTTATCGTCTCATGAATCCTTCCAGTATCAGGGTACTTGAGAGACTGAATTAACAGTCAGAGAATTTCTAAGTGAAGTGACATTTTGTAAGTGGCTCCAGGGGATCTTTTCTTCTGGCCATGGGGACAGGAGTATAAATTTAAGCCCTGTGGATCAAAGCATCTCTACAGAGATATGATCACATCCACAGGCCATGTCCCTACATTGCTGGTATTTACTGCTAACTCTTCAGAGTCTACACTTCTTACACTAGACTGTTAATCTTTGGAGTAAGGCATTCTCTCATCAGATATGATAATATCAAGTTTAAGTTACAGTGAGATCATACTGGATCATGTTGTCTTTTTAAAGTGATTATGTTTCTGACTTAATTTGAAATGGGTTTTGGTTATTGGCCAAACTCTTAAGAGCTATAGAATTTTCTCACTTTTCTACCTGATCAATTTTGTTTTTTCTTTTTCGAGGTAGGGTTTCACTCTAGCTCAGGCTGACCTGGAATTCCCTCTGTAGTGTCAGGGTGGCCTCAAACTCATGGGGATCCTGCCTCTGCCTTCCAAGTTCTGGGATTAAAGGCGTGCGCCCCCACGCCCAGCTCTGATCAATTTTTTAATCTCCACTTGTCTACCAGTGCACTAGAAAAAGGAAGTGCTAGGGAATAAAAGTGTGAGTCAGTGGTAGAGGTCGTGCCTAGCCTGTGTGAAGCACTGGGTTCCCTTCCTAGCATGGAAAACAAGTGACATGTTTCTTAGAACAGAATTTTTAAATATTTTATTTATTTATTTATTTGAGAGAGAGAGAGAGAGAAAGAGGCAGATAGAGAGAAAGAGAATGGGCACGTCAGAGCCTCTAGCCACTGCAAACAAACTCCAGATGCATGCGCCCTCTTGTGCACCTAGCTGTTGTGGATTCTGGGGAATCAAACCGGGGTCCTTAGGCTTCTCAGGTAAAATGCCTTAATGGCTAAGCCATTTACCCAGCCCCAGAATATTTTATCATAAGTAACCCATGCTTTTTTCTTCTTTCAAATATTTTTATTTATAAGAGATTGAGAGAGGAAGACTGACACACACACACACACACACACAGAATAGAATGGGTGTGCCAGGGCCTCCTGCCACCACAAACGAACTCCAGATTCATGTGCCGCTTTGTGCATCTGGCTTTACATAGGTACTGGGGAACGAAACCCAGGCTGGCAGGATTTGGAAGCAAGCACCTTTAAAGGCTGAGCCATCTCTCTAGTCTCATTTTTTTCTTTAGTTAGATTTTCCAATTCCTTTGTCTACTTAATCCATCTCTACTATATTTTCCTCTGGACTGGATTCAATGCTTTTAAATATTATTTATTTATTTATTTATTTATTTGAAAGAGACAAGGGACAGAGATGGTGGGGGGTCATGCCAAGGCCTCCTGCTATTGCAAACAAACTCCAGAGTCATACAATACTTTGTGCATCTGGATTTATGTGGGTACTGGGGAATCAAACATGGACCCTCAGGCTTGGCAAGGAAACACCTTTAACCACAGAGCCATCTCCCCTGCCAAGTACTATATTTTAAACAAGCACTTTCAACTGAATTCAGTTAGAAATTTACTCACAAGCAAACAGAGATTGGAAGTGTAGCCCTTAGTCATGACCTAGACTCTATGGGCTTATTTTAAACTAGTAACACTCCCAGTTTTTACTATTCAGTGGTCCCTCTTAACTGCTGGGCTGCATCTGTTTCCATACTGGTTTTCTTCCCTTTCCCATGTATCCACTCTACAGAGCAAAAGTCTTGATGAGACCTATTTGAATTCTGACCACCTTGAGTTCCTGAACGCTTTATAAGAGTCTTTGAGATATGAGAAGGTGAGAAACCTCCTGTTTTACGGAATTGTATGCTGTTTTCGCTTCTTACAGCATCACGTGAGATCAGCTCAGACTAAATGGGAGCCTTTGCCCAAATGGCTAGTTTAAAAAAAAAATTATTTATTTGAGAGGGAGAAAGAAGCAGAGGGAGGGAGAGAGAGAGAATGGGCATGCCAGGGCCTCCAGCCACTGTAAACAAACTCCAGACGCATGCACCCCCTTGTGCATCTGGCTTACGTGGGTCCTGGAGAGTCGAACTGGGATCCTCTGGCTTTGCAGGCAAATGTCTTAACCGCTAAGCCATCCCTCTGCAGCCCAAACGGTTAGTTTTTAATGTGTTCAACATAATCCCTAACATCACGCTTTTGTATTATATCCTCGACAACGTTATGTTTTTCTATAGCTGCATAAAACTGACTTTCTTGGAGTCATGAATTTCTGCGAGGGGGCTGTGTGCACCTGGATGTGATTGTCTAGTTGCCACCCTCTGCTGGTAAATGCCAGCCATGAACACATCACATTCCTTCTTAGGAGTCTGACACACTGGGGTCACCCTTGCCATTTCGATGGGTGTTGCTTATTTGTGGGGGAAATGAATATGCTGACTAGGAGCATTTGTCACTTCCCATTTTAGAACTTTAGGATATGATTTTTTTTTAAAAAAATCTGTATCCAGTAGATTAATAATGGACAAGATATGGCAGAGTTCAAGTTCACAGAGCCTTGAAGACGAAGGTCCCTGGATTCAGAGGAACAGATATTATAGAGTACACTTTATGTCTTGGAAAGGGAGCAGATACTATAATGAATTTTTAAGTTAGCAATTTGTTTAGTCTCCAGAGGCCCTGGCAGCTTGCTAAGGTTACAGGGCTAAAAAGCACCTACCGAGAAGAAATTCTCAGTTGGAACCAACATTTAAAGTAGTAGCGTGTTAATGCTGAAGAAGAAATCCTGCATGCATTTTTCATACGTTCTAGCTTTTGCAGCTGGATCTAATGAACAGTGCTCCAAGAGCTTGAAACAGCCTGCCCTTTCCCAGGCTCCAGTTCTCATTATTTATGTCCTGTCCAAAAGAGCCTACGACACATTCTTAAATTAAAGACTTCGTTTTGCTAAGAGTACACCCTAGTGCCTCAATGGAAACACATGTCAAATATGACGGAATCTACTTTTAAGGAAAAAAAAAAACCACCATATTCGTGGTTAGGAATAGTTTGCCATCTAACTTAAAATCAGGATCGCCTCCCAGGGTGCTCGGTTCATGGGTTTGTTCTTCGAAAGTAAACATATGATCACCATTTGATTAAATGCCAATGAAAAGCAGTCTTTCTTTTCCAATGTCAAGTGAAGATATGTCACATAATAAAAAAAATTTGATCAAAACTTAAAGGTAAATTGAAGATTCCATGATTTTTTTTCTGGTATTATCAAAGAGCAATTTGAGGTTAAAATAAAAAGAGAAGCTACATATTTTGGCAGTCTTCCCCTACAGGTTAAAGAAGTTCTGACCTAAATTCAATTTAGTTGCTGTGGTTTAGAGCACATACCTTATAAAGATTTAATCTTCATATGTTTGTGATATTTGAAGATTGTGTCTTTGGAAGATAACTAGGGTTAGGTAGGTCAGGGAGCAGGTTATGATGGGATTAGTAAGGTTATCAGATGAGGAAGAAATACTTCGGTGTATGTACTTTCTCTCACTCTCACCATGACACTCTCAGCCATGTTATGAAGCAAGAAGAAAGCCCTCCCAGGCTCAGCCCCTCAACCCTGGACTTCACAGCCTCCAGGACTATGAGAAATAAACTTCTTTTCATTATAAATTACCCAGTTCAAGTTATTTTGTTATAGCAACACAAGAGACTAAGACAATAGTTCTATAGACATTGTAAACCAAAGCTTTACAAGGAGCCAGAAATGCACAAATAAGGAATATTGAATTTAGAACAAGAGGAAGCGAAAGAAGAAGGGGAGGGGAGGGGAAAGGGAGGAAATAGAAATAGGGTAGGAAGAAGGAGGAGGAGGAGATGGAGAAGGGAAAAAAGGGAGGAAAAGGAGGAAAGGGAAGGGATGGGGAGAAGGAAGAGAAGGAGAAGGAGGAGAAACAAGGAAGAAGAAATGGGTTCTTATCTTGGTTCTTGGATGGGCTGTGTAACTCCTGATGCCATATTTGAACATGTACATTCGAGCCCCACATGGCCGCTCCCAGGCCAAGAGTTCAAACACAGCTCTATTAATCGTGGTGCTTGAACTATGTTAGCACTTGACCACTTTATTTCCTCTCTGTAATCTCTCTTCTTATTCCAGGCTTCCCCAAAGTGGTGCCTGATTATGTTTAGAATCTGTCCACTCAAGTTTTTTCACTGAGCTCTGTGGGCAGTGTCTGTTCTCTGCTGTGGCCTTTTCTTCTGCAATGTAGTGTAGTGAGTTTCTCCATGCTGTTGCTTTTATAAGTGGACCTTCTGTATTAGTAACGTTCCCTGTTGCTAGGACAAAGTACCTGACAAAAAATGTAAGGAAAGAAGGAAAGATTTATTTAGGATCAGTTTAAAAATGTACAGTCTATGAAGGAGGGAAGTCATACATACATACATACAGCCCGACTCCTCACATCTAGAGGACCAAGAAGCAGACAGCAGGGCCTTCTGGTGCTTGGCTAGCCTGTGGGTCTTACCTTCTCAGTTAAGACAATCTGGGAGCTCCCTCCAAGACCAGAGAATCCTGGGAGATTCTAAATCCAGTCAATTTAATAATCAAAATTTACCATCACACTAGAGCTGTGGATCCATCTTATCCCACACATCAGTCTTGTTATCCATCTCCCTGGCATGGGCTCTGAGGTCAGCAGGGGAGGACCAATGTCACCCCTTTTGAGAGGGACACCTCATATCCCACAGCCCCTCAAGGTCCCCAGCGACTGCTGCACTGTGGAAAATCATGGAAACTTCTAGATTCTTCTCATATTTGGCATGTCTATGCCTCTAGCTGCTGTCGCAGTCTGTTCTGGGTTCTGCAATGAATCCCCATTGGCTCGGTGGCTTAAACAACCATCATTGTTCATGGTTCCAGAGGCCGGGATGTCCTAGATCACTGCACCAGCGGATTTGGCGTCTGGTGAGGACCTCTTCCTGGGATGCAGACGGAGTTCTTTCCCTCTGTGTCCTCCTGCGACAGAACCCGGAGCGGGGACGTAAGCTCTCGGGTTTCTTCTTCTATGAGAGCTGATACCATTTATGAGGGCTTGACCTCCATAACCTAATTGCTTCCCGAAGATCCCATCTCCAAATACCATAGTCATGCTTCTCTTCTTCAGGAAACGTTCTCTTCTCTTGCTTCTGAACAACAACCACAACCTTGACCTGAAATTCTCTTCTCTCGTGGTCCTCTTCTCATTATCATGTCGGACTCCATTCCTGCTCTGTGTCGCCCTAGGAGTCTTTTCTACTTGTGCAGCTCTTTCTAGATGGCCTCATTGAGCTCACAGTTTTTTTATTTTATTTTTTTAATATAATTAACAACTTCCATGATTGTAAACAATATCCCATGGTAATTCCCTCCCTCCCCCCACTTTCCCCTTTGAACCTCCACTCTCCATCATATCCCCTCCCCCCTCAATCAGTCTCCCTTTTATTTTGATGTCATCATCTTTTCCTCCTTTTATGATGGTCTTGGGTAGGTAGTGTAAGGCACTGGAGCTCACAGTTTTAAAAAACTATGTTATTTCTTTACTTTAGAGGGAGAAGGAGATGTAGAGAGGTAGTGGGTGCTCCAGGGCCTCCAGCCACTGCAAACAAACTCCAGACACATGCGCTACTTTGTGTATCTGGCTTACATGGGTACTGGGGAGTCGAACCTGGGTCCTTAGCCTTCATAGGCAAGTGCCTTAACTGCTAAACCATCTCTCCAGCCCTGGTCCATAGTTTTATTTATCATCAGGGTCCTATATCCAAGTATGTCTCTTTATTCCTGTTTTTCCTCAGAGCTACACACTCACATATGCAAAGTGTGCAAACTGAATGGGTCAGTGATGGCATTAAAGGGAAACTGAAAAATAACCAGAGGCAGAGTCACCTATTTCCCTTGCTGTCCACGTTAAGGACTAAAAGGGGTCACTGGCTTGCCAAAGAGTTCCAAGTCATAGAAATGTAAATATAGGGGCAGGAGAGATGGCTTAGTGGTTAAACACTTGCCTGTGAAGCCTAAGGACCCCAGTTCAAGGCTCGATTCCCCAGGACCATGTAAGCCAGATGCACAAGGGGGTGCACGTGTCTGGAGTTCGTTTGCAGTGGCTGGAGGCCCTGGCGTGCCCATTCTCTCTCTCTTTCTCTTATTCTATCTCTACCTCTTTCTCTCAAATAAATAAATAAAATATATTTTAAAAAAGAAATGTAAATATAAACTGGTTTTGTTTATTTATTTTACTGCTTTTAGTTCTGCTTGCTTGAATTCTACTCTTGTTGGTTGCAAATCCTCTTAACATGATCTTGACCCAATTCCAGAATGAATTTTCATTTCCAGTTATTGAAATATAATCCACTCCAATCCATAACTTCAACCTTACATTTAAATTTTAGATGGCCTTCCCCCCCCTTTTTTTTCTGAAAAGTCTAGAGCTAGATGGTTGAAGATGGTCTAGATGGTTACTTTGAGTGGAGAGGGCTTGATATCTGCTTGAGATTCCAGCTCGTGTTCCCCCCTAGAGAGGAAGCACAGGAGGGTCAGAGATGTCCTTAAGAAACTAACCCAGTGTGGACTCTTGGGACGTGGCGCAGACACCTTCCTTGAGCACGGCCGCTTCTGATTTCAGCTGTTTGGCTCCCATGGCTGAGGGTTGGCTGGAGGCTGACTGCTGGAGTGGACGGGGCAGCTTTGCATCAGTGGCACATTGGTTGGGGATGTGCTGTTCTACGTATCTCTCATTTTTCTCTTGGGACCTGGTACCAAGAGCCACTTGTAGAGCATCAGGTGGAGTGCCTATGCATTTAACCATTGTGTGTGTGTGTATGTGTGTGTGTTTCAGACAGTCTTATATAGTTCAGGCTAACCTTGAACTTTGGGCTTGATATGTAGCCAAAGATGAGCTGAATTCCTGATCATCCTGATTCCACTTCCCAAACACTGGGATTAGGAGTGTGAATCACCACTTCTGTCTTGAGCACACACACTGGGATTAGAGGTGAGGATCATCACTTCTGTCTTGAGCACACAGACTGGGATTAGAGGTGTGGATCACCACTTCTGTCTTGAGCACACACACTGGGATTAGAGGTGTGGATCATCACTTCTGCCTTGAGCACACACACTGGGATTAGAGGTGTGGATCATCACTTCTGCCTTGAGCACACACACTGGGATTAGAGGTGTGGTTCACCACTTCTGTCTTGAGCACACAGACTGGGATTAGAGGTGTGGATCACCACTTCTGTCTTGAGCACACACACTGGGATTAGAGGTGTGGATCACCACTTCTGTCTTGAGCACACAGACTGGGATTAGAGGTGTGGATCATCACTTCTGTCTTAAACACACACACTGGGATTAGAGGTGTGGTTCACCACTTCTGTCTTGAGCACACACACTGGGATTAGAGGTGTGGATCATCACTTCGGTCTTGAGCACACAGACTGGGATTAGAGGTGTGGATCATCACTTCGGTCTTGAGCACACACACTGGGATTAGAGGTGTGGTTCACCACTTCTGTCTTGAACACACAGACTGGGATTAGAGGTGTGGATCATCACTTCTGTCTTAAACACACACACTGGGATTAGAGGTGTGGATCACCACTTCTGTCTTGAGCACACACACTGGGATTAGAGGTGTGGATCATCACTTCTGTCTTAAGCACACAGACTGGGATTAGAGGTGAGGATCATCACTTCTGTCTTGAGCACACACACTGGGATTAGAGGTGTGGATCACCACTTCTGTCTTGAGCACACACACTGGGATTAGAGGTGTGGATCACCACTTCTGTCTTGAGCACACAGACTGGGATTAGAGGTGTGGATCACCACTTCTGTCTTGAGCACACACACTGGGATTAGAGGTGTGGATCACCACTTCTGTCTTGAGCACACACACTGGGATTAGAGGTGTGGATCATCACTTCTGTCTTAAGCACACAGACTGGGATTAGAGGTGAGGATCATCACTTCTGTCTTGAGCACACACACTGGGATTAGAGGTGTGGATCATCACTTCTGTCTTAAGCACACAGACTGGGATTAGAGGTGAGGATCATCACTTCTGTCTTGAGCACACACACTGGGATTAGAGGTGTGGATCATCACTTCTGTCTTAAGCACACAGACTGGGATTAGAGGTGAGGATCATCACTTCTGTCTTGAGCACACACACTGGGATTAGAGGTGTGGATCATCACTTCTGCCTTGAGCACACAGACTGGGATTAGAGGTGTGGTTCACCACTTCTGCCTTGAGCACACAGACTGGGATTAGAGGTGAGGATCATCACTTCTGTCTTGAGCACACAGACTGGGATTAGAGGTGTGGTTCACCACTTCTGCCTTGAGCACACAGACTGGGATTAGAGGTGAGGATCATCACTTCTGCCTTGAGCACACAGACTGGGATTAGAGGTGAGGATCATCACTTCTGTCTTGAGCACACACACTGGGATTAGAGGTGTGGTTCACCACTTCTGCCTTGAGCACACACACTGGGATTAGAGGTGTGGTTCACCACTTCTGTCTTGAGCACACAGACTGGTATTATAGGTGAGGATCATCACTTCTGCCTTGAGCACACACACTGTGATTAGAGGTGTGGATCACCACTTCTGTCTTAAACACACACACTGGGATTAGAGGTGTGGTTCACCACTTCTGTCTTGAGCACACACACTGGGATTAGAGGTGTGGTTCATCACTTCTGTCTTAAACACACACACTGGGATTAGAGGTGAGGATCACCACTTCTGTCTTGAGCACACACACTGGGATTAGAGGTGTGGTTCACCACTTCTGTCTTAAACACACACACTGGGATTAGAGGTGTGGATCACCACTTCTGCCTTGAGCACACACACTGGGATTGGAGGTGTGGTTCACCACTTCTGCCTTGAGCACACACACTGGGATTAGAGGTGTGGATCATCACTTCTGTCTTGAAGACACAGACTGGGATTAGAGGTGTGGTTCACCACTTCTGTCTTGAGCACACACACTGGGATTAGAGGTGTGGATCACCACTTCTGTCTTGAGCACACACACTGGGATTAGAGGTGTGGATCATCACTTCTGTCTTAAGCACACACACTGGGATTAGAGGTGTGGTTCACCACTTCTGCCTTGAGCACACACACTGGGATTAGAGGTGAGGATCACCACTTCTGTCTTGAGCACACACACTGGGATTAGAGGTGTGGATCACCACTTCTGGTGTGAGCACCCTTCTTATGTTAGATCTGCTGACATTCTACTGACCAAGGAAAAACTACATGCAAACTCAAAGTCTAGCAGTGGGAAATATATTCCCTTTTAAGTAAGAGATTGAGGGATTCCATGAAGCTGAATGTTAAAGGGAAAGAGAGAGAGAGAGAGATTGAAGGTGGTAATTGCATTAACAACAGCATCACAGCACAGTTACCTCTTTGACGATCTTGCTCTGTGTGGGACTTCCGTGTCATCTTGGAACAAAGAGTGCCCCCTTAGTTGAAGACTACTAGCAATTATGTCATTCTCCTATCAACTTACTGGATGTTTTAGTGCTAAAGTGCTATTTATAGGTGACTCCAGTGACCCAACTCTTATTTTCTTTCGTCATTTTTCATCTCTTAGTTTCATTTTATTTTTTAAAAAATCTATCCTCTTAGAGCCATTCACTGACCTGAGGAAAGACCTAAAAACCTTTCAGATTCACTATCAAATCAATAAAACTCTTTTCTTTTCCTCTCATGGTGTGAAACCTGCCAGAAGATGAAAACCAAATTAATTTGCTTTACTTTTCCTCGATAGGAATAATGGGCAGTAAGCAGAAATGATGAGAAAGAAGACAGTTTAATAGAGCTTTAGAATTTGGGACTTGAGATAGCTTAGATTTCTTGAACTTAATTCAATAATGCTAGTTTGTAAGTATTAAGCGAATATTGTTTTCCTTTATATGGTGGTCAATTGTGTGTGGATTTGCCTAGTGCAAGGCCGGCATCTGTGGAATATGTCAAAGGAGCCTGAACTCCAGAGGATCAAGACTGCAAAGATGGAAGGGCCAGAATCAGGGACTCAGGGGACCAAGATTGTAGATGGAAGGACCAAAATCAGGGGACTCAGAGGAGCAAGTTTGCAAAGATGGAAGAGCCACCATCAAATGCAGAGCGGCAGGGGCTAGTGTGGGCAGAAGATGTTTCAGCCTCAACTTCCCCAATATCACAGGCTAGTTGTTGGGTGGGGGGGAGCTGAGGATTTCTACTCATTGTATCTTTTCTTTATGAAAAAGGAAAGGATTGGGGTTTAGGGACCTAGGAAGAAGCATGCTGCTTCCTTACTCTCCTCAGAGTTAGGGACAGTCAAGAGCCTCTCTGTGGGGTGCGATAAGGGGGCGCAGTGTCCTGGGAATCCACACTCAGTGGGTGTGGTTTTCTGCACAGCTCAGAAGCACAGCATCATTCTCCGCATGTCCACTAGAGCAGCAGCTAGCCTAAGTGATGACTTTATACCATCTCCATTTTTAGAATGGGCCAGTGACATACCAGAGAGCTGTTGAAACTATAGTCACCTGGCCAGCAATAGTCACAGTTGGGCTCAAGCCTGTTCAGTGGTAGCACCACAAGTGTCACCACTGTGCTCTACTGCTTCGAGCAGAGGGCTGAGGGGTCCAGGCACAAAGCTCTGGGGACCCCTCTCACTTGAAGTGCCCAGGGAGGGCCAAGCACCACCTGGCAGTAATCCTGAAAGGAACAGAGAACTCGGTCTAGGAATTGTTACTGAGTGAACACTGGCTGCTCCAGGGTGGAAGGTGCTCGTGACTGGGGTGACAAGAGGTGAATGTGACAGCAGTTGTGGCAGAAGCAAGGAGCTGGATTCACAGCTGCATCAGGAATGATCTGTGAGCCCCCCGTCCCCCACCCCGCAGGCTTGCCAGAACCAGAGTCTACACTCTTGAAAGGTCTGGCTAAGTGTTATCAGCAAGGAAGCCCATGCACACAATAACCTGTCATATGATTAATTAATTAATTTGTCTGGTGTGTACGTGCATGCACATGCGTGAACGTCTGGGAATCTGGATGTGCGTGTGCTACAGGGCATGTGTAGAGGGCACACTGTACCAATACCATACTGTATTTCATGCTTTTATGGAATGTTATTTAACTTGTTGAAAAATATGCTCAACCAAACAGAATAGCACGTTTGAAGGGAAGCTAATATCATGTCTACGAAATTAAATATTACATAATTTTAAAACTAAGAAAAACAAAATATCAAAATTAGGAAATAATCCCTTTCAAAATCTGTATTTAAAAATATTAAGACCACTTGAAACTATCAGGCACTTAATTTACTTTTGAGTGAAAAGTAAAAAAAAAAAAAAACGTTTTAAAAATATTGCTGCTGTTGAAATTGATTCACTTTTTAAAAATATTTATTTATTTATTCATTTGGGAGAGATGGAGAAAGAGAGCAAGAGAATATGGGCACACCAGGGCCTCCTGCCACTGCAAACAAACTTTAGATGCATGTGCCACTTTGCAGATCTGGATTTACATGGGTACTGGGGAATCAAATCTGGGCCATCAAGCTTTGCAAGCAAGTGCCTTTAATCACTGAACCATCTCTCCAGCCCTGAATTTTTTTAAAAAAATTATTTATTTATTTATTTATTTATTTGAGAGAGAGAAGGAGAGGGAGAGAGAGAGGGAGATGAAGAGAGAGAGAGAGAATGGGTGTGCCAGGGCCTCCAGCCACCGCAAATTAACTCGATTCATACGCCACCTTCTGCATCTAGCTTACGTGGGCACTGGGAAATTGAACCTGAGTCCCTTGGCTTTGCAGTCAAATGCCTTAACTGCCAAGCCATTTCTCCAGATCCCCCAGCCCTGAAATTTATTTTTCTGGAAATATTTATTGCATGGGATATGTATACAAATTTTAAAATGTAAGTGACTTGAATAGGGGAAATTAGAATAAATGAATTTGTAAGGTGGGTGTGTGTGTGAAGAGAGAGAGAGAGAGAAAGGGAGAGAGATATTAATTACCTTTTACTTTGTTATTTAGGATTTTAATTGCGTCCTTGCACAGAGAGTCCAAGAACAGTATCAAGAGGGCTGCAGCTTCCTAAAGTACATATTTTCTTCAGAAAATTCTTGTAATATATGTATTTGGTATTTCAAGGTAGGGTCTCACTGTAGTCCAGGCTGACTTGGAACTCACTGTAGAGGTGGTCTGGAACTCACAATGATCCTCCTACCTCAGCCTCCTCAGTGCTGGGATTAAAGACATGGGTCACCACACCCAGCCTTATTACCACATATTAATTATACATAATAATGGAATTTGTCTTGGTGTTTTCATAATCTCTATATGGTAATTGGGCATCTTCATCCCTCATTACCCTCTCTTCCCCCCACCCCTCCTGCAGATGAGGTTCCTCCTTGCTAGTTCCCTTCTCCTCTCATGTCTCAAGAGTCACGTTTAGGGCTGAGCACAAACTAGCCACTTATTCTTGGTATCTTAGCCATCTAGACACCTCTGTCTTCACCTCCACCTTTTGTATAAAAATGAAACTTCTGCGTCTGAGGCTGCAAACAGTTCCAACCCATGGGAACCAACATAGATTTTTAGAAGGCAGTTTGACATGGAAAGTGGAGGATTTTATTGTGTGAACGTACTGCAAATTGGTCATACTCCCATCGAGTTACACTCTTATGCCCCCTCTCCCCAGCCCCATTCCACTGAGGGCCCTCCTCTGTGGAGTGATCAATAATCACTGTGGGGTCACAGATGCACCAGTCAGTCTCTGTGGAAGGGACAATGCCTCAAAGTACACCTCCTCACCCTGTGGCTCCTACATCCTTCCCACCCTCTTCTGCAACGTTTCCTGAGCCTTAGAAGTCTCCTTTAGTATTGAGCCCTCAGCAGCCTCTGATGAGTTTTGAGGCTCCTCAGTGTCTACCACCATCTTCCCAGAGGAGGTTCTCAGCCTAGCATTGAGAGCAGCACTCCTATTTATTTATTTATTTAGTTTATTAGATATAGGCATATTTAGTATTTAAACAACACATGCTGGTACCATCCTTTCCCTTCCCCCTGCCCCTTTTATGATGAGGCCTTCCTCATTGGGGATGCAGGTCAACCCCATGGGGATTGTGGGTCACGCATTTTGGGGGCAGAGGTCGGTTATGGGGGAGAGGCAATGTCTCCACAGCACTCCTATTTCATCTGGCCCTTCCTCTGTAATGTCTCCTGGGCTCTGGCAGGTGTGAGATGAAAATGACTGTCTTGTGCTAGGCAGTGGGCTTTCTTTTCTTGTTGTACTGATGAGTCTTGGGTCTCCTGGTACTCACTTTCATGTGCAAATAGCACATTATGTAACCAAGAATGAGATGGCATGGATCAAAGGGGATAAGCAGACATTTAGAGGACATTGGTGAGTATAGCCTCTCCGTTTAGCCAGAGAACAGTGGAATCCTCCCTCTAGGGTCTATGACCTTCCAAGCCATAGGCTCGGTTTTCAGTTCCAGATATGAATATGAACGCCCTCCCACTGAGTGGGCCTCGTGTCCAATCAGAGAGCAGGTGGTTGCCCCCATGGCCTCTGTGCCGTTATTGCACCGCTGTGCACTCTTGCCTGGCTGGTTGATTCTGCAGCCTGCAGGAGCCACAGCGAGTTCGTGCTGTTGGTGAACATTATACAACAGCAGCTCACATAGCACTTCCCAGCACGATGAGAGCTAGCCAGCAGGGAGCTGGCTTCCATCTTAATTTCTCAGTGTCCTGCAACCACAGCCTAGGGTGGGAACACAATCGAATCATTTTTTTTTCCACTTAGGATGCTCACTCAGCATAGTGCCTGACAACACGTGGTCGGTAAGTACTTGTTAAATGAATAAATAATTGGCTCTATGGTGTAGATAAAAATACTGAAACCGGCATGTAAGTCCCATGACTTCGCATCTGTTTCTGGCTCCTTTATTTCTTTCTGCTGCTCAGTCTGTTCTGGAGCCACCAGATCGGGCAGCGCAGTCATCTGTCAGAAGCCGAGATCATCTCGTGTGCATGCACGTACCCATGAATCCTTCAGAAGATGGTTCAGTTTAATATTTCATGACACCAGCACGCGATGTAGCTAATACATCTTCATGCAGCTAATTTACATGCGACTCACGTATTCGGCACAACTCATTTCAGGCCAGCCATGTTTTCTTAGAATAAATACATGAGTTAACTAGACTACGAGCTGAGAAGTACAGACAGTTTAAAATTAGAGACATTTCAAGAATAATCACCGAGCATCTCGGGCCAGATAGCCTAAAAACAGCTCAATTTATTTTGATCTCATTTATTTTTGGTTTAGGTAGAGCAGGGTTCTGATAGCTCATTTATGCTTGTGCCTCTTTTATCACAGCCTGAACTTCCACAAGTGGAACAAAGCCTCAGGGAAAAGGAATGAGACATACGGAATGCCTTTGCCAGTAGGGAGTTTGTAATCTATGAAGAGAGGCAAGCCACAACAATGTAGAGGTCACTTAAAGGATGAGAACTGGGGCTGGGGAGATTGCTCAGTGGTTAAGGCACTTGCTTTCTAAGCCTAACAGTCAAGGTTCAATTCCCCAGAACCTACATAAAGCCAGATGCACAAAGTGGTACATGTATCCGGAGCTCATTTGTAGCAGCAAGAGGGCCTGGTGTGCCCATTCTCTCTCTCTCTCTCCTTGTAAATAAAAAAAAAGAATGAGGGCTGGAGAGATGGCTTAGTGGTTAAGGTGCTTGCCTGAGAAGGCTAAGGACCCATGTTCGATCTCTCTCCAGATCCCACGTAGGTCAGACGCACAAAGGTAAACCGAGTGCAAGGTCTCACATGCCCACTAGGTGGTGCAAGCGTCTGGAATTCGACTGCAGTGGCTGAGACCCTGGTGTTCCAGGTCTCTCTGTCATGTTTTCTCTCTCTCTCACTGGCTCTTGCTCTCTCTCTAAACAAAGAATGAGAACTATGTAACGTCTCAAAATGTGTAGTGCAAGACAATTGGAGAATGAGAGCATTTACTAAGGACTGAATATGTCTAGGTCTACTGAAGCCGGAAGTCAAGACGGGGAGAATGAAGGTGGGCCGCATTCTTAGTGAGGGTTCATCTTTAGTATTGATGTAAGAGCTTCTGAGACTATAGTGACCCACTCCGATCACAGACCTGCACGGGTTCACCCTCCACACTGAAGAGAGGAAGAGAGACTAGAGAACTTGAGTAGGGAGGAATAAAGAACAAGAACTAAAGGAGAGGGAAGAGGAGAAGGAGGGGAGGAAGAAAAGGGAGAAGGGGAGGAGATGAGCATGATAGGATCCAATACCATTTGTTTCAAGCCATTCTAAGATTCTTTCTAGACTGTTGTTAGTAATTAATCCACCAGGTGGTGCTCTGAAATACCAAATAAACTTCAGCCTTCATAGTATAAGATTAGGTTGTCTTCATATTCCAGGGTTGATCATTCCCAAAACAGAAAAAAATGGGTGGTGACCACCTTTTATTTCAAAATATTTACATTATATAAATACATAAGATATTTTAAAATGCTTTAATGATTTGCAAGCTGATAAAGAGACAGAGAAAGATAAGAAGGAGAAAGGTTGAGAGAGAGCGAGAGACATAGAGAGGGAGGGACAAAATGGACATACCAGGGCCTCTTTCCCCTGCAAACAAACTCCAGATGTGTGCAGAACTTTCTGCATTTGGTTTTACATGGGTACTGGAGAACTGAACCTGGACATCAGGCTTTGCAAGTAAACACCTTTAACCACTGAGCCATCTCTCCAGCCCCCCACCACAAATTTTTTCCTCAGAAACATGATTTTAGAAAGAAAATTGGAGATGCCATTTAAATTGTACTGTTTTCAGGTTTTACAACGTGTATTCGTTTGAAAAAAAGAAATCAAGAGAATTGCAGTGTATACTGGTACCAAAACATAAATCTGTGTTTACAGATCCTCCTCCCAGCTCCTGAGGTCTGAGGCTAGTGGTCTATCAGGGCTGTTTGGTTCTGTGCGTGTCCAGGTATACACTGGAAGGCAGTAAAAAATAAATAATAAATCAGGGGCTGGAGAGATGGCTTAGTGGTTAAGCGCTTGCCTGTGAAGCCTAAGGACCCCGGTTCAAGGCTCGATTCCCCAGGACCCACGTTAGCCAGATGCACAAGGGGGCTCACGTGTCTGGAGTTCGTTTGCAGTGGCTGGAGGCCCTGGTGCGCCCATTCTCTCTGGCTCTCTCTCTATTTCTGTCTCAAGTAAATAAATAAAAGTAACAAAAATAATAATAATAAATAAATAAATAAATCAGTAGAGGAGGCTAATTTTCTGTGTCCAGCCTGGTTTCGTCAAACTCACCCTGGCTCCGTCTCCCGTTGTTTGGTCTCTGCTTCTGTTCTCCGTGACTTCCCCAGAAGCTGTGCTCTGGCTTTTTTGCCCAGCTCTCTGCTTCCCTCTTCCTGCCTCCAAATACCGTTCACAGATAGGCCGGACTCCCTGCCTGCCGCAGCCACCAGAAGTAAATTTACATTGGTGAACGAGTCTCAACTTCATGGAAAATATACTTTATTTCTTTTTCTTCTTTCGGGGGGGGGGGGTGGCAAGCCCAACAGACTGGCCTATTTTTATGAGAGAGTGAGAGAGACTTGGCACACCAGGGCCTCCAGCCACACTGTATGCGAACTTCAGATGTGTGTGCCCTTGCGCATGCATCACCTTGTGTGTCTGGCTTATGTAGGATCTGGGGAGTTGAACATGGGTCCCTAGGCTTTGCAGGCAAGCGTTTTAACTACCTCTTCAGCCAGAAAAATATAATTTGAAGAGACAAAATAAATGACACGAGGAAAACTGTACTCTGGGAAAGCTTTGCTCTCAAGTCTCGGCATAAAACAAATCACAGCTATGGGCTGAAGAGGAGGCTCGGGTGTTAAGGTGTTTGCCTGGAAAGCCTAATGACCCCTGTTCGATTTCCCAGTACCCACATAAGCCAGATGCACAAAGTGGCACATGCATCTGGAGTTTATTTGCAGTGGCTGGAGTCCTGACATGCCCTTACTCCCTCTCTCTCTCTCTCTTCTGTCTCTTTTTCCTTGCAAATAAATAAATAAATAAATAATTTTTGGGAAAAAAATCAGTTCTGACAATGACCTTGTGAATACAGCAGTAGCATCTTTGGAGTCAAGTTGTTCTGAGTTCAGAGTTCAAGTTGTGACTGCTCCACGTGTGACCTGTGTGATTTTGGCAAAATTGCTGTCTTTGAACCTCAGTCTTCTCTCCTCCTCAATGGGGAAATTCCCACTCTGCGTGGTTGCTGTGGGGATTGAATGAGACCACATGCTTGATGTTAATAGATTGCCCATCTGTTTCAGTGTCTTTACACGTTACTTTAAATTTTATTTATTTATTCATTTACTTGAGAAATAAAGAGAGGTAGAGAGAGAGAGAGAGAATGGGCGCACCAGGGCCTTTCAGCCACTGCAAACAAACTCCAGATGCATGCACCACCTTGTGCACCTGGCTTACGTGGGTCCTGGGGAATTGAACCAGGGTCCTGAGGCTTTGCAGGCAAACACCTTAACTGCTAAGCCATTTAACCAGCCATAAACTTTTATTCTATGTTGTTTTGCTTTTCATTGAAATTTATTCTCCAGAGGTGGTAACAGATGTTTCCCTGAGCGCTGCTCCTGCCTTCCCCATCTGCCTCCACACTTCCCTGTGCTGACCACGACCTTCATCTCCGCTGTTGTTTAATGCATTCATTTATTTACGAGAGAGATAGAGAGAAAATGGGCACACCAGGGACTCCACCACTGCAGACTCCAGACACATGTTCCACCATGTGCATCTGGCTTACATGGGTACTGGGGAATTGAACCAGAGTCCTTAGGCTTTGCAGGCAAGTGCCTTAATAGCTAAACCATCTCTCCAGCCACTCCACTCTTTTAAGTCACCTTTTTATATATGACAGAATCCCCTGATGCAGGCTAAGTAAAAGAGCTCACAGATCTGGAGATTCAAAGTTCACGATCACAGAGGAGACAGGGCACATGCTATCACCTCCTGGTGGGAGCACGCATGATGTCGTCCAGAGGAAACCAGAGGGAGACTCAAAGGTCAGGAGCAGACTTTTAGAACTCTTCGAATTCATTTTTGGAAGAACTCTGTCCAACAAACCAGTATTTCTTTCCAAGGGTAATCCCTATAGTGGTTTCAATGTGTGACACCACACACAAACCTCATAGACTCAGGCTTGAATCTTGAGTCTTGGAGTCCAGCCCTAAGTTGTGCTGGGGAGGAGAGGGGGCTATTGCATTCAGGTTTGCACTGCTGGCAGAAATCACCCAACTAAGAGCAGCTTATGGGGGAAAAAAAAAGTTTATTCTGGTTTACAGGCTTGAGGGGGCGCTCCATGATGACAGGGGAAAAGGATTGCATGAGCAGAGGGTGGACATCACCCCCTGGCAAACATAAGGTGGACAACAGTAACAGGAGAGTGTGCCAAACACTGGCAAGAGGAAGCTGGCTATAACATCCATAAACCCGCCCCAACAGTACACTGCCTCCAGGGGGCGCTAATTCCCAAATCTCCGTCAGCTGGGAACCCAGCATTGAGAACACCTGAGTTTATGGGGAACACCTGAATCAAACCACCACAGGGGCAGATCTTAAGTCCAGCCCTAAGGTGAATGAAGAGCAGTTGGAACTCTGGATGTCTTTGCTTGCTGGTGTCTGTTGGGTGGTGTCTGTCTGTCTGTCATCAGTCTATGGAAATAAGCTTCTTCCTCCACTGATGATGTTCCCCTGGATCTGTGCGTCTGGCTGGATGGTTGTCCCAGCAACAAGGAGCTGACTCCAGCGGTACCCCTGGTGGACTGAGGACTTCCCATCGCGCCCTTCTTCAGCTCCCACATAACCACGCTGAGATCAAGCTCCCATTGCAACGAAGCCCTTTGGGGGCCACTCGAACAAATTACCACCTCACTCCCTCTGGCTCCCTCTTCTCCTGCGCTCTGCTACCCGGTGAACCCCTATGATGTGGTTTCCTGTGCTTCTGGTTGGACAGCTGCCTGCCCGCCCACCTGCCTGCCTTCCCGAAGGGCCGCTCTCCCTGCAGCGCGCCTTCTGACTTTGCCTGACACTCCTCTCACCCCGGTGAACTGCCCATTCCCGCCGCTGACTTGACCACCCTCCCTCCTGATGAGGGATTGGAGTTCTGAGATGAATCAGATCTCCATGAAGATACGAGAACCCCCACGCATGTGAACCCCAACTTTTGGTCTCCTTGCCCAAGTTATCAAAGCATAGAAAATGCAGACTCGGAGAAGAATAAATTATAAGATGTATTTTGTAGGAAGAGTTAAGATACAAGGGAAAGCAAAATGAAAAAGCACCCTAGGGCTGGAGAGATGGCTCAGCCGTCAAAGCACTTGCCTGCAAAGCTTAAGGACCAAAGTCTAATTCCCCAGGACTCACATAACACCAGATGTACAAGGTGGTACATGTACTTGGGGTTCATTTGCAGTGGCCGGAAGCCATTCTCTTGCTTTCTGTATGCCTCTTTCTCTATCACTTTCTTAAATAAACATGTAAATAGCGCTGGAGAGATGGCTTAGCAGTTAAGGTACTTGGCTGCGAAGTCTAAGCACTTAGGTTCAACTCCCCAGAACCCACGTAAGCCCAGATGCACATGGTGGCGCATGTGTCTGGAGTTCATTTGCAGTAGCTAGAATCCCTGTCACGCCCATTCCCTCTCAAATAAATAAATTAATTAATTAAAAAATATAAAAATAGCCGGGCGTGGTGGCACACGCCTTTAATCCCAGCACTCAGGAGGCAGATGTAGGAGGATTGCCGAGAGTTCAAGGCCACCCTGAGACTATATAGTGAATTCCAGGTCAGCCTGGGCTAGAGAGAGACCCTACCTCAAAAAACCAATAAATAAATAAATAAAAATCAACCTGCAGTGTATCATATATATATATATATAGAAAATATATAAATAAATAAATAAAATATTTTAAAATGGAAAACACCCTAAAAAGAAGCATGGCTGAGAAGAGGAAGAATTCTCTCACATGCTTCTGGGGAAGGAAAAAGAGAGGCTGGGCAGACGAGCAGAAGAGAAGACAGGGTGAAGATGAGAAGGGGGGAAGGTGCATTACATGCTTATCTCAGGCCCGTTTTTATGAACCAGACCTCTGTAGAGTGAACCTCACTATCTGGCTCCGGTGGTGTGGAGATAGGAAACCTGATTAGTGGTGGTCCCAAGAGGAACACTGACTCTGGAAGGGCCCACCCACTGGGAAACTGAGGGAGATCCAGGAAAGCATTGTTACTGAGGAGACATTGGGGTTGTTTTCAGTCACTTTGGACGAGACTGGATTAGACACAAGTTTTAGTCCTGCCACGGTGGGCCATGTTTCTTTGGGCCAGTCTCTAGCTTTACGTACCTGTCAGGGAAAAGCCACCTTGTTTATAATCCACATCACCTCCCAAAACAATTGCCCTCCCCAGAGGGTTCTTTCAAGTCACTGTGCCTGATGCTTTAGAAAAGGCCTGTGCCTGGCGGCTCATTGGCACTTGGTGTGCATAAAGCAAGTGGTGGTGGTGGTGGTGGTGGTGTGTGTGTGTGTGTGTGTATGTGTGTATGTGTGTATGCACAGGCATGTGCACGTGGAGATCAGAGGATTACCTCCGGTGTTGGCCCTTTCCTTCCATCTCATTTGATACAAGATCTCTGGTTCACTGGTGCATTTGTCAGGCTAGCTGCTCTGTGAGCTTGCAAAGGGGTGCTCCTGCCTCTGCCTCTGCCTCCCCTCTAGCCGTAGGAGGGCTGCGATTGGTTGCCTGCTGCAGCATGCAGCTTTGCACGGCTTCCGGGGGTGCAGGTACTCACTCTTGGGTGGCAGGCGCTCTACCCACAGAGCCGTCTCTCCAGACCAAGACTCGAGATTTCGAAACTGGATCTGGGGGTCTGGAGGAATGGCTTAGTGGTTAAGGCACTTGCCTGCAAAGCCAAAGGACCCAGGTTCGATTCCCCAGTACCCACATAAGCCAGATGCACAAGGGGGCACATGCATCTGGAGTCCGTTTGTAGTGGCTGGTGGTGCCCACTCTCTCTCCCCGACCTTCTCTCTCTTTTCCTCTCTCTATCTGCCTCTCTTGCACATAAGTAAATAAGTGAATTTTTAAAAAAAAAAAAAACACTTAAGGAAGTGCTTTGTCTGTCCTGGTGGAGGCTGCTGAGCAACTAACACGACTTGAAATTCTGCAGGCTGCCACCTCTCAGGTTACACGTCATGAAACGAGGGTTCTTCTGGGCCAGGAATCCACACAGGGGAGCCAGAGTTATAACAGGAAGTCTGAAAGGTGAAATGAGGCGAAACCAGGACACCAGGAGCAACACGTTCGTGTGTCGTTAGAGCAGGTGGCTCAGGCTGAATGCCAAGTGACCCAGTAGAGGAGCCTGCCAGCTAGGACGCCTGTCAGCACACGCGGTGCTCAGAATGCCCGTTAGTACGCACGCTTCCAGGAATGGCCTCTAGGTTATATGCAACTGTCACTCGCTGGCTTAACAGGACATTTCCATATATTTAAAACTTAACACTTTCTGGATATACCATTATGCCATATTTCTGAAACTGTTTGTATGCTAAAAGGAGTGCCTTAGGAGCCTGATTCATTTGAATTACTTTTAGTCTCCGAACTTGTGTAACCACAAATGCTTTTTTCTTTTATGAGGCATTGACAGCATTTTGTTAAAATTTAGCCTCATGGGGTTGGTATAGAAAATTCTTGAAATCAACATTTTAAAGTTCCTGTTTTTTTTTTCTTTTTTTTTTAATTCTTAGCCAGGTGTGGTGGCACACACCTTTAATTCCAGCACTTGGAAGGCAGAGGTACGTGGATCATCATGAGTTCAAGGCCACCCTGAGACTACATAGTGGATTCCAGGTCGGCCTGAGCTAGAGTGAAACCCTACCTCGAAAAGAAAAAAATACATATATTCTTATTTATTTGCAAGAGGGAGAGAGAGAATGAGCACAGCAGGGCCTCTAGCCACTGCAGACCCTCTAGATGCATGCACCACTTTGTGCATCTGGCTTCACGTGGGTACTGGGGAGAAAAATGCAGGTTATTAGACTCTGCAGGCAAGCGCCTTAATCACTGAACCATCTCTCCAGCTCCACATCTTTAAAATTCTGAATAACAAGCATATTTTAATAGAAACCTGGTAGATACATCACTTTACTATTCATGAATGTGGTTATAAAAATCTGCTACATTTTGTAGTGTTTGTAGTTACAGACACAGAAATGTGGTTATTATTTGGTGAAGTTCAGGACCCTCTAAGCCGTTTTTAGTGCTAATTTTGTCTACAATGGTACTCGACTTTCCAAAAATAGCTACAGCCAGTTGCCCAGTGAACGAAAATGCTGATGGTACCAGTGACCCTGTAAGAGTTTGAATGGGGTCAAAACAAAGTGCTGCATTCAACTCGCCAAAACCATTTTTTTCAATTGCCCCCAATAAGTAAAGCCACCCACAGCTCTGTATTTCATTCCAAATTGCTCTTAGGTTTCTTTTTCTCTCCTCTCTCTCAACACTTTTACTCTCTCTAGAATAATATACATGAGGGCTGGAGAGATGGCTTAGTGGCTAAGTTGCTTGCCTGTGAAACCTCAGGGGCCATTTTTGACTCTCCAGATCCCACGTAAGCCAGTTGCACAAGGTGACACAAGTGCTCAAGGCCACACACGCATACAAGGTGGTGCCCACGTCTGGAGTTCGACTGCAGTGGCTAAGGCCCTGGTGTGCCAATTCTCTCCTGCTCGCTTGCTCTCTCTCTCTCTCTCTCTCTTTCTCATACAAAGAAGAGTACACATGGAAAACAATGAAATCTCTCTGGGTGATAAGACAGTGTTGGTTTTATTTGAAACGTTGCTTGATTGGAGCTTTAAAACTCAGTTGT
The DNA here is from genome assembly GCA_036346955.1 of Dipus sagitta. Taxonomy (NCBI): domain Eukaryota; kingdom Metazoa; phylum Chordata; class Mammalia; order Rodentia; family Dipodidae; genus Dipus; species Dipus sagitta. Next base: position 48,840,352 of record CM070781.1, on the reverse strand, counting down.
AAAGAACAGGTGCTGAGGCAAACTTGAAAAGCCAGTCTCCAGGGGTCATATACTGGATGATTGGATAATAGTCTCCAAATGAGGAAGTTCAAGTCAAGAGCACATCAGAGATTGCCCAGGGCTAGTACTGGGGGAAGGTAGGACTATGAAAGAGTAACACTGGAATTTCTTTGTAGTCATAGAATTGAACTAATCTATATGTGCTTGGGGTAAAACTTGATAAACATATAGTTAACAAAAAAAAAAAAAAAGGAAAAAGTGCTGGACGTGGTGGCGCACACCTTTAATCCCAGCACTCAGGAGGCAGAGGTAGGTGGATCACTGTGAGTTCGAGGCCACCCTGAGACTACATAGTGAATTCCAGGTCAGCCTGGGCTAGAGTGAAACCCTACCTCAAAAAAAAAAAAAAGAGGAAAAAGCATGAAAAGAAGAAAGTGTATATAAAACTGTCAAGAATCTGGGGAAATGACTCCGTGGGTAATGCTACACAAGTGTGAGAACCCGTGCAAAAGCTGGATGTGGTAGTGTGCACACCTATAGTCGCAGCGCTGGGGAGGTGGAGACAGGAGGATCCCTAGGGCTTGCTGGCCAACTAGTTCAGCCAAACTGGTGAGCTCTAAGCTCAGTGGGAGACTCTGTCTCAAAGAATAAGGTGGAGGGCAATTGAGGACAACACCTGACATTGACCTCTGACCTCCACGTGTATGCACACATATGTTCACACACACCTGCACTAACACATGCACACCCATACCTCTGTGAAATAAAAGACTGTCCAATCTGAATTGGGTACAGCTCTGAGTTGATATGTAACAGCATCAGTTTCCTAGTTTAGGTGTTGGTCTCTAACTGGGTGAAATAGACCTTACCTCTCTGCTCTGTTTTTCCAATTACTTATGAGAAATGATTTTTTAAAGTGAAGGTTATTTTTTTAAATTAATTAATTTATTTATTTGAGAGCAGCAGAGAGAGGAGGAGGGAGAGAGAGAGAGAGAGAATGGATGCATCAGGGCCTCCAGCCACTGCAAACAAATTCCAGATGCATGTACCACCTTGGGCATCTGTCTAACACAGATGCTGGGGAATCGAGCCTGAAACCGGGGTCCTTAGGCTTCACAGGCAAGCGCTTAACCGCTAAGCCATCTCTCCAGCCCCAAGGGTTATTTTTTAAAGTCAATTGAAAGAAGTAGTTTGATATAGGAAAGATTCCTTTTTTTTTTTTTTAATTTTTTTTAAATATTTTTTTGTTCATTTTTATTTATTTATTTGAGAGTGACAGAGAGAGAGAGAGAGAGAGAGAGAGAGAGGGAGGGAAAGAGGCAGATAGAGAGAGAGTATGGGCGCGCCAGGGCTTCCAGCCACTGCAGACGAACTCCAGACGCATGCGCCCCCTTGTGCATCTGGCTAACGTGGGTCCTGGGGAATCGAGCCTCGAACCGGGGTCCTTAGGCTTCACAGGCAAGCGCTTAACCACTAAGCCATCTCTCCAGCCCGAAAGATTCCTTTTAAAAGATTTGTTTTGGGGGGGGGTTTCGAGGTAGAGTCTCACCCTAGCTCAGGCTGACCTGATATTCACTATGTAGTCTCAGGGTGGCTTTGAACTCACGGTGATCCTCCTACCTCTGCCTCCCGAGTGCTGGGATTAAAGGCGTGCGCCACCACGCCTGGCTTAAAAGATATCTTAAATGTCAGAGTGTAATTATTTGAGTCATTGTAGGAGTAGTGACAAATGCTTTGGGAAGAAAGGAAGGTTTGCAATCATTATTACAACTTCTCAGTGACAATTTCTTTCATAATATTTTTGTTTTGCTTTGTTACCTATATATCTCCCATCTCACAACATTTCCTTTTAGCCATTATTTTCTTCTCTCATAACTATTGCCAGTTTCTCTCATTCTCCATTATAATATGAGGAAGCACCCAGCTTTTGTTTTTCTTTCCCACTCTCTTCTCTTCCTTGTGCATAATGCCATCTCTTTTTCATCCCCCACAAAACGAGAATCCAGGTCAGTATTTTCCATTTATAGGTATAAGTCTGGTCACTGCGCTGTGTGTATTCATGCGTATTCCTGTAGAGAGGGTGGCATTTAAGTGTCTGAACTATTTCTCTGCATGGTAAGAAGTTGTCTAGATGTTTTAAAACCTCACTTAAACACAAATGATTCCAGGCATCTCAAAACCATTGCAAGCTCTGGAAGCCTCACTTTCATGAGAATTCTTCAGTCGGCACCCGAGAGGGGGTTGGAGCAAACAAAAAACAAGGTTTTAGGCTGTAGAGACAGCCCAGCAGTTTAGACACTTGCCTGCAAAGCCTAATGACCCGGGTTTGATTCCCCAGTACCCATGTAAAGCCAGATGCACAAAATGCATCTTGAGTTTGTTTACAATGGCTGGAGGCCCTGGTACACTTATTCTCTCTTTGTGTCTCTGTCTCTCTGCTTGCAAATAAATAAATAAAATATTTTTTTTTAAAAAGTTGTGTCGGAAAAAAAAAAAGTTGTGTCGGGCGTGGTGGCACACACCTTTAATCCCAGCACTCAGGAGGCAGAGGTGGGAGGATCACCATGAGTTCAATGCCACCCTGAGACTACATAGTGAATTCCAGGTCAGCCTGGGCTAGAGTGAGACCCTACCTCAACAAACCAAAAATAAATAAATAAATAAATAATTGTAATAGTTTCTGTAACATTGACCTTCATAATAATTTGACCATATAAGGCTGCCCTCACAATTCTAATTTTCTCATCCTAATGTGAGCTCTCTCAGTACTCTACAGTCTAATAAATCACCATTTGATTTTCATTCTTTATGTAAAAGAAAAATATTTATGCACAAAAATATTTCTATTTAATGTTCAACAATGATTCCATATTGCTCAATTCTAAAAGTGAACTTTGGGGCTGGAGAGATGACTTAGTTGTTAAGGTGCTTGCCTGCAAAGCCTAGGGATCCATGTTCAACTCTTCAGATCCCACATAAGCCAGATGCACAAAGGTGAGGCAAGTGCAAGGTTGCACTGCCCACTAGGTGGCACAAGCATCAGAAGTTTGATTGCAGGGGCTGAGGCCCTGGCACGCCAATTCTCTCTCTCTAAAATAATTTTTTAAAAAAATTAAGGGACTGGAGAGATGGCTTAGCAGTTAAGGAACTTGCCTGCAGAGCCAAAGGACCCAGGCTCGACTTTCCAGGACCCACGTAAGCCAGATACACAAGGGGGTGCATGCATCTGGAGTTCGTTTGCAATGGCTGGAGGCCCTGGCACACCCATTCTCTTTTTCTCTCTCTACTGCCTATTTCTATATCTCTCTCTTTCCATCTCAAATAAATACATAAAAAAACAAAACAAAATAAAATAAAATAAAAGTGAATGTTGAAGAGTCTTGGAAATGATGTGTAAAGTCCTCAGACTCAGGGAGTTTTGAGGTCAATGGAAGGTCAAAGGAAGCATGACAATGGTGGCCCCATGGAGTGTTTGTGAGAGGGAGGCTGTGACTTCTCTGTAGTAGACACGATGCACGTGAGTGCCTGGACTCTAAGATCTACTGCTATAGATTGTCAGTTCGGTAGGAGCTGCTAAGTTATGAAATTAACTTTTAGGGGACGTTCATCAAACTTGCTCTGACATCACTGCCTGCCTGCATGTCTTCTTCTCTGTTCTTCATTGATTTGGGAATAAAAACTTGCCCTGGTTCTAGTGAGTTTTAGGAAGCAAGTGTAAAAATCTCTCTAGATAAAAGTTTCTTATTGCATTAGGACCCTAATAGCTGCTCCTTTTTCTGTGTTTCCCATCATTTAAAAGAAGCTCTCTTAGGAAAGACTATGATGACTTCTAAGAGGGGTCCATCCATAGATAAAGAATTTCTAAGTCAACCAATGGCTTCCACACAGGATCTATGCCAACATAGACATGGAACGCCATTTTCCAGATTTCTGTCAACTTGCACATGCATTATTTGCAGGCAGGAGGGTAAGAGTGGGGTTTAGACATGGCTTTGTTCGATTTCATTTTCCACTTGTCAAGTAGGTTGACAGATCACGCTCTTGAGTGTTTAAGATGACCCAGGGAGCTAAGAAAAAGAAAAAAGAAAAAGGAAAAGAAAATACAGCTCTGTATGATTTTCTTTTTGATATTTCGCTGCTAATATACTAAATTCCACTAGCAGGTGATTATTTCTACGTATCCTCATCTTTGATATTGATTATGAGTATGTGGTATACATTAAACTCTTCATTTAACTTATGGTGTAACCAATTACGGATGGCCTACTTTATATCTGTACATTTGAGTATTGTGCAACACAGGTAAAGATAAGGAAGATATCCTTTTATTTATTTATTTGAGAAAGAGAAAGAGGTGAGAGAGAGAGAGAGAAAGAGAGAGAGAGAGAGAGAATGGGCATGCCAGGGCCTCCAGCTGCTGCAAACTCCAGATGCATATGCCACCTTGTGCATCTGAATTTACATGAGTACTGGGGAATCAAACTTGGGTCCTTTGGATTTACAGGCAAGTGCCTTAACTGCTAAGCCATCTCTCCAGACCAAGAAATATACTCTTAATAAAAAATGGGGGAAAAAAGATAGAAAGAAGCTGAGGATATAGACCCCATTTTAAGGAAGAAAAAAATAATGAAAAATTTAAAATATTTTATGTGCTTATAAAATAACCAACACAACTAAAGGTGCTATGCTAGTGATTATCATTATAGTTGTTAGGTTTGTGGTTAAATGGAGACAAATCTGTAATAGTCACCCCCTTATGCATGGCTTCAATTTCCATGGTTTTCATTACTATAATCAAAAGATATTAAGTGGAAAATTCCAAAAATAAGCAAAAACCATGTTTACATAACTTTAAAAAATATTTTATTTACTTATTTGCAAATAGACACACAGAGAGAGAGAGAAGGACAGATAGAGAATGGGCGTGCCAGGGTGTCCAGCCATTGCAAATGAACTCCAGATGCACGTGCCACTTTGTGCATCTGACTTTACGTGGGTACTTGAATGCAGAGCCTTAGACTTTGCAGGACACTGGGAAATTGAACCCTGGTCATTAGGCTTTGCAGGCAAGTGCCTTAACCACTGAGCAACCTCTCCTGCCCCAGAAACGGTTTTCTTCAAGACTGGTAAGAGAATCAAGAAAGCCTTCAAGTTTAAAAAAGTGTCCTGGAAGAGTGACCTTCGCTGTAAGACATGCTGAGAATTGGAGAAAGAAGGTGGGATAGAAAGTGACTGTGGTTGGAGTTAAGAGAAATTAAGTGGGACAGAAGAGTTGCCCCCTCCAGAGAGGAACTAACTGTCTAAATCATCAGGTGTCAGAAGGCAGAACACATTCTAACCTAGCATTTCCCAAACTGTCCAAAAGTCCCAGGGTTAAGGTAGAGCATTGATTAAAAATATTGCTAGGAAAATGCCAAGAATAAACGATTATTGTGAGCTCAGCCCTAAGTGGGACATCTATGTATCACTCTCTGCCAAGACTCAGGAAACATTAAGAAGAGGGATGGAAAGAATGCAAAAGCCAGAGTCCGGGAGGAGGGCCGTGAAATGCTGTGTTCTGGGCGTGGCTCTTACACTCAAGCTCAGAGGAGCTGTGCTTTCCTGCACAAGATGGAACCCATCAACATTCTGTCATGGAGAGGGAGGACGTGTCATGGTCTTCAGTGGTGTGGCCATGGATAAATTACCCATACTCCAGTAAATAGCACCCGGCAGGTAGGTGGGCCTGCGATGTGAGGAAGAGATGAGCACTGGGTTCTGTTGAGTCAAGGTGAGGGTAAACAGTCTGAGAACACAGAATGGACATGTATGATTCTTTCGGGGAATTTGAATGATAGCCCAGAATATCCTTCTCAATTCTAAGACATTTGTTTCTTTCTCTCCATGGGACCCTTTCATTATTCTCTTCATGGCCAAAGAAACAACAAACCTTGTGACTCATTGTTCCTCGCGCAGATGCTACAGGTCACGTGGTTATATTTTGTACTTTATGGTTGGTTCTCATCTGGAACCACTTAATAAATACTGGAGTAATTTTTTTTTTTTTTTTTTGGCTTTTTGAGGTAGGGTCTCACTCTAGCCCAGGCTGACCTGGAATTCACTATGGAGTCTCAGGGTGGCCTCGAACTCACGGCGATCCTCCTACCTCTGCCTCCCGAGTGCTGGGATTAAAGGCATGCGTCACCACGCCTGGCTTCTGGAGTAATTTTTTTTTAATTTTACTTATTTGACAGAGAAAGAGGCAGACAGACACAGAGGAAACGGGAGCTCCAGAGCCTCCAGCCATGGCAAACGAACTCCAGATGCATGCACCACTTTGTGCAGCTGGCTTTACATGGGTACTGGGGAATCTTACCAGGGTCATTAAACTTTGCGGGCAAGCACCTTAACCACTGAGCCATCTCCAACCCAGGGTAAATTTTATTAAATGAATCAGCGTACCTGGCTCACTTCATCTCTCAGGGTTCTCTCTCCTGGACACTACCCTGCTTGTTGCTCACAGCATGTTGAAATCTCCTATACCATGACACCTCTCCCACCTCCCCCGTCTATGTGATGTGTCCACCTTTGTGCTCCATGACACTTTTGTATGTCCCCCTTGATTCTTTGAAAAGGTTTGATGTCCTTCTTCATAGGATTCATTAGACAACAACGTATTCTTTACGCAGTGAAGATTTTTCTTATATTAACTCCCTGGATATTATGGTAGCTCCCCTCCAACCCCTCTTCCAGTTTCATGGGCTTCTATGACAACATGATAAGGCCATTCATACACCTGTGCTGGGGAGGCAGGGTCTCTCTGGAGTCTTTCTCAGGGACTGTCTGTTCCACCTTGGATGTACGTCATACATGACAGCTAACCAGTGAACCCCTAGTGGGCTTTCCACCAAGTTCCAGCTGCCTCTGTGAAAGGACCTGGAGAGATGGCTCATTGATTAGGACGTTCATCTGCAAATCCTAACAACTTGGGTTTGATTCCCTAATACCCACATAGAGCCAGATGCACAAAGTGGTGCATGCATCTGGAGTTTTTTCCTTTTGGCGGGGAGTGGCTTAGAGCCCCTGGAGTGCTATTCCCCTACTCTCTCTTTCTCTGTCTTTCTGTCTGTTTCTCCGTGTTTGCAAATAAAAAATATTTTTTAAAAAAGAATCTGGGCTGGAAAAGATTGCTTAGTGGTTAAGGCATTTGCCTGCAAAGCCAAAGGATCCTGGTTCAATTCCCCAGGACCCACATTCATCTGGAGTTCGTTTGCAGTGGCTGGAGGCCATGGCGCACCCATTCACTCTCTCTCTTTCTCTCTCTCTCTCTCTCACACACACACACACACACACACACTCTCTCTCTCTCTCTACCTCTTTCTCTCTCTCTCTCTCCCTCTCCCTCTCTCTCTCTCTCTCAAATAAATAAATAAAAATATTTTTAAAAAAGAAGCTTCATATGTATGTTGTCCACTGTACATGACTAAAGGGCAGCAAATAAGACAAGAACATGCTCCTAATTTTACACACGTTGTGAGAGCGACCATGGCACCAACTGATCGTCATTTGTGACTCTTGGGCAAACTGTATATGGAATGTACTGGTGGAAGACAGTTATTATGACTGTGTAAATGTGTGGAAATGTAGGTTCTTAACATGGCAACATAAAAAGCTACAGAGTTCCCCAAATCCCCTCATTTCTATAAGAATTATAAAGCAATGTCCCTTCTGGGCCATTTGTAAAGCAAACCATTCCCACTAAGAAAATTGAAAACAGTCATAAGTATATTTACTCTAGTTTTCAATTTTCACATTTATGTATGAAGCAAAAAACAAGAAAACTTTAAGCAGCAGCATAATTTTCATTCAAATTAGCCTTTTAAAATAGTATTTTTTATTATACCAACTCTCAACTCAGATATATAATTAGCAATTAGAATTCTCTCATAGGAATTCTTTCTTTAAAAATGCTGATTTTGGTTACTCTATTTTCAAAATTCAAATAAGTTACTAATTTAAGATTAGAGTTTACATGCTCCTCTAGGAATTAGTTTTACTCTGAGAATGCTCAAGCAATGTCAATTTCTGGGGTCATTTCCTCCATTATACAGTAGAGTCCGTACCAGGAATGGAAAACTTTGGCATGGAAAAAGGATCTTGGGCACTACTCTTTTTTTTTTTTTTTGGTTTTTCGAGGTAGGGTTTCACTCTAGCCCAGGCTGACCTGGAATTCACTATGGAGTCTCAGGGTGGCCTCGAACTCATGGCGATCCTCCTACCTCTGCCTCCCGAGTGCTGGGATTAAAGGCATGCGCCACCACGCCCGGCTGCACTACTCTTAAAAACAGCCAAGTGAGGGCTAGAGAGATGGCTTAGTGGTTAAGGTACTTGACTGCAAAGCCAAAGGACCCAGGTTTGATTCCCCAGGACCCATGGTGGTTTCCTGTGCAGAGCAGCATTCATGGGGGTGGTTTGGCAAGCCAAGGCCAGGTATCACAGACTTGTTTGGGGGGGCATTAGGGGATGCTTGGAACCAGTAGGGTGACATCAAAAGTCAAAAGGAGGGCTGGAGAGATGGCTTAACAGTTAAGGCACTTGCCTGCAAAGCCAATGGACCCAGGTTTGATTCCCCAAGACCCACATAAGCCAGATACACAAAGTGGTACACATGTTTGGAGTTTGTTTGCAGTGGCTGGGTGCCCTGGCGTGCCCATTCTCTCTCTCTCCTTATATCTGCCTCTCTCTCTCTCTCTCTCAAATAAATACATTAAAATTTTAAAGAAAAGTCAAAAGGAAATTAAGCTAGGAATCTAGAATCAAATGCTGAGGGGATCCAAATAAATTTAGTCAAGGTACTTTCTTGCTTGAAGCAGATGTTTTGTAAACCATTGGCCATGTTTCTCAAGTGTTTCTGACCACACCTGATAGTAGGAAACACATCTGACAGTGTCTACACTCATCACATAGTCAGGGGTTCAGAAAGATACTTGCCCTGGCCATGGGTGACTTAATCTAATGTTTTCACTTCTGCTACGTTCAAGTTTATATGTCATTCAAACATTTTGGTAGGAAATTTACTAAATGGACCTCATGACCTATTAATAGAAATCAATAGTGTCAGTCTTCTAGGGATTGGAGAGAGAGGATGAAGAAAGTGCCAACAAACAACAGAAAAGGAAATCATGGTTTCTGACTAAAAGCTCCTTAGGGAGTTGGAATTAAATATAGAAAACAAAATAGGGGGCTGGGAGATGGCTAAGTGTGTAAGAGCTGGCCACACAAGCATGAAGACCTGGCTTTGGATCCCCAGAACCCACATGTCTTGCACTGAAAAATAAGATGAAGAATAATTGGGGAAGATCCCCAACATCATCTTCTGGCCTCCACACATACATGTACATACATGTCCAAGCTCTTGCTCACACACACATGCATCCATACACATGTGAATATGTGTATACACATGCATGTATACCACACACATACATATTCAAAAAGCCAAAGTAACACATGTCGAGTAAGTAAATGAAAGTAAGCAATAAGCAAGCGGTGAATGAAAATACAAGTGAACTGGGCAAGTGTTGATTCATGATGAGGAGAATAGTTGGGCTGGAGAAATGACTCAGCAGTTAAAGGCACTTGCTTGCAAAGCCTGACAGCCTGGGTTGCATTCTCCAGTACCCACGTAAAGCCAGATGCACAAAGTGGTGCATGTGTCTGGAGTTGGTTTGCAGCAGCAAGAGGCCCTGGTGTACCCATTCTGTCTCTGCAAATAAATTTTAAAAAGATGTGCATAATTAAGTTCAGGTCACCCACTGAAAGTTTTCCAGAACGTTAAACATAAATACCAACCAGCTTTAAAATGATACTGGGCTGTGGGGAGTTTGGGGCGTTAAACTACAAAGGTAACGTAAAGTCATGTCTGGGCAGAGGATTCTAAGTTGTGGAAGGATGCGTAACACAGAAAGACAAGGAAAGTAGAAGAGGCAGATGGAAGTTTTCAGTAGTTCAGGCTCAACTTCACAATGGACCCTGGAGGAAACTGCCCTTTTCTATACCCATGGCATGATGTAATTGTGCTTAAATTTTTTCTAGGTGGATAAGGAATATTGTTGTGACCTTGAAGGGACCAAACTGATGCCATGACAGGCTTCAGTAAGGTGCCGCCCTAACTAGACCTAAGTTTCCATTTCTTGGAGAGGTAGGCAAGACTTCTGGGAAAAACCACTAACAAAGGGCGGGCTGTTAATCAACAGTGACCCTGACATGTGGCCACGGAAGATAGCCGCCATTTTGTGCTCTGGGGGCTGAGTCAGCTCCTGGAGACATGTCCAAACATGTCCCTTTCACGTGTTTTTGCCCCAACCAGTCAGAGATGTACAACTGTAACTGCTGCTTGCCTAGCCAATCATGTCAGAAGATTACCTAACCCACCTGGACTCCCCCTCCTTGTGCTATAAAAGGGGTCTGCATGCTCCTCTCGGGGTCACCATTTTGTATGAATGGTTGGCCCCCGCATGCTGGCTGATTTTGCAGATAAACACTGTTTGTTTTTACATACTATTTGAGTCCATGGTCTTTCTTCAGCAATTTTCCAACCCTTACAATCTAGAGGATATGAACAACCTGATCTAATGTCACAAGTCCAAGTACAAGAAGAGAAGGACCAAAGAGACTTAAGACATTTTGCTTCTGTAGATCAGTTTTGTGACCTCTCTTCATGGCATAAATCTTGTAGCAGACAGCTTCAGGTTCAGTGAGATGAATTTCCAGACCAGGCACAGTTATGGAGGAAGGGATTTATTGAAGCTTACAGATCCAGGGGAAGTTCCATAATGGCAGAAGAAGCTGGCCTGCTTTCACAGGACCAAACACAGAGAGAGAAGCACCAGCCAAAAGTCACACAGCACAGCACACTTCAGGAACTCCAGTTAGGCCCACTTTGCATATCTTTAGATTGAAATCTCAGACCCTCCACCACACCTTAAGATCCACCCAGTGACACTGCCTCCAGCCAGATGGCTAAAGATCCAAACTACAAACTAATAAAGCACTAAATATACTGGGGGCCATCTTGTCAATCTACCACAAACCTCCATGCCTGAGTGACTAGAGACGTGATAGAAGGTGGCCCAAACTTGTCTCTTTATTGCACTGCCAAGATGCTGTCTTCCTTCCAACCTGACTCAGAATTCTCAGCATTGATCTCACTGACTTATACCGCAAAGATAAAGTCACTGGAAAGTCCTCCCACCTGGTAGAGTGGGAATAGTAAACTCTGGGAGTCTCCTTCCTATCTCTGATGTTAAGGAAATATGCCAAGTCTTTTGAAAGACTGGGTGTAGGGCTGGAGAGATGACTTCATGGTTAAGCGCTTGCCTGTGAAGCCCAAGGACCCTGGTTCCAGCCTCAATTCCTCAGGACCCACATAAGCCCAGATGCACAAGGGGGTGCATGCATCTGGAGTTCTTTTGCAGTGGCTGGAGGCCCTGGTGTGCCCATTTTCTCTCTCTCTCTCTCTCTCTCTCTCTGACTCTTTCTCTGTCTGTCTGTCACTCTCAAATAAATAAATTAAATAAGCAAAAATTAAAAAAAAACTGGGTGTAGCCCCTCCAAGGTAATAAAGAAGAAAGATTGCTCTTGTAGGTAGGGCTGGCTTGACCTCAAAGCCCTGCCCCCTTTCTCCAGTCGCATCTTTGTTTGTGGGAATCTCAGTCATTGGCCTGTCCCTCTCCTTGCCTGCTCATAAAGTTCTGACCTCCACTCCTTAGGAGAAGCCGGCAGAGATTTAGCTACAAGGACCATTAATATCTGGCACAGTGGGTTTCCGAGTTTGGGGGCATCATGACAACTGGTATGTGAGGGTTCTGTCACCTCAGCTCTGTACACATGCTACTCCATTGTTCAATGTCTTGACTGAAGTTACTTGTGTAAAGATCTCTCCCCTCTGACCGAAGGGCAGAGCCCCTAATAGAGTTAACATCTCCCTTTCACAACCCCCTAAATGTTTAGTACATCTTGCACTGATACTGGTCTATATGTTTCTGGTACCACTAGCACATAAGGCATTGCTGATGTTTTTCCTAGTCTGTGGGTCCCTACCAGGCTGAAGTTAAGATTCATAGCTTGTATTTTAGGATACTAACCTTAATTACCTCCCATGACAACTTGGTAGAAATTAGATATTGTCTTATCTAATTAGTTATTTGCTCTTGGATCATCTTTGAGGCTGTGTGAGGGTAAATATGAAAGGGGAGACATCAGGATAGCAGCCAGGGAGCCTCAAAGATACCCAGAGAAAAGAAATAAAATTAGAATCAGAGCACCAAAGTCAAGCTTCATCTATTTAATAATCTGACCTCATGTTATTCTGCTTATAGCATTGCACATTTGTTTCAGTGATGTAGTTACATCCCTTACCTTTTTAAATATTATTTATTTATAAGAGAGAGAAAGAGATAGAAAGAATACGGGCATGCCAGGGCATCTTGCCACTACACACAAACTCCAAATGCATGCACTATTTTATGCATCTCACTCTACATGGGTACTGGGGAATCAATCCCCAGGCCATCACATCAGGCTTTGCAAGCAAGTGCCTTTAATCATGGAGCCAACTCCCCAGCCCTCCCTTACTTACCATTTTTAAATTTTTATTTATTTAAGAGAGACAGAGAGGCAGATAGAGAGAAGGGGCATGCCAGGGCCTTCAGCTACTACAAACTCCAGACACATATACCACCTTGTGCACCTGGTTTACATGAGTCCTGGAGAATCAAACCTAGGTCCTTTGGCTTTGCAGTCAAGCACCTGAACCACTAAGCAATCTCTGCAGCCCTTATTTACCATTTTTAATTTACCTTTTCAATATTTCCACCTGTAGCATAAATAGAATACATCCTAGCTTTTCCAGAGTAGGCACAATGGGCTACTCCCATCCACACTCCAAATCTACAATGTTGGCACATAGAAGAAATTCAAGAATTACTTATGGGTAGATAAATACATCAAACTATGCAAAGCAGAGGCTAACTCATTTTATCTTGAGCCTGACATGTAACAGTCTTATGGAGTATTTTTGGGTTTTTTGTTTGTCTATTTCTATTTATTTATTTATTTGAGAGAAACAGATAGAGAAAGAGGCAGAGAGAGAGAAAAAAATGGGTGCATCAGGGCCTCCAGCCACTGAAAACGAATTCCAGATGTATATGCCCCCTTATGCATCTGGCTTACATGGGTCCTGGGGAATCAGAGCCTCCAACGGGGGTTCCTTAGGTTTCACAGGCAAGCACTTAACCACTAAGCCATCTCTCCAGCCCTTAACGAGTATTTTTGTATGAGTAAATACATTTCTTTCAGTTGTGCCCTGATTTCTGCTCCCTCACTCTGCTTTCCTTCAGGGCTGAAATGGTCATTATTTCTGACAATTTAGACTCTCACTTTCTTGAATTCATCCTATCTGTAAGTACAAAATCAAGGCATTAACTTTGCCACTCAAATTCTAGCAGGAAGCTACAATCAGTGATTACAGTTGTCCTTTGGTATCTATTGGGGATTAGCTCCAGAACCCCTGCAGATACCAAGATCTGTGGACGCCTAAGTTCCCTTTTGTTAAATGGTACAGTACTCGTATTCACCTATGCATCTCCTTCTGCACCCCATGCTTTAAACCATCTCTAGATTACATGTAATACTTCCTCAAATATAAGGACTATGAGATTGTTGGCACACCACATTAGGGAATAATAACAAGAAAAGAGTTCGTTCATGTTCAGTGAAGATACTTTTTTTTTTCCCAGAATACTTTCAATTGGTTGTTGATTGAATCCATGGAAGTGGAACCATAGATATGCAGGGACAACTGTCTTGCTTTTCCAAAGACCTTTATATCTATATCAACTCTAGACCTAGGGACCTAGTTAAACCTGATCACAGATTACCCATTAGAGATTGATGACTTGACTGAGTGGCTAATCAAGGGTAATTTCAACTCCTCTGATATTTCACCTGAAATAACCATTGCATGTCACTATGGGAGATAATACATTTAAACTCCAAGTTTGTTTACTATTCAGTCCCAGTCTTTTTCAGGGCTGTGGCCTGGTAATTACAAAGGTGAACTATGAGAAGATAACTACACATTCTTCAGTGATAAGTGGTTCTTCCACTAGGAAAAATGCCCAAGCTGGTCTTCCATTAACCAGAGGCATACCTGGGACAAATTCAGAAAATAAGAACATTTCTACGTAACGATTCTTCACAAAAATCAGAATTTATTTCTGAGTTAGAATGTTGGCTTGTGTCTACACATTATATTTATTCTTGGTAATTTTATGAAATAACGTTCAATATAAAAAAAAAATGAAGCTGGGCATGGTGGCCCACACCTTTAATGCCAGCATTCAGGAGGCAGAAGTAGGAGGATCGCTGTGAGTTCGAGGCCAGCCTGAAACTGCAGAGTGAGTTCCAGCTCAGCCTGGGCTAGAGTAAGACCCTCTCTCAAAAACAAAAACAAACAAAAAAAAAATTAAAATGCATTCTCCACAAAATCAGAAAAAAAAACTAAAATGAGCATTTCATTGACTGTCCTTTTACACCTCTATTTAAGAAGTGCTCAGGGAGCTAGAGTGAGATCCTACCTCAAAAAAAAAGTGCTCAGGAGCCCATCTAAGGACAATCACAATATGAATAAGTTTAAAATGAAATGTGTAACAACAAACTCTGTACTCCTCTTAAAGCCCTCACAGACTCTCCCAAAACTTCTGACTCCTCTGCTACAAAGACAACAGAAACCAAAAGGAAGCCCAACTCCAGGTAAGATAATTGGATGGAATTTACTCATCCAAGCCTGGACTGTAGGTTCTCTAAAATATTTTTAATTTATTTTAATTTATTTATAAGCCGGTGTGGTGGTGCACGCCTGAAATCCCAGCACTCGGGAGGCAGAGGTAGGAGGATCGCCGTGAGTTCAAGGCCACCTTGAGACTACATAGGGAATTCCAGGTCAGCGTGGGCTAGAGTGAGACCCTACCTCCAAAAAAAAAAAAAAATTTATTTATGAGAGAGAGAGAGAGAATGGGCGCACCAGGGCCCTCTGGCCCCTGTAAATGAACTCCAGACGCATGTGCCGCCATGTGCATCTGGCTTATGTAGGTTCTGGGGAGCTGAACCTGGGTCCTTAGGCTTTGCAGGCAAGCGCCTTAACCGCTATGCCATCTCTCCAGCCCTTTCTAACATATTCAGTATCATTGTTCAAGGGGATGCAGGGCATTGAGAGAGGAAAAAATTGTTTTTGTCTTATCGTACCAAGAAAATATCCATAGTTCCTGTGCTGACTTCTCTGAAGTCTTTTCAGTCTTCGACCGTCCAGGATGTCAAAAGTCAAGGTTGTTCTTTCAGTTGTTCCTGGGATGACGAGCCACTCTTTTCCAGTGAGGCAGTCTGGCAAGCCAGGCAAGACAAATGGCAAGGCCTTGTAGATTTGTTCTTTCTTATATTTAATTGACAGCTACAAACACTTGTCCGGCAGCTATTCTTTGCTGGGATTTGAGGCAGAAACATGAGTAAGATGCAGCTTTGTATGGAAGAACATTTTTCATCTCACCTAGCAAAGTGATTCATTATCTGTAAATATGTCTATCAAGGGTAAATTATTTCCAAGTAACGTAGGTTTTTTAAATGATGTATTTGATTTTATGTATTTTATATGCAATTATAATTATATATCAATATTTACATACATATTATGTTACATATTTCATGTGTAACATATATTATATATACATTATGTATACATATATACATTAATGATATTTACACACATATGTATATATAATGATTTGGCCTTGTTCTTGTAGGAAATCATACTTCTCCTGTCCTGAGACCCCCCTTCCCTGGATCTCTGGGCTGCTCCCATATTTGCATACTTTTATTAACAAAGTATCAAAGGATATACTTGATAACTATAGATAGAGTTGTGCTTGATATTTACATTGACAATTGCCCATTTGGTGCCTTTTACCTCTTCCTTCTTTCTTTACCTCCCTCCCTCCCTCTTCCTTCCTTCCTTCCTTCCTCTTCCAGATAGGGTCTTGCCATGTAGCCCAGACTCACCTAAAATTTGCATTCCTGGCCTGGAGAAATAGCTCAGCAGTTAAGGCACCTGGACCAGGGTTCAATTCCCCAGTATCCACCTAAAGCCAGATGCACAAAGTGGTGCATGTATCTGGAGTGCCCATTCTCTCTGTCTGTCTCTCTTCTCCCTATCTCTCTCTCTGCTTGCAAATAAATAAATAAAAATTAGTAAACTATTTTTATAACTTGCATTCCTGCTGCCCCAGCTTCCCAAGACTTGGCCTCATCATGGCTGTGCACCTTCATGGCTTTGGTGTCATTTCTGAATATTCTATCAAAGCACCTGGCGCTTTACGTAAGGGTCTACGCACTGCATCCCCTCCACTGGCGGCTGTCTGAAGGTTGACGACGCCCTGTTCCAAGTGGCTTTCCGTCCTCTAGACAGCATTGGCTGCAGTTCTCTTCAGGCGATGACTCCTTGGACGTTTTAGTTCCTTTTTTGTGTGTAGCATGCGTGTGTGTGATATACATATGATGGGTGTGCCCTGTGCACACTCATGTGGAGGATTCCAAAAGGGAAGGCTGGATGTCCTTCTCTGTCGCTGCTCAGCCTTACTTCTTGGAGTCAGGGTCTCTCACTACCTGGAGCTTGGTGCTGTTTTTAAGCTAGAATGGCTGACTAGGTAGCCCCAGTGATCCTCCTGACTGATCTCCATCCCAGTCAGCCCCGAGGTTACAGGCATGTGCACTCACACCCAGCTTTTTTTTTTTTTCCAACATTTTTTGTTGTTATTTTTATTTATTTATTTGAGAGCGACAGACACAGAGAGAAAGAGGCAGATAGAGAGAGAGAGAGAAGAATGGGCGCACCACGGCTTCCAGCCACTGTGAGCAAACTCCAGATGCGTGCGCCCCCTTGTGCATCTGGCTAACGTGGGTCCTGGGGAACCAAGCCTCCAACTGGGGTCCTTAGGCTTCACAGGTGAGCACTTAACCGCTATGCCATCTCTCCAGCCCACACCCAGCTTTTTACATGGGTTCTGGGGTCCTCACGTTTACATAGTAAGTGCTCTCACCCACCGAGGCATCTCTCCAGCCCTGACTCCTCAGACATTTATTGATCATCTCCATGATACTACTGCTCTTTTATATTAATTTTTATTTCATAATAATTATAGCAGGTTATATTTTTTATTCCCCTACCCCAGCTCCCTACTACTGCTCTTTGATTATGATGCCACATTTGTTGGGTCCAAGGCATTTCATCATCTTTTTCAAGATCAAGGAGTTTTGGGGGCTGGAGAGATGGCTTAGCAGTTAAGGCATTTGCCTGCAAAGCCAAAGGATCCCAGTTCGATTCTCCAGGACCCATGTAAGCCAAATACACAAGGGGGCACATGGATCTGGAGTTCATTTACAGTGGCTGAAGGCCCTGGTGTGCTCATTCTCTCCCTCTCTCTTTCTCTCTCTCTATCAAATAAACAAACAAATAATATATATATATATGTATATATATATATACATATATATATATATATATATATATATATATATATATATCAAGGGGTTTTTGTTGTTGTTTAGTGGTGATGGGAATCGAACTCAGGACCTTGTGCATGTTAGGAATATGCATACCACTAAACTCTACCTCCAGCCCCAAAGTCAAGGTCCAATAATTCTTCCTCCATGTGTTCTAAATGTACTAGAGATTTTTCACTGGTACTTGGACTAACAGTAAAGTGAGGCAAATTAAGTTTAATTATATTAAGGCTGTCTTACTTGATTGAACTAATGAAAATTACAAGCATTTACAATTTTGGATTACTTTAATAAAGATAAAACAGTCAGTTCCTTAATTTTAACACATCACTTATTAACTGTCATTAAGCCTTGTTAATTAAATAGAATGGCAATGTTAAATTAAAAAGATGAATGATTTCCTAAAGGAGATGAAATTGTAATTTTCAACATCTTTTTTTAAATTGGTTTAATAGCCAAGCCCAGCACTGTAATTTGTTTAGGACTTGAAATGATAGGATGATGACAGACCCCCCATGGAGGTAGACCATTATGAGGACAGGAAATTGGGAGGATCCTTTTCCAGAGAATGACTCTATTTTCCTCATTTCAGTAGCTAACTCAATTTTTCTTAGTCAAGTATTTGACACAGTCGGTTAATGATTGTAGAATATCTAATATACAAAGCATTTTTGCTTTCCTGGGAGCTGAGGATTTATCTGAACAAAAATAAATCCCTTGCAGATTTTGATGAAAAGTTAGGACTCTTTGAAACTGAAAAAATAAAACAACTCTACAATTACACATGCATCTGCACCCCCATTTCATACACACTAACTCTCAGTAAGCTTGCAGACTTCTAGGGTTCAGCCATAAAGACACCCTAGGTCTGTGCACTTAGTTTGAAGACCCCTTACCCTATGAAAGTTATCCAAGCAAGAAAGAATGTATCTAGGACTAGTTACCTGACCTCATAGGTTTTCAGGTCTTTAGAAAAGGAAGGCATAAATGAAAGCATTCTAAAAATCTGTATGTCTAATTATGTGACATCCATCCATCCATACGTACATCTGTTTATAGTACTTCTTTCTGTAACCTCTATTTGCTTTGGGGTTGTTGGTAGGGATAAAGAAAAGAATAGCACACAATGAGCATCTCAGAGTGGAACAGGAATGGGGGAATGATCTGGTATTTAGAGATCATATCAAATCCTTTGTGAGAAGGGACAGTGGCATTCTGGATGACAGAGGAGGGGCGTCAGTGTTAGGACTTGGCTCTGTGTTTCCTGACCCCCAGCCCACAGCCTTTCCTACCACACTATAGTGTACCCAGAGATTTATCCCCCACAAATGACCACAAGGTTGGGTTATATTAGATTAGTAATTAACTTTTAAACTATTTTATTTACTAGAGAGAGAGAGAGAGAGAGAGAGTGTGTGTGTGGATGCTCAGTAGTAGAGAAATTGTCTAGTATGTGGGAGACCCTGAGCTTAATCCCCAATATCATGCAAAGAAATCCTCTAATACACGATACACAGTTTTGTTGATTTTATTCTTAATTTTCAAGAGAATAATGTAGTCATAATTTTAAATTTCAATATAAAGTATTAAAGACATAAAACTGTACCAAATAATGTTTTTAGAGAAATCTCTCTTCCTCACTAGTCCCCCATCTACTCAGTTCCCATTCCATTGGAGACCCCTCTAAATGCAGGTAACCACTAAGTGTCTTTTGCAGTTTATTTGCATAAAATGAAAATATGAATTACTTGCCATTCTTTCTTTTTTTTTGTTTATTTTTATTTATTTATTTGAGAGTGACAGACAGAGAGAGAAAGAGGCAGAGAGAGAGAGAGAGAGAGCGAATGGGTGCGCCAGGGCCTCCAGCCACTGCAAATGAACTCCAGACGCGTGCACCCTCTTGTGCATCTGGCTAACGTGGGTCCTGGGGAATAGAGCCTTGAACAGGAGTCCTTAGGCTTCACAGACAAGTGCTTAACCGTTAAGCCATCTCTCCAACCCGCCATTCTTTTTAAACAAATTTTTATTCTCCTCCAAGAAATTTTAAATTGAAATATAATTAGCATAGCCTAAAATTCACCCTTAAAAAAAAAACAAAAGAACTCCTAGGACGTGTGTGTGTGGTGTATGCACAGGCATCCATTTATAGATCCAGTTTACAGGATTGGCTGACATGAATATAGAAGCCAAGGAATCCGATGAGCTGGCATCCCATGATGTCCTGAAACATGCTGTGCAATGCAGACTGACCTGGAATTCATGATCCTCTGCCTCAGCCTCCCAAATGCGGGGATTCCAGCCACGCAGCACCACGCCCAGCATAGGAGATGTTTAAATTGGCTCCTTGAAGATTGTTATATCAATAACCCACAACTTGTTTCTCCATTTTCCTCTTGATGGACATGTGTGTTTTCTTTTTTTTCTTTTTTTTTTTTGAAGCAACTATTAATAAAGATGTTACTAGTATCTTTGTATAAGTCTCTTTATGGGCATAAACGTTTATCTTGCCTGAGTGTATAAATAATGATTGGGAGTGGATTTCCTGAGTCATAGAGCAGTCAGGCACTTAACTGTCAAGAAAACTACCATGCACTATCTCGATGTGATTAAACAGTTTTCTACTCTAATTAGCAACGTATGCGAATTTCTGTTCCTCCAAGCCAGGTCCTTGCCAAGGGTGGGAATTGTCACTCTTTCATGTTAGCTCCTCTGAGGGGCCCGAGTTCCTCTTCACTGAAGTTTTAGCTTGGATCTTCCTGATGACTAATGAGGCTGAGCACTCATTCAACATGCTTGCTGGCTATCTGGATATCCTCTTTGGTATAGTACCTACCCACATTTTTACTCATTAAAAATACTTTGTTTGGGGGCTGGAGAGATGGCTTAGTGGTTAAGGCGCTTGCCTGCAAAGCTCAAGGACCCAGGTTCAATTCCCCAGGACCCACATAAACCTGAAGCACAAGGTGACACATGTATCTGGAGTTCATTTGCAGTGGCTGGAGGCCCTGGCGCACCCATTCCCTCCCCGTCTCTCTCCCTGCCTATTTCTCTCCCTCTCAAATAAATAAAATTTAAAAATATGTTTTTTGTCTTTGTTATTGATCATCTTATTAGCCCATGGCTTGCTTTTTCCTTTAGAAAGAAATTATATCTTTTGATAGACAGATATGTTTATTTTATGAGACCCAATTTATCTATTTACTTTTCTAGTAGTGTTTTGTGTCCTGCTTAAGAAATCTTGACATATCTCAGTGTCTTGAAGAAGGGCTTCTATAAACAGAAACAGGTAAGGAAGGATATTTCTCTTTTTTAAAAAGTTTTATTTATTTATTTGCAAGGAGAGAGAGAATGGATGTGACAGGGCCTCTTGCCACTGCAAACCAACTCCAGATGCATGTGCCACTTTGTGCATCTGGCTTTACATGGGTTCTAGAGAACTGAAGCCAGGTAGTCAGGCTTTCCAAGCAAGTGCCTTTAACCACTGAGCAATCTCTCTAGCCCCAGGATGAATCTCTTTAAGGTGATGAGTTCACACTAATTCTGTCAGTTTCATTTGCCATTTCCGATTTATTTCATATTTATGCATTGGTTAGGTTATCCTCTATTTTTCTCGTAATACTAGTATCCCCAACAACTGTTATTGGAAAGAAGGTTCTTGAAATTGAAAAGAAAAATACATGAAAAGATTCGACACCCCACATAGTATTTCAGGTCTATATTATCTTTACATGATGTGATTTTATGGTTCTCTGGGTAAGGATAATCTAGCAGAATTGCTTCCGAGGGAAAGATACAGGTCTTATAGAACCAGAAATTCGTATAATTCAGTGACCACTTTTTAAGACAAAGAGTTATGTAAGCTGTTGTATCTGAAGTTGATAGGTTGGCAAGATGTGCAGACATGCTCAGATGTGCTCTGACGTGTTGTGAAGCAGAGACAGGTGTGTTTGCTCACAGAAATACTTGGGGTGTTGCTGTAAGTCTGCACACTGCACTCATAGCTAAACATTTTTTTGGGGGGGGGCATTCCCAGTTTTAAAGAATATGGTGTGTAAGCCGGGCGTGGTGGCGCACACCTTTAATCCTAGCACTTGGGAGGCAGAGGTAGGAGGATCGCCATGAGTTCAAGGCTACCCTGAGACTACATAGTGAATTCCAGGTCAGCCTGGGCTAGAGTGAGTGAGACCCTACCTCAAAAACAAACAAACAAAAAAGAATATGGTGTGTGCCTATTTGCATTAAAGCACAACATCAAACATGTTTCTACCCGAATACCAATTCCATTTGGGCTAGGAGACAAATGAGATAAAATTTTCAACGGAAGATTTAACTTCTGTAATTGTAATTGAAAGATTGTCCATTAGTGAGCTCCTGGCTCTGCACATCTCAAAGCTGTTTGTCTCCACATTCACCACAACAATACAGACGGACGAGTCCCAGCACAGACATCTGGGCTACTCATAGAAAAAGTAAGTGTTGGGCTGGAGAGATGGCTTAGCTGTTAAGTGCTTGCCTGTGAAGCCTAAGGACCCCAGTTCGAGGCTCGGTTCCCCAGGACCCACGTTAGCCAGATGCACAAGGGGGTGCACGCGTCTGGAGTTCGTCTGCAGTGGCTGGAAGCCCTGGCGTGCCCATTCTCTCTCTCTCTCTCTCTCTCTCTCTCTCTATCTATATATATATATATCTGCCTTTCTCTCTGTCACTCTCAAATAAATAAATAAATATGAACAAAAAAAATTAAAAGAAAAAATAAAAAGTAAGTGTTGCCTGGGAGACTAGCAGGATTCTGACTCCACAGAGAAGTGAGAGAAAGAGGCAGCAGCACACCCCACTAGATCCAAGAAGCGGGTACATTTGACTCGACTTTCTCCTAGGCTGGACTCTTAAACCCCTCTGCCCATTTCAATGCCACCCAGCAAAATGGAAAACCTGGAAAGGGAAGATAATGACAGAAAGAGAAAGCTAAAGTTAGATGACTACAGTCTGTTCTGCTTTTACAAATTTGACAAAAAAAGATTATGTTTCCTGGAGTCCCTCCTGGGCGTGTAAGGGGCCTGTGCGAGTGGGGGACTCTGAAGCTTAAAAATGATTATTTCATGGAAGGTACACATCTGTTTAGAATTAGCAGTAGATGCTGGGCGTGGTGGCGCACGCCTTTAATCCCAGCACTCGGGAGGCAGAGGTAGGAAGATCGCCAAGAGTTCGAGGCCAGCCTGAGACTACGTGGTGAATTCTAGGTCAGCCTGAGAGCGAGTGAGACCCTACCTCGAAAAAACCAAAAAAAAAAAAAAAGAATTACCAGTAGAGGGACCGAGGAGACAGCTTAGTTGGTAAACTGCTTGCCACACAAGGAAAATCCCTAATACACACATAAAAACTGCACATGCCTGAAATGCCAGTGCTGGGAGGTGGACACAGGTCAGCTGGCTAGCCGAGTTGGTGACCTCCAAGATCAGTGAGTGACCTTGTGTACAAAAATCAAGTGGACAGCAATTGACGAAAACACCCATCTCTGACCTCTGTCTTTCACGTGCACGCACATGTACCCATACACAGGTGTGTGTGGGTGTGTGCACACGTGTGCGCACACACACACACAAAGGAAAGTTAATAGTAGCATGGTATGCATACTATTTAGTAATTAGTCCTTGCTGTAAATAGTAGATAATGCTTACATTTTAGAGTTAAATACATTAGGTGTTGGTGAATATATATATTCTCTATGTTTTAGAAAACATGCAACTTAAGTCGTGACATATAATGCACACATGTGCCTTGGAAAGGTGCACATGCAGGAGTAAATATTCTAAATGTATGATAGTGAACACTGTTACAAAAGATTATCAGTGACTTCCTGTCACTCATTAAGTCTTACTATTAAGAATGTTGAATGTAAGCCGGGCGTGGTGGCGCACGCCTTTAATCCCAGCACTCGGGAGGCAGAGGTAGGAGGATCGCCGTGAGTTCGAGGCCACCCTGAGACTCCATAGTGAATTCCAGGTCAGCCTGGGCTAGAGTGAGACCCTACCTCAAAAAAAAAAAAACAAAAAAAAAAAAAAAGAATGTTGAATGTGGGCTGGAGAGATGGCTTAGCAGTTAAGGCTCCTGCCTGCGAAGCCTAAGGACCCCAGTTCGATTCTCCAGATCCCATGTAAGCCAGATGCACATGGTGGTGCATGTGTCTGGAGTTCGTTTGCAATGGCTAGAGGCCCTGGAGATCCCATTCTCTCTCTCTCTCCCCCCTCCCTCTCTCTGTCTCTGATAAATGAATAAAAAATAAAAATAATACATAAAAAATGTTGAATGTTGGGGGCTGGGGAGATAGCTCAGTGGTCAGAGTGTTTGCTGCTTAAGCAGGTGAGCCTCTCAGGCCTGAACCAACCAATTCTGATTCCCAAGAACCCAGTAAAAAAAAAAAAATACTGAAGCCAGGCATGGTGGGGCACGCCTTTAATCCCAGCACTCGGGAGGCAGAGGTAGGAGGATCATTGTGAGTTCGAGGCCACCCTGAGACTACATAGTGATATCCAGGTCAGCCTGGGCTAGAGTGAGACCCTACCTCGAAAAATTAAAAAAAAAAAAAAAAAGAATACTGGGAATGGACATGCATGTCTGTCACCCCAGTCCTCAGGGGGCAGAAACCCGAGAATCACCAGGGCTGAGGGTGAGGATGGTGGTGGGGGCCAGACAGTAGCTCCCAGTTGAGGAAGAGACCCAGTTTCAAGGAAATACACAAGTAAGATATAAGAGGAGAGCCGACATTCTCCTGAGGCCTCCATACGCCCACGCACATGGAACATGCATCTGCATACACACGTGAGTATGCCCCACAAAACACAGATGTCAGTCTGGGATGTAGTTCAGAGGCAGAAATGTATCTGAGTGGTAGCGTGCTTGCCTAGCATATGAAAGACCCTGGGTTTAGTCCCCAGAAATGCTAAAAAATGTTGTGTGTCATGTGAAGATGTGCTATAAAGGATTACATTCATAGAGTATTACTGTGTATCAAACACTGTGAGACTAGCTATACTGGAAGCCTGCTTATTAAATGTATATCTTTCTGAAATCGTTTCCATAGTATGAGAAGGTTTATACCTTTATATTTCAAGTACTGACTCATGCCCTCTGATGCACAGTACTTGAGTGAGAACTGTGAGTCCCAACATTTAACACTTCCTCCACATTTTAGATTGAGGAGTTTTAGAGGAAACTTTTCCAGTAGTTTTAGTAGAAACAAACAAACAAAAAAATCATTAAAAAAAGTTCCAAATAGAACTATTTTCCATGATCTGAAAAATATTTCTAGTCCCCCCAGTACATATTTTGACAACCATGTGACTCTAGTATAAACAAAACATACTTTTGGATACTAAAAGAAGATACCAAGGGGGGGGAAAAAAAGAGAAAAAAATGTTTTGGAAGAATTCATTTCCTTCATGGCATAACTCGTAGGCATAAAATGAAAAAAACTCATCAAAACAATTACAATCGTTTTTCTAAGTGTATCAGAAACATTATTGGGGGGGCTGGGGAGATGACTCGGTTGGTAAAGTGCCGCTGCACATGCATGAGGACTTGAGTTCGGCTCCCCAGCACCTTAGCAGCCACGTAGAAGCTGGGGGCGGCAGTGCGCGCCTGTCACTGCTGTACGGATGGGGAGGCAGAGACAAAGGGATCCCTGGCGCTCACTTGCTGCTGGTCTAACTGAAGCACCGGGCGCCAGGCTCAATGAGAGGCCCTTTCTGAAAAACGTGGTGGACAGCAATGGAAGACAGCACCCAATATGGACCTCCGACACCCACATACACACACACACACACACACACACACACACACAGTCCCGTTATATTGTTATCACTCTGTATTACTGGAAAATATGTCAAGAAATGTTATCAAGGGCAGTGAATATTCTAAATTTGATAGTTTCATTGTTGTTGGGTGGGTTGAAACACAAATATGTGATTCTTAGAAATAACTTTTTGGGGTAGCAAAATTAGATTAATGGACTTTTTTTTTTTTTTTGGTTTGTCCGAGGTAGGGTTTCTGGAGTTTACTATGTAATCTCAGGGTGGCCTCGAACTCACGGCGATCATCCTGCCTCTGCCTCCCAAGTGCTGGGATTAAAGGTGTGCACTGCCATGCCCAGCTTAATGGATATTTTTAAGTTGATAAAAGTAATGCATCTCATTTCCACATCCTAAATGTATTATACTGTATGGTAATTTATGATAATCTTTGCATGTGACTCATCTTGTTCCATTTAAATAAATAATATTATTTATGCAAAGCACTAGGAACCCTGCCAGATACAAAAAATATTGGCACGTTAATGCGACCACCTTTTCCTGATTAAATTTAATGAGGCTGTCAGTTAGGTACTATTATACCCAAAGTTATGCTACACTGTCTACAAAAAAATATGTTTAATTTACTTAAGTTATAAATGTAGTTCATGATTTAACATTCATTCTAAAAAAAAATATTCATGCAGATTTCACCCTTGACAAGTAGGAATAATAATTTTGTTTTGTTTTTGTTTTTCAAAGTAGGGTCTCACTCTAGCCCAGGCTGACCTGGAATTCACTCTGTAGTTTCAGGCCGGCTTCAAACTCACAGCAGTCCTCCTACCTTGGCTTTCTGAGTGCTCGTGCTGAAAGACATTCACTGGCTGATGACATTCTTTTGACTTCAAGAGTTTACAGCTTTCCTGCTACAATTTGAAAAGAAAAGCTATATAAACTAGTGGAGGAGGATGTGTAAGGAGACCTGGAGCAGGTGAGTGTGCATGTGGAAGCTGGAGGACAATCTTGGATGCTGTCCCCCTTGGGTACCATCCACCTTGTCTGAGACAGGCTCTCGTTGGCCTAGAGCTCACCAACTCAGCTATATGGGCTGGTCTATAAGCCCAGGGCATCTGCCTGTGTCCGTCACTGTAGTGCTGGGATTATCAGGTGCATGCTACCATGTCTGGCATTCTGACGTGGGTTCTGGGGCTGAAACTCAGGCCCCCGTGTTTGCAAAGAGCCATCTGCCCAGATGGCCGAGAAAAGCATCTCACCCTTTAACCCAGATTGGCCTCAAATGCACAATCGTCCTGTCTCTCCTCTCCGAATGCTAGGGTGACAGGCATGCGCTACAACACCCAACTTTAAACTCTCATACTTGATGACCATTGCTCATGTATTCTTTGAATGAATTTTTAATGTAGTAAACATTAATATATATTGGTTTTTGTTTTAATGAACTTTTTATTGACAACCTTCATACGTGTGTACACTGTTGGGCTGGGGAGATGGCTTAGCAGTTAAGGTACATAAACACCCAGTGTTTCATGATTATAATTCCTTCCTATGTCTCCCCTCCAATAGCCCTCCTCCACTGAACCCCTTCTTGTTTCCAAGTAGTTCCTCTTCTATTGTGATGCCATCCTTTTTTGCCCTCGTATTAATATATTTTTAAATTGTGATGAGGTAGCCTATCATGTAAAATTTACCATCGTGACAATGTTGAAGTTTGGAAATTCATGATTTTACAATCATCCTCCAGAGCCTTTTCCATCTTGAAAAGTTGATGCTCTAAGCTCATTAAGCGATAGCCCATCATTTCTACCTCTCCCAATGCCTGCCACCCCTGTTTAATTTTATTTCTATGAATTTGAGTAGTGTATAGATGTTTCATGCAAGTAGAATCATAAAGCCAGCTTACTCCGTGCATGTAGCATGATGTCCTCAAGGGTCATCCATGTTGTAGCATGTATCAGAAGTTCCTTCCTTGATAAGGCTGGATAGCATTTCACTGTGTATATGCACTTTATCTATTCTCTTGTCTGTTGATGGACTGGGGTTGCTTTCCAGCTTTGGGATATTGTGATAATTCTGCCATGAACATGATAGCTAAATATATACTCAAGTTTTTGCTTTCAATTCTTTTGGATATATGCCCCAAAAATGAGATTGCTGTATCACATGATATTTCTATTTTTAAACTTTTTGTGTGTGGAATTTCCATACTGCTTTCTCATTATGGCTACACCACTTTACATTTGTACCAATAGTTCACAAATGTTTCAATTTCTCCAACTCCTCATCACCTTGTCATTTTCAAATCTTACTGATATTTTGATTTATTCCTTTAGGGATCATCACCAGCAAAATGTCTTGTTGAGACAAGAGTTGTGGAGGAGAGTGGGGATAAGTTTCTATATTATGATTCATTTTTGTCCTTTTTTTTGTAAGGGGAAATACTGGGAGATGATACAATTCATTTCTAATTTAAGAAAAGATTTTTTTCATAAGTTTATATAAACAAGTACATAGAATAAAATAGAGTTTGTGGTTTTTAAACACACATGGACTATAAATAAAGTAACAAATTGTTATTTATGACAAGCTAAGTATAAATGCTTGGCTTATCATAAGTCATACTTTGAGGAGAGAGGTGAGTGGATGGCTGGACCAGACTGGAGAGTGATGATGTGAGCTGGACAAAATGATGGCTGAAACTCAAAATGAGCTAAAACTCAAACCCAGCTCTTCCCACATAGTGCTTCTGCCTCTTGCCTCTCTGAAATGCTGCCTTCTAAGTTCCTTCCTTCCTCCCTCCCCCTCTTCTTTCCTTCCCTCAGTGTGTGTTGTGTTTGTGGTGTGTGTGTGTGTGTGTGTGTGTGTGTGTGTGTGTGTGTGTGTATACACAGTTTGTGTGCCATCACATGCACATGGACTTCAGAGGACAACTTTCAGATGTCAGTTCCTGCCTTCTACCTCCTTGGAGGCAGGGCTCACCTGCTCACTTCCACCTCCTTGGAGGCAGGTCTCACGTGCTCACTTCCACCTCCTTGGAGGCAGGCCTCACCTGCTCACTTCCACCTCCTTGGAGGCAGGTCTCACGTGTTCACTTCCACCTCCTTGGAGGCAGGTCTCACGTGCTCACTTCCACCTCCTTGGAGGCAGGTCTCACGTGCTCACCTCCACCTCCTTGGAGGCAGGTCTCTTGTGCTCACCTCCACCTCCTTGGAGGCAGGTCTCACGTGCTCACTTCCACCTCCTTGGAGGCAGGTCTCTTGTGCTCACCTCCACCTCCTTGGAGGCAGGTCTCATGTTTTCACTTCTACTCTTCCTACCAGTTTAGCTCCTTCCCTCCCCAGGCTTCTGGTGGATCTTCCTACCTCCGCCTCCTTCTCAACTGTAGCCCTGGCTGGGGTTACAAATGCCTGCCACAGCATCTGAAGATTTACACACATGCTTGGGTTTCGAATTTGGGTACTAACCCTTTCTTACATGGCAAGTGCTTTATTCACTGAGCCATCTCCCCAGCCTCCACATTTAAAATATTTGAGAGCCGGAGCCATAGTTAAGTGGTTAAGGCACTTGCCTGTGAAGCCTAAGGACTCATGTTTGACTCTCCAGGTCCCACATAAGCCAAACGCACAGTGTTGAAAGCACATGCAAGGTCACACATGTGCACGAGGGGGCTCACATGTCTGCATTTGGATTGCAGTGGCTGGAGGCCCTGGCATGCCAATTCTCTCTCACACTCTTTCTCTCTCTCACTCTCACATATAAAAAGGAGTCTGTTGGGTTTGCCTCAAAAAAAAGTTAAAATATTTGAGCTGAGGATGTAGCTCAGTTGTAGAGCATTTGTCTAGGATATGCAAGACCCTTGATTCAACCTCTAGTACTGCAAAAATAAAATTAAACCCATAAATTTAAAATAACAAAACTTATGTAACTGCAAAGAGGATAATTATCCAGTGATTTAGATTATTCCCCTGAATCTTTTTCAAGCAAGGGTGATGTTTCCCTGGTGAACCAGGTACCAGCACAAGGGGGAAGGAGATCAACACAGAGAAAAATCAACTCCTACCAAATCAGAGAGCCAGAGACCCAGAGGCCCCCAACACCTCATCACTGAAGCAGACCAAAAATGAACCCAACATGGCTCAGGGAAATTTTGCGGAAGAGGGGGCGGAAAGAATGTCAGAGCCACATGTTGGGTCATGATATGCAGAGACATTTATCTTACCCATAACTGAGGGCTAACTCCACAATGCATGACCCATATACCTCAACAAGGAGGGGCCGAGGGGAGTGGGTAGGTCACGGATGAGCCTAATAATGGTACCAAACTGACTGTATTTGCTGAATACAAAACTAATTAATAAAAATTTTTTAAAAAAAGAAGATACAAGAAATTTGAGTCCTTGACCCTCTTAATTAGATTTCTGTTTCTTTATGACCCCTCCTTGTCTCATTTATGGCAGGTTTCATTAAAATTTAGCCAGGGCTCTCTTTGGTTCTGTGGATAAAGTGTTGATATTAATATCATCCAAGTCCAAGCAGTAACAAAAATTTGCAGATTCTTGAACCAAAGTGAGCGTATTTTACAAAGATATCTTCCCCTCCATTCTCCGTGCTTCCAGCTTGGTAGTGATGGGAATACAGGGTGCTGGATCCAGAGACACTGGCCAGTGTTGCCCCCTTGAAACTGCCTCTTCCTGCTTAGATGACCTTTCTCAACTCATCTATGGGCCCTTCAATGACCGCAGCTACAGCATGAGAATAACTATACCCACCTCGCATCTGCTGCTGAGAGTTCTGTGTGAGATAACATAGGCCCAGGGTTTGGCACATGCTAGGTACACAAACCATGTCGGCTCCTCCTTGTGTGAGCTCAGCTCATTAAGGGAGTAGAACGTTGGGATTTTCAGAATTAGATCACTTTGAAGCACGAATCTTATCTTCCTGAGCAGACTGGGGTGTCCTGATGGCCAGGACCACATCACCGCCATCTTCTCCACCATCTCGCACCTTATCGGTATCCTGATGGCTCCTCCTCGTTGTCAGGCACGTGTAGTTATCAAATGCTTTTCAGCGGAGCGCAGGGTTGTCATTCTCTACAGACCCAGAGTGAAGAAAGAAAGGCCTCTCCCGAGAGCTTCAGGTGACCACCAAGGACTAGGTGACTGACTACGGCCCTTGCTTCTTGTCACCGTGCCACGGGTCTGTGGAGGAGGCTCAGTAGAATCAGAATCAGAAATGAAGCTCATTTGGCCCCATGATATGCAGCTTCTAGACTGACTCCTTTCTTGATGCACTCTGGGGGAATGAGACTTGAGATTAGATTATGCAGTCTTCTCAGAGCCTGTATTTAATTTTCAGTTAGCCTATATGCGGTTAAAACAACCTCTGTGAGGGGCATTTACATGTGCTCACAGAGACTAGACAGCTATCAATTCTGAGGTCCAGGATGTCTGTGCTGCCTCACACAGAAGAGGGGGGGTCCCCAGAGCCTGAGCAGCTGAGGCAGGGATGCCACACCAGAGCTTCTGCACATCTTCCCTTACTTGATCCTCACAATGTCCCCACAAGTGACTGTTACAGCCAGTTCACAAATTTAAAAATAACAGGGGCTGGAGAAATAGGCTCAGTGGTGAAGGGAACTTGCTTGCAAAGCCTGATATCCCAGGTTCGATTCCCCAGTACCCATGTAAAGCCGGATGCAGAAAGCGGCACATGCATCTGGAGTTTGTATGCAGGGGTGGGAGACCCTGATGTGCCCATTCTCTCTTTCTGTCCACCTCTTTCTCTCTGTCTCACTCTCAAATAAACAAATAATTTTATTAAAAATAACAATAGAACTGGGCTCCATGAAATTAAAGATTTGGTCCAGTTTCTCCTTTCTTCCCTCCCTTCTTTTTTCCCTCCCTCCCTCCCTCCCTCCCTTCCTTCTTCCTTCTCCAGTACTGGGGATTGAACCCAGGGTCTTGTATATGCTAAGCAAGTGTTCTGCCACTGAGCTACACCCATTGTCCCCCAATTCCTCCTCTTATATCAATATTTTTCCATGGAAAGTCAAAACGTAAAAATATGGGAACAAATACTCTGGATTGATGCTCATGTACTTAGTTAAGAGCCAAGTACTTCATAGGCATAGACAGAAATTCAGGTATATGAATCTGCCTCCAGAGAGGTGGGACATTTTATGTGGAAGAGAGATAACTGTTATAGAATTTTCTGTTTTGACAGAAGCCATATTTACTCATGACAAAAAATTAAATAAATAAATTTTAAATCATTAAAAAGCCCAAAATAGTTTAATAATTACAATGTTAGACTAACTCAGATATTCTGTAAGTCATTTACACACACACACACACACACACACACACACACCCCTTGGACAGTTCACAAGGTCTGATGCAAAGATGTCAGAGAGAGGAAGATAGCGCCAGGTGTTGCTCTTGAGACAGCTTTCTGCTTAATTTTGATATCCTCTTTCCTATACAGAAGTGAGAGCTCACATTTGAAAAGGCTATTGCCAGTATCAGCCCAGTTCTGCATTGCATAACTTAAATAAAAACTATAAAGATTTGTTAAGACTTTACGTTAAGGAACAAGACTCGGCCTTGGCATGATGACTTGTGCCTGTAATTCCAGCACTAGGGACTGAGGCAGGAGAATCACTGTGTCTTTAAGGACAGAGTGGTCTACAGACTGAGTTCCAGGTCAGCCAAAGCTATATAGTGAAGAGAGAGAGAGAGAGAAAGAGAGAGAGAGAGAGGAAAGAGAGAGAGGAAGAATGAATATCATGTATGAAATGAGAGTAAGACTCATGAATACTGGTAACTAAGAAAGTGGGATTTAACTTGATCAAATTTTCCTCCTGAACCAGAGTTTCTCTGTTTTATGATCTCAGCTCAAGTTCAAGTGCTCCTCAAAATAATCATCATTCACCTTTGCCATCACAACAACTTTCTGAAAGCTTAATAAAATCGATTCTCTGCTCCAGTACGGTAAGTGGTGTTTTCTTGGTGGTGGGGCTCAGTCCTGCGTATGTCTGAGCTTCTGGTTTCTTTGGCCTTTAGAGCACAGTAACAGAGCAGATTGTGTGTTTTTGCAAATTTTCCTTCCTTTGGGATTACTGCATCTGCAAAATTATTTAACAACAGATTTCTCTTTGAATAAAACAAAAAAAAAAAAAAAGAAAGAAAAAGCGTAAAAAACTTCCGTTCATTCTAGGTTGATGTGTCTGTGACATGAACTTTGTAGACTTTGCAAAAAACTCACACACAGTAAATGACAAGGAGAACGCTCCTAGAGAGCAGTTCACATTCTATCAAGCCCGTGTCTTGACCTGGCAGAGGTAACAACACTACACTCCTTGGAAACTTCAGCACACGCCTCGCCCCAGCCTGGCATTCCATCAACCTTCCTCTGATTCTAGCTGTGTCAGGCAGCTCTGGCATGTTGATGGCACTTCTCCTCTCACCCCCACACTGAGGGCTCTCCAGATAGAACTGCACCCAAAGTGAGAATGGGATTGTGCGGAAAAGTTCCCAGCCTCCTTATCAGTTGATTTCCCTCTGGGACAAAATACCTGACCAGAAGAAGCTGATGGAAGGAAAGGATTTATTTCGGCCTGTAGCTTCAAGGGGAAGCTTCATCGCGCTGGAGAAAGCATGGCAGAGCAGACAGCCATTGTCAATGTCACCTCAGCAGGGGGCATTAGAAGTGAGGCTGGGCTGCAATATCCCAAAGCCTGCCCGCAGTGACATCCTTCCTCCAGCAAGGCTGTACTTCCCAAAGGCTCCACAACCTTCTGGGGATTGTGTATTCAAACACACAAGGCTATGTGGGGCATTTTTTCGAGGTAAGGTCTCACTCTAGCCCAGGCTGACCTGGAATTCACTCTGTAGTCTCAGGGTGGCCTTATACTCTCGGTGATCCTCCTACCTCTGCCTCCCAAGTGCTGGGATTAAAGGCGTGTGCCACCACACCTGGCTGCTTTCCTTTTTTGTTTGATTGATTGACTCATTTCCAACGTTTCTCTTTGGTTCTTCAGAATCTCAGTTTCCTTGCTGAAGTTTTCTTCCATGTTGTTGAATTTCTCAACTATTTTTGGTAAATGTTCTTGTCTGCGTAGCTGACTTTTTTCCTCTAGGTCCTGAATTGACTTATTTTGCTCATCCACTTGTTTGAATCCTCTTTGAAGCCATTGAACATTTGTTTATTTTAGAGAGAGAAAGAGGGAGAGAGAGAAGAGAGAATGGGCGTGCCAGGGCTTCCAGCTACTGCAAACAAACTCCAGAGGCATGTGCCACCTTGTGCATCTGGCTTATGTGGGTCCTGGGGAATCAAACTTGGGTCCTTTGGTTTTGCAGGAAAGTGCCTTAACTGCTAAGCCTTCTCTCCAGCTCCCATTGAAAACTTTTTGAAACTAAGATTTTCAAATTCTTTTTCCGATAATTCAGTTATCTCACTGTCTTTGGATTCAGTTATTGAGGAGCTGTGGGATTTGGGAGGTGTTTAATAGATTGATTGTTGTGTAGTTTTATGTTGTGGTTTATACATCTGTCACGATGGATGTGTCTTTCAGCTTTTATTCTTTCTTTTTTCCCACCTTTTTGTTTGTCGGTTTTATCTTATGTGGGTCTTCGAAGTGAGTAATTTTCACATAGGCTTATAATCTTTAGAGGGGAGGAAACAGACAGCAGTAACAGGACTAATAATATAGCAACAGAACTGGAAATAAAATGCAACCAAAAGCAACTGGATCTTTCAGTTAAATCTTCCATAATGGCTAGGAAGCAATACTTCCTAGCAATACTGTCATGAAAAATGGAACTTAAGTATATTAAAAATTCTACTTAAGGGGCTGGAAAGATGGCTTAGTGGTTAAGGCACATGCCTGCAAAGCTTAAGGACCCCAGTTCGATTCTCCAGGTCCCACGTAAGCCAGATGCTCATGGTGGTACATGCGTCTGGAGTTCATTTGCAGTGGCTGGAGGCCTTGGCGTGCCCATTCTCACTCTCTCTCTCTCTCTCTCCCTCTCCCCCCTCCCTCTCTCTGTCTCTAATAAATAAATAAATAAATAAATAAAATCTTTAAAAAACAAAATTCTACTTGACTTTTAAAAAAGGACTTGGAAAAGGAAGAAGGGGAAGTAAAGTAGGAATTTGAAGCAAAGTATATGAGCTGAAGGCACATGAAATAATTAAACAGAGAGCGCACAGTATATACGCAGGAAAACAGTGATCATAAAATCTAATGGGGCAAGATGAACAAAAAATAATATAAAAGAGAAAATTTAAAGTAAAAATAAGGAGCAGGGAAGATGACTCAGTGGCTAAAGGCACTTACTTACAAAGTACTGGGTTTAATTCCCCAGTACCCACATAAAGCCAGATACACAAAGTGGCTCATGTATCTGGAGTTTGTTTGCAGTGACAAGAAGCTCTGGCATGCCCATTCTCTCTCTCACTTTCTCTCTCTCTCTCCTCTCTCTCTTCCTCTGTGTGTATGTGTGTGTGTGTCACTCTGGATAAGACAGTAAATCTCAATATTCTGAAAAAAAAAAAAAAGATTCTGGTGGTTATAGAAGTCCACTTGCGGTACTTCCACAATCAGACAACAACTTTTCCATGTTTCCAGTATTACACCTTCACACAAATCATGTTCATGTATTTAACTATTTGTATATATACCTGAATAGTGAATGGTCCATATTGTCCTTATAGTGTTACATAGGCACTCATAAAACTACATTTATATAATGTGAACCTTAAATATATTAACCAACTCAACTTAAAAATTAATGATGCCAGGCGTGGTGGTGCACACCTTCAATCCCAGCACTCAGGAGGCTGAGATAGGAGGATTACCATGAGTTCTAGGCCAGCCTGGGCTAGAATAAGATCCTGCCTTGAAAAAATAATTAATGCAAACTTAAGTATGATCAGTGCAATGGCTCTACTATGATTTAAATATGTATTCTGAATGGCTTCACTCTGAGAACTGAACAGCAAAATTTTCTTAAATTATGATTCTTCTATATTACTTTGATCACAAGAAATAAATGTAATCAATGAAGGAACTGGAAAGTCTAACTATTTTCAAGTTGGTATTTTTAGGATCCTACTGGAACTCTGTCTCGAGGTAATTCTTCAGACGAATGGAGGAAGTGGCTCATCCTCTCTTGCCTTTACTAAAATTTGTTTCATTAATTGTCTTCTCTCCATTGTTCTTGCTGCTTCTCCTTGTTGTGAATAAGTTGGATCCAATATTCTTTATTGCAAGGGCTGGAGAGATGGCTCAGTGGTTAAGGCGCTTGACTGCAAAGCCTAACGGCCCAGGTTCTATTCCCCAGGACCCACGTAATACCAGATGTACAAAGTGGCACATGTGTCTGGAGTTCATTTATTGCAGGTAGAGGCCCTGATGCTCCCATATTCATTCTCTTTCTTTTCTTACAAATAAATATTCCTCATCATGATGCACACAGGACTCCTCCCCTGCATGAAAACTCTTGGTGAGGCATAAAGTGAGGACAAGGAAGGAAGGAAGGAAGGAAGGAAGGAAGGAAGGAAGGAAGGAAGAAGAAAGAAAGAAAGAAGAAAAGAAAGAAAGGAAGGAAGGAATTGATTATAAATGAAACTGACTGATGACAACATACTGGGAAAGGGAATTGAATTTTCCCTACTTTGGAAGCACTCGGTGGACCTGAACTCAGCTGGGTTTAATGTACTTGTGTGTTTAGTGTTTCCTAGGAAGTGTTAGCCTGGGTCACTGCGGTGGCTCCTTCCTCCAATGCTCATGTGGCTTTCCAAAAGCAATTCACTTAGTTATCCCTCTCCCATTCTCTGAAAATTATAGTTCTGACTCACCAAAATTACATCCAACATTAAAGGTAAGTATGTGTATTTAATGAAGTTAGATTTGACTGTGGTTTGTGACGGAAGCCAAATCCAGAATACTGTACATTCTCATTGATTCCTGTGTATTCTGACCGAGGCAATCAAATGAATGTGCTTCATTTATTATCAGTTCCTTGACGTGAAAGGGACCTTATGTATCACTGAAAAAGCCCAGCTCAGCCCTGTGTCCAGCACCTTGCACACACGGTGTGGTTATTCAGCATTCGCTGAATAGTTTCATGTAGCTCAATGTTCCCATGTATACAGGAATACTTTCAACTGTTTTCCTCCAGGATGTCCTCACCTGTCTTCAGCTTATGTCTTCCCAGGGATCCCCTGTGATCCCTCCTCTTGCCCCTCCTCCCTTCAGTAGATCTATGCACATTTCCAGGCCATATATTAGTAAAAGAGACAAACACATCTAGGACAGTCAAATTAACTGAGGCATAATAAATGAATAATACCTGACAGGGCCTGGGGGAAGAGAGGGGATGTTGGTGAATGGGTACAGAGGGTCAGTTTATGATGAGGAGTGCCTTCCAGAGATGGGTCTGGTGATGGGTGCACAGCCATGTGAATGTACTCAATGCTGTTGGATGGTTCATTTAAAGTGGCTTCTGAAGCCATCTTTAATCCCAGCACTCAGGAGGTAGAGGTAGGAGGATCACCGTGAGTTCGAGGCCACCCTGAGACTACATAGAGAATTCCAGGTCAGCCTGAGCTAAAGTGAGACCCTACCTTGAAAAACCAAAAAAAAAGTGGCTTCTGGGGTTGGAGAGATAGCTCAGTGGTTAAGGTACTTGCCCACAAAGTCTAACTACCCAGGTTTGATTCTCCAGTGCCCACATAAAGCCAGATGCACAAAGTGGCACATGCATCTGGAGTTCATTTGCAGTGGCTGAAGGCCCTGGTGTGCATATCCTCTCTCTCTGTCTCTCCTTCTCTCTGTCTGTGTCTGTATATCTCTACTTGCAAAGAAATAAATAAAGTGCTTTTGGAAAAAGTATCTTCCATGGACTGGAGAGATGGCTTAGAGGTTAAGGCGCTTGCCTGCAAAGTCTAGGAACTCATGTTCGAATCTCCAAGTCCCACATAGCCAGATGCACAGTGACAGAAGCGTGCAATGTTGCACATGCGTACAAGGGGGAGTGCTCGTGTCTGGAGTTCATCCTCAGCAGCTGAAAGGCCCTGGTGTGTCCATTCTCCCCCACCCCCCACCTCTCAAAAATAAAAGAATAAAAAAACATATCTTCTAGCCAGGAGTGGTGGTACATGCCTATAATCCCAGCACTCAGGAGGCAGAGGTAGGAGGATCGCAGTGAGTTCAAGGCCACCCTGAGACTACATAGTGAATTCCAGGTCAGCCTGGGCTAGAGTGAGACCCTACCTCGAAAAACCAAACAAAAAAAAGTGGCTTCTATGGTGAATTTACATACACACACACACACACACACAGAGAGAGAGAGAGAGAGACCCAGTTCTAATGAGTGTCACAAGTAGAGCACCGAGAGGGCAAGGTGACAAGCCATCCCTTTCTAGTGGACAGGAAACTTCCGAGGGATGGACGGGTGAATCAGAACTGCTTGGTGTCGACACGAAGAGGACCCAGGGGAAGGACTGGCACTCAAGAGGTAGGAAGGAGCCTGTTGAGCACAAGTGAGTCACTGGGGTGCCGTCCATGATCAAGTGTGTAGCTCACTCCCTGGGTGTGTGTGTGTGTGTGTGTGTGTGTGTGTGTGTTATACTCACCTCCCTACTTCACTATTTCTCAGCTGCTTTGGTACACAATGATACTTACTGGATCTTGGATTCAGGTGTCCCCCATAAACTCAGGTGTTCTGAATGCTGGGTTCCCAGCTGATGGAGATTTGGGAATTAACGCCTCCTGGAGGCGGTGTATTGTTTGGGGCGGGCTTATGGGTGTTATAGCCCGTTTCCCCTTGCCAGTGTTTGGCACATTCTCCTGTTGCTGTTGTCCACCTGATGTTGGCCAGAGGATGATGTCCACCCTCTGCTCATGTCATCGTTTTCCCCTGCCATCGTGGAGCTTCCCCTCGAGCCTGTAAGCCAAAGTAAACCTCTTTTTCCCCACAAGCTGCTCTTTGTTGGGTGATTTCTACCAGCAATGCGACCCTGACTGCGACATCCCCCAACAACAATGGGAAGATGACCCATGTTCATTTCCTAAAATCTCCTTGTCCTTTGGACGATGACAATGTTTAGCCCAGTAAATGCCTTAGGTTGGTTTCAGCTCATTTTCATTACAGCCAAAATTGGTATTATTTGGCCTGCATGAGTTAATTCATATCATTAACCAATTAGCTAATTCCAAAGAAATGGCCTGAGAAAAGAACTGCGGTATGCTGGAATGTGGCCACAGCATAGCATCAATGACATGCTAACAGTTCCATGGAAGGCATCATTAGTAAACGTCATCTGTTGGAGCAGCTCACCATCAATACTGCTCTACAGTGACTAATGTCACAGCGAGGTTATATGGCACACCGTTTGACACATTCTTTGGAAAAGTTTATCGTGGGTGCCTGCTATGTACTGTTTTTAGTTTGGATGGGTGGCCCCCGATGGAGATTCAGGAGTTTTTCAAAGCTTCTTGGATCTCTAGCTACCTGGCTATTGGAGGTGTCACTGGGGACGGACCTGTTTCCAGACAAAAACCATGTGGAGTGCTGGAGTTCTGCGATCACAGAGTCCCTGGCGTGGGCTTGCTGCTGGGGCTGCTGGTGGTGTTTCTCTCTGCATGGACCTCTGAAAGGGGGCCAGCTTCTTCTGACATGACGGAACTCTCCCTCTATCTGTAAGCTTCAATAAAATCCCTTCCTCCCATAACTGTGCCTGGTTTGGGAGTTCATCCCAGCAACTGAAGCTGACCGTGACATAAACTATATGCAGAAATTGTCATCCAAATTGATCAGAATACTGACTCAGAATGGTAATTGTAGCAACTTATATTTTCCATTGTGAAATCAGAGGACTTTTAGAGAAAAGGTCTCATATAGGCTCCTCAGCAACCTGTAGCAGGCATATTTTTATTTTATTTTTTTATTTTAGAGGGAGAGAATTGGCGCGCCAGGGCCTCAGCCACTGCAATCGAACTCCAGATGCTTGCGCCACCTAGTGGGCATGTGCAACCTTGCACTTGCCTCACCTTTGTGCGTCTGGCTAACAGTGGGATCTGGAGAGTCGAACATGGGTCCTTAGGCTTCGCAGGCAAGCGCCTTAACCGCTAAGTCATCTCTCCAGCCCTGCAGCAGGCACACTAAGGGAGCTAAGGAGAATAGGCTGAGGCCCAGAATTCTGAGTTCCTGGCAACATGCAAGGAACTGTACATCCAAAAATGTTCTGAGTTCAGGTGCATCAGTGCATGTAGTGTGTGTTCCCTCCACAGGCACCGAGCCCTGGCTGTGATGTCTGTGATAAGCGTTACAGTGAAACTTCATTACAAGGGACAGTGATGACTGTATGATGTAATACATAGTTCCTAGCACATGTGATGTCCCTGATAACCAGAGGCAGTGAGGACCAGGATGATGGTGATGCTGTTTCTCTTATATCAAATTCGTAGTGATGTCAAATGAAATTAAGGTGAACAGGCAAGTGATATTTTTGTTGTTTCTATGAGGTAAAATTATCAGTCAATTTTTAACTGTTCCAGAATTTTTATTTAGAGCTATCTATACCATTGCATTAAAATAATTTGTAGGGTTTTTTTTTTTTTAGTTAAATACTCACTAAAAAGTAAAGGTAGGTAATGATCCAGCATATATGTCACTATATAATTAAAAACTATAACCTTCTTTGAGAAAAGGAACCCAAGGCTGGAGCATATGTGCTTGGTTGTAGTGAGTCATCATTAAAGATTCCATTCATGGGCTGGAGAGATGGCTCAGCAGTTAACATGCTTGCGTGCAAAGCCAAAGGACCCAGGTTTGATTCACCAGTACCCATGTAAAGCCAGATGCACAAAGTGGCACATACATCTGGAGTTTGTTTGCAGCAGCTGGAGGCCCTGCCATGCCCATTCTCTCTGTCTTCTCTCTATATCTCTTTGCTTATAAATAAATAAATAAATAAATAAATAATTTTTTAAAAAAATTCCATTCATATTCCTTTATATTTCTAAGTAAGGCTTATGTTTTGAATTTTCACTTACGTTAGTGTGCAGCTTTCTTTTTAAAGATAAATTTAAAGAGCATTTTTCTCT
Source organism: Dipus sagitta (assembly GCA_036346955.1). Taxonomy (NCBI): domain Eukaryota; kingdom Metazoa; phylum Chordata; class Mammalia; order Rodentia; family Dipodidae; genus Dipus; species Dipus sagitta. The sequence goes on along the minus strand of CM070781.1, from coordinate 48,799,846 downwards.
ATTTGTAGGGAGATAGAGAGAGCGTGAGACTGGACTCACCAGGCTCTCTTGCTACTGCAAATTCCAGATCCATGTGCCACTTTATGCATCTGGCTTTATGTGGGTTCTGGGAAACTTAACTTAGGCTGTCTGGCTTTGCAAGCACGCACCTTTAGCCTCTGAGCCTTTGTCATGCCCATTTTCTCTGTCTGTCTCTCTCCTCTCTATCTCCCTCTGCTTATAAATAAATAACTAAATAAATACTTAGAATAACTACCTACTTAAAAGGGTTGGAAATATAAAATAAAATTACTGCTCTATTTCTTATTTTGATTAAAATAATGTATTTAAGGTAGTTTTTTGTTTGTTTGTTTGTTTTGTTTTTCAAAGTAGAGTCTCGCTCTAGCCCAGGCTGACCCAGAATTCACGATGTAGTCTCAGGGTGATCAGCCTTGATCTCACAGTGATCCTCCTACCTCAGCCTCCCCAGTGCTAGGATTAAAGGCGTGTGCCACCACGCTCAGCTTAAGCTAGTTTCTCCATGTGTAAAACATAAAATTAAACTCTGGTGTTGCTCATGGATGCATGTAATACATATTTTATCCAGGGCAATATAGAAGTATTTGGATACTAGCTTGAATTATTACTATAAGCACTATTGATAGTTATAGGACACATATCACCCAAAAACGTCAGTTCAGTGGAGGAAAAATCATCTTGATTTAATACAAGCTACTTCCTGGGGCCTACAACAGTAGAAGTTAGGTACATGATTAAGAAAATCTTCAGTGAATGGACAGGAATTACTGAAATTTTCCAAACAGTTGCTGTAATTCAAGCAAGTGTTCACTCTGGTCATTACACATTATACACATGTATGGGAATGTCAACTGTGCCCTATAAGCATATATAATCGGTATGTATCAACTTAAATAAATACATTTTAGGGACAGAGAGATGGCCTAGCGGTTAAGGCACTTGCCTGCAAAGCCTAAGGACCCCGGTTTGATTCCCCAGGACCCATCTAAATCCAGATGCACAAGGTGGTGTATGCATCTGGAGTTTGTTTGCAGTGTCTAGAGGTCTTGTCATGCCCATTGTCTCTCTTTCTGTCTCTCAAATAACTAACTAAAATATTTAAAAATTTAAAGAATAGAATGAAAAAATATTTATGTACTTTTTTTACTTATTTGGCTTGTTTGTTGGTTTGAGAGAGGCAGATAGAGAGAGAGAATGGCCGTGCCAGGGCCTCTAGCCTCTGCAAATAAACTCCAAACACACGCACCTCCTTGTCTATCTAACGTGAGTAGTGGGGAACCGAACCTGGGTCCTTTGGCTTTGTAGGCAAGTGCCTTAACCGCTGAGCCATCTCTCCAGCCCAAATAAATATCTTTAAGAGCATATTCAGGAGGTGAGGAGATGGCTCAGCGGATAAAGCGTCCGTCACTTAAGCATGAGGACCAAGGTTCCTCAGGAGTGGGAGTCGGGGGGCCTTGGGGCAAACTGGCTAGCTAGATTAGTCTAGTGAGTGAGATGAGGGTTCGAGTGAGAGACTGCCTCTAAGAGCACATGCACATACGTGCCCCATGTGCACATAAACAGGCATGCACACCACACACATACACACACGTGCAAAAGAAGCAGTGTAAGAAAGTGTGTTCATGTTCCCACTTCATCGTCCCTCACCTCCCAGTTTTCTCCCTTCCCCACTTCTCTGTAAGATCTGAATACAATGTGATATTTTAAATTTCAAAAACAAAAACAAAAACGTGTGTTCATGTTAGCTCATTAGAACTGGGTCACATTCCCGAGCCAAATAGTTTAAAATGTGGCATTGTAATTGCAGTCGTGGATATAACCACATCTTTAGGTTAAAATAAAGCTCAGTTTGTTTACATAGGACTCATCTAGTTTCTGGTCCTGAAAGCAATAAACTATAAAATACCAAAGTAAAGAGAGAAGAAAGGAATGTTCAGTTGTCTTATCCCAGCCTCAAATCAGCAAAGTTCTGGCCTAATTACCTAATTGCCTAATTGCCCAGTTACCTAATCTGCCTTCTTCTCTCTCATCCTCCTTAAAGGGCCTGAGCATGACCATAACGACCATTCACAGTAATCTGAGAATGACTAATCCGACTTGAACAATTTTTGCAGAATTTGGATTTTTTTTTTTACCAGATATCTGTCAACCTCAGTACATGATAGTTGCAGGATTTCTGGCTAGACCACAAAGACAAAAAAAAACCAAAACAGTCAGGATACAGGTAGTGAGAATCCGAGAGTGGCCTAGGCAGGTTTGTTGGTAGTTCTGTCCATGCCCGGTCACTGCTGGTCACCTCTCCAGGTCTTCCTCACTTCCAACCCCACAGTTTTTCTCCTATGTCAGAGGAGATGTCATTGGTCTCTGGGGATTTTTAAAGGCTCAAAGCTGCTCTTTTCAAAAGAAAAATTTTAAATGTCCTTAGTAAATCTTTCCTTTTTTTAATGATGGATGGAGCCAAGTCAAAAATCAAACCAGTCACTAACTTGATCAAAACAAATTCTTCACTAGCCTAAAACACTGAATAATGTAAACAGGCAATTTTTTTTAGTTTAAGGCCTTGTGCTTCTGGAATAAGGAACCGACTGAGTTTGGGGATGTGGAGGAAGGGGGGAATGTTCACTTTGTGTGCTGCTTTTCTGTCCTCTCTCATGATGTCACCATGACCTATGAACAGTAAGGTCCGTTGAACCATCTTTCACATCTTCCCCCTGGTCTTCTCTACCATGGCCTGAATAAGTCCTGAATATGCCCAGGTAGCCTGGCAATTATCTTCACGTCCCGTCCCTCCAACTTCCCACAAAGCATTAGAATGATCTTCCTAAAACACACGTCTTACCTCACCACCTGCCCACCTGAAGGCCTCGATGGCTTCTTGTCTTCCACATAATGGCCCACATTTTCGTGCAGTAAGCCAACTCCTCCCTCATGAATGGGCCATCTGTCTCCACATGCCTCCATTCACTCTCCCCGTCAGATGGTTCATTACTGGTTATCTGAACATCCCGGCCACATCCTAAGCCTCTTCTGTCTGGAATTCCTCTTTTCACTTAGCCCCCTGAACTGCCCCCCAACTGTAAACAAAAATCATCACCCCCTCTTCCCCCTGGTACTTTATGCAGTACAAAATATAACAATGTATGATACCATATAACCTACTGTAGTTTTTCTGTCTGCCTCTCTACATCCATGCCAAAGGAATGAGTTCTGTCAAGACAGGGATTACATTGTTTCTGAAGCATAAATGATTTTCTGGGACAAAACTGTCAAGTTCAAATACTGAGAAAGCATCCAAAGAGTTGAATCTCCTTAATAAAATCTACTTTTATACCTCTCAAAAGCAGAATTTCTTAGGATGTAGCCTCTACTCATTCATTGGTTCAATCACTTAACTGTTGAATACCTGCCGGTGGGTAAGAGTGGTGGGCATTTGCCATGTCAAAGGAAAGGAGAGGTTCCTTGGGGAACCTTTGCCAGTCCTGACATGGGCACTCCCTGCAGTACTGGAACTGCTCTGCAGTCCACAAATGCTACTAAGTAAAAGATGTTTGTCCTGACATAGGGCCCTTTACCCCGCGGTCATTTTTGCTCTTTCTAATGGAACATCTGACTGATCTAATGGACAGGAGGGTGAACTCTCCAATGGGAAGGTCAAGTTCAGATTCCAAGTTTGATGCTAAATTTTGTTTTGTAGCTTAGGAGGTAAAAGTCCAATTTTTAAATTTTATTTATTTATTTATTTATTTATGAGACAGAAAGAGAGAGAAAGATAGGGAGAGAGAGGATGGGCACAGCCAGGACCTCCAGCCACTGCAAATGATCTCCAAATGCATGCGCCACCATGTGCATCTGGCTTACAAGGGTTCTGGAGAGTCAAACTTGGATCCTTAGGCTTTGCAGGCAAGTGCCATAACTGCTAAGCCATCTCTCCAGCCCCCAAGAGATGTTTTGAAGTCTGTTTGCAAAAAAGTCTCCTCTGTAGAGTCTGACTGTCATATCTCAGCCCAACAAACCTCCCCTGAGCTCTCTTAGCACTAGTCAGAGTGCTGGGGCCTTAGAAGAGTTGACCCCATTCCTGCTGTCCAGGAGATGACGGTATGGGGGAGGGGTATACCTCAGTTGTTCCTGGCCACTGTGTCAAGTACAATATGTATAACATAATATTTTAGCCAATGACAGATCACACATGGGACAACGGTCCAATCATTTATGTGGAGCTGAAAATTATTTTCTAATTTTTCATATAGATGACATTTTTTATTAAGAACTTTAATATATGAACATGCAGTAATTTGATTGCGTTCTCATCCTTTTGTCCCTTTTTGTCCCCTCTCCCCTGACCCCATTCTCTGAGGACCCTCCTCTTTCAAGATAGTCCTTCCTCTGTTTTGCTGTCTCATTCTTTTTGTCCTCCATGTCAAAATGTTGATGGGCTCAGAACCATGCTGGTCTCGTGTGGCTATTGGTACCACGGTGGCTCATGAATGCACCAGTTGATTTGTGTCAGGGGGACAGCACCCTACAATATGCCTGTGTGCCTTGTCTAAAATCACTTTTGCCTAGTGATGTCTTAGCTCCTTCAAGGCCATAACTTCACACATTCCTCACATGTTCGTGTGACACTTTCACAAATAAACCTACTGCCTGCCAGTCATAGGAAAGAAAGGAACAATCATGCACAATACAAAATACCTGACAATAATAAATGGCACTTGACTGTTTCATTATTTATTATTTGGTACCTTTTCTTATTTTATATATATTTTTAATTTTTATTTATTTATTTGAGAGAGAGAGAGAGAAAGAAAGAAGCAGAGAGAGAATGGGCACTCCAGGGCCTTTAGCCACTGCAAACAAACTCCAGACGCATGCACCACCTTGTACATCTGGCCCACATGGGTCCTGGGGATTCGAAACTGGGTTCTTAGGCTTTGCAGGCAAGTGCCTTAACTGCTAAGCCATCTCTCCAGCCCCCTCTTATTATTTTGGAGTGAACACCTTCCCATTTATAAAAAGCAGTTCACTGTAGCACAGTGCGCCACCACGGCAGTCGCTGCACGCGTCTCGTTGGCTATGTCTCCAGAACTTCGTTTTCTCATGGGCCTGACTTAGGGCTGTGCTCTTCATGGCCCCAGGAGTATGAGACCATACCATACCTACACCATACTGTTCGTGTCTACAGAAGACTGTAACCTAGATTTCTGTCACTCTGTGACAAAACAGTGCATTTCTCAGAACATGGCCCTGTGGTTAAGCATCTCATGACTGCGTACCACAGACTGGATGGCTTCACAGCAGGCGTTTATTACTCATATAAGTGAATCTGAGGGAAACTCCCAAAGTAACGTTTCAAAAAGATATTTAAGCACTAAGAATTTCTTTTTTTTTTTTTTTTTTGGTCTTGTTTTGTTTTTGGTTTTTCAAGGTAGGGTCTCACTCTAGCTCAGGCTGACCTGGAATTCACAATATAGTCTCAGGGTGGCCTTGAACTCACGGCAATCCTCCTACCTCTGCCTCCCAGGTGCTAGGATTAAAGGCGTGTGCCACCATGCCCAGCTTTTTTTTTTTTTTTTTTTTTTTTTTGAGGTACGGGTCTCACTCTAGCCCAGGCTGACCTGGAATTCACTATCCAGTCTCAGGGTAGCCTCGAACTCATGGTGATCCCGCTACCCTACCTCTGCCTCCCAAATAAATGCTGAGATTAAAGGCGTGCGTCATCATGCCCACACCTGGCAGTACGTTTTTAAAAGATTATATAGGTTCTCATAGGATGAATTTGGCAGACAATCTTTATTGGCCTTACTTTGGTAAAAGTCCTAGTGGAAACAGGAAGACATCGCACAGTTTTCATTTTGTCGGCCCTGATAAGGCACAGGGTCTTGGTCACCCTCCCTCCGGAGCTAGACTCTTCATAATCTAGCTGGCCCATTTTGCCTGTGAACTTTGAGAAAGGTTTCTTTTGCATATGTCTCATGTGTATGCTGCTAATGTGAGCCCACTGTCCAGTTTGAAGGTTGAGGGGTCAGCTGGGTGTGGGTATGTGTGTGCTGGTTTTGCAGGCAAGGCCTCATAGACACACTTGAACTTGTTGAAATCACTGTGTTTCCAAATCAGGCTTTGTGACCCGAGAGCCTGGCTTCTTCAGACTCCTAATGTTTTATAGTGGCAGGCATGGTCACATCTGCCATCTAGCAAGCTCCTCCTAGTTTCAAGGTAGCTTGAAGCTTGTGAGGAAATAGATCAGTTAGGTTGCTCTGTGTACATTCCATCAGAACAAAGTTGACAATCGACATGGCTAGCTCGCTCGGGAGGCTAAGTGAGTCACTTGCACACAAGAAAGATATGGCCCTTCAGTGTGTGCACTGAGTTTCTTGAGGGTCGGTGGTTTCTCCTTTGGACAGTGTTGGCTGGATGGATACTATTGGCTTTATTTCCATGTAGACCATGCCTCGTGTTCCAGCATTCTTAGAGGTTAAGGACTAGGGGCATAGCTCAGTGGTAGAGTGCTTGTCTGCATATACTAGGTTCTGAGTTTGTTCCCTACCATTGCAGGGAGAGAGAGAGAGAGAGAGAAACACAGAGAGAGAAACAAAGAGAGAAGCAGAGACACAGAGAGAGGTTAATATCACATATATTATCCTTAAATGTATTACTTTCCTGATTTTTGGTCTAGAACCCTTTGAATTTCCCTTTCTAATCTTTGCGCATGTAATGAGCTTTTTCAATAAGCTAGGGTTTTGTTTCTTTGTTTGTTTTTGTCCCTGTCCCCATATATCTTATGCTGCTCAAGTAGATGTAGCTTGCCTGGGATGAGCTAAATAAGTCAGTTTCAGGCAAGATGTTATTTTTAAAGCTCGCATCTTCCTTACTAAGTTTGCTGTAAAAACACTGCTCAAGAAAATTAAGAAAATAACATAGCAATAGAAATTCCCTGTGAGCTATTATTGTAAGTAGTAGCCATTTATATTTCTGCCCCTATATTGGCTTGTTCTCTATCAAACTCCCAGCACAGGCTCTTAATACATTTTCCCCCTTTGGGGTGTGCTCTTCCAGACGCCATCTTCGGACTCCCTTATTAACTGGATCTATCAATGTCGGGATCACTTGGCTTATTGCCTTGACTAAAGGCCATTTTCTCCATTTGCTGTGTGCATTCATTTTGTTTTGATGCAACCCTAAAAACATTCTTGATTTATAGTAGGAATAAGGATTTGGGATATTCATCTGTTCCTTGAAGTCATTCCCTCAACTCTAATGCAAACACTACCAATTTATTTAAAATTTTATCCATTGACTCAGTCTCACAGTACGTATGACTTCCAACCACCTATGTTGTAAAGCTTCAAAGATGAAATTTATAAGCTGGGCGTGGTGGTGCACACCTTTAATCCCAGCACTTGGGAAACAGAGGTAGGAGGATCACCATGAGTTGGAAGCCGCTCTGAGACTACATAGTGAAGGCCAGGTCAGCCTGAGCTAGAGTGAGACCCTACCTGGAAAAAACAACAACAACAAAAAGATTAAACTCATGTATGAAAATTAACAGTGCCATTTTCTTAGTAATCTTCTAGAATCTTATTTTGTAACCCCAGTCACTGAAGACTCAATTTATTACAATGGTCTAGTTATATTAATACAACTAAACAATAATTTTATGCTATCCTTTTTAAAATAAAATCACCAGTGAGACCAATCACCAATAAGAAAAACTCGGAGAAAAGAACCCCCCCCCATACACACCACTGTTATTTAAATTCTGATTTAAATCAATGTCCTATTAAGAAAGTTAAAGCAGAGCTGGAGAGATGGCTTAGCACTTAATGCACTTGTCTGTGAAGCCTAAGGACCCACGTTCAGTACCTACATAAGCCAGATGCACAAGGTGGTGCCGAGCATCTGGAATTCATTTGCAGTGTCCAGAGGTCCTGGTGCGCCCATTCTCTCTGCCACCTCTCTCTCTCCCTCTTCCTCTCTCTCTCTCTCACAAATAAATAAATAAAATAAAATTTAAAAAAAAAAAAACAAAAGAAAGTTAAAGTAGGAATGGGAGATAGCTTAGCAGTTAAAGGTACTTGCTAGCAAAGCCTGCTGGCCCAGGTTTGATTCCCCAGTGCCCACATAACACCAGATGCACAAAGTGGCTCCTGCATCTGAAGTTTATTTGCACTGACAGGAGGCCCTGGTGCGCCCATACTCATTCATCCACTCCCTCTATCTCTTGGTCTCTCTTCATAAATAAATAAAAACCTTTTTAAAAGAAGAAAGCTAGGGCTGGAGGGATGGCTTAGCAGTTAAGGTGTTTGCCTGCAAAACCAAAACCCAGGTTCAGTTTCCTAGGACCCATGTTAGCCAGATGCACAAGGGGGGGGGGCAGGCATCTGGAGTTCGTCTGCAGTGGCTGGAGGCCCTGGTGTGCTCTCTCTCTCTCTCTCTCTCTCTCTCTCTCTCTCTCTTTCTCTCTCTCCCTCTCTCTCTCCCTCTTTCTCTATCAAATAAATTAATTAATTAACTTGAATTAAATAAAGAAGAAAGCTAAAGTAGTTTCGTGTCTGTTCTAAACTCTACTAAGGGATTTTTTTTTACGTCCCCCTCAGTAGATAATCAGGGCAAAAATATCCAAAGAAGTCAGGAAGTTTTTACATTATGATAAAAAAGTCAGTAAGATGAATTTGAAAATATTTTGTAAAAAAAAAAAAGAACAGAAAGATGTGCTCAACCTGTACAATACAGGTTTTTCTATGAGTGATTTTCTTACTGATATTCTTCAGGTCTACAGTTTCTTACTTAAAGCCCTTAGGCCATGTGTTTAAGAATTAAGAATTGAATAAATAAATGTGCTATCAGCAATCCCATACATTAATAATGTGTGATGCTGTAATGACCCCCGTTTGGCCTCGGGAAGAACTGTGCAATGAACTCGAACACTTGTGCGGCCGGCACACGAACGGCTGTGAGTAGAAATCGTGAATGAATCGTGGTCACATTTCAGGTATGTTTTGACACCAAACGAATTGAGGTCAAGTTTCACTGCCGGATGAGTTACGAAACCTAGTTTGGAGCTCTTTTGATTTCAAAATTGCTCACCCAGCTTGGCGAACTCTACCGTCATTATTATGATTATCATTATATAGCTCAAGCTGGGATTAGGCAGGGAGGAATATCACCGAAAACATAATTGCCCTCACCCACAGTGGGAACGGTTCCCGCGCCCAGGTGTCCACTCATTAGCTCGTCTGCAGGGACTCTCAGGTCGCCAGCACCAGCTGGGTGGTGGAGCTGATTAAAACACGACCGTGTTGAGAACAGTTTGGATGCACGTGATTACCGTGGGTTTCCTGTGCTTCATCAGATCCCATCGTCAGCTGGTTATGTAAGCAGAGACCCAAACTCTATGTTTACAAATCTTGCCTTGGGCGTGACACATTCACAAGAAATACCCAAATATGCAGATAAAAATACGAGGCTTGCCGGGCGTGGTGGCGCACGCTTTTAATCCCAGCACTCTGGAGGCAGAGGTAGGAGGATCGCCATGGGTTCGAGGCCACCCTGAGACTACATAGTGAATTCCAGGTCAGCCTGAGCTAGAGTGAGACCCTACCTCAAAAAACCAAAAAAAAAAAAAAAAAAAAAAAAAAAAAAAAAAAAAAAACGAGGCTTAACTTGGACTTGCAAAACAGTCTCTGCAAGATCAAGGAAAAAACAGTAAATATTTTTTAGAAAATGGCTATCAAAGCAGGGACATTTAAAATACTTCTCTATGCAGAAAGTTCATTCATGAAACAAACTTTTATAGGCTATGAACCTTCAATCCAAAGTTCCTTGGACTCCTGTATGAAATGACATTCAGAAATAGAGATTCCACTCCTGTCATTTTTAATCTAAGTCATGAGAGGCCACTTTTTTTGATGTTTAAGAGTCCTTCACTTGGGCGGATACAGGACTTTGGGACTCTCTAGAGCCATTTACATTCATTATAATCACTTATAATCCAACTGTACTTTCAGTTGAGAGCAATTCTGAAACCTTGAGATCGAGGTCATGAAGTTAAATAACGCAGGGTGGCTGGAGTACATCTTATTTTTGGTGTGGAAGATTCAAAAGTGAGTCAAAAACGAATCTTAAGACTTCACAAGTAACAACCCAAAATGGAACATTTCAATTCTATCCCAGGGTTACAGATTGAAATGACTCTCATGAAATCACACCCTCACAAAGTAGAAGATCACAGAATGAAATCATCAATCAAACCTTGGGGGGAAAATGAAGATATTATCCACTTGACGGCTTTGTAAGTCTTAAATGAGTACTTTGTGTGCTTGGAAATGACAAGCGACTGACAGAGGAGAGGTATGGACGGGCAATTGGACCCTTCTCTGCTTTGTCCCCAGAGGATGCTAATAACATTTGGTTGATATTTAGAAGGAGCTTATATAGTCTCTGGACTATCCTCTGGCCATAGAAGAATAACGATGGTCAGTTATCCTGGGTGACCGGATCTAGATCATGATCTGATTATAGTGTTTAAAAAAAAAAATACACACAATGATTGGAGATGGGAATGCTAACATTTGACAAGTGGAATAGTACTAATTGTAAGTTTAAAAAAAAAGAAGACTAGGGCTGGAGAGATGGCTTAGTGGTTAAGCGCTTGTCTGTGAAGCCTAAGGACTCAGGTTCCAGGCTCGATTCCCCAGGAGCCACATTAGCCAAATGCACAAGGGGGCGCACGCGTCTGGAGTTCGTTTGCAGTGGCTGGAGGCCCTGGCGCGCCCATTCTCTCTCTCTCTCTATCTGCCTCTTTCTCTGTCTCTCTCAAATAAATAAATAAAAATAAGCAAACAAACAAACAAACAAAAAAGACTAGCCGGGAGTGGCACATGCCTTTAATCCCAGCACTCAGGAGACAGAGGTAGGAGGATCACAGAGAGTTCAAGCCACCCTGAGACTACATAGTTAATTCCAAGTCAGCTTGGACTAGAGTGAAACCTTACCTCAAAAAAAAAAAAAAAAAAAAAAAAAAGACTAACATCTCAGGAAAAATGATATGGTAGCAGTCCATTCTCCAAGAAAATGTTTCCTCATCCTTTCTGCATCTATGGCGTGGGGCAAGTTATTTCATTTCCTTAATGTATTAAAAGCAATCCAAATGATTTAACAAAGTCTCATTATAATGGTTTTAAATTTTTTTACATGTTCTTGGGGTATCGAGGTAGTCAGAGGAAGAAAAGAAACAAAACACTTGCCTTGTTCATGAAATTTATTTTCCCTCCCAGATCCTCCCAAAGCAACGTGGAACTACTGTTACATCAGGACTCATAGGAACTGGTGTAAATGGCAGTCAGAAGAGCTCTGCATGATAGCATTTCCTCCTGTAAGAGTTCCCTCCGAAAGAAAAGCACATCAATGAATGTGTTAACGACTTTCTCTCCAACAGGAAGTGCTTTTATTTATTTATTTTATTTTAATTTTATTTATCTTTTGGTTTTTTGAGGTAGGGTCTCACTCTAGCCCAGGCTGACCTGGAATTCACTCTGTATTCTCAGGGTGGCCTCAAACTCATGGTGATCCTCCTGCCTCTGCCTCCTGAGTGCTGGGATTAAAGGTGTGCACCACCTGGCTGTAAGTGCTTTTTTTGGTAATGTGTGTGTGTGAGAGAGAGAGAAGAAAGACAGAGAGAGAGAGAGAGATGTGGTGCATGCATGTGTCCATAAAGCACCCGTGTGCTCCCTTGCAGCGGGGTGTTCTCTCCTTCCAAAGTCAGAGAGGAACATCAGGCATCCGCTCCGTCACTCTTCCCCCCTTTCTGACTTGAGCCCAGAGTCTCGTGCCGATCCTGGAGGTTGCCATGGACCTCCAGTGGTTCTCCAGCCTCTCTCCCCTGTGGGCCTGAGGTTACGGCCGGGGCATGCCCGGCTCTTACGTACATCCTGGGGACTAAGCTCAAGCAGTCTCCCAAGCCTTCTCAGGCCCTCGTGCTTGCAAAGGAAATGCTAATAATTGCTGAGGAAATTTGCAGCTGTCAATTGCACGAATGGAATCACGTTAGATTTGGAGGCTCTGCGTACGCTATCTGATGCTCTCCTGTCATATCTAAGTGACAAGTGACAAGAGAGCCTTTCATCAGTGTTACATACATGCACCCGGCTTCTAATAGTTCTGCTAAGTTTTCCTTTTATCAATTCATTCCCAGACTCTATTCACACTCCAGTAGAGCTCAGTGACTGCTCACATCTTTCCTTTGACACCTCAGATTCTGAAGGGTCAATAGCTTTCCCTGAAAACCAGAAGGAACTAAAGAGTTAATAACTATCCCTAAGGCAAGACGGCCGAAAAAAGGCAACAGAGGAGTTCAGCCTGGCTCCTCTGATTGATGTACTCCCCTTAGTTCAGGCAGCCCTGAAGGACCAGAAGCCATCTGGGTATCCTTCCTTAGACAATCCTGGCTGAAGAAGCCTGTTCTGAACAAGGACACAAACAAGCTACAAGTTCCTTATCAGCTGCACCTGGTCCAGTCTGTTTTTCTTAGGATCCTTCTTATAAACCTCCACCCTAGCCTGGCTCAGTGCTTCAGCCTTCATCCCACGGGAAGGCTGCTGCCCCTGGCTGTTTCTCTCGATAAACAGTCTGTCTGTAGAGATCAAGTCCCGTGTTCTCTTTTGCTTTTCTCTTACACTTTCCTTACAGAACTTTGTTTTAACTTTATTTATGAGAGAGATCGAGAATGGGTACACCAGGGCCTCTAGCCACTGCAAAGGAACTCCAGATGCTGGCTTAATGTGGGTTCTGGGGAATGGAACCTGAGTCCTTAGGCTTTGCAGGTAAGTATCTTAACCACTAAGCCATCTCCCTAGCCTGACACTCAGATTCTTAAGCCACTGTTTTCTTTTTTATTTATTTTATCTGAGAGAGTGGGGGGCAGGTAGAGAGAGAGAGAGAAAGAGAGAATGGGCATACCAGAGCCTTCAGCAAACTAACTCCAGATGCATGTGCCACCTTGTGCAGCTGGCTTACGTGGGTCCTGGGGAATCAACCTTAACTGCTAAGCCATCTCTCCAGCCTGAGTATGTTTTCTTAGTGATGAAGTTCTGTGTTTTGATCTATATTTATGGAAAATTGGCTTATTTCTTGCATGAGCTTCTTGAAAAGAGTTTCCATGAAACACGGAGGCATTGATTTTCCCACAGCTTTAGTAACTTTCATGTAAATGCTAGTGTTTGTGAAGATGGAGAAACTTTGCTAGAAGACAGGAGCTTTGGGGTCTTAGTATTGGTTGTATAGCGACCATTTTTAAAAATATTTTATTTATTCATTTGAGAGAGAGTTGATAGAGATTTAGAGACAGAGTTAGAGAGAATGGGCACACCAGGGCCTCCAGCCACTGCAAAAGAACTCCAGACGCATGTGCCCCCTTGTGCATCTGGCTAACATAGGTACTGGGGAATCGAACCTGGGTCTTTAAGGCTTTACAGGCAAGTGCCTTAACCCCTAAGCAATCTCTCCAGTCCGCGGTCACTTTTCTCTGGTCTGGAAAAGGTCAAGGCCTCCCTAAGCACGGGCTCTTGGCAGACGCATGGCTGAGGGGCTCCTGTTCCTTCTCCAAAGACACAACGAGCCGCACTGACCCATCAGCAGAAGCGACGCGCAGAGGCGACAAGCACATTCAGCCGAAATCCATGCAAGCAAGACTTTCTAAAGGATAAAAAGTGGGTATCCCACGCTTTGAATGATTTTGAAAATAATGCCAAAAGGATGAAAAGAGAACCAAAGGAAATTTCATGTTTGTAAGTTTTTATAAGTGTTTTCAAAACTGTGATGGAACAATTGGTGATTCTTAGCCCTCCCCCACCAAAAAAAAAAAACGTTAATGTTGACCTCAAATTCATACATTGTGTAAAAATTAACTGAACAGTTAATCACAGACAAATATAACCGTTTAGGAGAAAAATCAGAGAAAATCTTCAAAACTTAATGCAAAGTGTTTTCACTTAGTGTTTTAGTGTTGGACACTAAAAGTGTGATGAGTAAGAGGAAAAATTCAACAAGTTGGACCTTATCAAGATTATACTTAGTAAGATTAAAGTTTTTTTTTTGCTGGGGAAAAGACTTTGTGAAAAGAATTAAAAGAGGGAATTTCAAAGGGGAAAGTGGGGGGGGAGGGTACTACCATGGGATATTTTTTATAATCATGGAAAACATTAATAAAAATTGAGGAAAAAAAAGAAAGACAAAAAATGAAAATAAAAATAATATCTTTAATAGCCCTAAAAAAAAAGAATTAAAAGAGGATCTATAGCTATGAGTCTAGTCAGTGGTAGAACCCTTGCCTGGCATTCACAGGGCCATGGGTTTGATCCTTACAGCCAACCAAACAAGAATGACAACAAAAAACAGGACAGGAAAACACTTTTGAAACATATATTCACATACTCAACATAAAACAGAATTTATACAGAATTCTCCAAAACTGACAGTAAAAAAAAAAAAAAAAAAAAAAAAATCCACTTAGAAAACGGGCCAAGGACACAAACAGTTCAGGGAAGGGGGCATGCAGATGGTACACTGGCACATGACAAGATGCCCACCATCAGTATTGGAGAGATGCAGATCCAAACCACAAGAACACACCCTCACACACCCATGGGAATGGCTGAAACAAGACAAAAACAGTGCTTTCAGGGATGTGGGGAAATTGGATCTCACACTGTATACGGGCATATGAAACAGTATGGCCGCTCTAGAAATAGTCCATCGATCTCTCTTAAAACTAAACACGTATTTCCCATACAACCAATGCACTACTGGGCATAGAGGAGAAAAACAATTTGTCCTGTAAAAGAATGCCTGGAACAGATTTTTTCTTTTTTTTCTTTTTTGTTTTTCGATCTAGGGTCTTACTCTAGCCCAGGCTGACCTGGAATTCACTCTGTATTCTCAGGGTGGCCTTGAATTAAAGGTGATCCTCCTACCTCTGCCTCCCGAGTGCTGGGATTAAAGGCGTGCACCACCACGCCAAGTGAAACAGCTCTTTCCTAATAGTAACATCTAGAAACACCCCAAATCTCTTTGGCAGGGGAGTGCTTACATGTGATATAATAAAAGGAACAGATGACAAATGTGAACAATGTCTATGGAGCTCATGCAAGTTATGCTGAATGAAAGAAAACTTAATCTCCAAGAAGAACACGCAATATGCTTCCATTTTTATACCACTGTTAAGATAATCAAATAAAATTATAGAGGTGAAGAACAGGTTAGTGGCTGCCAAAACTTAGGGGTCAGGAGAGGATGCTGAGAATGGTTATCAAGGTGACATAGAGGACACTTGTTGTCATGGAAATGTTCCGTGTCTTGATTATAGTGGTTATAAGAATCTACATATTTGGGGGCTGACGAGATGGCTCGGCGGTTAAGGTGCCCAGTGTTGCAGCCGGGTTCACTCTGTTGGCAGAAAACACCTGACCACGAGCAGCTTGTGGGGGGGAAAGGGTTATTTTGGCTTATAGACTCAAGGGGAAGCTCCATGATGGTGGGGGGAAACAACGGCACGAGCAGAGGGTGGCCATCACCTCCTGGCCAACATCAGATGGACAACAGCAACAGGAGAGTGTGCCAGACACTGGCAAGGGGAGAGCTTTCAGAACGCCTAAGTTTATGAGGGACACCTGAATCAAACCACCACACCCATAAAGCCTAATGACTCAAGTTCGATTCCCCAGTACCCACATAAAGCCAGATGCACAAAGTGGCCCATGGGTCTGGAATTCATTTGCAGAGACTAAATGCACGTATTCTGTCTACATACTTGATGCAATTGCACAGGGCTTCACACATATGCATATACACACACGAACGCATGTACAATCTGAAGAAGCTGCAGGACTTACTAATGTCAGTTTCCTGTTTTTTTTTTAATTTTAATTTTTTTAAAGGCAGGCCCAACCAACTGGTGATATATATTATCTTTAGGCTGCGTAGGCAAGTGCCTTAACCTGCTGTGCCATCTCTCCAGCCCAGTTTCCTGGTTTTGATACACATATACCAAGAAAAAAAAAAAAGATTATAAGAGAAGTCTATGGTGGAAGATGACTATAATTCCAGAATTTGGGAGCTGACAAAGTCAGGCCTAGTGGTGCAGGCCTGTAACCCCAGTAGGCAGAGGCAGGTGGATTACAAGTTTAAGGTCTGCATGGGCTATTGACAGAGTTCAAGGGCAACTTGTGTGACTTAGGGAGACGTTGTCCTAAAGTAAAGAGGTTTTAGTTATGTAAGTCAGCAGTGAAAGTGCTTGCCTAGCAAGTGTAAGGCCCTGGATTTAATTCCACTAGGACTGGTTTTATCTAATGCTTTTAAATTCTTATTTATCTAATTCTTTTAAACTATACATCAACTTTTAAATTGGGGTTGAAATTTACTAACAATGCAATTAGTTTACATCAGAAGTCACACTCAGATTACTTATTTATTTATTTTTTTCTTTTGAGACAGGGCCTCACTGTGTAGACCAGACTGGCCTCAAACTCATTATTTGTGTGCCAGGGCGTGTATATAGAGGAGGCCTATGACGGCTTTTGGGGTGGTCCTATGTGGTCCACTTTAAAAATCAGAGCTAAGGGGCTGGAGACATGGCTCAGTGGTTAAGGCGCTTGCCTGCAGAGTCTAACAACCCTGGTTTGATGCTCCAGTACACTTGTAAAGCCAGATTCACAAAGTGGTGCATGCATGTGGAGTCCATTTACAGCAGCTAGAGGCCCCGGCACACCCATTGTATCTGTCTGTCTCTCCGTGCTTGCAAATAAATAAAGAAAAATGTAGTTTTAAAAATAAGAGCTAAAATTGAGATACTAGAAATTTAAGGAGTAAGCATTACCCTTTTTATGGCATCAACTAACATGTAACTTGCTTTTATATTTAGAAATTCCTTACAAGTCTCAATTATTTTAACTTTTTTTAAGTGTCATATTATACCTACTTTTTTTCTCTTTTCAATTACTTTTGGCCAAAAATGATTCAATTTTGATCTGAACACATCTATATGGAGAATTTACATAATTTTCATAAATAATTGACTTTTGTTTTATTTGTTTGAGAGAGAGAGAGAGAGAATGGGCACACCAGGACCTCTAGCCACTGCACAGGAATTCTAGATGTATGTGTCACCTTGTGCATCTGGCTTACATGGGTTCTGGGGAATCAAACCTGGGTCTTTAAGCTTTGCAGGCAAGCACCTTAACTTGTAAGCCATGTCTCCAGCCCAATAATGAGCTTCCTATAAAATACACACACACCCCAAAATAATACGTTTAGATTGGTTGGGGCCTGCCAGGGGCGGCAGCTGGGTCAGTAGCTGGTAGCCTGCAGCCCTCGCGAGAGTTTGCCTCTCAGTCCCAGTCCTTTCCTCAATGGGCCGATGGGAAAGCCAATGATGGTGAAGCATAAAGCAGGGAATGGAGTGAAAAAGCTCCCTGCTATTGGCAGATGGTTACGTGAACATGCAGCCCGCAAGTGCAAAAGCATGCAACGATGGGACACTGTCTGGACATCTGGGTGAAGTTTTAATAATGTATAATAATAACGTCCTTTATATCAGAGGTATTGAAGAAGAAGATGGGAAAATTAGAAAATTGCACGTTTGGTTGGGGATTTGTTCTGTTTTGTTTTGTTTTGTTTTTTGAGGTAGGGTCTCACTCCAGCCCAGGCTGTCCTGGAATTCACTATGGAGTCTCAGGGTGGTCTCGAACTCATGGAGATCCTCCTACCTCTGCCTCCCGAGTGCTGGAATTAAAGGCATGCGCCACCACGCCTGGCTCAAGGGGATTTTTTTAAAATGTATCTTTCTAGACAATAAAGATTATTCAAAATATATGGATTGATTTACTTTAAATAGGCCAAAAACAAGTCTAGTAATAAAAAATGGTTATACGATATATTTTGTAAAGATACCAAAACGGCTTATTTGTCCTTGTATTTTTATAGCTCTCATTTAATTTTAGGTTCCATTTTTATAAGACCTCATAAATCTAGAAGTATCTGTTTATCTGCCAGCTTTGTCTGGGTGTGACTCATACATTTGTCAAGAAAATCCAATAAATCTTTTATTGATGTGTATTAATAGTCTAATTGCAATTTAAGGAACAAAGGAAAGATCCCATTTTCAGTGGGATGGAATTTTTTAATGTGAGGCTTCATATTAGCAGTAGCATAGCTGCTTCGTATGACACCTTCTTTCTCATGTGGCATGAGCACCTGCCGTGAAAATTTATCCTTCAGGACATCAGAGAAAGAGGAAAAGGCTGCTGACTTTGCTTTTTAAAAATTCTCAGGCTGGAGAGATGGCTTAGCGGTTAAGCACTTGCCTGTGAAGCCTAAGGACCCCAGTTCGAGGCTCGATTCCCCAGGACCCATGTTAGCCAGATGCACAAGGGGCATTGCGTCTGGAGTTCGTTTGCAGTGGCCAGAGGCCCTGGCGCGCCCATTCTCTCTCTGTCTATCTGCCTCTTTCTCTCTCTCTGTCCGTCGCTTTCAAATAAAAATAAACAAAAAATTTTTTAAAAAAATTCTCATATTACATTGCTCTTTTTTGTCTTTCTTATTTGAGGGAGAGAGAGAGGTTACACCAGGGGCTCTAAGCACTGCAAACGAACACCAGACGCATACACCACATTGTGACATTGCGCATCTGTCTTACATGGGTACTGGGGAATGGAACCTGAGTCCTTAGGCTTCACAGGCAAGCACCTTAACCAGTAAGCCGTCTCTCCAGCCCTACGTTGCCTTTTTTTTTTTTTTTTTTTTTTTTTTTGATTTTTCGAGGTAGGGTCTCACTCTAGCTCAGGCTGACCTGGACTTCACTATGTAGTCTCAGGGTGGCCTTAAATTCATGGTGATCCTCCTACCTCTGCCTCCCGAGTGCTGGGATTAAAGGCGTGTGCCACCACGCCCGGCCTCTACATTGCCTTTTAAAAATGATTTTTTAGACAAGGTCTCATGTATCGTAGGCTGGTCTCGAACTCCTAATCTTCCTGCCTCAGTGACCCAAGTGCTAGGACATCAGACATGGATCACCACACCTCTTATTAATTTCTTCCTTGTTTTCATTTTTCTTTTTCCTTTCTATCTTTCTGTTTCATTTTTCTTGTTGTTTTCTTTTTTTTTTTTTTTTTTTTTTTTTTTTTTTTTTTTGAGGTAGGGCCTCACTCTAGCCCAGACTAACCTGGAACTCACTATGTAGTCTAGGCTGACCTTGAACTCATGACAATGAGATAGAAACCTCAGCCTTCCGGTGCTTATATTCTAGGCAAGAGCCACCCACAGCCAGTTTTTACCTTTCTTGTCCCTGGCAGTCTCTGAGATAACCCCGTGCTGCTTCCAGACTACACATTCAGCTCCCCTGACCTACCTGTAGGGAATTCTCCAACGGGGTCACCACCCACAGTGCCTGCTGACCTCAGCAGACCTAAAACCAGTGCCTTCTGCAAAAACAATAGCCAGGGTTGATCTTCACACAGGGCTTTTACTTTATTTGTCATCAGTCCGCATCACAGTTACTACATTGAACGAACCCAGAAACAACCCCAAGGGAAAGGCTTTGAATAACACTTATTACTCTAAAATGATTAAAATTAACGTTAGCAGTAAGTATAGAAGACAGGCAAAACTTTCCTCTCTTGCACAAGATGCAGTATCTCTCACTTGTGTGACTTGCTGAGTCATCGACATGAATTATCCTACAATGGGGAGTCTTACACAATATTGATCTATTTGATTTGTAGTCTCCATTTGTTTAATCTATTGTACTTTCATTTTTTTTTTTTACATCTTGCTTTTTTTTGTTGTTGTTTGTTTTGTGTTTTTTCAAGGCTACAGTCTCACTGTAGCCCAGGCTGACCCGGAACTCACTATGTAGTCTCAGGGTGGCCTTGAACTCATCAAGGCAATTCTCCTATGTCTGCCTTCTGAGTGCTGGGATTAAAGACGTGCACCATCACAGTGGCAGTCTTCTATTGTTTGAGATAGGTCATGGGTGTATCCCAGATTTCTAGAACAGAGTTGAGGATATACTTAGCTAGATAGTATCTGGAGGGCTGCATGACTATCCTACTCAGAATCGCAGACTTTCCAAATCATGTGTCCCCCCTCAGTTCCTGAAGCTGGGTCTCTACCTATTATTATTCAGCTTTCATATTGTTTAACTACTGCCTAAATAGCCATATATATATATATATATATATATATATATATATATATATATATCTTGAGAGCAATGTGAAGAGATAGAAAGAGAAATAACAGTGTATAGGCACTCTAGGGCCTCTTGCCACTGCAAATAAACTCCAGATGTATGTGCCACTTTGTGCATCTGGCTTTATATGGTTTCAGGAGATCAGGCTTTGCAAGCAAGTGCCTGTAACTGCAGAGCCCTCTCTCCCACTCCCCTGGGTTTCTATCCATTGCTGACTCTCCCATCCTCTTGATATCCCCCTGTCTTACCCTTCAAACACTTCCCGTGGCTTCTTTGGACATCTCTATCACGGGCCAGCAAGACCTGCATGTTGTGATAGTCTGCAGTCTGATGGGTTTTCATTCTCATCAGCAGACAACAAGGTCCTGGTGCAAAGTCAAGAATGCACGAGGTCATAGGAGAGAGGAGTCCGCGGGATGCTAACAATCAGGCTTTCAGACTGGAGCAGAGGAAATGGAAATGCCAGGCTTGCCATGCCGGGGCACATGCGTAAGCGAGCTCAGCATTATCAGCTCCACGCTGCTGGGAGGAACCTCCAAACCAGACCCAGTTTATGGGAGGGATGGAATTTATTTCAGGCTTACACATCCAGAAGGGAGTTACATAATGGCAGAAGAAGCTGGCTCCCTTTCATAGATCCAAGCAGAGAAACACCACAGAACAGCCAGTGCCACAAGCAAGCAGAAGTGGGCAGCAAAACAGCAGGGAGAGCTCAGACCTCTCTGCACACCTTTGGGCTAGAAATCTGATCCCCTCGCAGTGACACCGCCTCCAGCCAGGTGGCTGGAAACCCAACTCTTAACAAAACACCTGAGTCTATTGGGGGAAATCCATTCAAACTACTGCATGCATGAATTATCGTGGGCTTGACTGCAGAGATCTGGAATTTCACTTTCTCTGAGATGTGTGAGCAAAAGAGGAGGTGTGCAATCAGCGTCCACTGAGTCATTTGTCCCCGACCTTTGTTCCTTGGGAAATAAAGTGCCTATCTGCCCCCACTCACCCATCTATCTTGTCCTAATTTCCAAGTAACATAATGGCATGACCTGTGAGTCTCTAGGTCTCTAAACAACTCTTCAAAAGTACAAACTCATATCAAGACGGTAAAGGAGAAGTCATAAGTGGGGAGGAAATGTTTATTATGTACATAACCAACAAAGGTTCAATAATACGGGCTGGAGAGATGGCTTAGTGGTTAAGCGCTTGCCCGTGAAGCCTAAGGACCCTGGTTCGAGGCTTGATTCCCCAGGACCCATGTTAGCCAGATGCACAAGGGGGCGCACGCATCTGGAATTCGTTTGCAGTGGCTGGAGGCCCTGGTGCGCCCATTCTCTCTCTATATCTGCCTCTCTCTCTCTCTTTCTCTTTCTCTCTCCCTCTCTGCCTCTTTCTCTCTCTGTCTGTTGCTCTCAAATAAAGAAATAAAAATAAACAAAAAAGTTCAATAATACTTAAAGCACCCACATAAATCAACGAGAGAATAAAAACTTTAAAAACCCAAGGGGGAAAAAGAGGCAAAGAGACGAGTGGACATTTACTGAAGAGGAAACAGTAACGACAATGACATTTATGAGAAATGTAGTCAGCGGTTAAGGCACTTGCCTGCAAAGCCTAAGGACCCAAGGTTCGATTCCCCGGTACCCACATAAGCCAGGTGTACGTGGTGGTGCATGCGTCTGGAGTTTGTTTGCAGTCTCTTTCACAAGTTAGGAAGTGCAAATTGCATCCGCGGGGAGATGTCTCGTCCACTACAACGGCAAAGATTTCTACATGGATGGGAAGTCATGGATTCTCCTTTTACTGTCAATAGACACGTAAATTGGTACAGTATAGTAGTATAGAAAACAGTAGAGCTTAACTAGGGCATAGTGACTAAACCCCTAGGTACGTACATACCTCGGAAACTTGGACAGTGACACCAGGGACATGCACAAGAACATTGGGGCATTCGTGTAAGACATGGGCTTTCTTGTACATCCTTCTGGGAACACAGACGTCACTAGGTGCTCAGTGACTGACCCCGCGGGCTGCTGAGACCATGGGATGGGAAGAGGGAGTCAGAGCCGTGTCCTCCCTGTCCCCAACTGACCCTCAGGCCATTTCCATCCTTTGCACTTAAAATTTTTTTTGTTTATTTTTATTTATTTATTTGAAAGTGACAGACAGAGAAAGATAGAGAGAGAGAATGGGCACGCCAGGGCCTCCAGCCACTGCAAACGAACTCCAAATGCATGTGCCCCCTTGTACATCTGGCTAATGTGGGTCCTGGAGAATCAAGCCTCGAACCAGGGTCCTTAGTCTTCACAGGTAAGCACTTAACCACTAAGCCATCTCTCCAGCCCTTAAAAAAAAAAAAATTATTTATTTGAAAGCAGAGAGAAAGACAGAGAGGAGGGGGAAAAGAGAATGAGCGTGCCAGGGCCTCTAGCCACTACAAACAAACTCCAGACCCATGCTCCACTTTGTGCATCCGGCTTTACGTGGGCACTGGGGAATCAAAGCCCGATCATTAGGCTTTGCAGGCAAAGCGCCTTAATCGCTGAGCCATCTCTGCAGGCCCCTTTGCACTTTTATTCACTTGCTTACTATTGCTTTGGGGATAAAGCAAAGTATAAGCTCCTGAATCAAATGTATTCTCACCCCACCTTGAACTTGGACAAGACTTTCTAGTCTGCTCTTTCTCACATTCTCCCTGCATACTTAGAACTTAACCTAACCGTGGCAGCCACTGTTTCTTCGTCTCACCTGCCAGGGTTTTCCTTCCCCTTCCCTCCGCATTTCCCACAGCACTAGCCCTCTGCCTGGGATCAGGGCCATTGGGCTATGAATTTGAGGCGCTTTACCAAAGCCTAATTTCCTTTTGGAAAGGCCCTCCTACTATTCCATGTCAATCCTAGAAGGACCCCCGGCACACTGAAACTCCTGGCTTAGGGACAGGTGCTGTGGCGAAGCAGAATGCCTTGGCTCCTTCACACTTTGTTAACTTTGAACAGGTGGCTCACTTTCTAAATGAGGAGCTTCTCCCCATACTTTTACAATGTGTTTAAAAAAAATTAATTCAGCCCGGTGTGGTGGCACACGCCTTTAATCCCAGCACTCAGGAGGCAGAGGTAGGAGGATTGCAGTGAGTTCAAGGCCACCCTGAGACGCCATAGTGAATTCCAGGTCAGCCTGGGCTAGAGCGAGACCCTGCCTCGAAAAAACAAAATTAAAAAAAAAACAAAAAATCAGTTTACTTATGTGTAAACATATGTGTGCGTGTGTGTATAGATGGGCACATGTGCCACAGCACACATGTGCAAGCCAGAGATGCCTCCCGGTACCCGTGTCTGTGCTCTTCTTCCACCTTCTTTGAGCCGGGGTCACATGCTGCAAATAGCAGTCTAGCTGGATTCTGACCTTTGGATTCTCCTGGCTCTGCCTCCTGGGGTCCTAGGTGCCTTGGGATCACAGGTACTTACAACACCTTTATATGGATGCTGGGGAATTGGACTCAGGTCAGCAGGCTTTGCAAGCAAGCACCTTAGGGCTGAAGAGATTGCTCAGTGGTCAGAGGTGCTTGCTTGCAAAGCCTGAAAGCCTGGGTTCAATTCCCCAGAATTCACATAAAGTCAGGTACACAAAGTGACACATGCATCTGCAGTTCCTATGCCATTGGCAGGAAGCCCTGGCCCACGCCATATGCACTCTCTTGTCTATTTCTCTCTCTCTCTGGCCCTCGCTCTCCCAAATATATACATATTCTTTTAAAATTTTTTTGCCGTTTTATTTACTAGATACAGAGGGAGATATAGAGAGAGAATGGACACTCCAGGGCCTCTAGCCACTGCAAACGAACTCCAGACACATGTGCCACAATGTGCATCTGGCTAACGTGGGTCCTGGAGAATTGAACCTGGGTCCTTAGGCTTTGCAGGCAAGTGCCTTAACTGCTAAGCCATCTCTCCAGCCATATATATATATATATATATATATATATATATATATACTTAAAAGAAAGCTCCGTTAGCCACTGAGCTATCCTGCAGCTCCATAATATATTTTACAATGGTTCGCAATAGTTTTTCGAATATTTTCACAATACTTTCACAATGCAGAGAGGACATGAATATTAAATAAAAGAGCATGAGAAAGCCCATGACTAGGGCTGGAGAGATGGCTTAACGGTTAAGATGTTTGCCTGCAAAGCCAAAAGGCCCAGGTTCGATTCTCCAGGACCCACGTAAGCCAGGTGCATAAGGTGGCACATGTGTCTGGAGTCCGTTTGCAGTGGCTGGAGGGCCCTGGTGCGCCCAATCTCCCTCTCTAAATAAATAAAAATAGAACATTTTTAAAAAGAAAGCCCATGACTACATGAGGCAAAATGCCCTTTAAAAAAAAATATTAACATGCTCTTTTTCTTCCCTTTTCTTAACACTCTCTCGCCTTTCAAAAAGAGGTCAAATACAATCAGTATCCATTTTTTTTTTCTCAGCAGGAAATGAGAACTGTATTTATTCGTTGATGTCCAGGAAGAGGCCGATTCCCAGAGCTTTCCAACAAAGAAGTCTGGAGACAGCGAAGAAGAGGTCCTGCCAGGAATCTGAAATGCCTCGGAAAAGGCACCCTCGGGCTTGGGTTATTCACCCACTGGGCCTCGGCGTGTTCTATATTTACTACAAAGGTGTGCGTGGTCCCACCCTGCCCTTCCTTTCCCACCTTCCAGAGCAGACACACCCGCATCACCCTGAATGCGATGGGACGCTGCACATCTTTGAGGGATGGACCCCAACATCAACTTCAGCGCATCCCTGAGGACGGAGCAGCCTCCAGATATGGCCAGATGGGCAGGAGAGGAGCCAGAGGGGCGCTTGAACGGAGGAGGGGTGGACTCGAGGGTCCTGGAGTCCAGGGAGGGGATATCACACGGCCCAGAGAAGCAACGCTCATGGGGAGCATCCCCAAGGCTACTTAATCAGACTCTTCCCCGGAGTTGCCATCCGAGTCCCCCCGGCTCCCACCCAGAGCGCTGCGTGGTACCCTGAGTCAGCGGCTCCGACCTTTGGGGAGCAGGTCCCCGCTCCGGAATGCAGCGGGGGCGGGGCGGGATGACGTCACGGATCCCGGGGGTGGGGGGGAGAGCGGACAACGACACCGTCCCCAGCCCACGTGTGCTTGCTTCAGATTTAAAAGTTGGTGGCGCGCGGAGATGGTCAGTTCGGCGGTGGCCAGGCTGGGCGACGGGCGCACGAGGGTCCCAGGTTCTCCTCCGGCCACTCACCGAGCGCAGAGATGTCGCGAGCCGAGCACCGCGGGCCCGGGCAGTCGGTGGCCCGGGTGGCCGCCGCGTCCTCGCTGCTGTCGCTGCTGCTCGTCGCCTGCTGCGCGGGCGCCGGCGGAGGTAAGTGGTCCGCAGCGGCCCCGCCTCGCGCGCACCCCGCGCCGCTCCCGGGCTGCCAGAAACGCGCCTTTTCCCCTCGCGCCACGGGACTCCTGGGTTTCTGCTGCCTCCAGCCCGTGGCTAAGGGGAGGGGGGGTGTTTAAAGCAGAAATTTCCAATGTTTTTCTTTCCATCCCTGATAACGAGACAAAACAAGAGTTTGAGACTCCTGACTTGCCAAGGAGAGGCAAACTTGGGAGGCACTCAAGCCTCCTAATGACCGAGCTGCCATTGCACTTAGATAATCCTGGGCGGATAAAACAGGCCCATTGAGAGTCTATTAGAAAAGGGGCTTTTGGGGGGGGGGGTGATGGAGAGATGGCTTAGCGGTTAAGGCTTTTGCCTGTAAAGCCAAAGAATCCAGGTTCGAGTCCCCCAGACCCACGTTAGCCAGATGCACGCGTCTGGAGTTCGTCTGCAGCGGCTGGAGGCCCTGGCGCGCCCATTCTCTCTCTCTCTCTCTTTCTTTCTCTGTCAAATAAATACAAATAAAATATTTTTTTAGAAAAGAGTTTTTTAGCCGGGCATGGTGGCACACGCCTTTAATCCCAGTACTCAGGAGCAGAGGTAGGAGGATTGCCATGAGTTCGAGGCCACCCTGAGACTACAGAGTGAATTCCAGGTTAGCCTGGGCTACAGTGAGACCCTACCTCGATAAACCAAAAAGGAGGAGGAGGAAGAGGAAAGAAAAGACTTTTTTCAGGCAGCATGTTAAAGACATTGTCACATAAAGTTGCAGCGCCCGATGGCCGGCTAAAGCCAGGGAAGGCAGAAGTGATGTGAGGACAATAGGGACTGCCCGGGTTCAGCTTTCTGGAAACCAGTAGGAAGAGTGAGGTCAGGGAGGAGAGCTGGAGCTTTGGCAGAAGGCCAGTGTACCAGTGCAGGGATCGCTTTCCCGCTTCTGGAGAGACTCTGACTTTACCAGGCTGTCTGGGAGGGGGACTGTCATTCGCCCCCCCCCCCCCCCGTGTCAGGGGGTTTGATCCAGTGCCACCCAGCGCCCTGACGCAGCCAAGAGCTCTCCAGACAGGCCCGGGGTTCTCTCAGCTCAGCCCCTCTCTCTGCCCTCCTGTAAGTGAGGTAGGGTGAAGGCAGGCACATTTCATTTTTCAAAAACCATCAGAGTCACAAAGCCCCACTGTAGAGCGCTTACAGCTCAACCAGAGACAGCGAAGGGAGCCTGTTTATTCTTTGCCTAATCTATTTCTCTTGCCTTCTCTTCATTGTTTCGATCTTTTCCGAGGCATTTGGGGAGGGGGCGTCCTCACTAGGAAAGCAAGGTAGCCCGGCTTTGAAATCTTAGCAAAGGTAACCTTGTCTGGGTCGTGATACAACATGACAGACTTAGGCTATAATCACCGTTTCCCTCCCTTTTAAATATGTTCTTGAAAATGTGATTAGGATGAAAATCCTCACCTACCTTAACCCACTGTAAAGAGAGCTGTGGGCAGGGCCTGCACCCAGACACATGAAAATTTAAAGTCTCTTTGTTACGCAAAGAAAGGTGCTTTCCACGTGTGTTGCATGCTGCCTGCCTGTGATGGGTTTTGCATCTGTGAGAAGTAAACGTCTTGGATGATGAACAGCTGGTTCCCTAGGAAGGATGAGCCTGAGGTGTTGTTTCCCAAGGAGCGCATCTCATGAATAACCTCGGGAAGTTTTCAAGCAAAATAATTGTGATGCTTCCTTCACTGTCCAGAAAGCCTCCTGACTACCCCCTTTATGTCTTCATCCCCTTTCAGATCTGCTCTTTTTAAATAAATAAACATTACTGATTGATTGATTGATTGATTTGCCAGGAGGACATGTCAGGGTCTCCTGCCGCTGCAAATGAATACCTGCCTGGCTTTATATATGTCCTGGGGTGTTGAACCCGGATGAGCAGGCTTTTGTAATCAAGCGCCTTAAACTTCTGAGCCATCGCCCCAGCCTCCAGTTTGGTTCTTAAGATGAAAAAATAAATAGATTTAGCATCTCTAAAAATGTGGCAGGCAGGGGAGATGTGATTATACAATGTGGTCTGCATTAGTCCAAGTCCTTCTACATGGAGGAGCAGGATATAAATCAGCAAAAGTTGGAGAGAATATATCAAGATCAAGCAGTATGGCCATGGAACTGAATGGACCTAAAAACAACAAATACATGTCACAGAGCCAGATAGGAAAACAAATGACCATAAATGCAGCATTAGTTAAAAAAAAATAGCAGCACCCACAATAGCAGTGAGATGGTAGTTGAAAATCATTTATTCTAAGAGCTTTATTTAAAAAGGAAAATTTCGGGCTGGGGACATGGCTTAGCAGTTAAGCGCTTGCCTGTGAAGCCTAAGGACCCCGGTTTGAGGCTCGATTCCCCAGGACCCACGTTAGCCAGATGCACAAGGGGGCGCATGCGTCTGGAGTTCGTTTGCAGTGGCTGGAGGCCCTGGAGCGCCCATTGTCTCTTTCTCTCTGCCTCTTTCTCTCTCTGTGTCGCACTCAAATAAATAAAGATAAAACAAAACAAACAAACAACAAAAGAATCATCAGCTCTATCTTGGGAATGGTGCTGTAGCAGAGAAACATTGAAAATGATTGAGAACTGTAATCCTCATGAGTGGGAGGGAAATGCCAGCACATGACCATACGGAAAGGGATCTTAGTACCGCTTTCTGCCAGTCCAGCGTGAAAACCTCGTCCAAGGTGATGCGGTTTGAGGATGTCTGTCCTCTGAAGTTTCGCGTCTGGAAGTCATGGTTCCTGGCATGGCGATGCTGAGAGACGATGAACCGTCACGAGGCAGGCTTCCCTAGAGGGGGTTATGTCCTTGCGCACAGGGCCCTCAGAAGGGAAGACAGGAGCTCCTTGTGTGACTCTGGCTAGTTGACAAGAGAGTGAGTAGTGAGAAGCTTGGCTCCTCTCTTCTCTCTCCCCATGTGCTCAGTCACTCTAACATATGATTCCCATCCACCATGAGGGGGGATCAGAACTGTGAGCTGGGCTGGAGAGATGGCTTAGCGGTTAAGCGCTTGCCTATGAAGCCTAAGGACCCCGGTTTGAGGCTCTATTCCCCAGGACCCACGTTAGCCAGATGCACAAGGGGGCACACGCGTCTGGAATTCGTTTGCAGTGGCTGGAAGCCCTGGCGTGCCCATTCTCCCTCTCTCTCTATCTGCCTCTTTCTCTCTCTGTCTGTCACTCTAAAAAAAAAAATAAATATTTTTTTAAAAACTGTGAGCTGGGCAGGAGAGATGGCTTAGTGGTAAGGACCCTTGTTTGACTCTCCAGATCCCATGTTAGCCAGACACACAAAGGTGAGGCAAGTACAAGGTCACACATGCCCACTAGGTGGCGCAAGCATCTGGAGTTTGATTGCATTGGCTGAGGCCCTGGCATACCATTCTCTCTGTCTCTCTCTAAATATAATAGATAGATAGATGATAGATAGATAGATAGATAGATAGATAGATAGATAGATAGATAGACAGACAGACAGACTGTGAGCTTAGAAACCCTCTTTTCTTTACAATTTACCCAGCCTCAAATGTCTTGTGTTAGCAATGGAAACTAGACCAGTATACAAAGTGTCTGGAGAGAAACATGAAACCAATGGTAGTTAAGGGACAGACAAAGAGGAAAGACGTCATTCTCCCCTGTGTTTGGGTTCAGTCACAGGATATAAGTAGTATTCTATCAATTATAGGAAAATATTTGTATTTTGGCTTCTATATCTTTCTTACCCTGAGACTTTACTTGCATGTTTTTTTTGTTTTTTTTTTGGAAAGACAATAGAATACTCTTTTAAGTTTTGCTTTTTATGAAATTGTTAGGCAGGATGGTAATTTCAAAGTGGCTTGGGCAAGCATGAGACTTAGACGGAGCCAAACTCCCAATGGTCTTGTGAGGCAGCCTGGCCCTAATGCAGGACAACTGAGGTCGAAACTTCAACTTGTCCTGGGGGACGGTCAGAAGAATGGGGTGTAAGATTGTATTCTTTGAGGAGAAATGTCTGTTGAACAGAATCTCACTTGGTAAAATCTGCAGGAACTTTACATAGGAACTTGAAAAGCACAGCTCCCCCCACCCCTGAGCAGAACATAATAGCATTAGGGGAAATGGAATTTATCAGCCAGACTTGGTTTGAGATTTGTCTTTAAACCAGGCGTGGTGGCACATACATGTAATCCTGGCACTGGAGAGGCTGAGGCAGGAGGATCACAAGTTCAAGGGCAGCCTGAGCCCCGTAATGAGAATCTGTCTTTGTGGCATAATTATTTAAGTAGCCCTAGGCAAATTACTCATCACTTCCTTTTAAAAATGATTTCATTAATTTGCATGCGTGTGTGCACACATGT
Organism: Dipus sagitta; assembly: GCA_036346955.1. Lineage (NCBI taxonomy): Eukaryota > Metazoa > Chordata > Mammalia > Rodentia > Dipodidae > Dipus > Dipus sagitta. The sequence goes on along the minus strand of CM070781.1, from coordinate 48,769,834 downwards.
GCATACATGTGGCACGCCAGAGCCTCTTGCCACTGCAACTGAACATCACATGCTTATGAACTGTTTGCTTTCAGCTTATGTGGGTGGTGTGGGAATTGAACCAGGGTCAGCAGGCTTCGCAAGCAAGTACCTGTAACCATTGAACCATCTCCCCAGTGCCTTCCTTCTGTCTTGTCATCATAGAATGGAATAATAATGATTGATACATGTCTTGGGAGTGTGGCATGTAGCATGAGGATTTAAGGACATAATACAGTTAAAGTACTTACCACAACATCCTGTCAGGTAACTTCTTAGTATTCATAAGTGCTATCTTGTTTTTCAGGTTCTCTCCTTTAAACCTATTTTCTAGAGTTTTAATTGTGCTACATTTTTTTAATCTTTTTTAAAAATTACTGCCACGCTGGGCGTGGTGGCACACACCTTTAATCCCAGTATTTGGGAGGCAGAGGTAGGAGGATCGCCATGAGTTCGAGGCCACCCTGAGACTACATAGTGAACTCCAGATCAGCCTGGGCTAAAATGAGACCCTATCTTGAAAAAAAAAAATTATGGTCAGGCTGGAGAAATGGCTTAGTGGATAAGGTATTTGCCTTCAAAGGCAAAGGACCCAGGTTTGATTCCCCTGGACCCATATAAGCCAGATGCACAAGGTGGCACATGTATTTGGAGTTTGTTTGCAGTGGCTGGAGGCCCTGGCACTCCCATTCTCTTTCTCTCTCTTCTCAAATAAATAAAAGTGCAATAAAATTATTGTCTTATATGATAGGACATTTTCTTACTTTAGCACAGATAAGATAGATGGATATATAGGACAATAGATAATAATTCTATTTATATATTAATAAAAGCTGATGACACCAAGTATTTAAATCTGCATAGTATGAACTAGAAATTCAAACATATGGAGAAAACATAATTTTTAAAGATGCAAGCCAGGTCACATTTTTATTTCAATAATGATTAAAGTTTTCATAAGTAATCCCTTTTAAAGCAATATTTTGATGTGATATACACACCATAAAACTTATCTATCTTAAGTGAAAATTGAGTGATATGTCATGGACTCAGAGACTTGTGCTGCTTCCACCAGCCCCCAAAGACATTACAACCACTTTTAGTCAACTTTCATTCCCATTTTCAGCCCTAGGCAACCACAAATTTTTTTATGTTATTATAGATTTGCCTTTTCTGGGCATTTTATATGATTGAAACTGTATATTTGCTCATTAACAAACAGCTTATTTGACCTATCACAACATTTCTGAGGTCCATCCATGTCATAGTACATAACATTAGTTTGTTCCATTTTATGGTTAAAGAACATTGAATGTGGAGATGTACTATATCTTGTTCATTTAGCGGTAGATGGACTTTTGGATTGTTTCTACTTTCTGGTCATTGGGCATAAAAGTACTATGAATACTGATGTATAAATTTTCATGTAACCATAAGTAATCTATTCCTGAGAGAAATATTTTAGTAATATTATCAAGGTTTATTTCCTAATTATACCTTATCACATCAAAGTTGAAATACCTAGCAGAATTCACTTGCTAGTGATCCACAGAGAAAAACTGAGAATTGGGATGTGAAAAAGAATTTTATATGGATATTTTATTTTAAAAGAAATGACATAAACTTAACATGTTCATATAACTTTATCTTTAGGTGCCCCAAGATTACCTCAAGGATTATGGCCTGATCGAGAACTACAACTGTGGAATGAGGTAAAGAGTGGTTCTTGTACAAATTAGTAAAAAATTAAACCTTCCTTAAAATTATCATAACAAAAGAAATAAGGAGTTTGAACTTTCAGACAACTATGATTTTACCAACATTGTGACACCATAAATCAGGATTATTTAGCAATTTTTTTTTAAATCAAAGAGAAGGGTCAGTCATGGTGGTGAACACAATCCCAGTACTTAGCAGGCTGAGGCAGGAGTATTGCTGTAAGTTTGAGACTAACTTGGGACTACATAATTAGTTAATGATCACCATGAGACATATACCAAAGGCCTGTCTCAAAATTTAAAAAAAAAAAAACATAAAAAGAGAAGGAAAGATGAAACAAATAATAAAATAAATGATAAAATAAGAAGGTAGAAATAAATCCTAAAATAGAAAATTACAATAAATGTGAATACACTAAATTATACCACTTAAAAGACAGGGATTCACAGACTGGATTTGTGTTGTAATTGTTAAAGATTCATGAATAACTGTAAGAGTCACATTTAATGGCTTGCGATGGGGGTTGTGGACATGGCATTTGCTTGCAAAGCCGGTGGTCCTGGCTTGATTATTCAGTGCCCACGTAAAGCCATGCCAGAGTTCGTTTGCTGTGGCAAGAGGCCCTGGTGTTGCCCATCCCCTCTATTACCCCTTCTCTTTTTCTCTCCCTGTGCTTGCAAGTAAATGAATATTTTCAAAAGGTTGCAGATGTATCTCAATGGTTGGGCACTGGCCTAGTATAGGTGAGGCCCTAAGTTAAATCCCTTAGCAATCCACACACACACACGAGTCACACATAAAATGAGGGAGGGAAGGATAAGTATAAAAGAACGAAAATGATGTATCAGGCAAACATGAGCTAAAAGAAAACTGGAGTAGTAGTCTTAATATCTGATACACTCAAATTCAAATGAACAAACCATCACAACAGACAAGTAAGGACCCTGTATGCTCATAAAGACTAGTCAAGGAGGCGTAGCCATCTTTATGAGCATATCCCAACAATTCAGTCTCAAATTTTATTTAACAACTGGTAGAAATTCAGGGAAGGGACTGGAGAGATGGCTTAGCAGTTAAGGCACTGACTTTCAAAGCCAAGGGACCCATGGAAAGCCAGATGCACAGGTGGTGCATATGGTTGGGGAGCCTGGAGCACTCATTCTCTCTCTCTCTCTCTCTCTCTCTCTCTTTTTCTCTATTTCTATCTGCATCTTTTTCTCTCTATTTCTCTCTCATATAAATAAATAAAAACAAGATAGGAAAAAAAAAGAGATCCAGGGAAGGACAGGTAATTCAACAGCCGAAGTTAGAGATTTTCAACACATCTGACAGTTACAGATGACAACACATAGGTGGATATGTCAAAGGCATAATCATAGAATGAGTAAATCTGAGCTATTAGAAATATTCTTTAAACTTTCAGTAAATTGTATGTATTCTTGTTGAATACAATTAGAACAATAGAATGTGTTGGGATGGAAAGGAAGATTCCATAAGTTCCAGAGGGTCTATTTTTTTTCTAATAATACTGTAACACAATGAGAAAATAACAAACATATAACTTTCATATTCCATTTGTTTGGAAAATAAGAAGCATTTTAACAAACAACCTTGGAATTAACTTTAAATTATGTATGTTTAAAACTGAATGATAAAAGTGCTACAGATTGGGGCTGGAGAGATAGCTTAGCAGTTCAGGTGCTTGCCTGTGAAGCCTAAGGATCCAGGTTCGATTCCCCAGGACTCATGTGAGCCAGATGCACAAGGTGGCACATGCATCTAGAGTTCATTTGCAGTGGCTGGAGGTCCTGATATGCCCATTCTCTCTCTCTCTCCCCACACACACACCTCTCTCTCAAATAAATAAAATAAAATATTCTTTTAAAAAATTGGGGGCTGGAGGCATTTGCCTACAAAGCCAAAGGACCCAGGTTTGATTCCCCAGGACCCACGCTATCTAGAGGCACAAGGGGGCTCATGCATCTGGAGTTTGTTTGCAGTGGCTGGAGGCCCTGGGCAACCATTCTCTCTCTGTCTCTCTCATAAATAAATTAAATTTTTTAGCTGGCCATGGTGATTCATGCCTTTAATCCCTGCACTTAGGAAGAAAAGGTAGGAGGATTGCCATGAGTTTGAGGCCACCCTGAGACTACATAGTGAATTCTAGGTCAGCCTACGCTAGAGCAAAACCCACGTTTAAAAAATATATATATATATATAGGCTAGAAGTAAAACTGGAGACTTAGTCTCCTCAAGGGTACTGGAACCAGTTCCCTACAGGCACCAAAGGCAACTGTGTATCATTCAAAATGGCAACAAAAAAAATGATAAGTAGTCGGGCATGGTGGCACACACCTTTAATCCCAGCACTCCAGAGGCAGAAGTAGGAGGAGCATGAGTTCAAGGCCACCTTGAAAGTACATAGTGAATTTCAGATCAGCCTGGGCTAGAGTGAGACCCTACCTTGAAAAACCAAAATAATAATAAGTAGTTAGTAAGTACACTAACCAAAAATACACAATAACTTTGTGAAGAAAAAAAAATAATTTTGACATAGAAAGTAGATAATGATGTGCCTAGATGGGCGGACAGACATTCTTTCTTAGGTAAAATAATTCATTTAATGTCATAGAAATATCAAATGTCCCCTAATTAGTCAGTGTAAATTCCATGAAAGCACTACAATTCCATTCAGAATAATTCCACTTTTTTAAAAATTGAGACCACTCAAATAAATTTATTTATTTATTTTTGTGGTCCTAGGGATCAAACCCAGGGTCTTATGCATACCCAGAAAGCACTCTACTACTGGTCTATATTCCTAGTGTCTTTAATTTTTAATTTTTTTATTTTGGGGGGTAGGGTCTTATTCTCAGCCAGGACGACCTGTAATACACTATGTCTCAGGCTGGCCTCGAGCTCACAGTGATTAACCAACCTGATATCTAAAACTGATAAGGGGTTGCTTTACTAAAATGTCTAAAACTATCCCCAAAATCACATGGAAAAATAGGAATCCAAAATAAAAATAGTAAAACGGGCCTGGGGAGTTGGCTCAGTGGTTTAAGGAAGTTACATACGAAGCCTGAGAGCCCAGGTTCGATTCTCCTGTGCACACATGAAGCCACACGCAGAGTGGCACACGTACCTGGCGTTTACAGTGGCAAGTGGCCCTGGTGTCCCCCCACCTTGTAAATAAATAATAATTTTTTTTAAAAAAACCGAAATAGGGCTAGAGAGATGGCTTATTGGTTAAGGCACTTGCCTGCAAAGCCTAAGAAGGTTGCAGCTTTATTTGGAGTGGACAGAGCTGGATAGGACCCCGCTGTCTGTCCATCCGTGGGAAGTGGGTAGGCACTATGTGACAGACATTCTAGAGGGCTGTGCAGCCAGTACAGCTGACATGTGGACGCACCCTCAGCACCATGGATAGATCTCACAGCAAAGTGGTAAGTGGGAAAAAATGAAAAGAAGGCAAGTACCATACACATAGATAAAACAGATTTTAATATTTTTATCTATTTATTTATTTAACAGAGAAAGAGAGAGAGAGAGAGAGAATGGGCACACCATGGCCTCCAGCCACTGCAGATGAACTACAGATGTGTGTGTCCCCTTGTGCATCTGGCTAACATGGGTCCTGGGGAATCAAACGTGGGTCCTTTGGCTTTGTAGGCAAATGCCTTAACCACTAAGCCATCCCTCCAGCCCAGTAAAACAGATTTTTCAAGAACATCTACATGCTCCAGGAAGATGGCAGCAGACAGTGAGGAAACTCAAAACTCATCAAGCAGGGCAGGAGAGATGGCTTAGCAGTGAAGCCTAGGAACTTCTGTTCAAATCTCCAGGTCCCGCATAAGCCAGACGCAGTGACGCAAGCACAAAATGTCACATATATGCACAAGGGGGCACACGTGTCTGGAGTTCGTCTGCAATGGCTGAAGGCCCTGGCATGCCCATTCTTTCTTTCTCTCTGTCTCTCTGCCTTTCTCTCTCTCTCTCAAAATAAATTTTTTAAAAACTCAACAAGCAGAAAACAAAAGGTTGCTGAGAGCTCAACATTAGAGGAGACATCTAACATGCCCTCCAAGGCTCAAGGAGATTGTAGAAGAAGAGACCAAAAGAATTTAAGGGTCGCAGGTTGAAAAGGTGTATTCTGAGGCACTGTCCCTTCCACAGAGACTGGCTGGTACATTCATGACCCCATGGAGACTACCAAAAACCCCACTGAGGAGGACTCTCAGTGGAATGGGGCAGGGAAGAGGGAACAGAACAGTATAAACCCGATGTCAATATGACATGATGCAATATGTTCATATAATAAAGTCCTCAACTGAAAAGTAAATAAGGGTTGGAGTGATGGCTTAGAGGTTAAGGTGCTTGTCTGTGAAGCCTAAAGACTCAGGTTTGATTCTTTAGTCCCTATGTAAGCCAAATGCACAAGGGGCACATCTGGAGTTCGTTTGTAGTGGCTAGAGGCCCTGGGACACCCATTCCTTCTCTATCTGCCTCTTCCTCTCTAATAAATAAATAAATTAATTAATTAAATATTGTAATATCGGTCAATCAATAAGTGCTAGGCATGATGGCATTCGCTTTTAATCCCAGCACCTTGGAGGCTGGGGTAGGAGGATGGCTGTGAGTTCGAGGCCAGCCAGGAACTACACAGTGAGATCCAGATCAGCCTGGGCTAGAATGAGACACTATCTCAAAGCTAAAAAATAAATAAACAAACAAGCATATACAAGTGGAAGCTATACAACAAATTCATTAGAAGAGTTAACTATGGAAGGATGAAGTGAGGATAATAACTAGAAATATTAAGACAATGAATGGTAATAATAATGGTAACTGTGTGCTATGAACTAACCTTTTGTAGCTAGGCCACCCCAACAAAATTCCTAAGGGTCTGAGTTCTCTAGGCCTTACCTCCTCTTGTCTTCTCATGGCCAGGAGCTCTTTCATAATCTCTCCTCTTTCCTCCTCTTAATCTAATAATATCTCTTTACACTTAAAAAAACACACAAAGGAAAAAGACAGACTATAAGTTCCAGGTACTAAATAGTCTTCTAACAGTATAGTAATTCTTTTTAAAAATATTTTTATTTATCCATTTGAGAGAGAGAAAGAAGCAGACAGAGCAAGAGTGAGAGAGAATGTATGGGTGTGCCAGGGCCTCCTGCCACTGCAAACAAACTCCAGATGCACACACCACTTTGTGATTCTGGTTTTACATGGGTACTGGTTAATCGAACCCAGGCTGTCAGGCTTTGCAAGCAAGTGCCTTTAACCATTGAACCATCTCTCCAGCCCTAGTATAGTAGTTTGTAACAGTCTTAAAGTATTGTAAGGTTCGCTGGGCATGGTGGCATGCACCTTTAATCCCAGCACTCAGGAGGCACAGGTAGAGGATCACTGTGAGTCTGAGGCCACCCTGAGACTGCATAATGAATTCCAGGTCAGCCTGGGCTAGAGCAAGACCCTACCTCAAAAAACCAAACAAAAAAAATTAAGTATTATAAGGATCTATGCTTTGACAGAATATCAAAGTACATGGAAAAACAGAAAGCAAGATGAGGAAAAATTGAAACAATAGAAATTGATGTACAATATAGGCTATTTTAGCTTGAAGTCATCTCTTTCTATGGAAAGTCCTTGAAAAATCTTTTAGGTGATATGGTAGAGGAAATTCAAATATTGTGAAAACAGTACACATCCTTTTATAGAAAAAAAAAATTTAGTGTTAAAATTCTAGGGCTGAAGAGATAGCTTAGTGGTTAAGGCACTTGCCTGCAAAGCCACAGGACACGGGTTCTGTTCCACAGGACCCACATAAGCCAGATGCGTAAGGGGGTGCATGCGTGTGGAGTTCATTTACACCGGCTGGAGGTCCTGGTGTACCTATTCTCTCTCTCTCTCTCTCTCTCCCCCTCCTCTCTCCACCTGATGATTTCTCTTTCTCTCTCAAATAAATAACTAAGCCTATATTTTTTAAAGTTTTAAAGTTAAAATTCTAGCAGAGTGGTGGCACGCAACTGAAATGCAAATGCTGAGGCAGGAGGATTACGAATTCAAAGCCAGCCTGAGCTATACACTGAGTCTCTCCCCAGCAGTAAACAAAAATCCCAGCAACTATGAAGAGAAGATAACCTGCTAGGAACATATGATTATCTTCTTTTTTTTCTTTTTTCCTGCTGGAAGCTTTAAAATCTGCAGAGCTTCCCTAGAGTTACATACGTGTCCAACCACATACAGAGCCCTGACCATTTTCACCAAATTCAACAAGGGGCTGCGCAGGCGCCTCTGAAGCAGTTAGTGCCATGTGAAAGCATCAGAGCCACCGGCTGAGTTGACGGACAGATGATTCCCACGTGGAAAGGCAGGGTGGCCATACTTTTCCAAGAAATGAGAATAAAGTCTCGGGTGCTTTACAGTGACTTCCTGATTCGGTCGATTTGGTGTTTTGCATGTCTGATGTTTCTGGTTAAGCAGCTTGATGTGTTGATTCCTTAGCACTGAGGTTCAAGAGTTCTGTCCTCACACAGAGGAGCAGCCTGGTGGGTGGGTGGGTGGGTGGGTGGCATTCCCTTCGAGCACGTAGTATCTTCAGATGTCTCTGCACCGTGAACATGTCAGGAGAAACCACTCCTCATCCAGCCTAAAGCAAAGACCGTGTACTTACAGAAGCTGTGTTAGGTGTCAATCAAAACCCAGAGTTTGAAAGGACTTTTTTTAAAAAAAAATTTTGTTTATTTTTATTTATTTATTTGAGAGCGACAGACAGCGAGAAAGAGGCAGATAGAGAGAGAGAAAGAGGCAGGGAAAGAGAATGGGCGCGCCAGGGCCTCCAGCCACTGCAAACAAACTCCAGACGCGTGCACCCCCTTGTGCATCTGGCTAATGTGGGTCCTGGGGAATCGAGCCTCGATCCGGGGTCCTTAGGCTTCACAGGCAAGCACTTAACAGCTAAGCCATCTCTCCAGCCCGACTTTTTCTTTTTTTACTTGCCCTTTTAACAGACTTCTCCTTTTTTATTTTATGTTTCACAATTCTATTGAATTCAAATCAAACACTTTTACTTAACACTTATTCCAAGCAAGTTATCAACAACATCACCTTTTGCCTAGAGAAATTTGTCACTGTGTGTGTGTGTGTCTGTGTGTGTGTGCACGCGCATGTGCATGCGTGCATGTGTGTGTGTTTTTGTACCCATAATTCTGACTTGTATGTCATGGAAGAGGGAGCGTGTGAAAGTAAACAGGAGGGAGTAAGACGTAAGATGGCGCTTTCCTTTGTTATCCTCTAGAGGAATGATCTTTCAGGACAGTCAGCTGGGTAGTAACAAAGGTTTTGAGTATTATGAACTGAGACATGTAATAGCCCTCCCACCCAGTTTGGTATGAGAATACAAATTCAATTAAGTGGGTCAATAAAGAATTCTGAGACTGAGAGGAGGCTAGGTGAGACCATGCCATAAACAGGACTTAACTTAAACTACTCCAGACACATAAAAATCAGGCTCATTATTTCTTCCAGCTCCGTTTTAAAAGGTCACCAAGGAAATAAATGTCATAAACAACTGCGGACATCTGGCTTAGTGCTGACATCCTCAGCACAGCTTTTTATACTGAATATAAATCTCTCTCTGTGTGTTTTGGTATTTTTAATTTATTTACTTATTTACCTTAGGGTCTCACTATATAGCTCAGACTGGCCTGGAACTTGTGGTCCTGCTACGTTAGCATCCCAAGTGCTAGGAATACAGACAGATGTGTGCCACTACACGCAGCTGATCAATCTCACATACTACATACAGTGTGAAGTCTCTAAAAGTTTTCTCCTTAGGATAATGACTGAGAACAGCAAGTTTCCAACAAGTAGAGTTCAATAACCGTACAACACAATAGCACTCTAGCGGCTGTGTAGATGACTCAGCAGTTAAAAGCACTTGCTTGCAGCCTTACTGGGCCTGAGTTCGATTCCCCGGCACCCATGTGACGCTGGACACAAGGTGGTGCAATGAGTCTGTAATCCCAACACACCTGAAGCAGTGGCAGGCAGAGCCAGAGAACCCAGAAGCTTCCAGGTCAGCTAGACAGCAGAGCACGCAACTGCAAATAATAATAATAATAATAACAACAACAAAGGAGAGCCTGGTTTAAGCAAGGGGCAGGGAGAAGACACGCATGCACACTGAGGTGGTCTCCCGCGTGCGTCATGGTGCGGCTGCTGCTGCAGATAGCAGGGCAAATGTGTGACGTCATCCCCTTCACTTATGGCACACATGTCCCCATGCACACACATGCACACCATATACACACCAACATAATAAAACCACATAATAATGATGCTGGTTTCATGATAGAGAACGAATGGATCGCTTATGTCTTCTCTAGAGATTTCCTGGTTAAAACAGGTGACACTAGATACACAGCTAACGGGAGCAGCACAGAAACCCACGGTGCTTCTTCGTGTGGAGGACATTCTTTGGTCTTGTCCCATGTTCTTGGGCTAAATAATGTCAGAAGTCTTGACATGAATGTTCGATACACACACACACACACACACACACACACACACACAGTCAGGTGAGTCCTATCAATTATTACTGGGGACATTTATCCCATTGGCTGAGAGTGAATCTTGGGCAAAACCTAATTCTGTGTCTCTCTCAATCTCTCTCTGGCTCTGTTGCTCTCTCCTGTCTCTCTCTTTACGCGTTCATTATGTATCCCAGGCTGGTTGAGTTTTAACTCATTAGGTAGCCAGGCGGACCTCTATCTTGTAGCAATCCTCTAGCTGGGATTATAGACATGTACCACCATGCCCAGCACTCAAGATTTCTTTTATTTTTTTTTATTTTTTTAGATTTCTTTAAAAAAAACTTATTTTTATTGATTTATTTGAGAGAGAGAAAGAGGCAGAGGGAGGGACAGAGAGGGAGAGAGAGAGAAGATGAGCCTGCCAGGGGGCATCCAGCCCAAACAAACTCCAGATGCATGTGCCACCTCATGCATTTGGCTGATGTGGGTCCTGGGGGATCAGACCTAATAAACAAATAAATTAATAAAAATATTTAAAATAGGGGCTAGAGGGATGTTTTAGTGGTTAAGGTGTTTGCCTGCAAAGCCAAAGGACCCAGGTTTGATTCCTCAGCTCTCCAACCCTAGAATTTCTTTTTAAAAAATATTTGATAGAGAATGTGTACGTATGAGCATGTCAGGGCTTTTTGCTGCTGCCAACTAACTCCAAACATATGCACCACATTGGCACATGGCTTTTCTTTAAAGAGATATTTACTTATTTATTTACTTACTTATTTGAGTGAGACAGAGAGAGAAAGAAGCAGATATATAGAGAGAAAGAATGAATACATCAGGTCCTCTAGCCACTGCAAGAGAACTCCAAACACATGTGCCACCTTTATGCATCTGGCTTACATGGGTACTGGGGAATTGAACCCGGGTCCTTAGGCTTCGTAGACAAGTGCCTTAACCGCTAAGCCATCTCTACAGCCCAGGTGCCTGGCTTTATGTAGGTACTAGGGAATCAAACCTGGGCTGGCAGGCTTTGCTAGCAAATGCCTTTAGCCACCGAGGCAACTCCCAGCCCCAGGATTTCTTGTCAGATTTTCCCTAAATTCAGAGTTCTAAGCTGTTGTAGAACTTTGACCGCATGTTGTTATGTAAGTGACTTTGTAGAATATGCCTTCTGCCTCCTGCTCTTTGCTATTTCTAGGATGTAACTGACATTTTTGTTTTCTATAGATATACGATGCCTGCTCATTCTTTCTGCCTACTAAGTCCCAGCCACAGGTAATTGTATTTGGAGGTGTTTTGTGATGTTGTAGGTGTTTGATAGTGCTTAAAATGTCTATTGCTCCCCTTGGACCTTTGCAGAATCATTAAAACTTGCCAACATATGAGATGTTACTGCATCATCTTATCAGTATAATAATAATAATAATCAGTATTATAGGCCTCTATCTTAAGTGTGAGCCTTCAGTCATAGTTACCTTCTCATGGCTGGGACAAAGCACCCAACCAAAAGCAGGTCCTGGGAGGAAAGGGTTGATTTTGGCTTATAGTCTTCAGGGGAAGCTCCATGATGGCCGCACAAAGATGGTAGAGCAGAGGCTGGACATCACCTCTTCACCAACATCAGGTGGACAACAGCAGTAGGAGAGTGAGCCAGCTAACAACCCTGGCAAGCTGGGGGCTAATACACCTCAAGGGCCATCCCTAAGCAACACCTCCTCTAGCAAGTCTCCACCTCCCAAATTGCCACCAGCTGGGGGCAAGCATTCAGCACACATGAGTGTATGGGGGACACCCAATCCAAACCACCACATCTTTAAATAAAATAGATGTGTCGATATCTGCAGTTTAGAAACTATGGAATGTCAAAATCAAGATCGAATTCCATGTTAAATCCAAAGTATAGCTTCTGCTTATATCCATGAAGCTAATATTGTGTCCTCTCATTGAGTCTGAAACCTATTAATACATTTATCTATCAGACCTATGAAAATCAAATAAGTGAAATGTCCGTACGCATGTGTCTTCAGATCTAATGCCATGTGTGCATGTCCCAGAATTAAAACAGCCTAAAAGTCTCCAGCACGGGGTCTCCCACCAGATTCAAGTTACCAGCCAGAGGCAGACACCAGATAAGCACAGCTGGCCAGAGCGCTGGCCACCTAGGAGAAAAGACATGGCCAACTTCCCTCTCGCAGCTCCCTCACTTCTTTTCCCCCAGGAGGTAAGGGAGGGTTGCAGAGAGAGGCTAAGAGTGCTGGCCTTGCTTTCCCACGTGGACACATGAAGAGTGGGCGATGAGTGTCTTCTCCTTATACTGAGTTTACTGGATGTGTTGACTTTGGCCTGCAAAGCTGTCTAAGTGCAAGGACCCTGTGTTTATCCTACCGTCTTTGCTTTCTATTTATTTTTTTAAATATTTTTTTAATATTTATTTATTTATTCGAGAGTGACAGAGAGAGAAAGAGGGAGAGAGAGAGAGAGAATGGGCGCACCAAGGCCTCCAGCCACTGCAAACGAACTCCAGACGCGTGCGCCCCCTTGTGCGTCTGGCTAATGTGGGTCCTGGGGAATCGAGCCTCGAACCGGTGTCCTTAGGCTTCACAGGCAAGTGCTTAACCACTAAGCCATCTCTCCAGCCTCTTTGCTTTCTCTTTAATTAATTAATTATTGATTGATTGATTTTATGAGAGAGAGAGAGAGCATGGGCACTCCAGGGCCTCTAGCCACTGCAAATGAACTCCCAAAGAAGCATGCACCATCTTATGCAACTGGCTATACTTGGGTACTGGGGTATCAAACCTGTGTCCTTAGGCTTTGCAGGCAAGAGCCTTAACTGCTGAGCCATGTGTCCAGCCCCTCAGGTTCTGGACAGACAACAACCTACGGCTGAGCTGTCGCTCGGTGGTAGAGCACTTGCCTAGCTGTGAGATCCTGGGTTCCCTCCCCAGCACCACAGAAGGAAACCAAGAATGGCAAAATGTTAACTCTCGACCGCAGGCTCAGCAGACAATGCCAAGGTTGCACAGGGGATAGCCACAGGTCGGCAGACCTAGCTCCCACGTCAACCACTAGCCTTGTGTGGCACTGGGCAGCGACCCTCCCTACAAGAGAATAACGATCCTGCCCTACATACCTCACCTTGGTGCTTTAGGAACTGAAAGCAGGTTGCGTACATGAGAGCAGTTTGTAGCGCATTGAATAAAACGCTGGGTAAACACGGTGCATTTCATATGATTCATACACACCCCAAGAATTTGCCTGGCAGGCAAGCAAATGGAAGGAAGCGAACAAAAGCAGGCCTCTGGTGCAAGAAAGGCCACACCGAGACACTGAGCGTGACACCAGCTCTCTTTCTCACACAACCACCGCGTCGGGCACCTTTTGCCACGGCTTCTAAATGTGCCTACCTTTAATCCCTCCAAGAACTCCCTACAGTGATGTCACCTCTGACTTCTGGCTCTGGAAAGTGGAGTTTAGGGAGGTGAAGTCACCGGGCTGTGATCACACAGCCAATCTAGAGTAGACATGGAATTTGCATTGCTGGAGAGTTCAAGGCTGCCCAACTTCACAGCCCACACTTAAAGCCCCTGGTGGCATTGGCCCGCACCATGCCATATCCTCCCAGGTTCTGAGATGCTTTCTGTTAAGTCATCAGAGGTTTGCATAGGGTTTAGGCTCTGTGCAAGGCAGGTTCTGTCCCTGCTTGTCCCTTTGTGCTACACTTCGCCACACCCAGCTGGCTGCTAACCACAGAAGGCCCTGCCCTACTTCTGGGCTCAAACGCTTTCACGAACTTGATCCTGACTGTGCAGTCAGCAGCCCGGGAGGGTGGTACCCGGATTAAGGTGCGCCATGCGTGGCTTCTCGCCCTCCAGTTCTCATTGTTTGGGAACAACTGCAAGACTCTTCAAAGTTAGCCAATAGTGAGTAAGATTCCGCGATGCTCATTGCCTTGGTATGTTGATGCACTTTGCTACAGGTTGAGGAGACTAATCCCTCCTTGGCACTGCCCTGGTTTTCTTAGTCATAGAGTTTCACGATGCCTTAGCAAGTGCTGAGAACTGTGGAAGCGGACCACAGGGGAAGCCTTCCTCAGCGCATAGCTGTTGATGCTTTTTTTTTTTTTTTTCCTGGCCAGAAGGAAGGAAGGATTTACTTTTAGCAGCCAAATGGCTGTGCTGAGAGAAATCAAGGGATTTCTACAGAGTGTTAATGGTCCATAGCAAGGCGTCTTTTCTGGGTAGCTGGATCCTCTTTGGCTCCTGGCCTTCCCAGTTTCGCCCCTGTGCAGACAGAAGCAATAGCCCATCTTCTTCTTTGCATCAGGTGGCGGAGGCGCCGGCGGCGCTGAGGGAGCTCTGCTTAGCAGTGGTGGGGGCCCTCCCCAAGCGTCAGGTAAGCTCGCAGCACTGTTGTTCTGTGACTGTTTACAGGCAAAATAAAGAAATAATAATATAAAAGTCTTGGAATTCCTCCTGAGAGAAAACACAAGCAATTTCAGAAGGGTGCTAGCAGGAGTTAGGAGAGGATACGCTGATGTGGGGATAAGAAACAAATTCTTCAGGAGCTGGGGAGATGTTTGGGCAGTAAAAGTGCTTGTTTGTGAAGCCTGCTGGCCTGGGTTCAATGTCCCGGCCACCTACATAAAGCCAGGCAGGCATTCATTTCAGCAACCAGAGACCCTGGAGAAAACACACACACACACACACACACACACACACACACACAGACGCAGAGAGAGAGAGAGAGAAATATTTTTTTTTAAAGAAACAAATACTTCAGTTTCTCTGACATCTAATATTTTAGGGTCATATTAGTGATTATTATAATCATCTAATTGGGAAAACATATGTCTCCTTCAAACTTAAGATGTGTGTCAGTCTGATCAGAGAAACTTATGGTCATACTGGCTCTATCTTGCTCCCTGACTCATGCGACTGGAGACCAGAATGAACTGAAGTTGCTAAATATCTGTGGCTCGCAGGTTATGACATTGTACTCTGCTACAGTGTAGGACAGTAAGAGTGCAAAGCCAGCCAGGCGTGGTGGCGCACGCCTTTAATCCCAGCACTCGGGAGGCAGAGGTAGGAGGATCACTGTGAGTTCGAGGTCACCCTGAGACTGCATAGTGAATTCCAGGTCAGCCTGAGCTAGAGTAAAACACTACCTCAAAAAACAAAAACAAAAAAAAAAGAAGCTAGGTGTGACCTACATCCCCAGGTAAACAAGAATTTCTTGGGCCTGCTAACCAAAAGAATGACAGCTGTAGTTGAGGGAGACCCCCTTCTCATGGAAGTGCACAGTTGAGCAATAAAGGACACCCAAAGTTCTCTAATCTCCAAGGGCAAGTGAATGACATACACATCTACACACATGCGTGCATCCACCACCACACACTTGTAACTGCAAAAAAAAAAAAAAGCAATATTAAAATTTTGAGTTTAGAATTCAATCTTTCTTTTTTATTTTTTGTAAATTTATTTGCTAGGGGATAGAGAGGGAGTGGGCCTCTTACCGCTGCAAACTCCATATGCATGCACCACTTTATGCATGAAGATAAAGAGACCCTGCTCTCCCCACCCCCACACACATGCAAATGCATAAACAGCAATTTAAAAGTAAATCCGAACAAAAAAGAGCAGGAAGAAAGGAATATGACTCTTAAAAATAGATGTTTTAGAGGAAGAGAAGAATATATGAAAACTTATGCAAGAAATTTTAAAAACTCAAAATATCATTATGTATAGATGACAATTACAAATATTTTGATGTGGTTTGCTAGTTTATTCCTCTGAATGATCCACCTTGCTTTTGCTTTTTATTTCACTCTAACCCAGACTCACGGGGAACTCACTCTGTAGCCCCGGGTTGGCCTCAAATTTACAGTGATCCTCCTACCTCTGTCCCCCAAGTGCTGGGATTGAAAGTGTGCAACACCACGCCTGGCTTAGATAGTCCATTATATGATTGTATCATCATTTCCACTCTACCAGTATTGAGTAGTTTAGATGCTTATAATTTTTGATTCTGCTTAATCAATTTTAATCTTACAATTTATATATAACATATATGTCATGTGTTTTAAAAACTTGTACAAATTTGCAATATATTGTGAATGTCATACTACATAACATACTAATTTTGTAATGTGCATTATAATGAAGTACATATTTTTTCACTAGGAACAACATGAAAAGGACAATACCAAGAGGGTAAGGTTGTTCTTATAAATACCTACATGGAAAATAATTAAAAAGACACTAATCTTTTGTAGATAACTCATTGTTTTTCAAATTTTATTCTATGTTTTATTAATTATGAATTGTCCTTTGTTTTAACAGTTCTTATTTCACTATTCAAAGACACAGAAGTCGGGCAATTCAAATGTTGTGGTAAGTTGTAGAACTTATTGGTAATCACCAGTATTTGTTTCAAAGAAAGGTCCTTTTTTTTTTTTTTTAAGTTTAACTGATACAAGTAGATCAAAATTCAGACTTCTTTACTCTAAAAATTACAAATGAGCCTGGGTACATGGCTTAGTGATTCAAATCCCAGTACCTCAAAGAAAAAAGAAAAAGGTTTAGTCTATGGCCATACTACCTTAATACGCTTGATGTCTGATCTTGGAAGCTAGCGGGATCAGACGGTGTTAGGACGTGGACGGGAGAGATAAGAAAACGGTTTTGATGTGGAAGAGCAAATGAAAATCTGTATTTATTATTCATTTATTTTGTATGCCAATAATTTGCACGTGCGTTTAATCTGTTCCCTCATTGACAGTTATTTACTAGCTGTGATGTGCCAAGCACAGTTACAAATACTAATAGTAAGTGAAAGACAATGATAAAGGAAACCGGTGCCCTCACGGAATTTATACCCAATGGACAACAACAAAAAAGGAGCAAATAAGTAGAACGCGTTATTTTATACAACTTAGTACAAGTGAAAATTCTTATCCAAAGGTTTTTAAATATTTCAAATATGTAATTATGAATGACTAGCTAGAAATACTCCTTTTTTCTTCTTATTCCTTATCAGTAGCTAGGTGTATGTTGTATGTGAGTTTATTCTCTAATAGTAACCAAAAACCAGTGACTTGAATTCATTTTAATATTTTATTTTTTTTTATTTTTATTTATTTGGCAGAGAAAGAGGGAGGGAGAGAGAGAGAGAAAGAAAGAAAGAGAGAGAGAAAGAATGGGTGTGCCAGGGCCTCCCGCCACTGCAAATGAACTCCAGACACGACACGTGCGCCCCCTTGTACATCTGGTTAACGTGGGTCCTGGGGAATCAAACCTGGGTCCTTTGGCTTTGTAGGCAAAATCCTTAACCGCTAACCCATCCCTCCAGCCCCTTGAGTTCATTTTACATCAAACCCATGTGGCTTTGGTGGAAGTTTTTGCTTTGTTTTGTTTCTTTGTTGTTAGTTTATCTTATTTTATTTGTATTGTGAGGATTTAAAAAAATACCATCTGGGGCTGGAGCTCTGGTTGAGTGGCAGAGCACTGTCTAGCATGAGCGAGGGCCTTGGTTAGATTGCAGCATTAAAAACAAACAAACAAAAAAAACCAAAAAAACTAGGGGCTGGAGAGATGACTCAGCAGTTAAGATACTTGCTTTCAAAGCCGAACAGGCTGGGTTCAATTCCCCAGTACCCACAAAAAAAAAAGTATATGCACAAAGAGGTACATGCATCTGGAGTTTGTTTGCAGTGGCTAGAGGCCCTGGTGTGTTCATTCTCTCTCTCTCTCTCTCTCTCTCTCTCTCTCTCTGCTTGCAAATAAATAAATAAAAATATTTTTAAAAAGTTTAAATCCCAACGTTATTTGACTCCAGTGAGCTTTCTGGGCCTGTGAGTTACTACCATGAGCCAGTGTGGGGAGCAGGGAGCTCAGTGTAGCTTAGACCTTCGTGTACTTGTGGAAAGGTAAACACGAGCCTGAGCGTCCTTTGAAACGTTGACCACGTGGCGTATTCTTACGAATGAATGATTGAAAGTTAAGTTACACTGGCTCTGCGCCAAGTATAAGTTGAATTTGTGACCACGATCCAGGGCTCAAAGCCAACCATTTGATAAATTTAGTGTTCGAGAAAAGCCCCAATTCAACCCAAGCCTCAACGCAACCCAAACATTCAAAAAGTGCAGCTGGATTACGAGCTACACGCATCTCCTGTGTGACGTCTCCCGAAAGTGTACTCACATTTCATCCCATTTGTCGTCACCAGCAACACGTTGTCATGTCTGTGTCCCACGCTGTCTCGCTCTTGTCCAGTTTGAAACACATAACCTAGGAAGGATCTTTTCAGAGGTGTGGCACAGTACAAACTTCCAGATAAAAACGTTTAGAATGGAAAACCGAAGCCGGGCGTGGTGGCGAACGCCTTTAATCCCAGCTCTCGGGAGACAGAGGTGGGAGGTGGCCGTGAGTTCAAGGCCACCCTGAGACTACATAGTGAATTCCAGGTCAGCCTGGACTAGAGTGAGACCTTACCTCAAAAAGCCAAAAAATAAAATAAAAATAAAATAATAATAATAAAAGGAATAGAAAAGCTGATACGTTGATTTCGCCTGGACCAGGTTATTTTGAGTAAGTACAGGCGCTGACAGATGGCTTTTTGCCCCCTAAGGTGCAGTGAAAGGTTTTACTTGATGAGACAGCTGCGGCCCCCTAGGAAAGTGCTTCTCCAAATAACAGCAATAATCTTAGCCTCTGACCATCCAACTTTCTCCCACTTCTTGGTTTATTTGCCAGAGTTCTTTGAAGGGCTCACAAAAGGCTGTCTTAGATAACATCTTTAATTTCCTTTTTTTTTTAAATTTTTTTTTTGTTCTGGGGCAAGAGTAGTGGGTAAAATGACAATCAGGAAGCCACCTCTGTGGCCAGTGCTGAGAAGCCCATGCGTGCGCTCATCACGTGTGTTCATGTTCTCTCAGTCATCTGTCGTGCACCCGCTGCTGCAGCTCCTTCCCCAACTGCATGGGAGAAGAATGAAGAGGTTCAAGGAGGACGTATGTAACCACCTGCATGCTGGCTCTGCCCCTCCCATGACCTCCCAGCTGTGTCCTTGATCCCGTACCCTTCTTTGGTAGCAGCCTCCTGTGAACACTTTGTGTGAGCTTTCCAACCCGGTGACTATCGATGTTAAAAATAAAATCGAGGGCTGGAGAGATGGCTTAGCGGTTAAGCGCTTGCCTGTGAAGCCTAAGGACCCAGGATTCGAGGCTCGATTCCCCAGGACCCACGTTAGCCAGATGCACAAGGGGGCACACGCGCCTGGAGTTCGTTTGCAGTGGCTGGAGGCCCTGGCGCACCCATTCTCTCTTGTTCTCTCTATTTACCTCTTTCTCTGTCTGTCGCTGTCAAATAAATAAATAAAATCGAAAAACTTGACATGAGGAAAAGTTTATTTTGGCTCAGTGTCAGAGGTTTCAATCCGGGGTCAACTTGGCCCTCCCATTGCTCTGTGGCAAGACAGAAAATCGTGGCTGGGAGTGTGCAGTGAGCAAAGGTTCTTACCTCAGAGTGGCTAGGAAGGAGGGAGGACAGAGAGACAGAGAAAGGAGGGAAGAGAGAGAGAAGAGACAGAGGCAGGTGAGGGTCTCCACACCCAGTGACCTAACTTCCTTTCACCAACTCCTAAAGGTCCCACCACCACCCACCAGCGTCACCACAGGCTGCTGTCAAGCCTTTAGCACATGGCTTAAAATTAAATTTTAATTAAACTATTGATGGTGGCGCACACCTTTAATCTCAACACTTGGGAGGCAGAGGTAAGAGGATCACCATGAGTTCGAGGCCACTCTGAGACTACATAATTCCAGGTCATCCTGGACTAGAGTGAGACACTACCTCAAAAAAACCAAATAAAGAAAAGAAAAAAATTACTTATTCATTTGAGAGAGAGAGAGAGAAGCAGATAGAGAGAGAATGGTTGCACCAGGGCCTCTGGCCACTTCAAACGAACTCCAGATGCATGTGCCACCTTCTGCATCTGGCTTACAGTGGGTCCTGAGGAATTGAACCTGGGTCCTTAGGCTTCACAGGCAAGTGCCTTAACCACTAAGCCATCCCTCCAGTCCCCTAGCACATGGCTTTTAGGGACCATTTCTTGTCCATGTCATCACACCCATGACCAGGGACGAGAACATGCATGAGCAGAGGTGTCTTCACAGTGAAGATGAGGAAAATTGTTCAATCTCCCACATCACACGTGGTCCCTTCTAGCTCAAGCTTTGGACAGCACTTGGGAGGCAGAGGTAGGAGGATCACCGAGAGTTCGAGGCCACCCTGAGACTACATAGTGAATTCCAGGTCAGCCTGGACCAGAGTGAGACCCTACCTCAAAAAAAAAAAAAAAAAAAAAAAAAAAGAAGAAGAGGACTCTTAATGCTGAAAGTCTGAAAGTTTCAGGTCACATTTGAAAGTAGTTCATATCTTACATTGCTGTGACACTTTGTGGTATTTAGTCTTCTGTTATCTTACTTTTTTCTAATGGGAACTCAGCCAGCACTTGGAAAGCTAAAGTAAGAAGGTAAGGGCTGTGGGTCCAGGTGTGGCTAGGTAGTGAGTTCGAGGCCAGCCTAGGTTATGTGAGACCCTATAAAAGAGAGACAGACGGAGACAGAGAATTTTGTATCCTATTGGAACTCTATGGTGCTCACGCAAGGTTTACAGAAGGGAAGGCGGCCCCCATATTACAATGCACTCCCCTGACCTTAGTCTAAGCAAATATTTTTTTTCCCACAATGATGTTCCCTTCCTAGTTTGTTAGATCCTCTTTGTTATTGTATTGCTAAGTTACATGCTTTAGTTGAAAAGTTGAATTCAGGTCAAATTTTTTTTAATTTCAATATTATTGCATTTATCTTTTCCTTAAAGTACTACCCAGAGTCTTCAATTTTTTTTTAATGAGTACAGTTTAGATGACTAAATATCTCAGAATTTACTTTTATGATCACTCTGGCTTCCCTAACATTTTTACATTTTTGTGTTTGTAGGTTGGTTGGTTTTCAAAGTAGGGTTTCACTCTAGCCCAGGCTGACCTGGAATTCACTGTGTATTCTCAGGGTGGCCAAGAACTCACTGCAATCCTCCTACCTCTGCCTCCGGAATGCTGGGATTAAAGGCGTGCGCCACCACGCCCAGCTCATTTTCACATTTTTTTTTAAAGTTTTTTGTTTATTTTTATTTACTTGAGAGCGACAGAGAGAGAAAGAAGCAGAGAGACAGAGAAAATGGGTGCACCAGGGCCTCCAGCCACTACAAACGAACTCCAGATCTGGCTTATATGGGTTCTGGGGAATTGAGCCTTGAACTGGGGTCCTTAGGCTTCACAGGCAAGCGCTTAACCACTAAGCCATCTCTCCAGCCCCCATTTTCACATTTTTAACCAAAGCTTCCATCAAGGGCAGAATCTGCGGCTAACCTTAAGATTTTAGGACTTCCAGAATTTTTTTTTAAAAAAAAAAGAAGAAGAAGAAAAAAAAGGTCAGTTGTCATCAAATTTTCTAGAAATAAATGTATGCTTTTAAAAAATGAACTATCCTTTTTCTACAATATGTTCTTTACTAATGAAAGTAATAACGTAATTTCAACCTAAAAAGCCACTTCCTTATAGTATGGCCAATAACAGAGACTAGTTTGACTAGAATATTTCAGTCCCATTCTTTACACCAAAAGAGATCAACACTTGATATTGTGACCAGTTTAGCACGTGGTCTGAGTTTTCTGTCTGCGGTGGCAAATAACTGGCTGCAAGTGTGAACTCTAATACACTAGCCTATCCTGTCAGCTAAGGATAAGTCCTACAATGTCCCCCTGCAAATAACTGGCTGCAAGTGTGAACTCTAATACACTAGCCTATCCTGTCAGCTAAGGATAAATCCTACAATGTCCCCCTGCAAATAACTGGCTGCAAGTGTGAACTCTAATACACTAGCCTATCCTGTCAGCTAAGGATAAATCCTACAATGTCCCCAGGAACCTACCAAAGAGAAGAACGTAAGAGATGACTGGAAAATCAACTCCAGTCCTGGGGAGATGGCTCAGCCATTAAAGGTGCTTCCTTGTAAAGTCTGCTGGCCTGGGTTCGACTCCCCAGGACCCACGTAAGCCAGATGCACAGTGGCGCATGCATCTTGGACTTTGTTTGCAGTAGCAAGAGGCCCTGGCATGCCCGTTCTCTCCCTCTCCTTCTCTCTCTCTCTCTGTCTCTCTCTTATAAATATATATATATATATATATATATATATATATATATATATATATATATATATATATATGGGAAATGAAGGGCATTGGGCGTGGTGGTACAGGCCTTTAATCCCAGCACTTGGGAGGCAGAGGTAGGAGGATCAAGACCACCCTTAGAATACATAGTGAATTCCAGGTCAGCCTGAGCTACAGTGAGACCCTACCTCGAAAAAACAAAACAAAAAGAAAGAAAGAAAGAAAGAAAGAAAGAAAGAAAGAAAGAAAGAAAAAGAAATAAAGAAAGAAAGAAAGGAAGGGACTGGAGAGATTGTTTAGTGGTTAAGGCTCTTGCCTGCAAAGCCTAAGGACCCATGTTCAACTCTCCAGATCCCATGTAAGCCAGATGTACAAGGTGATGCAAGCATGCAAGGTTGCACATGTGCACAAGGTGGCACACACATCTGGAGTTCAATTGCAGTGGCTACAAGGCCCTGGCATGCCAATTGTCCCTCTCTCTCTCTCTCTTGTGCTGGGCCTAAGTCACCTAATTTCAATATGTTTTTATCATAAATTGTCTTTTGTTCTTGAAAAAAATTACATATGTTGATTTTAATGCATTCAAACATTTTGAATTTGAATCAAACACTTGAATCTTCCACTTCATCCCTACATCTGTAGTGTTTTTTTTTTAATCTCTCTCTCTCCCAAATGCTTTTATAATACTAACTGCTGTATTGCCAACAGAATTCCTCTAAAAGCCCTGTTTGCTTGGATTACGCATTTGAGTGTTTTACATTTTAATTTACTTTTGTTCTACTTTTTTTCTCTAATGTAATATACATGAGAACTTTTCTTATCTAAGTACTTAAACTGCAGTTTCTGTGTATTACACTTCTAAATACTATTTTTTTTTAACCTTCAGCAATTTGAGTCAGGAACACACTAAGAATGAGAACTAATGCAGACATTGGGAATTAAAAATATCTTTATTGTAAATCAAGGATTTAATAATTAAAGTAGAAACATGGTCATTCATTTTATTTCTTTTTTTTTTTTTTTTTTTTTTTTTTGGTTTTTGAGGTAGGGTCTCACTGTGGCCCAGGCTGACCTGGAACTCACTATGTAGTCTCAGGCTGGCCTCGAACTCACAGTGATCCTCCTACCTCTGCCTCCCAAGTGCTGGGATTAAAGGGGTGAGCCACCACGCCCAGCTCAGGGTCATTTCTTTTCATGTGATTATACTTATAGAATAATTGAAATTTGATACACTTCACACACCATGGTTATCAATGTAAACCAGAAGCTACAAACAAATTTTATGGACACTATAAAATGTTTAATATTCTTTCCGTGAAGTTTACAAGGGTATATTTAAGTAAGACTACATAATACACTTGTTAAATAAGTAGCTTCATTTGTTTTTTTTTTCATTACTACTCTACATATATATTAGGCAATCTCATTGACTAAACAGTACTGCCAAAGCTGTCCTTCAATTTCCATGTATATTACTATGGAAATACTGCATGGTAGTTTTTGCTTTGATGTAATATTAACTTATATTTTCCTTTTGCAAATATGACCACATTCAATATGCATTCAGAGAAATTGTTTCATTCTAACAACGTGCTACAGAGAAATTTAAAATAGAGTTAATAATAATAATATGCCCAGTGTTTATCTTTCTACTTATTGATGAATATACATACAACTAACAAAATTCCCCAAAGAAGAATCTGTAATATTGATAAGGAAAATGTTTTTTTGTTTTTTTTTTTTGAGGTAGGGTCTCACTCTAGCCCAGGCTGACCTGGAATTCACTATGTAGTCTCAGGGTGGCCTTGAACTCACAGTGATCCTCCTACCTCTGCCTCCCGAGTGCTGGGATTTTTAAAGGCATGCGCCACACACTCGGTTCTAGGAAAATGTTTTTAAATATACTATTCTAGTGAGAGTGCTAAGTGTGGAAATTTATCAGACATAAACTTGATAACGCTTTACTCAAATGATTTACTTATTCAAGTCCTTGGTTCCTTCTTGGTTTAGCTTATAGTAACTAAAAGTAGTTTAAATTTTTTTTTTTTTTTTTTTTTTTTTTTTTTTGTGTTATGTGATTTGTAATGTCATCCTTTTCTCTTCCAGGAGGAATTTCAACGTCCTTTTGTGAGTCGAAGTAGAGGATACTTTTTATTCCGGGTATGCATTCAGCAGTGTGTGTGTGTGTGTGTGTGTGTGTGTGTGTGTGTGTGTTTATTGGGGCTTAGGCCATGGGATATAAAAGGTCACCTTTGGGGCATGCCCCTCACCCCCTGTGGAATGTCCAGTTACTCCTAGGATGCTTTCTGTGCCTTTTTCTTTTTTGGGGGGGGGCATGGGGGAGCACTGCTCTTGCTGCCAGTATACAGTAGTTTTCCAATAAATAAAAAAATACCACTTTCTCCCATAAATCGTGTCATTTCTAGGTTACTCATAATAAACTAACACAATGTAAGTGCTATTTTTTTTTTCGAGGTAGGGTCTCACTCTAGCTTAGGCTGACCTGGAATTCACTGTGTAGTCTCAGGGTGGCCTCATACTCACGGCAATCCTCCCATCTCTGCCTCCCGAGTGCTGGGATGAAAGGCGTGCGCCACCACACCCGGCATAAGTGCTGTGATTTTATTGTTTAAGGAATGGTGCCCAGAAAAATCTGCATGTGTTTTCTATAGACAATAT
This sequence comes from Dipus sagitta, assembly GCA_036346955.1. Classification (NCBI taxonomy): domain Eukaryota; kingdom Metazoa; phylum Chordata; class Mammalia; order Rodentia; family Dipodidae; genus Dipus; species Dipus sagitta. The sequence goes on along the minus strand of CM070781.1, from coordinate 48,744,648 downwards.
ATATTTTTTCTCATGATTATGAGCTTTGTAGTATGAACAAATCATATATTGGTCATATTCCCGTCGGGTTATACTCGTATCACTCTCCCCACCCCCAATGCACTGAGGACCCTCCTGAGTGGGATTCCTGGTATTGTGTTCACCGTGGGGTCAGGAAAGCACCCGTGGGGGAGACAACTCAGGATACGCTTTCCCAGCCTGGGGCTCCAACAATCGTTCCGCCCCCTCTCCAACAGCGTCCCCTGAGCCTTGGCAGGTGTGTAAATACATCTTTAGTGTTGAGCTTTGCTTCTTCTGAATTTCTGCTTTGATGATTTGGGAGTGTCCTCAGTTAGACAATATATTTAAAAAGAAATTATTTGCCAGGTGTGGTGGTGCACGCCTTTAATCCCAGCACTCGGGAGGCAGAGGTAGGAGGATCGCTGTGAGTTCGAGGCCACCCTGAGACTACAGAGTTAATTCCAGGTCAGCCTGGACCAGAGTGTGACACGACCTTGAAAAAACAAAAATAAATAAATTAATTAATTAAATAAAAATAAATTATTTGAAGATGCAGAGCGTGGGAGTGCAGATGGCTGACTGTACTGTGTCAAATGTATGTTCAGTGTGGGGTCTTTGGATTCTAAAAGAAAAGCCCCTAAGTTGGAGAATGGAGGAGATACCAGAGTGACTTTATGGGCTGAATCCGGAAGAATTGGCAGGAATCGGGTAACTAAGCATTTAGCTGAAAATGATCAACTTTACGGTGAAAGGCCAAGGTAACAAAGATAAAATTTGAATTTGGGGGAATAACTCTAACAGCCGCTGTTGAGCGTGGATTGGATTAAAGAACAAGATTGAGAGCGGGAAGAAAGGCTGAACCACGGTGATTTCCGAAGTTAACTTTGGTTCATACCGAGTGAAATTTGAGGTTTCTTTGAAAATGTCGGAGCCATGTAAGCAAAGTTAAGCAGTGCCTAATTCATTAGCAGTAGTACTTAGAACTCGTTTTTGGTCTCCTCCCACCTCAGACTTACTAAATCCGAAACTAGCTATTGGGGCCCAGCGATGCCACTTTTGTTCTGTCAAAAGCCTGCCAGGTGACATTGATATACGTTAAGGAAACGCCCGTATATTACATGGGTTGCTTTCTATGAATATTACTTTCCATTGTTAGTTCCACTGACTCATTTCTAATTTCTTATTTTCCAGCCACGCAATGGGAGAAGGTCAGCAGGTTTCATTTAAAATGGTATGTGTTTTAAAAAAAAATAGAAATCAGAAAGAAATGGTATGTGCTTCATAGTTCAACCCAACTTGAAATTTTCCGTTGGTTATAAATGAAGCTATGCTCAGTACGTCTCTATCAGTTGACTACCTGCATACACTAACATTATATACAAATATTTCAATTATAGGGGTGATGAGGGCTTTAGAAGATGGAAAGAACCAGGCTGGATTGGCTTTACTAAGACTATTCCTGGGCTGGAGAGATATCTTGGTGGTTAAGGTGCTTGCCTGGAAAGGCTAAAGACGCAGGTTCGATTCTCCAGGTACCACAGAAGCCAGATGCACATGGTGGCGCATGCGTCTGCAGTTTGCCCATTCTCTCTCTCTCTCTCTCTCATAAATAAATAAATATAAATAAATCTTATTTATAAAAAAGGAGTATTTCTCAGGCTTTGCCACAGTGGCTGTTATCCAAAGTGAGTTTGGAGACGATGGCTTCACCATCACTTATTGTGCAAGTACCCGTATGTCAGGGATCACACTCCCATTGTCATGGTCACCATCCACCTGATGCACCAGGGTCTGTTGACTGAATGCACCTCCGCTTCCAAATAATCATCCTAAAGTTCCTTATAGAGGCTTGTGATTTTTTTGTTTGTTTGTTTGGTTTTGTTTTTCCAGGTAGGGTCTTGCTCTGGCCCAGGCTGACATGGTATTTGCTATGTAGTCTCAGGGTGGCCTCGAACTCATGGCAATCCTCCTACCTCTGCCTCCCGAGTGCTGGGATTAAAGGTCTGCGCCGCCACCTGGCCGAGGCTTGTGGTTCAACAACTTGTGGGGAATTAAGAAAGTGTGGGAAAAGGGCATGGTGGCTCACAGCTTCAATGCCAGCACTCAGGAGGTTGACCTAGGAGAATCCCTGTGATTTCAAGGCTAGTGTGGGCTACAGAGTGAGCTCTAGGTCAGCCTGGACTAGAATGAGACCCTACCTCAAAAATAAACTAACGGGGGCTGGAGAGATGGCTTAGCGGTTAAGGTGTTTGCTTACAAAGCCAAAGGACCCACGTAAGCCAGATGCACAAGGAGGCACACATGTCTGGAGTTTGTTTGCAGTGGCTGGAGGCCCTAGTGCGCCCATTCTCTATCTATCTGTCTCTTTCTCTCTCTCTAGCAAATAAATAAAATATATTAAAAATAAATAAATAAATAAACTAACAAACAAACAAGAAAGCATAGAAAGACATAAATACATGACTTCTGCTTTGAGGCTTTTAAATTTTTCTATCCCATTGCTGAGCATAAGGTAGAAATTTAATAGTAAGTAAATGTTGGGATTAATACATTTATTAAAAAATATATAAGGCCAAGGCTAGGTGTGGTGGCACATGCCTTTAACCCTAGCACTCATAAGGCTGAGGTAGGAGGATCACCATGAGTTCTAGGCGAGCTTGGAATACAGAGTGAGTTCCAGGTCAGCCTGGGCTAGAGTGAGACCCTGCTTCAAAAGTAACAACAGGTCTGGAGAGATGGCTTGGCAGTTAAGGTGCCTGCCTATGAAGCCTGGGGACCCATGACTCATGTTCCACTCTCCAGGTCTCATGAAAGCCAAACACAAGTATGCAAGGTCGCACATGTGCACAAGGGGAAACATGCATCTGGAGTTCGATTGCAGTGCTACAGGCCCTGGCATGCCAATTCTCTCTCTCTCTCTCTCTCTCGCATAAAAAAGGCCAGTCTGTTGGGCTTGCCTCAAAAAAAAAAAATAACAATAACAAACAAAAGAAAGGCCAGTGGCTGTTAACTGGCTCTGCACATTTAATAAATATGGTAACCCTAATATTTTATTTGACTATAAACTTTGAAATCACAGTTAAATGCAAATTGATGAATTATAACACAGAAATGAAAGTATACTATTTTAAGTTTATGTAACCCTAAATCCAGATTCTCTCGTGAACATGTTTTTGTAAATATTTTCATTCATTTATCTTAACCCTAAAACATAGTACTAAGAATATTAAAATTCTTAATATTTTCTCAAAAGACAAAATCAAAACGCACCATTTCTACTTAAAGAACATATCAACACCAAAATCACACAGTATCTAGAATAAAAGATGACCAAAGGTTGCAAACTTTTATTGACATGCATTGATTATACAGAGGAATGGCTCCCACTATGACATTTCCATACGTGCTCATTTGGTGCATTGAACATGTCTGCTGTTTCTTCTCCCCTCTCCTCCTTTCCCTCTTTCCACCCCACCCCAGAAATTTCCTCTTCTACCTTCCAGCCTTTTCTTTAGTATACACACACACACACACACACACATCTTATTTATGTATTCAATCTGCTGATGTGCACTTAGGATAATTCCACATTTTTGGCTATTAGGAATAGTGCTGTAGTAAATACGGGTCTGCAGGCATCTCTGTTACATGCTGACTTTGACAATCAGATTGCTGGAGCGTAAGGCGATTCTATTATTTTTTTCTTTTTTAGAGGGAGAGAGAATAGGTGCACCAGGGCCTCTAGCCACTGCAAATGAACTCCAGATGTATGCACCACCTTGTGCATCTGGCTTATATGAGACCTGGAGAATTGAACCTTGGGTCCTTAGGCTTCACAGGCAAGTGCCTTAACCACTAAACCATCTCTCCAGCCCAATTTTAGCTTTAAATTTTTATTTTTTATTTGCAATCAGAGAGAAGAAAGAGTGGGGAGGAGAAGACAAAGAGAGAATGGGCATGCCAGGGCCTCCAGCCACTGAAAATGAACTCCAGATGCACACACCACCTTGTGCATCTGGCTTTATGTGGGTACTGGGGAATCGAACCTGGGTCCTTAGGCTTTGCAGGCAAGTGCCTTGACCTCTGAGCCATCCCTCCAGTCCAATTCTACTTTTTAATTGTTTCATTTTATAGAACAAGGTTTCTGCCTGTATCCCAAGCTGGCCTGGAAACCACAGTCCTCCTGCCTCAGCCTCCACTGTACTGGGATTGCAGTTGTAAGTGACCACATCCAGCTTACTTTTGATTTTTTTGAGGAAACTCCACATTGTTTTCCATAGTGGCTGTACCAAGTTGCATTCACACCCATAATATGTACACGTAATCCTTTCTCTCTACATCCTTGCCAGCAGTATTATATGGAAAAATTAAAAGATAAAGGTAGATGCGACCACACAACTTCAGAAGAAAGAAAGAAAAAGTCTAAGCAGAGTGATAGCTCAGGGGAAAACACTGAAAACGTTATCTAGAAATTCAAAAAGTACTAAGCTCATAGATCTTTATTTTTTTAGCTCAAAAAAGAGATAATGTTTCCAGGTATTTTTATAAAGCCAACATAGTATTAATGTCAAAAATCTTGTAAAAACTGTGCAAAAAAGAAAATCGAAGGATAACCCTATTTATAAATGCCAATGCAAAAACCTTAAAGAATATCAGCGAATAATATCCATCAGTATGTTGAAAGACCTATACAACCCCCACTAAAGTGAAGCTTATTCCAGCAACTAGAAAATGACTCAACACTAGGAAGCCTATTAAATATTTCACCCTTAGAAGGAAAATTATACAACAATGGCAATAAATACTTTTGGTAACATGCAACACCAATTTGTGATCCTTTAAAAGAAGATCCCATAAAAAGAGATAAGCCTGAGCTAGAGAGATTGCTCAGTGATTAAGGCACTTGCCTGCAAAGCCTAAGGACGTGGCTTCAGTTCCCCCATACCCACATAAAGCCAGATGTACAGTGTGGCACATGTGTCTGGAGTGCATTTGCAGTGGCTAGAGAGAGTCCCTGGCATGCCCATTCTTTTTCTCCTCTCTCTCTCTCACTTTCTCTCACAAGTAAATGAATAAATAAAATAAAAGAGATAAATCTTTTCTTGGCATTATTTATGAAATGGCCCCAATCAAAGTTAATAGCAGGCTTGTCAGTGAGCCACTCAGGAGTATTTCCGGTGATTCAGGGACAAAATAAAGATTCTTGCTCATTTCTTGTAAATGTTGGAGGTTTTGTTTGTTGGGGCTCTCCTCACTTGTTTTCAATTTATTTTGTGTGTGTGAGGCTTACATACATGTGTGTGGGCTCACTGTGTGTGGGGGAGGGCACATGCACACACACGTGTCTGTGCATGTGGATGCCAGAGGTCGATGTTGAGTATCTTCCTCAACCACTCTGTACCTGACTCCCACCTAACCTGGAGCTCACTGATGCAGCTGGACTACCTGGTCAGTGGCAGAGTCCTTCTGTCTCCATCTCCCCAAAAGAGGTTACAGACATGCCACCACCCTCAGCTAGCATGTGGGTGCCGGGAATATGAACTTAGATCCTCATGCTTGTACCTTACCAAGTGAACCATCTCTCTGCTCTCTTTCTGTTGTTGTTTATAAATTTTTATAATTTTTATTTTTTTATTTTAGAGAGAGCATGAAAGAGAGACACAGGGAGAGAGAACTGACGCACCAGGGCCTCAGCCACTGAAATCAAACTCCAGACGCTTGCGCCACCTAGTGGGCATGTGCGACCTTGCACTTGCCTCACTTTTGTGCGTCTGTCTTATGTGGGACCTGGAGAGTCGAACATGGGTCCTTAGGCTTTACAGGCAAGCACCTTAACTGTTAAGCCCCCTCTCCAGCCCTATTGTTTTTTAAAGATAGGATATTGTTGTGTAGCCCTAGCTGGCCTCGAACTTAGTATGTAGCCATACTGGTCCTCAAACTCAAGACAGTTCTCCTATGTCAGGATACCATGAGTTTGAGATCAGTCTAGGCTACATAGTGAGTTCCAGGACAGCCCAGGCTAGAGAGTGAAACTCTGTCTCAAACAAAACAAAACGAAAACAAAGTTTAATACTAAATGGGAGCAGGGGACTCTGTGACTGTAACACTAAACTGTTGAGTGTTCACAAAATGAAATGGACTTAAACCCGTGATTTGATCAATTTAGTAAGGCCTTCTCAATTTAGTAAGAAAAAATTACTTTATATGGATTACTTCAAATATTAGGGTATACATAGATGATTTTGTTCCAGATTTTATTTACTTTTCTAACAGACAAATAATTCAGGGGACTAGGGAGATGGCTCAGCAGTTAAAGGCACTTGCTTGTAAAGCCTGCTGATCTGGGTTCAATTTCCCAGGACCCACATAAAGCCGAGTGCAAAAAGTGGCACAAGTCTGGTGTTTGCAGTGGCAAGAGACCCTGGCGTGACACTCTCCCCCTCCACATGCACACACATTCAAACAAATAAATAAATAATTTAAGGAAATAATTCAATAATGGTTTTTCTTTTGTTTTTGTCATTTGACTAGCTAAGGTATTGCTCTATCTTAATGGGCCAATTTTCTTAAAAAGTAAGCATAGGGCTGGAAAGATGGCTTAGCAGTTAAGGCGTTTGCCTGCAAAGCCAAAGGACCCAGGTTCGATTCTCTAAGACCCACATAAGCCAGATGCACAAGGGGGCACATGCATCTGGAGTTCATTTGCAGTGGCTGGAGGCCCTGGCACACCCATTCTCTCTCTTCCTGTCTCTGCCTCTTTCTCTCTTTCTCTCTCTCTCTCAAATAAATAAATAAAAATAAAGTTTTTTTTTAAAAAAAGTAAGCATAAAATGGGATGATTTCATTGCAGATACAAGGAGCTAGCTATGCAAAGAGTGACTCAACTGTTTGAATTACTGATGATTTTTACTAGCATTGATAAGCTTTCATATGATTAAATACTTCAAACTTTTGGAAAACACAGATATACAAAAGTAAGTGTCCCATCAGAGACAGATTAAGTGACAAAGAGTATATATATGAAGAGCTGAGAAATATCTGATATGCCAATGTGATTATGCTACACCAAAATATTTGTAAAAGTATCTCCTTATAAATATTAAATGTACATATTCAAAGGCCCACACTTGAATCTAATTCAGTTCTTTTTTTTTTTTTTTTTTTTTTGCAGGATGGCAACTAAGTTTCCATGGAAACAGTGCTATAGGATATAAAATGTGCTCATATGTGTTTCTTTAAAAAAAAAAAAAAAGCAATCCTTCCTAAATTTCCTCTGTTGAAAATCCCTATATTGTAAACATTCTCAGTAAAAATCGGTTGAGATTGTAAAATATTTACTTTATTGAAAATAAAACAGCATCTGCAATACATTTTCTTGGGGCTGGAGAGATGGCTCAGGGATTAAGGGCACTTGCTTGTAAAGCCTGATGACCTGGGTTTGACTCCTCAGTGCGCATGTAAGCCAGATGCACAAAGTGGCATACATATCTGGAGTTTATTTGCAGTGACATGAGGCCCTGGCACACCCATGCTTTCTCTGTCTCTCCTTATAAATAAATAAATGAATAAATAAAATGTGGGGCTTTTTTTTTTTTTTTTTGGTGTTCTAGCAATAAACCATGTATAACCAAGCTGTCCATCATGAAGATCTTAGATGCCCACAGCTGTTGACAGTACCACATACATGCTTTTTTCGTAGCTTATGAAAGTCTCTCATAGCCACTTGGATAAGCTCTTATAGTTTATCTCATCTGGATTTTGTCAGTGCTAAAATCACAAGCTCTTATAAGTATCAAAATGTAGTCATGTGTGGTGTGACATGTGGGTGTAATCCCAAGATTTCTAAAGCTGAAACAGAGAAAGGCAAGTTCAAGGTTAGCCTGGGCTGCATAGAAAGACTCTATAGAAAGACTCTATCTGAAAATCACAACCAGATAAACCCAGAATGCTGACAGTCTTAGAACATGAATGCTAATGGAAACTACGTTCGTTAGGACTCAGTGATCCAATCAGCAAGTTCTGATTAATATACCATCGGAGAGATTCCAGATTGCTACAAACAAGCCCGGCGTGGTGGCGCACACCTTTAATCCCAGCACTCAGGAGGCAGAGGTAGGAGGGTCACCGTGAGTTCAAGGCCACCCTGAGACTACATAGTGAATTCCAGGTCAGCTTGGGCTAGAGTGAGACCCTACCTCGAAAAAAACAAAAAAACATTGCTACAAACATATCAGAGGGGTTTTCCTGACCCCTCATAGTGTTTAGTTTATCTTAAATTATTTCACCCTGTAACATGTGAGAGACAACCAGCCCTGTTCATTACCAGGAAGAAAATAATCTTACTCTAAAGAATCAGAAACATATGTGAAGTCAAGTTACACATTTCACCAAGAAAAGTTCCTGAACTTACTGCCTACCTCAGGGAAGAACACCAAGAAAGGAAAAACCAAAGAGCAGGCTGGATTCTTCCTGAAAAAGTGAACGGGGGCTGGAGAGATGGCTTAGCCGTTAAGGCGTTTGCATGCAAAGCCAAAGGATTTGGGTTCGATTCTCCAGGTCCCACGTTAGCCAGATGCACAAGGGGGCGCATGTGTCTGGAGTTCATTTGCAGTGGCTGGAGGCCCTGGCCTGCCCATTCTCTCTCTCTCTCTCTCTCTCTCTCCCCCTCTTTCTCTCTCTCAAATAAATAAAATATATATTTTTTAAAAAGTGAATGGTCTTGGGGCTGGAGATATTGGTCAGTGGTTAAGGCGCTTGCCTACAAAGCCTAATAACCCAGATTCCATATGCACAAAGTGGCACATGTATCTGGAGTTCGTTTGCAGTGGCTAGAGGCCCCGGCATACCCATACGCTCGCTCTCTCTCTCTCTCTCTCTCTCTCTCTCTCAGTAGGAATGGGGTCCTGGACCAGAGAGGACCCCTTCCAAAGCCATGAACAACACAAGGGCCACACGACAGGAGCTGGTTCTGTGTGCAGTGATTCAACTATCCTGGATATTTTAATTAAGTTTTGGTTAACATGTAAAATAATGCTTATCATGGTATTTATATACACACACACACAATTGTTTTATTTTTATTTATTTATTTATTTATTTATTTATTAGAGAGAGAGACAAAGAATCATACCAGGCCTCTAGCCACTGCAAACGAACTCCAGACGTATGCACCACCATTGTGCACCTGGCTTACGTGGGTACTGGGGAATAGAACCTGGGTCCTTAGGTTTTCACAGGCAAACACCTTAACCGCTAAGCCATCTCTCCAGCCCCGGGCAGTGAGTTTTTAAGATGGGGTCTGGGAACCTCCAGTCTGTCCCCTTTGAGAATCTGATGAAAGCTCTGGCTCCAAGCTGCAGGAAAAATACACACACACACACACACACACACGTGTATGAAACTGGGAGCTTGGGCTTTGGTTTCCCTTAAAAATCTATGCAAAAAACAGTCTATGGGCTCCAGGTTAAGAACTCCTCAGAAGGATCCAAAGATGCTCTGGGGCCCTGTGCTTCAGGACCCAGAGACACCTCCAGACTCGGCCTCGGGGTTGCCTGGCAACCAGCTCTGGGGCTCGTGCCTACGAAGCCCGTTCTCCCTTGCTGCTCCCAGGAGGCGTTGGAAACGGCCAGCCTGAAGCAGGCCTTCGAGCAGCCTGGAGGAGTCTTCAGGTCTCCGCCCCCAGTGAGGGGCTCCGCAGAACACCATGCAGGTGATGGGCGTGGCCTGGCGAGTGGCGCACCTGGTGGGGTAACCAGCTGAGCCCCAGCTGGGGCATCAGTGGAGAGGGCAGACCTGGAAGGTTGGGCTCAAACTTTTGTACTTGTGAAAGTTTTAGGGGCATCTTGATCCAGTTTTAAGAGGAATCTAAATTAGCCTTAGGAAAGTGCGATTTTTCAACATTCAAGACTTCAGTGTGAAGCTGGGAGAATTTAATTATTTTCTCCTGCTATGCCAAAAAATAAATTAATTAATGATAGATGATAGATACATGACAGAGAAATAGATTAGATTAGATAAATAAATGATATATAGATAGGGCTGGAGAGATGGCTTAGCAGTTAAGGCGCTTGCCTGCAAAGCCAAAGGACCTCAGTTCGATTCCCCAGGACCCATGTAAGCCAGATGCACAAGGGGGCGCATGCATCTGGAGTTCGTTTACAGTGGCTGGAAGCCCTGGCGCACCCATTATCTCTCCCTCTCTCTCTCTCACTCTGCCTCTTTCCCTCTCTCAAATAAATAAATAAAAAATTTAAAAAGATGATAGAGAGATAGAGAGATAGATAGATGGATGATAGGTAGGGAAGGAAGAAAGAAAAAGGAAGGAGGAAATGAAGGAAGAAAGGGAGGAAGGGAATGAGGGAGGGAGGAAGGAAGGAAAATAGGAAGGAAGGTAGGAAGGAAGGAGTAGAAAATATGAGAGGAACTAGTTGGGAAGAAGAAAAAGTTCAAGGGAAGGGGTGTGAAGTGTGATAAGAGAAGGTAATGGGAGAAGAGTATAATTAAAATATATTATATACATGTAGAAGATCATCAATAAAATAAATAAAAAGGAAACAAACAAACAAAAGAGAAACTTGAACTATTGAAAGATTCCCAGCTTCTTCTAAGGTTAAAATGTCATAGTCTCATGAAGCTCTACACTAGAAACTAGTTCACCTGCAAGTCTTGAACAGAGAAAAGAGACCACATCACACTCGGGCTTTGTATGGGTTGCTTTTGCCCACTGTAATTAATCATCAGGGAATTTTCCATGACTTATAAATTTAATCTTCTTAATATTTGATATATGCATTTCAAATTGATTCTTTCACAGCAATGGCAATAGATATAATTTTTTTTGTAGGATCCAAATGAAGATACAGAATGGAATGAAATTTTAAGAGATTTTGGCATTCTTCCTCCAAAAGAAGAACCCAGAGATGAGATTGAAGAAATGGTTTTACGTTTACAGAAGGAAGCAATGGGTATAGCCATGCATTTGGTGGGCTGATTGATGGGGAAGATCATAGGTAGTAAAAATGTACTTTATGAATAGTTATTAGACATCACTTAATATAAATCCCTCCCATTCATTCAGAATTGGGATATTGGTCTCAAATGTCTAGTTCACATTTTGAAAATTACATGTTAGTTAATAAGAAAGCTGAAATATAGCCAGGTGTGGTGGCACACGCCTTTAATCCCAGCACTTGGGAGGCAGAGATAGGAGGATTGCTGTGAGTTCCAGGCCAGCCTGAGAATACAGAGTAAATTCCAGGTCAGCCTGGGCTAGATTGAGACCCTACCTCGAAAAATCAAAAAAAAAAAAAAAAACTTTAATATGACAGTTTTCATAGTCCATAAACTATTTGTGCTGACTGCTAGAGATTTGTTTAAAGACATTACAGATATCCATTTGGTTTTCTCTAGATGCTGACTGCAAAAATAATGTTTAAGCGATTTCACAATCTACACTTTATGTTTTAGTTAAACCATATGAAAAGATGACCCTGGCGCAGCTGAAAGAAGGGGAAGACGAATTTGATGAGGAAGACATCAAAGCTCTTGAGACATATAGGTACCGTGTCAGGGTGTTCAGTATGCGATGATAACTCGGCTGATTTATTGAGGATCTCTTCTGTGGAATGACTTGCTTTTTTCTTGCTGCTTGCAAGGTGCCATTCTTGCCTTTTGACAGTCTGAGTGTGATGAGTTGATCTTGCTTGGAGTTTGTTGAATATACTGGATTTTTGGATTAATGTCATCAATCCAGTTTGGGAAGTTTTCAGCCACTGTTTTTGAAGATAACCTTTTCTTGCCTCTTTCTCTATGCCTACTGCTTTTGGGATTCCCACAGTCTGTGTTTTGACTTGCTTGCTAATGTCCCGCTGGCCTCTTGAGCCCTGTTCATTTTTGTGTATTCCTCTCAATGATAGCAAGAGTCCTGTCTGAATTTGCTGTTCCTTTCTTTTGCTTGCTCCAGTCTGTGAAGCTCTCTGGGATAGTTTTCATTTCAGTTAACTTACTCTTTAGTTCCTCCAAAGTGCTTTTACTCACACCACTTGTAATATGAAATTTGTAGGATATTTTCCCCCACCCCAGTCGGTTGTACCAGCTGGATACTCTGCCATTCAACGTAATTCTAACTACCTGAGTTAGAAAAGCTCTCACATTGAGAGATCACTTCATACCTACCATGGTGACCATAATACAAAAGACAGGCACTAGCAAAAGCATTGGCATGAGTGTGGAGGAACTTGGATACTTGTCATAGCTGATAAGCATGCACAAGAGTGCAGCCACTTGAAAAGGGCTCATCCTCAAAAAGCTAACCAGAGCCGGGCGTGGTTGGCACACACTTTTAATCCCAGCACTTGGGAGGCAGAAGAAGGAGGACTCCTATGAGTTTGAGGCCAGCCTGAAACTACATAGTGAATTCCAGGTCAGGCTAGAGTGAAACCCTACCTCGAAAAGCAAAAAAAAAAGTTAAACAGAATTCTACTTTTAGTTAAATAAGCAATTCTAGTTGTAGGCACAAACCCAAGAGAATTAAAGATAGAAACTACATGTGAGAATACTCATGAACATTTCATGCGCACTGCCCGAAAGCAGGAACAGCCTGAAAGCCATCAACTAATGAGTATCTCTCAGCTCTTCTCTCATTGCTAGGACAGAATGCTCAACCAGAAGCAGCTTTTGGAGGAAAAAAGAGTGGTGTGATTGGGCTTACAGTTCCGGAGCGTAGAGTCCATCATGGCGGGAAAAGTACGGCACAAGCAGAAAACCAGGGTCACATCATCACATGAGCAGGGAGCAAGTAGAAAGAACAGCGGCCTGCGCCAGCCTGCAGCACCATAAGGCCCCCACCTGCAGGGATACACCTCCTCCAGCAAGGCTCTGTGACCTTCCTGAATAGCACCACTCACTGGGGACTGAGTATTCAAACATAACATGTCACATTTCAGCCGCCAGAGTGGATCACCAAACTTGGCATGCGTATACAATAGGCTATTACATGACCATAAAACAAAATGAGCTATCGACACAGATGAACTTTCCCTTCGTGGGAAGGGGAAGAAAACCCGTCACAAAAGCCATGTAAACAGAAAAGCATGTTGTATTAGAAAGTAGGGAGTAACTGCAAATGCAGGGTTTTTTTGTTTTGTTTTGTTTTTTACAGAATTTATTTGTAGTGATCAAGATTTTTTTGTTGTTGTTGTTTTTTGAGGTAGGGTCTCACTCTGGCTCAGGCTGACCTGGAATTCACTCTGTATTCTCAGGGAGGCCTCAAACTCACGGTGATCCTCCTACCTCTGCCTCCCAAGTGCTGGTATGAAAGGTGTGCGCCACCATGCCTGGCTCAAGATGTTTTTTAAAATATTGTATTGATTCATTTATTTGAGAGAGAGAGAGAGAGAGAGAGATGAACAGACACAGAGAGTGAGTATGGGCACACCAGGACCTCCTGCCCATGCAAATGAATTCCAGATGCATCTGGCTTTACATGGGTTCTGAGGAATCAAACCCAGGCCATTAGGCTTTGCAAGCAAGCGCTTTTAACCAATGAGCCATCTCTCCAGCCCACAAGACTTTTTTTTTTTTTTAACTAGATCATGGAGATAGTTCCTCAGCTTTTGATCCATCTCCTACAGATCTCTAGCAGTTCTTTTCCAGGGAGTGACTATGGTCTGGGCATGTCTCATTAAGGGCTACGTCATCTTAGAATGCTTCCTCTCCTTCCATGTGAATCGGGAAACAGGGTGGGAGACCAACAAGACACTTATGGAATGAGTCACAGGCGTGGATATATGGCTTTGCCCTTCTCTCTGGTTACAATCTACCTACAGAGGAAGCTAGCGAATGTGGTGCTTCTGTAAGCCCCAAAAGAGGAACCTATGATGATACTTTGATTCTAATCAGGCCTCAGGACAAGATAAAGCAATGAAAACTATCATATGTTTAAAAAAGGGGGGGGAGGGACTGGAGAGGTGGCTTAGCGGTTAAGGTGCATGTCTGTGAAACCTAAGGACCCAGGTTCGATTCTCCAGGTCCCATGTAAGCCAGATGTACGTGGTGGCACATGCATCTGGAGTTCGTTTGCAGAGGCTAGAGGCCCTGGTGTGTCCATTCTCTCCCCGCCCCCTTCTCTCCCTCTCTGTCTCAAATAAATAAATAAAATTTTTTTTTAAATCTTTTTAAAAAAAAACAAGAGATGAGCTAAAGAGTTTGCTCAGTGGTTAGAGGCACTTGCTTGCAAGTCTGATGGGCTGAGTTCGATCCCCTAGTATCCATGTAAAGACAGATGTACAAAGTGGCGCATGAATCTGGAGTTTGTTTGCAGTAGCAAGAGCTCCTGGTATGCCCGTTCTCTCTCTCTCTCCTTTTTCCCTCTCTCTCCTCTCCAATAAATATTTTAAAACAAAGAAACAAGAAACAAAAGTGTTATTGGCTGGACAAATAGCTATGAAATAACAAGCGAATCAAATCCTGAAGCACCTATAACTAAAAAGGATGAAGAAAAATCTGTACGTGCCCATGATCCTATCTGCAGCATGGTTTTTGTTTTGTTTTGTTATGTTTTTCAAGGTAGGGTCTCACTAGCCCAAGCTGATCTGGAATTCACTATGGAGTCTCAGGGTGGCCTCGAACTCACGGCGATCCACCTAACCTCTGCCTCCCAAGTACTGGGATTAAAGGCGTGCGCCACCACCCCCGGCTTGCAGTATGTTTTTTGGGTAAATCTACTAAATTAGCTCCCCCATGTCCCGCTTTCTCTTGTATGTTACAGGATGACAGAGGCTAAAACCCTAACCCTACATTCCTTAGATTGTATTACAGCGAAGATAATGAATGTGATGTAGGGTCTGTTGAACACACTCACGGGGTATTTGAACTCAGGACTAAATCGATTGGGAAAGAAGTGGTAACAGCCCCAAGCACCTAGGACTTGCGTCATCATTGTGCGGCCCCTGCTCATTCAGCCAGCAGCTTCCCTTCCCTCCTCGGGTTGTTGCTAGGGAGATAGGATGCTAGAGTCAACCGTGTCTGCTGCGCCTTCCTGAGTCTCAGAGGAATTGAATAGGAGGTCCAACAGCTCCAGATCGCCCAGTTTCTGGAAAGCCTTGGCAGACCAGTTTTGCAGTGTTGTTCTGGGAGTCATTCCTGGTTGCCCAGTCGAGAGCCCACTGCCTCCGCCTTTCCAGTGGAGCTTCCAAAGCATTTAATCCCACAGATTAAGTTCCTTTCTGCTTAAAATAGCCAGAGGCCTTTCTGTATGTGTAAGTGAATCATAACTGATATGATTGTTAGCTGGAAAAAAAAATGCAGGTCGTTGAACACTATGTGACTTCCTGGTGGCAAGACTAACTCATGTGCTTACCTTCCTCCCCAGCCCAACTGCAGTGAAATAGCAATTAGAAGGAGAGGGGAGGATGATGAAGAGAGGGTCTTAGAAGAATTGGAGTTACACCCTCAGGAGGGTATGGGACATCCTTGAAACAAGAGCTCAAGAACACATTGAGGCTTGTGAATGATTAGACTAGAGAAATCAAATTGAAGGCTAGAGAGATGGTTTAGCGGTTAAGGC
This sequence comes from Dipus sagitta, assembly GCA_036346955.1. Classification (NCBI taxonomy): domain Eukaryota; kingdom Metazoa; phylum Chordata; class Mammalia; order Rodentia; family Dipodidae; genus Dipus; species Dipus sagitta. Next base: position 48,729,083 of record CM070781.1, on the reverse strand, counting down.
ACTTGCTTGCCAAGCCTAAGGACCCAGGTTCGATTCTCCAGGTCCCACTTAAGCCAGATGCACATGGTGGTGCATGCGTCTAGAGTTCGTTTGCAGTGGTTGGAGGCCCTGTTTTGCCCAGTCTCTCTCTCTCTCTCTCTCTAAAATATAAATAAATAAAAATAAAAATCTAAAACAAAGAAAGAAATCGCGGGGCATCTTGGCACACGCCTTTAATCCCAGCACTTGGGAGGCAGAGGTAGGTGGATTGCTGTGAGTTTGAGGCCACCCTGAGACTACATAATGAGAGTGAGACCCTACCTCGAAAAACCAAAAAAGAAAGGAAGGAAGGAAGGAAGGAAGGAAGGAAGGAAGGAAGGAAGGAAGGAGGGAAGGAGGGAAGGAGGGAGGGAGGGAGGGAAGGAAGGAAGGAAGGAAGGGAAGGAAGGAAGAATCAAGTTGACAGAAGTTAGTTCAGGAAGCAGGATTTAACCTAGACTGTGAGAGGACAGCTGGCCCTGCACCATTGTTCCCTTCAGGTTTTATTTTGCTTGGATTCCTTGTTTTTTTTTTTTTTTTTTTTTTTTTTTTTTTTTTGCTTGTTATGTAAAGTGAGAGTTTTTACTCGACATGCTTCTAAGCAGATGAAATGAGGCCAGAGTCTTCTAAAGTGTACCGAGGATTTTTTGTTTGCTTTCACTCAAGTATGATCAGGAGCGGATTTCCATGAAAGGCCAGTTCGCTTAGTTTCCAAGAGGCGGGGGTGGGGTGGGGGTCACACGGAGAAGACTGGAATGGGTCAGGAGTGGGACAGCGCAGGACACACGTAGGACCAGCCTGTGCTGTGGGAGATGCTGGGAGGAAGGTCACGCAAGGCAGGACAAGGAGATTGGCTGGAAGGAATTGTTTTGGTAGGTTCTGGGCTGCGGGGGACATGGCTGGCTTGGGATGACTTGGGCAGGGGCCAGTGGCTCAACCTGATGAAGCAGGGTGACATGGAGGTGCACGCCCCCAGTCCCAGACACTTAGGCGACTGAGGTGGAGGACGGATTGCCTGAGCCCAGGAGTTCGACACCAGCCTGGACAAGAACATGACACAACCTTGTCTCAAGGGCCCTCGGTGGAGTGGGGGCAGGGAGGAGGGGAATGATAGCACCAACACTTGATGTAGCCATACAAAGTTTCAACTTGATAGAAAATAATAATAATAATAATAAAACGAAGACAAGAAAACGGGATTGAGGGAATGCTCTCTGGCTTGGTGGGCTTGCTTTTGAAGAACGTGCTGGCTGACACATAAAGCTTTCTCAGAATTAATTACTCCGAGGATGAGGACTCCCCTAGGGGATCAGCCAGGTTCTGAACGCGTGAACATCGAGAGTACAGGAAATAAGATTCAGTCAACACATGGAGAAGGGTGGGGGCAGAAGTAGCCCAAGCAAGCTTAAGAGATGGAAAATCGGTAAAAATAAACAAAGATCTTAAAGACAGAAACGATTATAGTGTAGTTTCATCAGGTTCCATTTAGCATGCACTAGTTGTCATGTAAAGTGCTTTTACTTGATGTTTCTAACATGTGAAATGAGGCCAGAGGGTCCTAACATGAAAGTATTTCAGGCTGGGCGTGGTGGCACGCACCTTTAATCCCAGCACTTGGGAGGCAGAGGTGGGAGGATCGCCGTGAGTTCAAGGCCACCCTGAGACTACATAGTGAATTCCAGGTCAGCCTGAACTAGAGCGAGACCCTACCTGGAAAAAAAAAAAAAAAGTATTTCATTATTTTTTTTCATTTGACTTATTTTCTTTAATATTTTATTTATTTTTATTTGAGAGAGAGAGAGAGAAAAAAAATAGGCATGTCAGGGCCTCCAGCCACTGCAAAGGAACTCCAGGTGCATGCACTACCTTGTGCATCTGGCTTATGTGGGTCCTGGGGTATCGAACCTGGGTCCTTTGGCTTTGCGGGCAAGTGCCTTAACCACTAAGCCATCTCTCCAGCCCAATTGGACTTATTTATTTATTTGCTTGCTTATTTTGGTGTTATTAGGGATTGAACCCAGGGCTCCTGTATTTTAGACAAATGCTCTATCACAGAGCTATATCCTCGGCTTAATTGGCTTCATCCATATAAGCTTTGAACAGCTTAATCATCTAAGAATGTAATTTTGGGCTGGAAGGATGGCTTACCGGTTAAGGCATTTGCCTGCAAAGCCAAAGGACGCAGGTTCAATTCCCCAGGACCCACGTTAGCCATATGCACAAGGGGGGGGCTGGAGTTCGTCTGAAGTGGCTGGAGGCCCTGGCACACCCATTCTCTCCCTCTCCCTCTCTCTCTGTCTCTCTTTCTCCCTCCCTCTTTCTCTGTCAAATAAATAAGTAAATATAAAACATTTTTTTAAAACAAGATTGTAATTTTGAGAGTTGTTCACAAAGGTTTAATGTTCTATGTGGATGAATAAATAATAAACAAAAACGTATCAACTTCTCCCTGGGTGCCAGATACTGTGTTGAGAAATTTACATGTTGTGTTGGCTAATTTTCTCGTCGCTGACAAAATATCTGACAAAGCAACTTAAAGAAGGAGAGGTTGGTTTTGGCTCACAGTTGAAGGGAGCAGTCTGTCACGGCAGGGAAGGTGTGGTGGCTTGTCTCACTGTATCCATAGTCACAAAAACACAAAGGTGAGTGCTGGGACTCCACTAGCTATATCATTTTTATTCACTCCAGGACCTCAGCCCATGGAATGTGTCACCCACAATCAGGACAGGGTCTCCCCTCATTCAGACCTCTCTGGAAATGCCTTCACCTAGGTACTCAGAGGCAGGCCTTCCAGATGATTCCAAATGCAGTCAAATTGACAATGAAGATTAACACCACTCATGTATTATTTCATTTAATCCTCAGCAATCCATGCAATCAGATATTATTATCTCTCCCACTTAACACAGGAAAACTGAAAATTAGAAAAATTAAATAACTTGCCCAAGTTCATGCTATTACTTAGAACTAGACCTAGCATTTAAGCCTTTTTTGAGTTTCACTTTAGGGTTCAAATTATTTTTTTTTAAATATATTTGCAAGCAGAGAGATAAAGAAAGGAGAGATAGACAGAAAGAATGGACGTGCCAGGGCCTCCAGCCACTGCAAACATACTCCAGATGCATGTACCATTCTGTATATCTGGCTTTATGTGGGTACTGGGCTGTCCTATCATTTAAAGTGTCTATGTGGGCTGGAGAGATGGCTTAGAGGTTAAGGCGCTTGCTTGCCTGCAAAGCCAAAGGACCCAGGTTCGATTCCCTAAACCAGATGCATAAAGTGGTGCGTGCATCTTTAGCTCATTTGCAGTGGCTGGAGGCCCAAGCATGCCCAGTCTCTTTCTATCTGCCTCTTTCTCTTTCTCTCTCCCAAGTAAGTAAATAAAGATAAAATATTATAAAAAAAATAAAGTGTATATGTATAGCTATTATATCCATTGTTAAATTATTACTAGATACTGAATAACCTTAAAAATATGACAATTTTATATAAATTTATTTTTTAATTAGAGAAAAGAGGTTACAGGAGTGGAAAGCACTTATAAAGAAACAAAAATTTGGAGAATTAAGAGAAATTTCTGGAAATCAGTATGTGAATGAAGTCACCAATGCAGAAAAAGATTTGTGGGTTATAATTCATCTGTACAGAACAAGGTAATTACAATAGCATTTCAAAATGTTGATGTCCTAATGTTTTAAAAGAGATTTCTGCTTTCAGGTTCAATAATGCTTATGACATAGAATATTTAAGAAAAAGAAACATGTATTTTACACATAATACATCTGCAGACTTTTTGATAGTCATTAGCGTTAGGGAATACATTAAGTATTTAAAAAATTTTTCATTTCTAATTTGGAGGATTTCACATTTGGTAGAAAAATTAGCATTCATTGGTAGTTAGTTAAAACTTTTTATTATGAATAATTTCAGAACAACAGAAAAGCTGAGAGAATAAGAAAACAAGGGGCTAGAGAGATGACTTAGCAGTTAAGGCACTTATCTGTGAAGTCTAAGGGCCCAGGTTTTGATGTCCCCAGAACCCAAGTAAGCCAGATGCACATAATGGCACATGTGTCTGGAGTTTGTGTGCAGTGGCTACAGACCCTGGTGTGCCCATTCTCTTCCTTTCTCTGTCTCTCTCTCTCCTTCTTTCTCTCTCAAATAAATAAAATATATATATATTTTTTAAATAGAAGAGAGACTGATGGAAAAGAAGGGATTCAGTGGAGGGGCACAGGATGGAAAAGCAACAGAAGATAATGGGAGGGGATTATGATCAAAATATATACATATTTGAAAATTATCAACAAAAGGTTTTTGTTTGTTTTTTTGTCTTGTTTTTTTGTTTTTCGAGATAGGGTCTCACTCTAGCCCAGGCTGACCTGGTATTCACTGTGTAGTCTCAGTCTGGCCTCCAACTCACGGCCATCCTCCTACCTCTGCCTCCCAAGTGCTGGGATTAAAAAGGCGTGTGCCACCACGCCTGGCTCAAGAAAAGTTTTGTTGTGTTTTGTTTTGTTTTGTTTTAAAGTTGAGTTGGCCAGAGCTGACCAGGAATGGTGGCGGCGCACACCTTTAATACCAGCACTCTGGAGTCTGGAGGCTGAGGTACAAAGATCCATGAGTTGGAAGCCAGCGTGGGGTACAGAGTGAGTTCTAAATCAGCCTGGCTAGGATGAGGGGGAGGGTTCACAAAAGAAACAAACCAAAACAGGTTGCTGTTTAAGAACTGATCATTAACAGTCATCTGCCCTTTGTGACTGGGAGACAGAGAAGCAGAGAGATTTTCTTGAACGTTCTCAGTTATTTTCAGCTCAAAATAATCATTGTGCCAGAATGATGTATTTTAGGATGACATTTTTTTGTTGACAACTTCCATAATTGTAAACAATATCCCATGGTAATCCCTCCCTACACTTTCCCCTTTGAAACTCCACTCTACATCATATCTCCTCCCCCTCTCAATCAGTCTCTTTTATTTTAATGTCATGATCTTTTCCTCCAATTATGGTGGTCTTGTGTAGGTAGTGTCAGGCACTGTGAGGTCATGGATATCCAGGCCATTTTGTGTCTGAGGGGAGCACATCGTAAGGAGTCCTACCCTTCCTTTGGCTCTTACATTCTTTCCCTCTTCCACAATGGACCCTGAGCCTTGGAAAGTGTGATAGAGATATTTCAGTGTTGAGCACTCCTCTGTCACTTCTCAGCACCATGGTGCCTTCTGAGTCATAGGATGTCTTTTTTTTGGTTTGGTTTTTCAAGGTAGGTTCTCACGCTAGCTCAGGCTGACCTGGAATTCACTATGTAGTCTCAGGGCGGCCTCGAACTCATGGCGATCATCCTACCTCTGCCTCCAGAGTGCTGGGATTAAAGGCGTGTGCCAACATGCCCAGCTCATAGGATGTCATTTTTTAAAAATTCTTTTAGATTTATTTTATTTACTTGAAAGAAAGAGAGACAGATAGAGAGAGAGAGAGAGAGAGAGAGAATGAGCACACCAGAGCCTTCACCACCTGCAAATGAACTCCAGACACATGCTCCACCTTGTGCATCTGGCTCACGTGGGTCCTGGTTAATTAAACTTGGGTCCTTTGGCTTCTCAGGCAAACGCTTTAACTGGCTCAGCAATCTCCCCAGCCTGGGATGTCATTTTTGTTAAACAAAAATGTGTTTGGGGGCTAGAGAGATGGCTTGGCAGTTAAGACGCTTGCCTGCGAAGCCTCAGGGCCCATGTCCAATCTCTCTCAAGATCCCACTTAGCCAGAAGCACAAAGATGACAGAAGAAGGAAGTCAGTGTAGCTAAAAGGAAGTTACTAGAAAGCGATACCATAGAAACAAAAGAGAGCATTTCAAGAATAGACGTGGGCAAAACACAAGAGACTGTATTTTGTTGTTTGTTGGGATTTTTTGTTTGTTTCTTTCTTTTTTGTACCCTCCCCCTCATTCTAGCCAGGCTGATCTAGAATTCACTCTGTAGCCCCACAGTGGCTTCCAACTTAGGGATCCTCTTACCTCAGCCTCCAAAGTGCTAGGATTAAAGGTGTGAGCCACCACAAGCAGCTAAAGGGTTTTGTTGTTTTTTCCTCTGGTTGCGACTTCTAGGAAAGGAAATGGTTATTGTGGGCTGGGGAGATGGCTCAGAGGTTAACGTGCTTACTTGCAAAGCCTGACGACCTGGGTTCATTTCCCCAGCACCCATGTAAAGCCAGATGCACAAAGTGGCTCATGTGTCTGGAGTATTTTTACAGTGGCAGGAGGCCCTGGCAAGCCCATTCTCTCTCCCTCCCCGCCTCTCTCAAATAAATATTAAAAGAAAGCTGGGCATGGTAGCACACACCTTTAATCCCAGCACTTGGGAGGCAGAGGTAGGAGGATCTCCGGGAGTTCGAGGCCAACCTGAGAATACAAAGTGTATTCCAGGTCAGCCTGTGCTAGAGCGAGACCCTACCTCAAAAAAAAAAAAAAAAAATTAAAAGAAAGCTTTATTAGAAGGGACACAGTTACAAAGGAGGTGGTTTTTTTTTTGTTTTTTTTTTTTAACCTAAGATTCATGAGCTTCAGTATGTTTACATGAAGTGGAGAAAGGAAATGGGATAGGAGAAGCAATGCCATTGGAAGGAATGTGGAATTAAGTCGAGGGGTGGTGTGGTGGTTTGATTCAGGTGTCCCCCATACACTTAGGTGTTTTGAATGCTAGTCTCCCTAGCTGATGGCAATTGGAAATTAAAGCCTCCTGGAGGCGGTGTATTGTTAGGGGCGGGCTTATGGGTGTTATAGCCAATGTACCCTTGCCAGTGTTTGGCACACTCTCCTGTTCCCATTGTCCACCTGATGTTGGCCAGGGGGTGATGTCCACCTTCTGCTCATGCCATTGTTTTCCCCTGCCATCATGGAGCTTCCCTTGGAGTCTATCAGTAAAATAAACCCTTTTCTTTGTTTTTGTTTTTTCTTCCCCAAAAGCTGCTCTTGGTCAGGTGATTTCTATCAGCAATGCAAACCTGACTGCAACATGCCGCTTATCCCTAAAACTCTTTGGTAGACTGGGAGGCTAGGATGACTTGAAGAATGGGTATAATGGGAGTTCGGTGATTAAGCAGAAAGAACTGGATTTGGGTCACGCTTCCAATCAATTTTAAACTTTTGATGAGAAATGATTCTGGATAGAGGGGACTAGGACGTGGCATGGAGTTGGACTCCCAAGACTGAGGGTGAAGTTCCACAGGGTCTACGAAGTCCAGGAAGTCTGAAGTGAGGAGCCCTGGCTGTGATCTCATTGTGAAACCAATCTGACGAGAGCGGCAGCGATACAGATCCCTTTATGTCCACTCAGATTCCCTACATGGGACTTGGTTTTTGCTGGTTTGTGTTCCTCTGTCCTTCCAATTTAAACGAATGCTAAACTGAATGTAGTTTACCGAAGCTGGGCATAGAATTGCCATGGTAGCGACTTCATTCCTAAGCAATAGTGGGATTTCCGGTAAAACGCAGAGGATTCTGATACAGTTCATCTTTGTTAAAGGTTAACTGTAGACAGCACTCGGGAGGCAGAGGTAGCAGGATTGCCGTGAGTTCAAGGCCACCCTGAGACCCCATAGTGAATTCCAGGTCAACCTGGGTTAGAGTGAGACCCTACCTCGAAAAACCAAAAAAAAAAAAAAAAAAAAAAAAAAGAATATACATTAATTTAAAAAAAAATTAAAGATGTATTCTTGCTATGGGGAGGTTTCACTTTTTTATTAGTCTAAGATGAGTCATCTGGGTTTTTAAAAAAATATATTCTGTGCACTGTTTCTCTTTTTAGCATCCCAATGTGTTTGCTGGTTAACCAGCATCTTAGTCTCCTAGCAAGAAAGTTTCCAGAAACGAAATTTGTTAAAGCCATCGTGAATAGCTGCATTCAACACTACCATGACAATTGTTTACCAACAATTTTTGTTTATAAAAATGGTCAGATAGAAGGGCAATTCATTGGAGTTATAGAATGTGGCGGGATAAATCTCAAACTAGAAGGTAAATGATATTTTTTTAATGTTTATAAAAATAGCAGATGAAAAGTTCCATAGATTAACAAATATGAAAGTTTATTTTCTTGAAACAAAGTTTTTTTTTCCTTGCTTCTGGTCCCCCTTTTTGAATACCTCCAGATCAAGTTTCCCACAATAATACCCTTATCCTAACACCCTTTGCTTAAAACTTTTAATGGTTTCTTGTCTGAAATAACCTCAAGTTTCAAAATCTTGTACTTTAGAATCTAGTGTACCTTTCCAACTCCATTTCTTAGTGTTTCTAGTGTCTCCTTTCACCAGGCTGCTCTTCAGTCACTACTCTGATACATACGTCACCCATTTGGGCTCTCACAGCTTCTCATATACTCTTTTTTTAAAAAAAATTTTGTTTATTTTTATTTATTTGAGAGCAACACAGAGAGAGAGACAGAGAGAGAGAGAGAGAGAGAATGGGTGCGCCAGGGCTTCCAGCCACTGCAAACGAACTCCAGATGTATGCGCCCCCTTGTGCATCTGGCTAACGTGGGTCCTGGGGAATCGAGCCTCGAACCAGGGTCCTTAGGCTTCACAGGCAAGCGCTTAACCACTAAGCCATCTCTCCAGCCCAACAGTTCCCTTTTTACCCAGAATCCCCCACCTTCTTTATCCTGTGTTTCTCCTCATCTCTGTTTATCCTGTTGTATAACCCTGGACTGACTGATACTCTACCTCCTCCACTGAGCTTCTGTAGCACATATCTCCTACGCCACATCTTAAGACGTCACCCCGGGCTTGCTGAGCATCCCCTGCCAGTATTGTCTGCCTACCAAGTGCACAGGCCAAGTCTCCTATTATTTTTCTTTTCACAGAACAGCTCTATGTTTTTACCTTATTTGTTGATTCATTTTCTTTTTTGCTTCCTAAACTATTCATGGTAGTTTTAAATGTATTGTTTAATATTTTTATTTATTTGAGAGAGAGACAGAGAGAAAGAGGAAGACAGAAAGAGACTGAATGTGGGTATGCCAGGGTCTTCTGCTCCCATTAATGAACTTGACACATGTGCCACGTTGTGCATCTGGCTTTACGTGTGTATGGGGGAATCAAACCAGGGCCATCAGGCTTGGAAGCAAGTGCCGCTGAGCAATTTCTCCAGCCTCTCATTTCTTTATTTTAAAATTTTATTCATTTTTTTAATTAGGAAGTGAATATGGGTGTGCCAGGGCCTAATGTCACTGCAAACAAATTTCAAATACACGCCCCACATCATATATATATATATATATATATATATATATATATATGTGGGTACTGGGGAATCAAATCCAGGCTGACAGGTGTTGCGAATAAGCACCTTTAACTGTGGAACCATCTTGCCAGCCCTTGAAACTGCTTTAACCTTTAATGAAACTGAAATCTTTTTTTGAAATATTTTATTTTTATTTATTTGACAGAGAAAGAGGGGGAGAAGACGGAGAGAGAAAGAATGGGCGCACCAGGGCCTCCAGTCACTGCAAACGAACTCCAGACACATGCGCCCCTTTGTGCTTCTGGCTAACATGAGTCCTGGGGAATCGAACCTGGGTCCTTTGGCTTTGCAGGCAAATGCCTTAACCGTTAAGCCATCCCTCCAGCCCGAAACTGAAATCTTTTAATAACACCATCATGCTTCACCTATCATAAGTGGCTATTTTCAACAGCTGTTCTTTAACTTTGCCAATCCCGTAAAGCCATTTTTGGCTTTCCTAAGAGTAGAATAGCTGTCATAGACTCTCTCCCTTCTCCTTTTCTTCCTCTCTGAGTCTTGGTTTAGAACTTTTTAGCTAAAAAAAAATTCTTATGAATACACGGACTGGAGAGATGGCTTAGTGGTTAAGGTGCTTGTCTGCAAAGCCTAAGGACCCAAAACCTAAGGACCTTGATTTGTCAAGACCCACATAAACCAGATGCACAAGGTGGCGCCTGCATCTGGAGTTCGTTCATTTACAGTGGCTGGAGGCCCTGGCTCTCCACCATAGGCTTTTGATTAGGTTTTCAGTATCAAGCATAGAGCGAGCCTCCAGTGCAATTAGAGAGCAGTTCCCTTCCCCAATAACAGTCGCTATTGCACCCATTGGCTCGCTTGTCCTGGCTGGGCAAACTTCAGGCTTGTGTTGTGTTTGCGCCTCTGATGGCTTCTGTCTCCCATAAGGCTGCATGCAGTGCAGCTTTTTCCAGCTTTCTGTCAGCTGGTCTACAGGGAGGAGGGTTTTTTTTTTTTAATTTACTTGCAAGCAGACAGAGACAGTAAGAAGAGAGAGGGGCAGAGAATAGCTGCACCAGGGCCTCCAACCACTGCACATGAACTCCAAATGCATGCACCCACTTTGTGTATCTGGCTTTACGTGGGTACTGGGGAATCAAACCCAGGTCGTTAGGCTTTTTAGGCAAGCGCTTTAACTGCTCGGCCGTATCTCCAGATTTAATCAAATAATAGAGTTGTAGGCATAATATGAGATATCAACTTAATTATTTTTGGTTATTGGTATATTCAGTTTCTGTTTCTTAGATGTATTTTGGTAATTCATATTTTTCACAAATAAATTCTCCCACTAATTTTTAAAAATGTATTGGAGCTGGGCGTGGTGGTGCATGTCTTTAATCCCAGCACTTGGGAGGCAGAGGTAGGAGGATCACCATGAGTTAGAGGCCACCCTGAGAATACAGAGTGAATTGTGAATTCCTGGTCAGCCTGGGCTAGAGTGAGACCCTGCCTTGAAACCCCCCCCCAAAAAAAAGTATTGTGTATGTTTCTTCATAACCGTCTCATGGCTTTTAAACTATTTTGAAAGCTTTAGTCTTTTTTTTTTTTTTGCCCTTCCAGAATGTTTTTCTTCTTTTTTTATTGACAACTTCCATGATTATAAACAATATCCCATGATAATTCCCTCCCTCCCCCACTTTCCCCTTTGAAACTCCATTCTCCATCATATTCCCTCCCCCTCTCAATCAGTCTCTCTTTTATTTTGATGTCATGATCTTTTCCTCCTATTATGATAGTCTTGTGTAGGTAGTGTCAGGCACTATGAGGTCATGGATATCCAGGCCATTTTATGGCTGGAGGGAGCACGCTGTAAGGAGTCCTACCCTTCCTTTGGCCCTTACATTCTTTCCCCCACCTCTTCCACAATGGGCCCTGAGCCTTGGAAGGTGTGATAGATATATTTCAGTGCCGAGCACTCCTCTGTCACTTCTTCTCATCACCGTGGTGTCTTCTGAGTCATCCTAAGGTCACTGCAGTCTGAAAAGAGAAGGTTCTCTAACTAAAAGTGAGAGTAGCATTAATGTATGAACATTAAGAGAAGTGCTTACTGGGCAGTTTGGTGAGCATAGTATATACATTTAGCCAGACAGGAGCAGACACTATACCCCTAGGGCTCATGACTACCCCTGTTTTAGGTTTTCAGTATCAGGGATGTATTCCCTCCCATGGAGTGGGCCTACAATCAAATCAAAAGGGCAGTTGGTTTCCCCCATAACAGATGTACCACTATTGCACCTGTTGGCTCATTTGGCCTGGCTGGCCAAATATAAGGCTTGCAGTGTCCACTGCTGGGTATCTTCACTGGTGATTTCTTTCTCTCCCATTGAACTGCATGCAGCATGGCTTTTTCTAGTTTTCTGTCAGCTGGTCTACATGGAGGTTTTCAGCTCAGCTCCAGCAGGATTTCTCAGTGACCTAGCAGCCCAAGTATGTGGAGTCTTCAGCAATAGGGTCTTACCATCTATTCCTGGTGGGAAACCAAGGGCCTCAGCAATGGCCTATAATGTTTTGGGGGCATCAGGGACCTCCCTGGCCAACAACTCACTGGAAGGTATCCCATTCCTGGCACTGAAAACTTTCTAGTAACAATCTATGGTTCCTGAATGTTCTGTTGTCCGAAAACATAAGCTTCCATATAACCTATTTATATCCTCTTGGATTTGGATTAGCCCTCCCTCCACCTTTCCTTTACTCAGTCTCTTCCCCTAACCTCACTTAGGCCTTTTCACCCCATTAATCTGTTCTTCTACTTACTTATATACAATACCATCCTATTAAGTCCCCTGTTTCCCTTTTTTTATGAACTACTCACTTATTCATATTTTTATAGATCTTGGTTTTTTTCTCAATCTGATGTACAAGAAATGATGGTATCTTGTAAACCCTTTATGTTGCTGACAACTCAACTCAAAGCTGGATAAAAATCTTGTGTTCTCTCTCTCTCAAATAAATAAATAAATAAAATATATTTTTTTAAAGTTTAAAAGGGCTGAGGGGCTGGAGAGATGGCTTAGTGGTTAAGACGCTTGCCTGTGAAGCCTAAGGACCCAAGCTCAATTCCTCAGTACTCATGTAAGCCAGATGCACAAGGTGGTACATGTATCTGGAGTTCATTTGCAGTGGCTAGAGGCCCTGGTGCACCCATTCTCTCTCTCTCTCTCAAATAAATAAATAAAGTTTAGGGCTGGAGAGATGGCTTAGCAGTTATGGAGATTGCCTGCAAAGGCTAAGAACTTATGTTCAAATCTCCAGGTCCCATGTAGCCAGAGGCACAATGGTGCAAGCACACAATGCCACACATGTGCACAAGGGGGCACAAGCATCTGGAGTCTGTTTGCATCAGGTTGAAGGTCTGGTGTGCCCATTCTCTCTCTCTCTCTCTCTGCCTGTTTTTTTCTCTCTCAAAAGTAAAAACAATAATAATAAAAAGCTTTTAAAAATCTTGTGACAATAAAGAATGTCTCTCTACACGAAACAGAAGTTGACTCATAACAAAGTTAATGTGTAAAACCTTTATGTTATTTGATTTCTTTCCTTTCTTTTTGAAATTTCTTCTTGAAATTTAACCTGTTCTAGCAATCTCTTCAATGTATGGCTTTTTAAAAAATATTTTTTATTTATTTGAGACAGAGAGAAAGAGAATATGGGCCCACCAGGGTCTCTTGTCACTGCAAACGAACTCCAGACACATGTATCCACTACTTTGTGCATCTGACTTTACATGGGTTCTGAGCACTCGAACATGGGCCATCAGGCATTACAAGCAAGTGCCTTTAACTGCTGGGCCATCTCTCCAGCCCCCAACATCTGGCTTTTGATTTTGCTGGTTATTCCTATTGTCTGTGATTTTCTGTTTTTGTTAACTATTTCACTATATCCTTCTTTTTGCTTTTCCTCAGTTTTATTTCATTTTTCTTTTCCTAGCTACTCCTTTTCCTTTCTTCTTTTATTTTTCATGAGACACAATGTGGTGCATATATCTGAAGTCTGATTGCAGTGGCATCAGGCTCTGGCAAAACTAACACTCACTCTCTAATAAAACAAATGAACAGGATTTCAAAATAAAGAAATGAGAGGCTGAAGAGATGGCTCAGAGGTTAAAGACACCTGCTTCAAAGCCTGATGGCCCTGGTTCAATTCCTCTGTACACAAATTTTTTTTTCTGTAGCCTCGACTGCCTTGAAACTCACTATATAGTCCAGGCTGGCCTCAAACTCACAGCAATCCTCCTGCTCAGCCTCCCAAGTATAGGGATTATAGGCACAAGGTACTACACCTAGTTTCTTTCTAGGTTCTTGATTTGAACTTCTGACCTTCTTATTTTCAGTCATTTTAAAATAAAAATTTTCAACCTTTTCTTTATTTAAGTATGACTTTGCTATATCCAATCCATATTCTGATATTGTAACACTCTATCACAGAGTTTTAAAGATATCCTCATTTCCACATTAATTTTACCAGTCAACTTCTCAGTCATGTAAATGAGGAATTCCTCTTCATTTCATGAGATTTTTTTTTTGATCCGATTTAACGATGGGTTGTTATATATTGCAGAACTTGAATGGAAGCTATCAGAAGTTGGAGCCATACAGACTGATTTGGAGGAGAATCCTAAAAAAGACATTGCAGATGTGATGATATCCTCAATTAGAAACACTTCAATCCACGACAGTGATAGCTCCAACAGTGATAATGAGACCAAATAGAACTGCTTAATAAATAGCTCTAAAGGACATATAGTCAATGGTGAATTCAGTATTGCCTTTAACCAGAGTTCAGAAAATTTATGTTGAGCTCTATCTCAGCCCTAAATAGTTGTAAGTTAGGAAATTCCTGAGTATCTATCCTCATTAATAGTTAACTTACAGATTCAAACAGTATGACATGTATGTTTCTAAATCCTGAGAAGATGAGAAAACTATATTGCGGTATTTCCTTATGTTTTAATCCTAATCACAGAAGAATTCATCATGAAAAAAAAAACAGCCTACAGTAATTACGATACTGCAAAAGCTTGCAGGTACCTTATCTTGGAATAATAATTAATAAAGAGCATCCCTTATACAGAGGTGAATCCAGTATGTAACAGCTCAGTAGCAGTTTTATCTTTGGGGTGTGTGTATGTACGTGTGTGTGTATGTGTATCATGTGCAGACATGTGTGATCCATGGGATGTATGTGGAGGTCAGGGGACAATTTGGGGTGTTGACACTCACCTTCCACCTCATTTGTAATGGGATTTCTCTCCTGTTCTCACTGTTGTTCACTGCTGATCGCCTTGTGAGACTCTGAGCTCCTGTCCCTTCCTCCCATTCACTATCAGTGTGCTGGGGTTACAGAAGCCAGCCATGGCTCCTGACTATTTATAGGGGTCTGGGACTTGAACTCTGGTACTCAAGCTTGGATGTTAAGTGGGTTTTTTTGGGGGGGGGGGTTGAGGTAGGGACTCACTCTAGCTCAGACTAACCTGGAATTCACTATGTAGTCTCAGGGTGGCCTCAAACTCACAGCAATCCTCCTACCTCTGCATCCCAAGTACTGGGATTAAAGGTGTGCACCACCACGCCCCGCAGTAAGTGTTTTATCTATAGATCCATCTCTGCTGCTCCATAGTAGCAGGTTTCATTTTTTTCTACTTGATTTCTATTGATGACCCATAATACTAATTATGGCCAATTGTAAGAGCATCTCAGCTATTTAAATGCTTAGTTTATAAAAGTAAATTAATGAGGGTTTGGGGAAATGGCTTAGTTTGCGAAGGTGCTTACTGTGTAAGCATAAGGGCCTATGTTTGGATCCTCAGCTCCCATGTAAAATGCCAGGCAGGTGTGGTGGCCCACTCGTGATCTCTGCACGTGGGACGTGGAGACAGGGCATTATCCAGGGCAAGCTGGCTAGCCAGACTAGCCAAATCAGTGACCTCTGGGTTCAAATGAGAGACTCTATCTTAGTAAAGAAGGTGGAGGACTGGAGAGGTTGCTTAGTGGTTAAGGCACTTGCCAGTAAAGCCAAAGGACCCAGGTTCAATTCCCCAGTACCCACATAAAGCCAGATGCACAAGGTGGTGCATGCATCTGGAGTTAATTTGTAGTGGCTGGAGGCTCTGGTGTGCCCATTCTCTCTCTATCTATCTGCCTCTTTTTCTCTGTCTATAGCTCTCAAATAAATAAATAAAAGTAAATTAACAAAAGCAGATACACAGTTCCATTTTCTCTGTTAAGTTAAAGTTAACAGGACAGCTGAAATAAAAGGTACACACTACCTTCTTTTTTAAATTATTTTATTTTATTTTAGAGCGAGCAAGAAAAGAGAGAGACGGAGAATTGGCATGCCAGGGCCTCAGCCACTGCAATTGAACTCCAGAGGCTTTCGCCACGTAGTGGCCATGTGTGACCGTGCGCTTGCATGGGTTCTTAGGCTTCTCAGGCAAGTGCCTTAACTGTAAGCCATCTCTCTATCCCCACACTACCCTCTTAACTCAGATCCACCAAGAGGCATTAAGCGGTTCTGAAGACTGAAAACAAACTCGACTGAAGGAGTAGAATCTGGCACCGTCGCTGGCAGTCGTTTAGGTGCTGAGATACTTGATGCCATTCGTTCCCCACTTTGGGCTCATTCGGCGTCTTGCACGGGTGTCGACTACAACATTACACATTCCTGTGTTCCTCAAATACAGTCATTGGCACGGTGTTAGTTCATCAACTGATCCCATTCTACATCTCCTTTATTCTTTTCTTTCAAAAATATTTTATTCATTTATTTGAGAGAAAGAGAAAGAAAGAAGTAGATAGAAAATGGGCACACCAGGGCCTCCAGCCACTGCAAACGAACTCCAGACGCAGGTACCACCTTGGGTACTGAACCCTGGTTGCTAGGCTTTTCATGTAAGTGCCTTAACCACTGAGCCATCTCTCCAGCTACTCCTTTTTTCTGCCCCGCCCCCTTTATTCTCTTATGCACATGACTGAAGCTATTTCTTTTTCAAAAATATTTTATTTAGCCGGGTGCAGTGCCACATGCCTTTAATCCCAGCACTCGGGAAGCAGAGGTAAGAGGATTGCCGTGAGTTCTAGGCCACCCTGAGACTACATACTGAATTCCAGGTCAGCCTGAGCTGCAGTAAGATCCTACCACAAAAAAAAAGAGGGGGAGTAGAAGAGATATCTACATAAATAAGATCTTTGGAGACATTAAGGTTGGGCAAGTAGGACAAATAAAGGACAAAAAAAAAATCACATATGCTAAAGCCTGCAAGTGGAGTGGATTAGCAAGGAATCAAAAGGATGTTTCTGGAGTATCATGGGAAAGAGATATGAGTCTAGAGAAGTAGGCAGGGGCCAGGGTATTATGGCCACGATTGTTTGGAGTGGAACTGGAAATGATAAATTTTAGCAAAATATATAATAATTTCTATCTCAAACATTTTTAAAGACTCTGTGTTATGTTGACTAGGCTGGACTTGAATGTGCTGTTCTCCCATCTTAGCTTTCCCAGTGCTGGGATGATAGGTACCCAGGTTTGATTCTCCAGGTCCCACGTAAGCCAGATGCACAAGGTGGTGCATGTATCTGGAGTTTGTTTGCAGTGGCTGGAGGCCCTGGCATGCCCATTCTCTCCTTCTCTCTGCCTGTTCCTCTCTCTCTCAAATAAATAAATAAATAAAATATTTAAAATAATTATTTAAAAATACCTCGTCACTTTAACCCTTCAGTGGGTTCCAATGACAGACCACTCTCATCGGCAGCCTCTACTCTCACCACTGAAAGCACAGGTCTCTAAGATTCCTGCGACTTGAAGCTCAGAAGATTTTGGCTGTCAGTGAAACTCAGGAAGTATTTGTAAGGGTTTAAACCTGGACATATGACTGCAAAGTACACAGTACCACTTATTACTGTATTTCCCTCAACGTTAAAGGGACTAGAAAAGTGTGAATAACTAAGCCATGTGTGCTTTCTTTAAAAAAAAAATTACTATTTTGCATGTCTTGGGTTTCCTCTTCTCCATCTCAAAGGATGGTGGTAAAACCAGCAATGTCAATGATGGATGGATGCTAGAGGGTCTGTGAAAGAAGAGTCAATATTTTGTGACTGGTGCACTATATAGAGCTAGAGAAACAGTCTGAGCAAAGGAGACAGGAAGAATTACACAAAAAAATTGATAAGTTGATGCTGATACTTAAATGGGATTTCTTTTTAAAAAAATATTTTGAGGGGCTGAAGAGATGGCTTAGCAGTTAAGGCATTTGCCTGCAAAGCCAAAGGACCTCAGTTCAACTCTCCAGGACACCCATGTAAGCCAGATGCACAAGGTGGCGAATGTGTCTGGAGTTTGTTTGCAGTGGCTGGAGGCCCTGGTGTGCCCATTCTCTCTCTCTCTCTTTCTGCCTCTTCCCCCCTCACTCTCTCAAATAAAATTGAAAAAATATATTTTGAGAGAAAGAGACAGAACACAGAGCAAAGGTGTGTCAAGGTCTCCTGCCACTGCATATGAACTCCAGACACATGCATCACTTAGTACAACTGGCTTTATGTAGGGTACTGGGGAATTGTACCTTGGCAGGCAGGCTTTACAAGCAAGTATCTAACCACTGAGCCATCTCTCGAGCCCTGTAAATGGGATTTCTTATGCACCAGTTACTTTAAAACTGTCTCTTCTTAATTACCCAAAGGGATGGGATTATTATTAAAATGTTACAGATGAAGAAGTTAAGGATCTGGGGGAAATCAGTTGAAAAGAGTTGGAAATGCTAAGTTTAAATGATAGCAAGGCATACAAGGAAGGAACAGAACACATGAGTAATATACGTTGTGTTTAAGGAGGTGGTTTAGACCAGGAAACACAGACTTACGATCTAAGCCTATGAAACTGTAAGGCAGGACTTGCTTGATGGAAACAACATGCAAATTGGAAAAGGCATCAGAAATAGCCCCTGATCTGCAGAGAGAATAATATGGGGAATAAGTTGTAAACTAAACCGTGGGAAATATCCAAGCAGCGGCAGAGGACTGAGCAGAGAAACGGGACTATCACCAGGTCTTGGTAAATAATTAAACACAGAATGTGATAGAAGGAGGGGTCAGAGATGAACACGGTTTGATCCTGGTGACTAAGGGGGCAATGAAGCCAATAAAAAGGGCAAAGGTAATTTTGAACTTATGCTGGAGAGGATGTGGAATATGAGGAGGGGCTGTTTCTAGAATCAAATCCAGACAGTCACACTAGGAGAAGCATTTACCACTCCCACCCTGGTCTGGCTGCAGCCTATCTTGGTGATTGCCATTTCATAGCTCTTCTCTTGCTATCTACCAGAATCAGTTAGGGCTCTAAATTACACGTGAAAAAAAAAAAAAAAACCCTCATTGGTGTAAGCAATAAGACAAACACAACCAAGTTTTTATTGATTAACTAAAATTTCCCGAGGAATCTAGTCCACATTGATTTTAAGTCAAGCAATCAGCCAAATCTCCATCTTTGAATCTCTGCCCCACCGCTGGTGACTTCTTCATTATTCATGTAAGGAAAGATGGTCCCATTCTTCTTGATTTTCAAATCCACTGGGAAAGAGACGATAGTAACAGCCTGAGAGGCCTAAGGGAGAAAGGTAAGTTCTCCAAAGGAAATCAACCGGAACAGGAAAGGAAGTCAAAACAAGCAGAAATGCCCACAAAATTCTCTTCTTCCACACGATGGAGTGTTAACAAATCATACTTTTTCCCACGGGGGGGGGGAGTTCTCCTGAGACAGGGCCTTGTGATTTGGCCTGGAATTTGCGATCCTCCTGCTTCAGCCTCCAAAGAGCTGCGTGCAAAGGCATCAGAGCCCAAGCCCGGCTGTATTCTCCTCGAGGTCATGTTTCTCAGATCACCCAGGAAGAATTTGAAATATTCGTGGAGGCTCCTATCATCTTAGCGAATTTTCAGAGCTAAAACAGCAGGGTGTATTTTTAAACCGAGAAAACGCTTTCTGGTCTACGTGCAAGCTGGTTAAAGCACTTCCTAGGAATCAGTGCTATAAAGAGCTCTTCCCCACTGATAGACGTGCACTAACCCAGACACGGGTCCGAAGCAGGGGTCCTGGGCCATTCCCTTTCCGTCACCCCCATCTCTTATCCTGTCATTTGGCTTTTCATAAAAAGTTGCTTTGGGGGGGGTAGAGGAGGGCAAGGGGAAGACACATCTTGACCTTGCGTCTTCCTCCCCCGGTACGGAGGGCACCTGTCGGGGAGAAGGAGCGTGGGGGGGGGGGGTTCCCCGGACATCATCGCTAGCAAGAAGTAACGGGAAGCGGTGTCCCCCAATCCCGCATCCACCCCTCGCGGCATTCCGTGCATCTCTGCCACCTCGGGGACGTTCCCGCCCCCGCCGCTCGGAAACTCTTCACCGGGCGCCGACCGAGTGCAGTGCAGCTCCGGGGAGCGGCGAGCAGCCGGATCTGCGCCCGGGAGTCTTCCTCCTCGTCCTGGTCCTCCTGTGAGCTTGCACGGCCGGGGAAGGGGGAACAGCCGGGCTTGGGCCGCCGAGATCCTTCCCCACGACCCCCCCGCTGCGCCCGGGACGAGTCGCATGCGCACGGCGAGCAGGCGCGCCCGACGAAAAGCCGAGCGCCTGGGGGGGGCGGGGCGAGCGACGAGCCGCGGCCGAGCCCCGACGACGCATGCGCCGCCGAGGGACGCGCAATCACGGCCTGGGCTCGCGGCTACGGGCTGGCAGCTGAGGCGAAGCCGGGACGGCGGGCGAGAGAGCGCCAGGGCGGGGAGAAGAAGAAAAAGAAGAAGAAGAAGAAAAAAAAATCTATCCGCAGCCGCCGCGTGCGCGCTCCCGGTGAGTGCGAGCGAGCGAGCGGCGCCCTCCGCCTCCCCGGAGTGGGCCGGGGCCGGGACGGCCGTAGGTTGGCTGCTGGCCGTGCGGCGCATGCGCGCGTGCGCTCCCGGGGAGCGGGTGGAGGAGGGGAAGGGAGGAAGGGGGGAGACGAGGGGGGGCGCGCGGGCCGCCGCGGTGGATGATTCGGGGTGGGTGGGTGCGTGTCGCGGGCGCTGGGGTTCCCCACCCCCGCGCCGCCGGCGTGGACGTGGTCCGGAGTGACCGCGCGCGGAGCCGCCGTACGGTGAGACTTGGGGGAGGTGGGTGGAGGAAGCGGGGGGCGGAGAGGGAAGGGAAGGGGAGGCGGGCGGAGATGCCGGGCGGATGGGATGGAGGTGCCGAGCGGGGACGGGGGGGGTGGACATCCGGGGTTACCTGCGGGACAAGGGTCGGCATGCGGCGGGGGGTGCGGGGGGGACGACGGCGATGACCCCCCTCCGGCCGGGCACGCTTGGGACCGTAGGTCCGTTCGCAGCTGCCGGGCGGTGTGTGTCGGGGAGCGGGCGAGGGGGGGGGGAAGGGTAGAGACGGACCGGCTGTCAGACACGGCTGGTTCGTCCCCGGGTCCCGCTAGGCCTGCTGTGACCCACTTTATTCCTGTCACCGCACCGGGCACGTTTGGAACGGCGCCCAATGGGGCGCTGGGGAGGCCGGTTCCTCCGGGGAACCCCCCCGCCTGCGCCTCGGCCCGGCCCGGCCCGGCCCGGCGCGCGCGCATCGCGCTCCGCTGTCCGAGCGGCCGCCGCCGCCGCCCGGGCGCTGGTTCCGTTAGCGCTCCGTGGTTCCGGGGCTCGCTGCTGCTGCTCGTCGTGGTGGTCCCCGCGGTCGGCCCGCCGAGCTCGGGCCCCGGAGTTGGCGATCGTGAAGACGTTTGAACGCTGATGTCCCAGTCGCCCCCCCTCGCCCCCACCCCGCGCACTACTCAGCAGAATCCCCCAGAAAGATACGAAGGCCTCTGACCCATGGCCGTGACCCGTGCGATCGGGTTATGGTTTCCTGCTGGTGGGTAGATCGTCACCCTGCCTAACTTGAAGGATTTCTAGCCGCCTTTAAAACAACAACAGCAACCGCAAAAACCCCAATTTTTTTTTTTTCTTCTTCGTCTTCTTTACAGGCAAAGAAAAGCACAAGAAACGTGTACAGTCGTTTGAGACACCGGTGTCCGAAAATCCATGTCAAGGTAATTTCATTCGATTGCGTTCTATTTTGGACCTTTAAGTGATTAGAGGAGAAAATTGTGAGTTAATCGCACCCGTATCTGATTGAAAATAAACATTCCTGAAAGGATGTCACTTCAAGAGCTGCTTTCTCTGAAGCACATCCCTTGGGACACCGCAAATCTGGTTTGTTTTAAATTAAAATCTTGGGGGCAAGGACACCAATTTGTATGCTAAGGAGTTTACCAAACAGAATGACATTGAAGGTTACTGGGAAGGTATAGACATAAAGCCATGATCACATATGAAAAAAGAATGAGGAAGCTGTGTGCTTACGTGAAAAGTACCAAAGCCTTGTCGTGCTGTGAAAAAAGCAAGGTGTAGAACAGTGACTTGTGTGCTGGTATGTGTGTGTGTGTAGTGTAGTGTAATAACAATACAAAACTTGTGTTCGCTCTTCTCTGTGTAAAACAGTTCTAGGAGAATACAGGAAAACTAATACTTAATGGGAACGGGAGAAGTGGTCTGATAGGGACAGGGTAGGAAATGAAATTTACTAATGTGTTGTCTGTATGTTTAATGTCTTGGATATATCTGGACTCTTTAAACAGAAACTAACCTCCTTAAGATAATGTATGTGTTAGCAATGGGGATTTTGGGTCATTTTCATGGTTAATTGGCTGACCACCCTGCTGTTCTCTCATCCTGGGGATCACATTCCAGCCACTCTCACCTGCTGAGCCATTTCCCCAGCCCCAGATTTCTCTAATCTTTAAAAGAACAAAGCTGAAAAGGCTTAGAATAAATTTGATGGCTGTTTATACTTTAGGATGCTGAGGTCACAAATTCAATTTTCTAAAGGTAGTTATTTCCTAAAATATTTAGTGATGCCATTTTCATTTGGCCTAATGGTTGGGTTATACTGTGTTCTTAGTGTAGTACACCTCCACCCCTTTATATTTGTTTTTCAGGAACTATAGTTTATTAAAAAAAAAATTCATTCACCACCACCCTCTCAAGTTTGAACATGTTGTTTACAATGACAGTAATCTTCCTTTCCTAGGTTAAGTGCTTTTTTGGTTGGGAAACTTTTCTATTCCCTTAAGGAAATCAGACATGGATCCCACTGAAATACTAATTTATGTATGACAGTACGTGTATTTTCTTCCTTTTTTTTTTTTTTTTTTCCTCTCCGAGGTATGGTATCACTGTAGTCCAGGCTGACCTGGGACTCACTTTAGTTACAGTGATTCTCCTACCTCTGCCTCCCTAGTGCTGCTATTAAAGGCATGTACCACCATGCCCTGCAGTATGTGTACTTTCTTTTTTTTTTTTTTTTTGGTTTTGGTTTTTCGAGGTAGGGCCTCACTCTAGCCCAGGCTGACCTGGAATTCACTATGGAGTCTCAGGGTGGCCTCGAACTCACGGTGATCCTCCTACCTCTGCCTCCCGAGTGCTGGGATTAAAGGCGTGCGCCACCACGCCTGGCTATGTGTACTTTCTTATAAAAAAATAAGATTGAAATGCAATGATGGTGCAAAAGCTAAATATTTTTGTGATTATAGATTGTTATAAACATGTATGAGTGATTTTTGCTCTTATTTTTTAAACAAGTTGTGAAGAGTGTTGAGTGGATCTATTTTAGAGAGCAAATACTCAAAACTCCCTCTAGTGACTAAGGTTATATAATTAAAGTGGCTGATAGTGGCTAGCAGTTGCTATAGACATTTTCATGAATGTTAAGGTATTTTGTTTTGTAGGCTAGGGTACTTGTGTTACTTCTGTTTGATGTGCAGGTGGGTAGTAGCCCTCGTGCAAAATGGCACTTTTCATTTAAACTCCGCATATGAAGATCTATTCAAAAGGAATCACATTTCAAAATTTTAATTTTAAAATTATAGAAATAGTGTTTATGAAAAGTTTAAACAGCCCAGCCCACTTATAAGACATCTTGACTTTTTGTTCTTGGTGAGACAGGATCTTACACTGTACTCTAGGCTGGCCGTGAACTCATGGAAATTCTCTTGCATCAGCTTGCTGAGCGCTGGCTGGCAGGCATGGGCCACCACAGCAGGCACACGTGCTTTTATCTTACAACTCTCCACAGATAAATTACTGGGTACACTTTGATGTATGTTTTTCTACATCTTTTTTTCTGTGGAATTACTAGCAAGTCCTTTTCAGTCTTGAAAGTTGAATTGTTGGGTTCATTATTTTTTGTTTGTTTATTGAGATAGTCTTGCCTTGTGACCCAGGCTGGCCCTGAACTAGAGATCCTTCCGCCTCAGCCTCCTGAGTGCTGGGATTACAGGCATGTACCACCAGGCGTGACCAGTTATTGAGTTCTGGAACCATTGCCTGCTCTGCCAGTTTGCCTCTACTGGGGACTTTTTTCCCCTACCCACAGGACATGGTAATGATCTGGAGTATGTCAGAAAATTTAAAGATGTGATTCTATAGGGTGGGTAAGAATGTATCTGCTTTGCATTTCCATAATAACTAATGACATTAAGTATCTTTGTATGTGCATGTGTTTGGTATATTTTCTTTTATGAAATGTCTACTCAAATCTTTTGTCCATTTTAAAATTTGGGTTGTTTGCTTATTGAAATCAAGCCCCCCCCCCCCGGCTTAAATATATCCTGGTGTGTGTGTGTGTTTCTGAATGGTGTGTGCTATTCTTTTTTATTTTATTTTACTTATTTGTGTGTGTGTGTGTGCACGCGCGTGCCCATGTTTATGTCTTTTTGTGGGTGAGTGAGCACATTGGTGCACATATAGAGGTTGGAGGAAAACTTCGGGTGTTCGATTTCGTCTTCTGCTTTGCTTGAGGTAGATCTGTTGTTCATTGTAGCATATGCTAGGCTAGCTGACATAAAAGCTTCTAGGATCCTCATTTCCACCTCCTGTTTTGTTATAGGAAGGCTGGAATTATAGCCGCTCATTACTGAGTCTGTCTTTACATGGGTTCTGGGAATCCAAACCTGGGTCATCAGAACTTTACAGCAAGCCTCTGCCTTGAGTATATTCTAATATAAGGCTTTTTTCAGATATTAGAATTGTGATTATTTTCCAATCTGTAGCTTGCCTTTTTAAAAATATATTTATTTATTTATTTATTTGAGAGTAACAGAGAGAGAAAGAGGGAGGGAGGGAGGGAGAAAGAGAGAATGGGCTCACCAGGGCCTCCAGCCACTTCAAAAGAACTCCAGATGCGTGCACCCCCTTGTGTATCTGGCTAACGTGGGTCCTGGGGAATCAAGCCTCGAACCGCGGGGTTCTTAGGTTTCACAGGCAAGCGCTTAACCGCTAAGCCATCTCCCCAGCCCTGTAGCTTGCCTTTTTATCACTGAAATTTTAAGGTTATTGCTTTTATTTTTAAGTCTGATTGATTTCAAGTTGATTATTATTTTTTGTTTTTCGAGGTAGACTCTCTAGCCCAGGCTGACCTGGAATTCACTGTGTAGTCTCAGGGTGACCTTGAACTCACAGCGATCCTCCTACCTCTGCCTCCAGAGTGCTGGGATTAAAGGTGTGCGCCACCACACCTGGCTCTTTTTTTTTTTTTTTTTAATATAACATATGAGGAGAGGATTGAGATTAAAAAGTTGCTACATAGATAACAGTTCCATTCCCATTTGCTGAGAAAAGACTATCCTTTTTTACCAAATTCACCAGTTTTTTTCAAATATCTTTTTTTTTTTTTTTTTGGTTTTTCGAGGTAGGGTTTCACTCTAGCCCAGGCTGACCTGGAATTCACTATGGAGTCTCAGGGTGGCCTCGAACTCACGGCGATCCTCCTACCTCTGCCTCCCGAGTGCTGGGATTAAAGGCGTGCGCCACCACGCCCGGCTTCAAATATCTTTTTATGAACAAACTGTTTTATACAGTAAACTGTGTCCTTACATTAAAGTTATATTGTCTTGATTACTGTAACTTTAAATCAGATAATGTAACTTTACCAGCATTATCTTTTAAAAAATAGTTTCGCTTATTTTGAGTTAGGTCTCGGGCAACCCAGGTTGGCCTTGAATTCACTATGTAGTAGAGGCTGGCCTTAGTCCCCTCATTTCCTCCCTTCACCCCCCAAGTGCTGGGAACTGGACCATCACAGTAGGCTTGTGGAGATCTTTCCTTAAATTCATCTCTATGTATTCTGTTTTGTGTTGCTATTAAAATGGTGTTGCTTTCTTGGCTTCAATTTCAGGTAGTTTGCTCTTGGCATATTGCAACACTGTAACTTATTCTTTTATTAGGCCTAATAGATTTTTGGTGGAGTTTTTGGGGTTTTCTATAAACAAGATCATGGTCATCTGCAAACTGACAACTTGACATTCCTGATTTTATTTATTTACTTATTTTTGCCCAGTTGTCCTTTGCTGGGACTTCTAGCACTACATTGAATAAAAATGGTAAAAGTGGGCATTCTTGTTTTGTTCCAAGTCGTAGAAAGCTTTCAGTTTTCCCCACTTAGATAATGTTATATTATTCCATGTATACCTATATTATCCTGAGGTTGAGGTTGTTACCCTGAAGGGATAATATTTTATCTTTTCAGTTTCCCTTAAGAAAATTGTATGGCTTTTATCCTTCATTCTGTCCCTATGGTGTATCGTGCTTATTCATTGACATACACCAAACCCTCCTTGCATCTCTGAGATGAGTCTCACCTGATTCTGGTGAACAATCTTTTATGTCCTGTGTTAGATTCAGTTTGCTACTATTTTGTTAATGATTTTTGCCTCTGTTTGTCAAAGATATTAGTCTGTAGTTTTGTTTGTCCTTATCTCGTTTTTGTATTAGTGTCTTGTGAACTTAGAGAATATGTTCGAAGGATTTTTTTTTCCTTTTTTTGGAATAACAAGGGGGATTTAGATGCTTGATTCAGCACATATAATTTGAAATTAATAAATTAAGATAGGCAGATTATCTATAATCATGGAGATAAGTACCATAAAAAGTATCTGCTTATAGAGCTGGAGAGGTGGTTTAGCAGTTAAGGCACTTACCTGCAAAGCCTAAGGACCCACATAAGCCAGACGCCTAAGGTGATGCATGCTCAAGGTCGCACATAAGACAAGGTGGCGCACGTATCTGGAGTTCTATTGCAGTGGCTGGAGGTCCTGGTGTGTCAATTCTCTTTCTCTCATAAAAAAAAGTATTCACTTATAGAATCTATAGGTAGAGAGTTAGGCTGTTTTTTAACTTACAGATCCCCCCCACACACACTTTAAATTATTTATTTATTTATTTGAGAAAGGGGTAAATAGAGAATGGGCACACCAGGGCCTCCAGCCACTGCAAACAAACTCCAGACACATGTGCCACCTTGTGCATCTGGGTCCTAGGAAATAGAACCTGGGTCCTTTGGCTTTGCAAGCAAGTTCCTTAACCACTAAGGCATCTCTGCAGCCCACAGCCCCTTTTATAGTGTTAGCTTTTTAATTAATTTATTTATTTGCAAGCAGAGATACAGAGAGAGAATGAATGAATGAATGAATGAATGAATATGGACACACCAGAACCTCTTGCCACTGCAAACGAACTCCAGATGCATGTGCTGCTTTGTGCATATGGCTTTACATGGGTGCTGGGGACTTGAACTGGGTTGTCAGGCTTTGCCAGCAAGCTCTTCAACCTCTCCAGCCCCGGCTTGGTTTCTTTTTAAGTTTATTTTTATTAGTTGTGGACATACTTAGTATGTAAACAACACATGTTGGTATCATCATTTCCCTCATTCCTGCCCCTTTTCCAAAGCTCCCCCGCCCTGCATTGGGGATTTAAAAATAAATCTGTATGTATCAATAATTTGTTAATCATAAGAAACTGATAAGACAGGAAATTAAAGCCTTGAAGCTATTTTATATTATAATTTCTTTTCTTTTTTTTATTTTTGCCTTCCTACCCCTGTCTGTTTCTTTGTGGTGCCAAAGATTGAAGCACAGTAATTTCTTATTAAATAAATGAGTACACTTTCACATTTTTCCCTAGTGCCAGGTACTTCATTTCCCCCTACCCATCATGAAATGATATGTACTTCAGTCTGCAGCTTTATTTGATTGTAGTTCATTTATACTGAAAAAAAAGCTTAAAAAATTATTTATTTATTTATTTATTTATTTTTGGTTTTTCAAGGTAGGGTATCACTCTAGTACAGGCTGACCTGCAATTCACTAAGTCTCAGGGTGGCCTTGAACTCAAGGCAGTCCACCTACTTTAGCCTCCCAAGTGCTAGGATTAAAGGTATGCACCACTATGCTGGCTCTATTATTTATTTGGTTTGGGGGGGGGAGGCAGATAATGAGTGCACCAGGGCCTTCTGCTGCTGCAAATGATAAAGCGCTTGGCTGGGAACCTCAGAACCCAAGGTTAACAAAAGAAAAACTGGGTGTGGCTAGGCACAGCTCTAATCCCAGTGGAGGCGGGTGGGGTGGAGACCAGAAAATCACTGGGGTTTCCTAATGGACAATAGCTCTGGGTTGAGGGAGAGACCTTGTCTTAAAGATGTACATGGATGAGCAATAAGAGAAGGGCACCTGACATTCTCTTGCTACCACACATACACATGAATGTGCACATCAGCACATACCACACATCACTTTGCACACACCACAAGCAAAAAAGCAAGAAGCCAGGAGTGGTGTTTGTAATCCAAATGTGAAGGAAGTGGAGACAGGTAGGTCTGTGGGGCTCACAGGTCAAGTCAGTTTAGGCTGCCTGGTGAGTTCCATGCCAATAAGAGATCCTGTCTTAGAATAGGTAGATGGTGGGCTGGAGAGATGGCTTAGTGGTTAATGCTTGCCTGTGAAGCCTAAGGACCCCGGTTTGAGGCTTGATTCCTCAGAACCCACGTAAGCCAGATGCACAAGGTGGCACATGCATCTGGAGTTTGTTTGCAGTGGCTGGAGGCTCTGGCATGCCCATTTTCTTTCTCTCCCTCTCTCTCTGACTCTTTGTCTGTCTGTCACTCTCAAATAAAAAATAATAATAAATTAAAAAAAGGTAGATGGCAGGGCTGGAGAGATGGCTTAGTGGTTAAGGCGTTTGCCTGCAAAGCCAAAAGATCCCTGTTTGATTCTCCAGGGCCCATGTAAGCCTGCCAAGGGGCCATATGTGTCTAGAGTTCAATTCCACCCCTAGGTGGGCAACTCACAGTCCTGGAAAACTTCATCAGGGGCCGGCAGCTCTCCTTAGCAGCCATCTCGTGGTGCCAGCAGCTCCACTGGGTGGGTCTCCACTGCAACCCACAGTTCATCCTCATGGCCCCATCCAGTCTCCGTGCAGGCATCCAGCAAACGTGCTTCACACTGCCCATGGCCATTTCCAAAACACAAGACTGTGCTGCAAACTCAATGACCCTCTCTTTTTTGCATGTCTTATACTCTACAACACCAGGTGGAGTGCCAGTTTATTAATCCAGGGGAGAATAAAGCAGACTTTGAAGAACAGGACATTTCTTGAGCACTCAGACCCCTTCAGAAGAGTCTACATTCTTCCTGTTGCCCCAGTGCAGATCAACTGGCCCAATCTCAAAGAGTGTATATAATCTCTCAATTGCAGCTGAACGGTCAGCAATTCACCCAAAGATTTCATTTTTTTCTGTACCATATCCTCTGCACACACCACTCCGTTTCTATGCACTGCAACCCTACACAGGTTCTCAGGACACTGGCATAACAGCAAGCTTTTCACACAAACTGCTTCTATCCCAGTCCAGACAAAGCTCCTTTTCACCCTCATAAACCAAACTTCATAGTCCATAGTTCTTACTGCATTCAGATCTTTTCATCTCTGACGAGAATAGTCCATTAAGCTGCACTTACAGCACTGCAAGGTGTCTCTTAGGCCAAGGTTTCAAATCCCTCCACATTCCTGTTGAAAATCAGCTCCAAAAGGCCAAAGCCACACAGTCAGGTGTCTAGCAGCAACCCCACTCTCAGTACCAACTGTACTGTTGCAGTCAGGTTCACATTGCTGGTAGAAATCACCCAACCAAGAGCAGCTTTTGGGGAAAAAAAGTTTATTTTGGCTTACAGACTGGAGGGGAAGCTCCATGATGGCAGAGGGAAATAAATGATGGCATGAGCAAAGGGTGGACATCACCTCCTGGCCCACATAAGGTAGACCATAGCAACAGCAGAGTGCCAAACACTGGCATGGGGAAACTGGCTATAACATGCATAAGCCCGCCCCCAACAATACACCACCTCCAGGAGCTTTAATTTCTAATTGCCATCAGCTGGGGAGACTAGCATTTAGAACACCTAAGTTTATGGGGGACACCTGAATCAAACCATCACAAAATGTATGTTATAAATGTAAATATGTACTTGTGTCTACAGGCTCAGTAGTTGGAGATTAACTAGTAAGTGACCTAAGACAAGATGGGAACCTTTTGTTCTTTCTCTACAGACCACACCCAGGCGTAGTGTTTCCACAGGATTTGTCAGGAGATTTCCTAGACTGAGAGGTCAGCTGTGATTTGCAGTGCAGTGGAGGGCGTCACAGTAGGGCAGCCCCCTCTTGCTTCTCCTGCTTCCTGCTGTGCTCCTCCCCATCTTGCTGCTCTGGAATTGCCAACTTCTCCTCCCAACAAGTTCTAACCCATGAATTTTGCTTCAGGTTTGGGAGACCTCAGCTGAAAGTTTATGCCAAAAAGCAGTTCCTCATATTGTTTTTATTTATTTTGCAGTTGAGTTACTCATTAATTGAGTCTGCACAAGAGGGAAACCATGGCTATAGTGAATGGGGTGCAGTGACCCTTTGATGGTGTACTTGGCATCATAATTCTAAAGCTTTCATTTGTTGTCTATGGGGGTTGGAGTTCATGGGAGGCAGAGTGTTGGAAGAAAACAGATATTTGGGGCTGGAGAGATGGCTTAGTGGTTAAGCGCTTGCCTGTGAAGCCTAAGGACCTCGGTTCCAAGCTCGATGCCCCAGGACCCACGTTAGCCAGATGCACAAGGGGGCGCACATATCTGGAGTTCATTTGCAGTGGCTAGAGGCCCTCACGCGCCCATTCTCTCTCTCTCTTATCTGTCTCTTTCTCTCTCTGTCACTCTTAAATAAATAAAAATTAAAGTAAACAAAAAATTTTAAAATAGATATTTGATTTGATGGTGTGAAAACAATGAATATTTTAAGAATTATGGTATAAGCTTTTGATGACTTTGTGGCCTTAATGAAGCAACTAGACCTGGGACAACCAATTGTCAATTTAAAGCATACTTATAGAGGGTACTTCTGTGGTAGTTATACAGAGGTCTTTTTGTCTGACTGGTCTCAGGGAGGCTGTGTTAGGAACCTGGCCATGAATCTGATAATTATTGTGATAGAATTAGAGAGGAGACAAAACTTTTTTAAAAAATGGAGTTTAAAAACTTATTTAATTTTTGAAAGAGAGGACGAAGAGGCAGAGAGAGAAAAAGACAGAATGGGCATGCCAGGGCCTTCAACTGCTGCAAACGAATTGCGTATGCATGTGCCACATTTGGCTTACGTGGGTCCTGGGTATTCAAACCTGGGTCCTTTGGCTTTGCAGGCAAGTGCTTTAACTGCTAAGCCATGTCTCTAACCCTGAGACAAAGCTTTTAACAGGTCTCTCTTCTATGCCTATTAGAGCCCTATTAGGGAAAGAGTATGGCCCTGCACCTGGTAATTTTGAATTCCACAGTTCCTGATGAGGCCTTTTGTCCATTCCCAGAAAAATGTTTTCTTTTGCTTGGCTCCCCTTCCCTCCACCACTATTGCTTGCAGGCTGCAGTGATCCCATTCAGAGGAGGCTTGCTCAGTGACCCTGTTCTCAAGACCTCTCCCATGTACTTACTGCTCATTGCCTTTTGCCCAACAGCTACAGTCAGGGGCTTTGGACGTTGAGGTCTGCAAGTTCTCCCTTGCCCCATCTTACATGCAAAGCAAATTGTGAGGTTTAAACGATAATACCAGGAGACACCAGAGACACACACAAGGGAGAATGTCCTGAAAACTGTTGGGCAGAATAAAAGAAAAGAAAATAAGAATAAAAGAAAAGAAGGAAATTCATTGACACAGGATAGTCATTGATGATCAGATTCAGTGTTTTTCAAGGATATTGTAGCTGATTCTTGTGGTTCTTGATTTTTTAATCCATTTAGCTGCTATAATAAAATACGTTTGGCCGGGTATGGTGGGGCACGCCCTTAGTCCCAACACTCGGGAGGCAGAGGTAGGAGGATCACTGTGAGTTTGAGTCCACCCTGAGACTCCATAGTGAATTCCAGGTCAGCCTGGGCTAGAGTGAGACCTTACCTCGAAAACCCCCCAAAAAAAACCCTTTGAGTAATTTATAAACAAGGCTGACATGTGCATAATCAAGGCACTAGCAGATTCAGTGTTTGGTGAAGGCTCATCTTCAGCTTCGGAGATAAGGCCTTCTCACATGAAGCAAAGGGGAGTCTTTACAACAGTGTAACCCATTCATGACCTGGTCACTTCCCAAAGCCCCTTGTCTTAACACTGTTGCACTGGAGATCAAGTTTTAGCATAAGAATTTTGGGGGGACATATTCAGGCCACATACTGATATAATTCTTTATTTTATTTTATTTTTTGTTCATTTTTATTTATTTGAGTGACAGAGAAAGAGGCAGATAGAGAGAGAGAGAGAGAGAATGGTCGCGCCAGGGCTTCCAGCCACTGCAAACGAACTCCAGATGCGTGCGCCCCCTCTCCAGTCCCTGATATAATTCTTTTAGACCTGAGACCTTCTGAAATCTTCCTGCCAGCGGTTGCGGCAAGATGATATGCCCGTGCCCTGCCATGCTTTTGCCCCACCCTAATGAGGCTCCCCCGGAGACTGTCAGCTTTCCTCTGATAAGTTGCTTTTGGTCAGGTGTTTTGGAATAGTGATGAGAATGTAACTGCAACAGGAAATTGGTATTGGGAGTAGGAGCATTGCTGCAATAAGCCCATGTGGTTTTGGTCTTCTGGAACTGATTTGCTGGAGAAATGTGGAAGATTTGAAACCTTGATCTAGAGAAGCCTTGCTGGAGGAGGTGTATTGCTGGGCACAGGCATGGGGTGTTCGAGCTCAGTTCTTCTTGCCAGTAGGAGCTCAGCTCAGTCTCTTGCTGCTTTCTGTCAGCAGCTCTGCCACCACGTTTCCGCTCCTGCCCCCATAAGCTTCCTCTTGACCATAAGCCAAAATAAACCCTTCCCTTCCATAAGCCACTTGCGGTGGTGGTGGTGGTGGTGTGGGTGTGTGTACGTGCGCACTTGTTTGTGGTAGGGCTTCGTTCTAGCCCAGGCTGACCTGGAATTCACTATGTAGTCTCAGGGTGACCTCGAACTCATGGTGATGTTCCTACCTCTACCTTCTGAATGGTGGGATTAAAGGTGTGCACCTCCATGTCAGGCTGGTGGGGTGTTTTGTCCCAGCAACCAGAGTATAATTGCAACAGGCCTCTTTAGTGAAGTATATGTGTGAAAATGTTGTCTTTATCTTTGTGCATATTATGTGTACTTTATCAAAGAGGCCATAAGCCATGGGTTTTGGTAATAACAATTAGATTTCTTAACAGGTTCCTGGAGGATTTGTGACACTAACACAGTTATTTACTTTTTTAGGTTGATAGAATTTCTCTTTCTCAGAATTTCATACACCTTTAGCTTTTTAAATTAGTGGACTCTTCCAAAAACTCTGAGGTTTAATTAATCATATTTAGACATCTGTTTCATATTTACAAGTTAAGTCTTGTGTGTGCACATTGTGTATTCATGCTCATAGGGGTGTGGATACGTGGGGGGGGGTGTGCACATGTGTGCATGTGCTTCTTGAGGCCAGAGGGTGATGTCAGGTGTCCTTAAACTTAGCGGCTTCACCTTAAAACAATATGAACTATTGTTTTCTAGCTCTCCAGCTCAGAAACCCAGCAGTAGTTCTGGTGAGCTGCTGTCATGAGGGGCAGTTCCATCATGTGTGGTGGGGCAGAGGCTGGGCATCTCGCATTCCACAGCACGGCTGGGAAGTAGCGACAGTAGTGAGCTGGCTGTGGCAAGGGGAGCTGGGCTATACCACCCCACAGCTCACCCAGCAACACAGCTCTTCAACAAGGCCCAAGCTGCCACCAGCTGGTGACTAAGTATGAGGCTTAATCACAAACACATGAGGCTGTGGGGCTTAGACACTGCCTGAAGAAATGTGTCAATCGAATCATTGGAATGGTTTTGTGTTTTACTAAGAGAACTGCTACGAATTATCTTAGCTTTTGTTTCATAAGATTTCAGACATCACTCACCTGATTTTTGAAAGGCTGGCGCTGCAGTGCAGAAAGCCACATCTGATTGGTAAAGTGGTTCGGGGTGGGATTCTTTTACTCACACTAGCCAACTTGTAAGTTGGTCTTAGAAACTGCTATAGAATTAGGAATGTTTATCATCTTGTTAAGTTTTGCATCAGTTGTGGAGGTAAGCTAGTGTTTGTTCCCATTCAGTATTGAATAAAATAAGTATGATTGAATTTTATTTTTTCCTCATTAACCATTTTAAAGTTTGGGGCTTTGAATGTTACATGTATTCTTATAGAAGTACTTATCTTTTCAGTTATAATACAAAGTTAGTTAATCTGCAGTACCAAATTAGACTTTTTCATGAATGGTGATAAATGTAATTAAGATTATTACCTGGTGTATCAGACAACTTCAGGTTCACTGAGATGAACTTCCAGACCAGGCACATTTATGGAGGAAGGGATATTTATTGAAGC
Source organism: Dipus sagitta (assembly GCA_036346955.1). Lineage (NCBI taxonomy): Eukaryota > Metazoa > Chordata > Mammalia > Rodentia > Dipodidae > Dipus > Dipus sagitta. The sequence continues at coordinate 48,695,019 of CM070781.1, read as the reverse complement.
TTACAGATCCAGGGGAAGTTCCATAATGGCAAAAGAAGCTGGCCTGCCTTCACAGGCCAAGCAGAGAGAGGTGGGGGGGGGGGGCACAAGCTAAAAGCCACACAGCACAGCACACTTCAGGAACTCCTGCTAGGCACACTTTGCATATCTTTAGATTGAAACCTGAATCCCACCACCACACTTTAAGATCCACACAATGGTATTGACTCCAGCCAGGTTGTTGCAGATGCAAACTGCAAACAAACAACTGAATATATTGGGGGCCATCTATTCTATTCAAACCACCACACCTGGGTTTTGTATCTACCAGTCAATTAAATTTTAGCATTACTTTTAATTAATGTTGACATCAGTAAACAAAATAACAGATATCAAATTTAACAAACTAAATTCCAAAGTAGGTCAGTGGGTGAATAGGTTATTGGGTTAGAAAAACAATACTGTAGTTTCAGTCTTTTTAACTTAAGTACATTAGTTGACTATTTTGAATTAATATTTAACATTGATTAAAAGATTTTTTTCTCTTTAAATAATGTGAACAGTATGTAGGGAAATAATCTTTTACTTGTGTTCTTGTTTTCTGGAATAGATAACATGTACTTCATAGGTAGGCAGACCTCTGCTGTTAGACAATTAAAAGTGAAAACACAGCATTTCAGTTTTATAGTTATAAAAAGAGTACCTGCTTATGGGAGGAATTCTAGAATGTGCTAAGGATCAGGTTAAGTCCATAAAATATATAAAAATCTCAGAAGCAATCAGACTTGATAACTTCTGTGTAGTCAAGGATAACCTTGAACTTGTGATCCTCCTACCTTCACCTCCCAAGTGCTTGAATTCCAGGTGTGGACCACATGCCTGGTTTATGCACTCTGTGCCATTGGGTTGCATCCCCGGTTCCCAAATGGTGTTTTTTTTTTTTTTTTTTTTTTTTTTTTTTTTTTTTGTTTGTTTGTTTGTTTTTAAGAAAAGGGAAATCCTCCATTGCTGGTGTATACATTCTATTACTGGTTTGTTACTAATGGAAGAGTGTTTGAATTTGTCGAGTACTTTTTTCTGAATTGATCAAGATGATCATGTGATTTTTGTCCTTTATTTTCTTTACATAATATTATCCATTGATAGATTTATTTCCATATTGAGCTCACTCACATTCTTGCTTGCCAGGGACAAATCTCACTTGATTGTGGTAACTGATCCTGCTATAGCAGACTGTTGAGCTTGACTTGCTAGTAGATAGTTGAGGGTTTTTTTTCATCAGTACTCATTCATGAGTGTCCTCTATTGTACTTCTGTGTGCTTCCTTGAGGCTGCTTCTTTGATCCTGGGGCTGCTGTTTTTCCATTAGACTGGCTGACCTGCAAGCCCCAGCAATCCTTCTGCATCTGCCTCCCACCCAGCGCTACCGTGCCTTTTGACATGGGTGCTGACAGTAGAACTCAGGCCCGCGTGCTTGCCTGCTGAGCCGTCTCGCCAGCCCTCAAGTATTGTCTCATTTTCCTGCTGTGGGGGTGTGTCGAAGGCACAGGACAGCCTTGCTTTCCACATTTGTTGGAGACCTGGTCTTTGTTGTTCAGTCTTCATATGCCATACCAACGGCCCTTGGGCTCCTGGAGATTTGCCTGTTCCCCTTTCCTCATCACAGGACTGCTGGGATTGCGCACAGTGCTGGCACTTCAGGCTTTCAGTGGGGCTGGGATCCACACTCAAGCCCTTGGCTGGCATGGCAAGCACCTTCCCATTGGCCATCTCCTCGGCACTCTTGTTCCTTGACCCTTGGGTTATTCTGTAGTGTGCTGCTCAAGTTGCAGGGTTGTGAATTTCCATTTGTATGCTATTGTGTTCCGAAGGAAGGCATACCCTAAAGAGTGTGCATTCTGTCGCTAATGAAAATGTTCTCTGTTTATTTGGTCTGTAATGTTCAAGTCTACCCTTTTCTTATTTTCTGTGGGAAAATCTTTCCATTTGTGAAGAGTGGGCCATGGGAATCTGCTGCTTTGCTATTTCCACTTTCAGTTTGCTGCTTACATTTGGATAATCTGTGTTGGGAATGTACATTTGTAATTGCTGTAAGTAACTTCGCAGTGAGGTGACCCCATTATTAGTATATAATATCTTGTCAATTTGTGACACTTTTAATCTAAACTTTGTTTTGTCATGGCATAACTATAGCCACTTGTGCTCTTTTGATTGTCATTTGCATGGAATATTTTTCTGTCCTTTCCCTTTTAGCGTCTGTATTCTTGCATGTAACGTGAGTCTTGTAGATAGCATGAAGATGGATTTTTTTTTTAATTCATTCAGCTTCTGTGTCCCTTGCTTGGGGACCTTAATCCAATGACATTAACCTAATTACCGGAAGGGAGGAACCTGCTTTCTGTCTTAGAGCTCTCATTGCCCTTTTTCTCTTCCTTGCTTGCTAGTTTCTTATGCATTTATAATTTTTTTTGTATTACTGTATTTTCATTGCTATCTCATTGGCATTTGTGTGTCTTCTATAGTTAGTATGTTTGTTTCTTTTTTCTTTTTCTCTCTCTGTATTTTAATGAGAGAGAGAGAGCAAGAGAGAGAGAAAGAATTGGCACACTCCAGGTCCTCCAGCCACTGTGATTGAACTCCAGACACACGCACCATCTTGCGTGCATGTGCAACCTTGCATCACCTTGTACGTCTGGCCTACATGGGATCTGGAGAATCAAACATGGGTCCATGGGCTTCGCAGGCAAGCACTTTAACCATTAAGCCATCTCTCTAACCCTTGGGGTTTTTTATTTGTTTTTTTTTTTTTTTTTGGTTTTGTTTTTTTTATTGTTTTGTTTTTGTTTTTGTTTTTGAGGTAGCATTCACTCTAGCCTAGGCTGACCTCGAACTCCCAGCAATCCTCCTCCGAAGTGCTGGGATTAAAGACATGTACCACCATGCCCATCTGAATCCTGTATATTTTCTTTGTCATTACCATGAGGCATATATAATATGTCTGCTTTCAGCTGATAATTTCAATTGCATGCAAAACTATAATCTGTGACTCTTCCCTTATTTCATGCTATTATTGTCATTATTCGTATTATGTATTATTAACACATGTGTATAATCCTTTTTTATACTTTTCTGTTTTAACTTCTATAGCAAGATTAAAAGTGATTTTGCTTATACATGATTTTAAAGTTCTTTTCTGGAAACAAGTCATAGAACTTAGAATTTAAAATTTGCGTATATATTTTGTAAGTGCTATTATGTTTAAAAATTATTTTTTAAATGTTTTATAAAATTCCAATTAAGTTGGTAAATTTAACATTTTATTCTTGTTTTAGCAGAATTCTGAGATTGACCATCAGTCATAAAGAGGAAGACCTTGAGCCTGTATTTGAAGAATCAGTTCAGGAGAGCTAAGAAGGACACAGGTAAAGACAAGCACAATTCAGGACTGTACATGTACGAACCTTCCCAGAAAAGCCAAGTCAAAGGACCCATGGATTATTTGGGCATACTAATTTGAGGAAAATTTTACTTGAATGTTTTCATTTGTGTTATCTCTTAGCATTTAATGTGCGGAGGTTATAATCAGATAGTACTTTAGATAATGGTAATGCGATTGTGAACAAGACTGAACCCCACCCTCCTCTCATTTCTAGAGGATGAAATGTTAGTGCCATCCAGGAAATTAAATGAGTGATGTGATAGAGACTGGTGATTGCACTCACATGGCAATTAGAGAAGATCTCACTAAAATGGCAGAAGGTGCTAGCCACATGTAGAGCTGAGAAAAAAGTTTTGTTAGCATGGGAACAGAATTGCTTGTGGGATACTTAAAAAGAAAAACAGAAAGCAAATATGGCTGGACTATATAGGAAGTAGTGCAGAGAGTATATGGAGGTCAGCTTGAAAAAGAAAATTGGGAGTAAAGCAGATTTGTAGGAGATGGTCAGGTGCTCTGATTTTGCTGTGTAATATCTTTGGAGACCATACAATCTTGTATTTATGTCAAAATGACAATGTGCGCATTTGGTTCTGCAGTTTAAAATCTTGTCTAAGATAATAGTTACTCAAAGAAGGTAGGAACTAGGATCAGAGGGCAGACAACTTCTGACTTTGTAGCTAGTCTTATAAAACTGGACTTTGTAAACCTTGCATATGTATGCACAGGTGAAAATAGACACGGAATTTCCAAATAAAAGAAGTAAGGACACTGACACAGCAACTGCACACCTCCAAGAAGCCATACTCCTGGGACGGAAGCAGATAAGTAGGGCAGGAGCTAAACAAGTCGGTGGGTCAGGCGAGGTGGGTTTTGTTTTTGTTTGTTTGATTGGTTGTTTTTTTCTTTTATTGGTGTGACAATGCTTTGGTCAGGATAGCTACAAAGGAAGGATGTACTACTGTAGGAAAGGAAAGTTGTTCAGAGGTGGCAGAAGATGGTGTTTAGAAGACAATGTTATGAATGATAAACTTATTATTTAAAGGTTTATTTTTATTTTATTTATATATTTGAGAGAGAGAGAGAATATGGGTGTTCCTGGGCCTTCACCCACTGCAAACCAACTCCAGATGCATGCATCACCTTGTGCATCTGGCTTCTGTGGGTCCTAGAGAATTGAATGAACTGTGTTTCATAGGCTCCACAGGCAATTGCCTTAACTGCTAAGTCATCTCTCTAGCCCAGAAGTTTATTTTTAAACAAGATGTGTTTTATGGTTTTAAGGACTGATAGACACTGAGATTTTCTCTAATTATGTGTAATGTTGCATGCTGAATTAAAAGCATATTTGCTTCTAAATTTACCAAATTTGAATTGTTCATAAAATGTCTTAGTTTAATAATATCTGCCCATTCTCTGAACTTGTTTTGGAAGCTAGTCTTTAAAATGTTTATATACCAGGGCTTCTGCCATTCTGTCCTTGTCATCATGAAATAGTAATGTGATACACACTCACCTGGTAGGTCCAGTCAGAGAATGACTTTGAACTCCAGGGGCTTAAGTGAAGGATCATTTGATTCTTAGCTGTAATTTGATCATTTTATATTTGGGTGAACCTTGGATTCAGGTAATTGCAATGATCCTTTCAAAGACGTGTTGTGTGTCATTCTGGCCAGTTACTGTCAAAAATTTAAAAAAACATAACGATAACTTTTATTCTGTGTGACTTAACAGTGTACATGGATTTCCTCTTGGAGCCTACGTAGGGCTATGGTGTGGTGTCTAAACCTGTCTGCCTTGGGTGTATAGCATGGGCAAGTGTAGCTCCAGTTTGTTGAAAGCATGGGGTAGTCTCCAGTCCAAGTGTTTTGAACTTTGTTTTGTTAGTTTGACACTCTTCATGAAGAATGACTCTGGGGTATTCACATTTGCCTAATTCATCTCCTTTACTTCTCTTTCTTTCTTCATGAAGAATGACTCTGGGGTATTCACATTTGCCTAATTCATCTCCTTTACTTCTCTTTCTTTCTTTTTTGTTACTTTTCTGTATTTATTTGAGAGTGACAGAAAGAGAGAGAAAGAGGCAGATAGAGAGAAGGGGCATGCCAAGGCCTTCAGCCACTGCAAACGAACTCCAGACGAGTGCGCCCCCTTGCCCATCTGGCTAATGTGGGTCTTGGCGAATCGAGCCTTGAACCGGGGTCCTTAGGCTTCACAGGCAAGTGCTTAACCACTAAGCCATCTCTCCAGCCCTCCTTTACTTTTCTTAAATAAAGCATATCTACCAGTTGGCTGGAAAAGTAAAACAAAGATCTTGAGCTCCCCTGGGAGAGATGGAGTCTCAAATGAACACATTTTGGGAAGCACATTTTAACAGCCCTAGGGAGCAGCCTGCTCATGAGTCAGTTTGTATCTTTAAACAATTTTGGATTCATTAGTTTTGTAGTAAGGCATCAACACCTTTCCTATGTAGTGTTTTTTTTTTTTTTTCCTTCCTATTTGTCTGTTGTCTACCTTTGACACCTAAACATGCAGATGGCTTACTGGATGACATAAAGGCTCATATCTAGTCTTCTGGTTTAAGCTAAAACCATTTAATTTCTTTTTAATTATTTTTGAGAGAGAGAGAAAAAGGCATAGAGAGAGGATGGGCATGCCAGGGTCTTTTGGCTGCTATGAACGAACTCCAGACATGGGCGCCCCCTTGTGCACAAGTGTGACATTACACTTGTTTGCACCACTGTATGTCTGGCTGTATGGGACCTGGAGATTGGAACGTGCTCTTATCTTAGGCTTTGTAGACAAGTGCCTTAACCGCTAAGCCATCTGTCTAGCCCTAAAACCATTTTTTAATTCACCCAAGCTCACCATGTTTCCTTTACTATTCTTTTTGTTGTAGTACTAGAGCCAGTATCTGTTACTACAATTCATGTTTCTGTTGGACTAGACGGGTGCACTTAGGCAGACTTTAAACTGTGTAGATGCTTCATCTGCTGATGTTAACCCAAGCACTCAGAATATTTTATCATGTGTTAGTGCTCATTATTTTCACTGCTATCTCTTCCACTCATCATCTTTTAAGAATTCTTAATGCTCACAGTCTCCCTTGATAGCCATAACCACATAGGCTATGTTATTTATCAAGGGCTGTTCTTTTTTTCTCTTGGAAAAGTACTTTGAAAACAGTGATAAAATATTTTTAGAATCTTCTGTTGTTAAAAATGTAAATTTAAGCCGGGTGTGGTGGTGCACACCTTTAATCCCAGCACTTGGGAGACAGGTAGGAGGATTGCTGTGAGTTTGAGGCCACCCTGAGACTACATAGGGAATTTCAGGTCAGCCTTGGCTAGAGTGAGACTCTATCTTGAAAAACCAAAAACAAAAACAAACAAACAAAAAAAAACAACAGGAAATGTATTCATTTAAATATAACTCTACCTTAGTTTATGTTATACGTTGAATTTTAAATAAAGGAGATAATAAAGTAAAACTTATGTCTCAAAAGTTTTAGGATGGGCCTGGAGGGATGGCTTAGCAGTTACGGTGTTTGCCTATAAAGCCAAAGGACCCAGGTTTGATTCCCCAGGACCCACGTTAGCCAGATGCACAAGGAGGCACATGTGTCTGGAGTTCGTCTGCAGTGGCTGGAGGCCCTGGCATGCCCATTCTCTCTCTCTCTCTTCCCCTCTCCCTCCTTCTTTCTCTGTCAAATAAATAAATAAAAGTTTTTTAAAAGTTTTGGGATGCTTATTATAATCAAGACCATCATTCACTATTTAACTCATGATGTTAGGGTCTAAGACTCTTGTGGAGGGGCTGGGAAGGTAGCTATTGATAAAGTGCTTGCCTTACAAGCATGTGGACGTGAATATGATCCCCAGACTCCCTTCCCCTCCCCTCATAAAAACCAAAAACCAAAAATGCAGGGCATAGTGGTATATGCTTATAATTCCAGCAATGAGGAAACAGAAACAGGTGAATTCCTGGAGCCCACGGCCACTAGCTATACTAGCCTAATTAGACAAGTTCCAGGTCAGTGAGAGCCTTGTCTCAAAAACAGGTGGACGGATAGTGCCAACTGAATGACACTTTGCCTCCATACACACGTGTACAAACACAGAAATCTAGGTTAATTTTGAAAGACTATATAATAGAATTCAGAGATACATTTTAGGCTTGTGATTTTTTTTTTTTTTGGAAGTTTTGTGGGGTTTTTTAAATTGTGATTCATTTTGAAAGTAGTTTTAATTCTTTAAATGTTGAGAGGGTATTTAGACTCTTAGTAATAAGGCACCTTTCTGCTTAACTTGCTCTAGTAATTAAAACTTTAATTAGAACAGACTTATGAGGAAAATACTGAAGCTCTTAAGTTTCTCAAATAGCATTGGCTCACCTATGAAAGCCTGTTGTCTTACAAATGGCCATTCCTTTACCTTAGAATCCTTTCAGCTGTTGCCTCTTCCTGACCTGTAGTTGGACTTCTTTGAACTTATATAGGGATATGACATCTAAACTTGAATCTTTCTTAGGATCCATAGCATGGCCAAGTGTTTATTGCTTCTTAAACTTCAGTGGTCCTAGAAATGAGTGTGGGATCTTGTGAAAATGTAGATTCTAATTCAGTAGGCCAGCATGGGGCCCAGGAGTTTTCAGTTTAACTAGTTCTCAGAATATGCTAACATTTCCTGACCTTGGATCACCATATTGGTCAACAGAAAATGGGGTTTCGATAACTACTTATTGCTGATTAGATGGCATTATTACAGCCTGCTTGTCGCTACACAGTCAGGTATATAGACTGAACATTAAAATTAGCATTTTTTATTACTTTAAAATAATAGTACATCTGGATTTTTATCCGTATTTCTTTGTTAGAAGAAAAAGCCTTAGATATGTCCCACCTAAAGATATTTGTTTGAAAATAATATTTCAACTTTCATCACAAAACATTTTAAAGTTTGCATGGTAATATAAATTTCTCAAAACAACCTTGTAGAAATGTTTTAGAAAACATAACCATTTGTTTTCTTTTCACCAGAGGAGAAGTACAAATGTCTACGACAAGACGAAAACGTAGTGTGTTATGTTGTTTACCGTAAGCTGTAGTAAAATGAGCTCAATTGTTGACAGGTATGTTTTTAGAGACTTTCTGATTTTGAATTACATAATGCTCTTTAAAAATATGCTATTAGAGAATCGGGCGTTGTGGTGCCTGCTTTTAATTCCAGCACTTGGGAGGCAGAGGTAGGAGGATCACCATGAGTTCGAGGCCACCCCGAGAGTACATAGTGAATTCCAGGTCAGCCTGAGCTAAAGTGAGCCCCTACCTTGAAAAACAACAACAACAAAAAAAATAATAATAAATTGCTATTAGAATAACAGCCTGCATCAAATTAGTACAAGGTATTTTATGCCTTAACACAATTGGCATTATATTCAATTACTACATTGAAAAAAATACAATGAAATAGGAAGTAATATACATTAATATTCTTAAGGCAAAGTGAATAACATGGTTTATGTTTAAATGGGTCTTGAATTTTAAATTTTGAGTATTGGTCAGAAGCTGTTCTGCAAAAAAAAATAGTAATGATTGCAAGTATTTCCTTGGCACCTTTCTAGAGTCTCTTGGTGCTAACTCCATCACTTCAAGCATCTTAGCATTTGTGACTGATAAGAGGTAATTATAATTAGGATCAGTAGTCAAACTTTAATGTTTCAGTCTTATTCTTGGAAATGGGATAAACCTGTCCATTTTTTTTATCCTAGATCTTTTTTTTTCTTTCTCCTTGCGTTAATGGGGGTCTAACCCAAGGCCTAGTATATGTTAGGCAAGTCCGCTGCCACTCACTACATCCCAGCCTTGATGGTACAACTCGTATGGTAGTTGTGCTGTTTGCATTTTAACATCTGATATTTGACAGGTCCTAGAATTGACTTCCAGATTTTAACCCTCTCCCCCTTTCTTTCTTAGGGATGCATAAAATAATGGCAAATCTTACAATCAGTATCTTCAATTTGATGTATAGTGATATTTGTAGAGCACTTCCTCTGATAGCTGGCTAATAAGCAGAATTAAAATTACTTCAGTTATGCTTAATTCCAAAAAGCTTTACAGACATAGGTCAGAGAAGTTGAATAGCTTATTTAAGGTCACATTATAATGTACTATATGATTAGTCTGATTCTAAAAATTTTTCAGGTAGAGTTGTATATTGGAAGACAACTTTCTTCCTTTCCTCTCAGCTAAAGAATGAAGATATATACTCTACCAGAACATAAGGTTTGAGGGCAAGAAATGTCCTTAGAGATGTCTGCATCCACCATGACTTACTCATGCTCTGTAACCAGATCCAGAATGAGCCTGGCTAAAAATACTAAAAAGTATTTGTCAAATGGATCAGCAAATGAATGAAAATATATTAGTATAAGTTAATAGTCAGGTATTAAGATGTTTGTAATTTGTTGTTGTTTTAAGTGACTATCTCAGAAAAAGTCTTAAATTATGCTAGTATAGTTATATTCCAACAACGTAATTTTATTGTAGCATTTCATATTGACTTTATATAGGTTATCACTGGTTTTTAAAAGTTTGGAAAAAAGCTGGGCGTGGTGGCGCACGCCTTTAATCCCAGCACTCGGGAGGCAGAGGTGGGAGGATCACCATGAGTTCAAGGCCACCCTGAGATGACAGAGTTAATTACAGGTCAGCCTGGACCAGAGTGAGACCCTACCTCGAAAAACCAAAAAAAAAAAAGGTTTGGAAAAAAGAAAGACTGGGAAGATGGATCAGTGGTTAAAAATGCTTGCTTACAAAGCCTGCTGGCCTGAGTTTAATTCCTAAACCACGATGTAAGCTAACTCAAAAAGAGGGGCACAAGTGTCTGGTGATCATTTGCAGCAGCAAGGGTCCCTGACATGCCCATACACACACACACACACCCAAATAAATAAATAATTAATAAGTTTGAAAAAATAAACTAGTTAAATTCTTGCTTAACATGTTATATACATTAGTATAGCTAAGTATAAATATTTTTGAAATTTGCATATGTGAAAAACTTAAAATTAAATGTAACTAAATTTTTATTAGAAAATAAGTTAGGGGCTACTGAGCTTGACTACATCCAGGCTGTTAACTTTCCAGCAATCCAAGAGTGTAACTGCACCTGGGGTGTTTGTTCTTACTGTCTCTGTCCACTCTCTCCTTTCAGAGATGACAGTAGTATTTTTGATGGATTGGTGGAAGAAGATGACAAGGATAAAGCAAAAAGGTAGTTTGATGTTCATCCTAAAATAGTAAATAAGTGAGTAATGCATGTGAATGAAATAGTACATAGAAATTTAATGATTTATAAAAGGTATCTGCTGTAAGAAGTTAATTCTGTTAGTGATGTGAGTGAACTTCACCAATCAATATGCAGCTTATAATTCAGATTCATTCCTAACCTTTTGGAAGAGTGCTTAGACAAAAACAGAATTAGAAAATCTGGCTATATAGAACAAATAATTGGAGGTATTTTAAGATGATGAATTGCTCTGTAAGTTTCAATCCATGTAAATGTATTAATCTTACTGGCATTTTTACAAAAACGTGGATATCAAATGTATAATATACAGCAGTAACTAGGGGTAAACTTACATGAGAAATTATTTCCCAAGTAAATATTGTATTATTGGAGACCTAGGAAGTATTTGTTGCCATGTTTATTTATGACGTACATGTGATATCATGTACAAATTGAGCACTGTATTACACTGTGTGGTTAAATGGACTAAGGACTGCATATTTAAGTTTTTCATCATTTTTTTTTTATCAAGAGTATCTAGAAACAAATCTGAAAAGAAACGTAGAGATCAATTTAATGTTCTTATTAAAGAACTTGGATCCATGCTACCTGGTAATGCTAGAAAGATGGACAAATCTACTGTTCTTCAGAAGAGCATTGATTTTTTACGAAAACATAAAGGTAAAACTTTAACTTTGTAAAACAGGTATTGGTTTTTATAGCAGACTCTCCCTAAAGTATGTGTTATGAGACATATAAGATTGCTTTCTCCCTTGTGATTCTAAGAGAGAGAAACCAACTGCTTAAAAAGAAAGATTTCCTAGTATGTTCTTTTCTTTCATTCAACAAACATTTATTTGGTGCCTGCCATATGTCAGATCCTTATGAAGTAGTTTTACATTCTTTCTTGGCCCTCAAGTCACTGCAGCTAGGGGCAACACATATGTATAAACATAATTAAAATACAAATTATTCTAATGTGAGTAGTGATTAGAAACTGAGCTTGCAGTAGGAACATAGAGAAAAGACTGTGCTAAAGAAGGCTTATAAATAAGTAATTTTTTAGGTTAAGTAAGAAAGCAGTATCTCTCATGAAGGAGATGATATGTACAAAGCAGAGAAGCAGGGGTCTTGATTTAACTGGAACATGTCTATAGGTGCATTTGAGATTAGGAAGCAGGTCATGCAAGCCCTTTATATGACATTTAAAACGATGATTATTTGAAGCCGGGCGTGGTGGCACGCGCCTTTAATCCCAGCACTCAGGAGATAGAGGTAGGAGGATTGCTGTGAGTTCAAGGCCACCCTGAGATTATGTAATGAATTTCAGGTCAGCCTGAGCTAGAGTGAGACCCTACCTTGCAAAACAAAACAAAACAAAAAAAGATTATTATTTCAATTTATAGCTATGAAATAAACAATTATATTTTAAAATGAAATATTTGCTAACAGAAGAAAATCTTCTTGACTGAGTGAGTCAGTCATGAAAAGAAAGCTTAAAGAATATCCACTATTTTGTTAGCAGAGAGGACATGTTTTTTCAGATATGAACAAGACTACAGAACTTCTCAACAGGATAGTCACTAGTGCTTCTGTTCACTTTCCCTACCTCACGTCATAATCCATTACTAAGCTACTTTATGCTCTACTCCTCTTTGGAATTGTCTGCCAATTTCATGAGTGTCGTTACCACCCATCCTTAGTAGGGCTGAAGCTTTTTGGATCCCTCCTCCTCCTTGCCTTTCTGTAGAACTGGACCTTGGGGTCTGTCTGTCATTGACTTTCTTCTCCTGAAGGCTTTCATCATTTTGTGCTGCTCCCTCTCTCCTGACTGAGACTAACTTCTCTCTTTGCCAAGGGCTTAGCCCTGTGTTCTTATTTCTCAACTCCTTCCCTTTTCAATCTCATTTTGTATCTACAACTATTACGATCCTGTATTAAACTATTAAATCTTTATTTTTAGATGTAAAAATTTTAATCTTGTATTTCTAGATAACTTCTGGATATTTCTTCTCCATGTCCCCAAACTCAGTGCCTCTAAAACTTAAGTTCATTTTCATTTTGTCAAGTCAGTTTCTCTTAACTTACTGTTTCTCATTTTTATTCTAGTTATTTAGTCAGACAGGGCTCAAATATGAAAATACTTTTGGAATTTGTTTTCATTTACCTTAGCTTTGTGTCATACACCACACACTGTTCTGTTGATTCTTTGGGAAATGTGCTGCAACTCCATATATTCATGCCACCACTGTCATTCTACTACCTTGCCCCCTTTGTTCAGATGGCACCTCACTACACCCAGTCTTCTGGACACAGGCACTTAATAAGTGGTTTTTGAATGAAATGAAGTGCATACATTCCCACCTCCTGACAAGAGAGCGGTGATTTCAGTATTAACTAGGGTTTGTTTTTCCATACCACATTGGATGTATTATTCTCATAAAAATGAAATTAATGGTAAATTAAGAGGGAATTTTAAAGTACTTACTGATCTGAAGCAGGTGTTTATTTAGCTCAACTTGATTGTATTTGTTTGTGGATAACCCTTTCCCTAAATGTGTAGAATTGATACAAATTTGTAGAGTGTGACCATTCACAAAATTATTAGCTATACTTTTTAATTATTCTTCAGATAGCTTGTAATATGCCAAATGTCATGTGAAAATATGTTGTCTACATATCTAATAATAAAGGATCAAAATAATATAATTGATACTTTTAAAGGCGTATTTTATAGTGTACAGCTTGTGTTGTAAGTTTTTAGTTTTCTGGTTGTTGGAGTATGTCTGTATTTAAAAAATGGAAAGCTATAATCCTAGCATTTAGATGCTGAAGGTGGAGGATCACAAATTTGTGGCCAGTTTGAAATACCTAGTGAGACCCTTTTTTAAAAACAAAAAGTTTGTTAACCTAAACAATTCAGATTTCATTATTTATAAAAACTTTCTTGTAAGTAATTCTATTAAGTGTAACAAAATAGTAATGATTAGATAAGATGTGTGTTCCATGCCAAAGTCACTCTTTGAATAAAATCACTCTGAAGTTTCCCCCCTAAATTTCAATTTAGTCCCTGGATTAAATAAAGTAAAGCAATTAAGATTGGGAAGACTCTTTTTTTCCCCCCTGACAAAAGTAGGTCTTCTGTGGAAAACAGTGAGCTCAATGGTAGCTTTCTTCCAAGCTGGCTTCCTAGTCTCTGCTAGGTAGCAGCACACTTTACCTGTCAGGAGAAGAAAGGCATTGCTTCACAGCATTTGACAGCCATCATCCCAGTGCAGTCTGCTCACTCTTGCTTCTGTCTGTCATGATGGAACAGGAGGGAACAGCTCAGGCCTGTTGTCCACCAAGGATATCAAAGCGCCTCAGAAAAAAGAGAGAGAGAGAGAGAGAGAGGGATAGGAGCTACTGATATTTAATTACTCACACCAAATCCAAGTAGATAGTCTCTTATTATCTCAGATGCTGCATCCTGCCCATCTGTTGTGTAGATCAGCAAACGCCTTCACTCTCCTCTTAAGTAGAGCAGGAAGAGAGGGCAGCATCCTAGTAGGATCTTTGTACTTCCACAGTGGTTCGAGTGTGCCACTAATGTGTCAATCTGTTTACAGAAATCACTGCACAGTCAGATGCTAGTGAAATTCGACAGGACTGGAAGCCTACATTCCTTAGTAATGAAGAGTTTACACAGTTAATGTTAGAGGTATGTCCACATTTGATTTTTGAAAAGTATCATTTTTCTAAAAAATTTGAGGGATGATTAATTTTAGTATAGCTTTAGCAGCATTAACATTGAAAAGTCTTAATTCAGGGTAAGTGTAATAAGGTATGTATGTGTACAGTTAACATTGATCAATCAGTTGATCAGGTATAATAAGCAATGCCATGTGGTAGAGTAATAGGAAGTTTTCATATTCTTGTTATTATTTGAAATTTTCAGATGCTTATAGACATTAGAAATCGGTAGCTATTGAATTCTCAACCTAAGCTGCCAGGTGTATCCTGACAAAGAACAGGATGTATTTGCACATCAGCTAGCGTCATGAAATGTGTTTGTTCAGTCCACTTGAGCTGCTGTGCCAGAGCACCATGGATCAGGTAGTTTGTCATGGAGGCTGAGAAGTTCAGTATCAAGGTGCCAGTGGGCCCGAGATATAGTGAGAACTCTCGATTCCTAGTTCGTAGACTACCGGCACTTTATCGTGAGGGAAGAGGCGAAGGAGCTCTTGGGGCTTCTTCTGTAGGACACTAATTCCATACGAGGACACTGCGCTTGTCAGCTCACCTCCTACCAGCCTCCCCACTGCGGAAGCAGCCACCTTGGGGAATTGGGTTTTAGCATGAATTTTGCAAGATAAAAGCATTTAGTCAATAGTGGTATCCTACTAAACAGTAGATTTTTAAAGAATAATTAAATTGCAAAATTAACTCAAAGTAGTAATAAATGACATATTTTGAAAATAGAAAAAAGTAAATTACACATTGAAAGACTACCATTCAATTTGAAACTCAAAAGTAAATAACCAGTTCTTGGTGACAGAGTTGTTTTTAAGAACAATTTAGACGCCAGGTGTGGTGGCGCACACCTTTAATCCCAGCACTCGGGAGGCAGAGGTAGGAGGATTGCTGTGAGTTCAAGGTCACCCTGAGACTACATAGTGAATTCCAGGTCAGCCTGGGCTAGAGTGAGACCCTACCTCATGAAAAAAAAAAAAAAAAATAGAGTAGATTTTGTTTTTGTGCAAATGTAAAATCCACAAAAATTTCAATTATTCGTATTTTTTTTACTTTCAAACATTTTCCTGCATAGAATAGTATAAATTCTTTTATGTGCAGAAACTCCTTCTAGATCAGTATCAATCGTCATGATAACCAATAATAGGAAACAGGTTGTATACTTTGGAAGTAACCGAGACAAGAAAAATTGTTGCCTAAAGTACTAATCCCAGCTAGTCAGGGGATCAGACAGAGTCTGTTCTGGCCAGCATAGGGAGATACTGTGTTAAGACAATAAATAATACATAAAAAACGCAATGGCACCAGGAACAGAACTCCAAGAACGCAGATGCGGAGTACAGGAAGCACTTGGGGTGAGAGCACAGACTGGTAAGTACCGCTGCCCCGGCTTGCTTGTTTGGGTTTATTAGTTCAGACTTTTAAGTATTTACTAGTGTTGTGTATATGCAATGACTGTGTCTCAAATGTCTGTATATTTATTAAGTCTGAAACAAGATATATTGCAATAAAGAGTGGTTTGTTTTGTTTATGCTTTAGTTGTAACAGTTAATTGATTAGAAGTGTTACGTATGAAAGTTTGTTGGAATATACATTGTAAACATTTAAAACTGAAAAGTAACTGCATGCTTTGCACATTCAGTCATTGCATTTTCACAAGTCTTTGGGAGTCTTTCTTACTCCAGTCCAGGTAAAAAGGTCAAGGAACCCAGGCCACAATGAAGCTCACCCATGTTCACATAATGGGAAGTTCCCCTCAATTTTTTTGCAAGGCCACTTGATGGCACCTCAGCCACCACTCTGTGCTTCACATTAGACTCGTTTCTGTGAATGCTGCCTAGAATATGGACTATAGCTCTGAATCAGCAAAATTACCTCTTTAAATTAGTGTACAGTTAGTATATGCCCCACATATTAGTTCTTAATTTTATTAAAATTTCTTCTCTTAAAAAGTTGTTTGACCTTGTACAAAAAGCTCTTTAGATTTATCAGCAATATGTTTATGAAAAGATACACACAGGCTAATGTCTGTAATAGAGAAAGAAGTGATTCATTTACTTTTTACTTTTTTTTTTTTTTTTGGTGTTTCGAGGTAGGGTCTCACTCTAGTCCAGGCTTACCTGGAATTCGGCCTTGAACTCACGGTGATCCACATACCTCTGCCTCCCAAGTGCTGGGATTAAAAACCAAGCCCGGCTACTTTTTACTTTTTAATCTCAGGGCAATTATTCAAGAAGATATTTTGTGTTCATTATAAACTACTTACCTTTATTGCATGAATAAATTCTTATAATTAAAAATATGTATGTACTCTCTCATTAATAACCTTAATGTAAGTAAAGTTTTACTAGTAGGTTAACTAGGAGAGTGTTTCCTTCATGAGAGAAAGTTTCTTTTTTAATCGCCATGGTCTATGTAGTGTATACATAAAAATAAGCATCAAGGAAAGAATAGGTCAGAATTTCGAGATGTGATGGCCTTAGTTCTTTTCTTTGTTGCTGTGACAAGATCCCTGACTAGATGCAGCTGAAAGGCAGAGGGTTTATTTGACTCATGGTTGACATTCCCTCACGGCGGCAGGAGCATGAAGCAGAGCTGGTCACATTGCGCCCCTGATCAGAAGTAGGAATGACCACTACTTATGCTCAGCCCACCCTCCTGCTGAGTGTGGGACCCCTGGCCTGTTAGGCTTGCTCTTCCACCTCGGTGAACATACCTAGAAACTCACAGGCATGCCCAGGGCTTTGTCTCCTAAGTGATTTCAGATCCAGGCAGGGTGACAACTAAGATTAACCACTGCATTATAGAAACAGAGAAAACTTTATGAAAAACCTAAAACTAAGTTAGTTTTCATAATCACAGGTGTTAGGTTTACCTGACTGAAAATAGTGTGTTTACTTCTACAATGTCAAGGGCATTCTTAATGTTTAACATGCACAACTAGATGTATGTACCTTCCATTGACATGCCAAGATGAAGGTGGGGGGGGGGGTGTGTGCCTGACTTATATCCTCAGTATGGATATTAGCACACATTTACTTTACATGCATAATGTCTTTATAAATTTGCTGGTGGTGCATGAAAATATTTGATTCATAATTTACGGCTGGTTTTGTTCATAAAATAAATGGATTATGTTTAGGTGATGTTCATTGACTAGAAAGAATATGATGTCATATTAAGTAGTTGTGTTGATTAAATTACACAGAAGCAGGCTGTTGCAGTCAGGTTCATACTGCTGGCAAAAAAAATACCTAACCCAAGAGCAGCTTGTGGAGGAAAGGGTTTATTGTGGTTTACAGACTCCAGGGGAGGCTCCATGATGGCAGGGGAAAACGATAGCATGAGCAGAGGTTGGACATCACCCCCTGGCCAACATCAGGTGGACAACAGGAACAGGAGAGTGTAGCAAACACTGGTCAGGGGAAGCTGGCTATAACACCCATAAGCCTGCCTCCAACAGTACACTGCCTCCAGGAGGATCTAATTCCTAAATTGCCACCAGCTGAGTACCTAGCATTCAGAACACAGAAGTTTATGGGGGACACCTGGATCAAAGCATCACACAGGCCATATAGTGCTTTGATCAGCATCTCACATGCAGGCTCGATCTCAGTGTGCTTGAGTTCCTGTGGAGGAGGTTGGCGTGGGGCTCTTGCTCAGCTACTGCACGTTACCAGTGAGGCCCAGAGAAGTTGCAGCTTGTCCACATAACATGGGTAATTAATGGGATAACTGCAACTAAATTCTCTTTTTCAAAAGAAATGCTACAAGTGCTAGCAGTTTTATTATACTTGTTGACAATTTCATACATATTTATAATGTATCTTAATCATATTTACCCCCATTATCCTCTCTTATTCCACTTTCTACTCCCATTAAACCCTTCATTCTTCCCAGCAAATCCCTCTTCTGCTTTCATGTTTGTTTGTTTGTTTGTTTGTTTTGTGACCCACTGAATTTAATCAGGGTCACTTGCATGAGCATGGGCGGTGGGTTATTTACTGGAGTATGGACAACTTACTGAAGAACATGGCTCCTTTGTACTAACAACTATCATTAGCCAATAGTTTCCCAAGGAGGGGTGGGGCCTCATAAACCCTCCTCCATTCATGCTGGAATGTTGAGAGGCCCAATCTTGTGTGGGAAAGCACACAGGCGGTGAGTTGTGTGGTCATGTATCCAGAAAACGGTGTTACAGTACTCCTCCCCACTCTTCCCTCCTGCAGCTTTCCCTGAGCCTTGGAGGGTCCGATAAAGATGGCTTGTATATGGATGAGCACTCACTAAGGAGTCATAACTCTCAGCACTTTAACAAGCTATGAGTCTCTGCATTAACCACAGTCTATTGCAAAAAGGAAGTTTCCCTAGTGGCCTGAAAACAACACTAATCTATAGGTGTAAACACTAATATTTAGGAGACTGATTAACAATAAGTTTATTTTGCAAAACAACATTTGTAGTACCCCCACTCCCAGGGCCTATGACCTCCCCAGCCATATGCTTTTAAACAGGTTTGCAGTACCAAGTACGAATTCACTCCTGTGGAGTGGGCTGCAAGTAGAACCATGGGCTTAATGTCCATTTTCAAGTTTGTGTGGCTCTCTCTATTCCTCATTTATTTGTCCCTTCCCTCTCCACTCCCCTTTCATTTGTCCCTTTCCCTGTTGTCTCTGTTGCCAAAGGACTGGAGTACAACTTAGCCTGATCACATCTCTGTAATGTCACCTGTTAAATCATCTCTTGGGACCTAACTTTGCCCCTTGACAGCTGGTAATCTCTCCGTGTCTGCCTCATAATTTGCTAAAGATCCACAAGGGCTCTGTCCCCTTCCCTAGAACTTCCCCTTCGAATCTTCCCAGACTAAATACCACTATCATGGATTAAGAAGATAGCAAGTAGGAAGACATGGAGTTTTAAGAAGTGACTACTTTCTCTGTATTTATCCAGTGTGGAAGAGAGGATGAGCCCTGTAGGTATCCATCATGGGAGGAGGATGTTCTCTGCCTTACCCTTCACATCTAAGCATCCTTCTCAGGGCTCCTTTAGTTTTCGTGTAAGGGTGAGATGGTGCTCTACCCAAAGCTGTCTGGGCTCTGAGTCTGAGAGGGTGGGAACCAAGTCTGACAAGATGGTGAAAGCTTTTTTAAACTGCAAGAGGGAAGAGGAGGTTTAGATCTAGACATGGATGAACTTATCAGCTCATTTGTCTTCAGACATAAGAGATGCACTGAAGTTCCTGGCAGCATCCTACCAGCCAGGGATACCATCCCAGTGAACGTTCACTTGCTTTCAGTGGATGAAAACAAAGTTTTCTTCTTAACATCATCTTGACCCGATTCACATAGTAATGAAGAGATAATCGCTGCTGAAATAATAGTGGAACAGTGCTGGCATTACTGTTCTAAAGAGTTACTGTAGTGAGTTGGCTTAGCTTATGAGGTTTCTATCCCCCCTTACACCTTCTTTGTCTAAAAACAGACTTGCTTGAGCCATTGTAGAAGGTAGGCATCTACTTGAGATAAGTTCTCCCAGATACTCACATGTACCCCAGTAGGAAAGAAGAGATAAAGAAGGGCGCCTTTTTCTGTGCAGTCGTCAGCTAGATGCTAGGGTTGTACATTGGTGGCAGAATACTTGGCTGAGCATTAGATTCAATCCCTAGCACTGAAAATAATAATTATTGTTATAAGATTGAGTTGGGTATAGTGGCTTACTGCTGTAATCCCAGCACTAGGGTGGCGGAGGTATGAAGGTTACCTGAGTTTGAGGCCAGCTTGGGCTATAATAATGAGTTCCAGGCCAACAACAACAACAAAACAAAAAAAGGAAGAAAGAAAAACATTAACTTAGAATTAGAGAGGGGTTGCTTTCACTCCCAAGGTCACCGTTGATACAGTACAAAAAGTGTTCACTTGGGCCACGCTTGTCTTCAGTGTCTCGGGTACGAGGATGACTAAGATGACCATTCTTTCTTGCAGAGCTTGCTACCCTTTGAAAGAGCTCTTCAATTGAAAAAGAAGCTGTCTTCAACTTCTCCTCTGGATCTTCCTTTGCTTTTACCCTTGTTATCCTTATACTTGTTTCATAAAGTACGCTTGCTATCCCTGAAGCTTGTTTTGTTTTCTCGTGTGTTCCCTTCATACTTGGTCCTTCAATTCTCAAATTAGTGGCTGAGTGGGCTAGAAGAGCTCCTGCCATGCACACATTCTGAACTCTTGTTACCTCCTTGCTTTCCCGTGGCCAGCACGTCCTGGAAATCAGCAGGACTCACTCACTTTCCTGTCCTTGTCCTCTTTGACCCCGCTGCACAACACTCCTTCCTCCCACCGTTGCTTCTGACAGTTCTCAGGGTTTTTTCCTCTCCTCATCCCCATATTAAGTGATTCTCCAACTGCTTGTCTTTGGCATGCTTCTTTTTTCTGGAGATCTCATTTCTTCAATTGTAATTTCTAGGATTCTCAAATGCAAATGCTTTGAAAATTATAAAATACAGAATTGCTTTAATCGTAAGTCGTCTATCCCCTGTTCTTGTTTCTTGGTGCTTGTCTAGTCCCTTCTCTTTTCCCATTGTTACTGATTTCATTCAGATTCTCATTAGTTTGTCTGCTTATCCCAAAGGTCAGATTTTTCTTTCTCGTTTCCATTTTTTCCATATATTCGCATTAAGGTGCAACCCCTGTCCCCTAACCTTCTGTTGGCCTCCCATTGTGGTCAGAAAAAAAGGTATACTTTTACCAGAGACTCAGGCTTTTCCTGATTGGGCCTCATCTTTTTTTTGGGGGGGGGAGGGACATAATTTCATACCACTTCCTTTGTTTTATTCCCTACATATATATCTGTATCTCCCCATTCTTTAATCTTTTCCATACACACACACACTCTCACACTCCATCCCTGTACATATTACACTTGTGTTAGCATTTCAGAATAATAACAGTGCTCTCCTGGGAGTCTGGGATATGTGACTGGTGGTGTGTGGAGAAGTGTGCTTCTCCACATGAGCTGACAGTACAGTATGCTGCACACACAGTACACAGCTAGAAAGGCAGAACACTCGCTCTTCTCTTTAGAAGCCAGCTGTCCAGTAGATAGCCACAGAGTGATTTTTTCCCGTTCAGATGTGTTCAGAGATGCACAAGGAGAAAGACTGGCATTTTGACAGAACACTGGATATTTACACATTAAGTACTTTGTGATTATCTTATTTCCGTCCTATGGAATACTTTTTTCTTCCCATTTAACTGACCATTATGTTTAATTTCAGGCTCTTGATGGTTTTTTTTTAGCGATCATGACAGATGGAAGTATAATATATGTATCTGAAAGTGTGACTTCATTACTTGAACATTTACCAGTAAGTATAAAAGTACTATAGTCTCTCTATCATTTAATAGCTGTTTCAAATGTTCTGCAGGACTAGGAAGTGGACCCAGAGCTCTGTTGAGGCATGATTGGAAGGTGGGATACAAGCTAGATGCGTACATATGTCTTTGTTTTAGCATGACTGTTCTCAGATCAGTCCTGACTCCCCACTCCTTAGTCAGAATCATCACTCACCACTTGAACCTCTGTCCTTCCGTTTTTATTCAGTGGCGATTTCTTTTGGTGTTGTATTTTGTTTTGTGTTTGAGGGAGGCTCTCACTCTAGCTCTGGCAGGCCTTGAACTCATGCCTTCCTAAGTGCTGAGAGTTAAGGGCCACTTGGCTTCCTTTTTTATTCTAAAGCTGTCTTTTCAGTGTTTTCTTTTTGAAATGAGCCTGCTGAAGGTGTTAAAATATTGGGAATATTCCTAGAATTACTAAATTTCTACTGAGGTACTTACTGCTATTAGTTTGGAATTTATAAATAATTTCCTCTGAATGACTTATAAAACCCAAAAATAGTACTTTTATTCAATGTAACTTGAACTGAAGATGCAATAATGACCATATTTAATTTATTTTTAGTGTAATCAAAAAGATGCCCTGGGCTAGGATGTAGCTCAGAAGTCAGACAATTAGCCAGCATGTGTGAGATCCTAGGTTCTGTTCTCAGTACCTCAAAAAAAAAAAAAAAAAAAAAAAAAAAAAAAAAAAAACACATAAAGGGTTAGAAATCTGGTGTATAATTTTGATTGAGGACTATAGTAAATACCTGAACTGTGTGTATGTGCGTTTTTATTTGCCGTATACTTATTGAACATCAGTCAGCTCCACGCCGAACACTGTGCTGAGTACATTCTACAGTTGATGTTTTAACATGAGTATGAGCTTTTCATTTAATATGCTCTTGTCTGACATGGGCTTACATATAAAAATTCCAATATTACTTAAAGTTACTCTTAGCCTGGTGTGGTGGCACACGCCTTTAATCCCAGCACTCAGGAAGCAGAGGTAGGAGGACCGCTGTGAGTTTGAAGCCACCTTGAGACTACATAGTGAATTCCAGGTCAGCCTGGGCTAGAGTGAGACCCTACCTTGAAAAACCAAAAGAAAAGAAAAGAAAAACTTACTCTTGAGATTACTGTTTTGGAAACCTCATAACAATGCAAAGTAAACTGCTCTGTAAATGCCTCTTTTAAACATTATTAAGGGGCTGGGGAGATAATGTAATGGTTAAAGGCATGTGCTTGCAAGTCTCCTGGCCCAAATTGAATTCTCTAGCACCCACATAAAGCTGTACCCACAGTGGCACACGTGAGGGTGACGGCAGCATGCGTAGGGTAGTGGGAGGCAAAGTCAGGAGACTGTGGAACCTTGCGGGCCGCTCAGGGGGCTCGCCCAGCAGCAGCAGAAACAAGAGCATCCCTGTCTGGAGCTCAGCTCCACCTCTAAAAGCTCACTGTGGGCTGCTCTCCACATGCCATGGCTACTTTCCCCCAGTCACTGCCTTGTTCTGAAGGAGCTTTCTTTCCTTTTGAGCACCTGTGGTCCAGAGGCCTTTACCTGAGGGAAAAGATAATTGGTAATAGATACAATTTTTTCTTTCTTTAAAAATATTTTTTTGTTATTTATTTATTTGAAATCAACAGAGAGAGAAAGAAGCAGATAGAGAGAGAGAGAGAGAATGGGTGCGCCAGGACCTCCAGCACTGCAAACGAACTCCAGACGCATGCACCCCCTTGTGCATCTGGCTAATGTGGGACCTGGGAAATTGAGCCTCGAACCAGGGTCCTTAGGCTTCACAGGCAAGCACTTAACTGCCAAGCTATCTTTCCAGCCCTCTTTTTTTTTTTTTTTTTTTTTGAAGTAGGGTTTCACTCTAGGCTGACCTGGAATTCACTCTGTACTCTCAGGGTAGCCTTGAACTCTTTGCAATCCTCCTACTTCTCTACCTCTGCCTCCTGAGTGCTGGGATTAAAGGCTGGGCCACCACGTCCAGCTTAATAGTTATAATTTCTACTAAATAGTAACATTGCCCTAATGTAGAAATATAAGTAAGTCAGGAGAACTTGGATTTCTTTTTCATGAAAGTAACTGAAGAGGATAAAGAAATGCAGATATCTACCATTTCACCTTCCATTTTTGGTGGATTTGGTAACCAAGTGGATGATGGTATGGTATTATCAAACATGGTTAAGTTCCTGTGGAGACTTGAAGTGGTTAATAGAATGAGTGCAGTGGCTAAGGAAAATGTGGCAGTTTTCATGAGCTGTCAGGAGAAGCACTGTGGGGAAGAGCTGTTTGTGATTATCATCTTGATTCATGTTCTTTGTGAATAGGGAATATCAGGTGAATTTGTAGGTGGAAAAACAGGGATAAAATAGGTTAAACATAATGGATAAAATTGTTGGTAAGAGGAGATAGTGATAGAAAACGATACTTCTCAAAATGAACACTTCTTACTTGAAGTTTGTTTCTAGCAAGGCTACGTTTTGCATTCTGATTAGTGCTTAAATTTTGATAACTTTATCAGCTTTAAAAGACAGTTTCCTAGCATTTGGTTATTCATACCGAAACTTCCCTCATTCCTTCAGTTCTCAGAGTTCCAGAAAAAAATCATGGAACTACAGAGGAACATTTTGGTATGGTTACCACATAAGCCATTGTCAGATTATTTACTGTACTAATGACTATTGTGTGCACAATGCAAGGGTAATGTACCTGGTTGCAAAGGAAGAAGGTAAAGGTGTAAGAGACAGCATTGCTCTTAATTAATTCTGGGACAGTAAGGCGTCAGTACTAAAACGCCTTGTACAGGAAATGAATATGAGTCAGTGCTAAAGGAATGTTTCTTTGTATTGTGGGGTTTGGTGTGACAGAATAATTGAAACTGGTCTTTCAATGATAGCGATGTGGAGGTTTCCAAAGTCATGTCCTCTCACTTTTGGGATTTTGAGGACTGCAGAAAAGGCAGAATGTTATATGGCAGCAGTAAAGACTTCCTTCTCATCTCCCATCTCCCCTAGTGATACTTTTTTCTTACTGTTCTTGTTCTTGAACAGTGAGCTCCTCAAGCACAATCTTTACAGTTGATGCAAAGCATAAACAAAATGTAGGAGGGCAGCTTGTGGTTGATTGTAGCTCAGCCTTCACAGCTGCGCCTGGCTTTCCTGCGCCTCAGCTGCCTCCAAGAGCCTTGAGTATCGCCCGGTAGCCCAGAGCTCTGTAGAGCAGCTTACTGGGAAGTAGAGCAATCCCCAGAGTAAATCCACCCCGGGAAGGGTGGACTTGCTGGAGTTTCTTTGTCATTGGGACTTAAGGAGAGGAACTGTCATGTGCATCTTTGATTCCAGAGCCATCTGTTACAAGTACTCTGACACACTACTTACTACTGTTGATTAATGACGGATGACAAAAGAACCTATTAGCAAGCAAGAAATAATGTGTAACATATTAATTGCCCATTTGGTGCAAGGCTTTTGACAGTGGGATATAGGATGGATGTCTGGAAAACACAAAATAAAAATGGAAAGATGCACTGGACAGCTGAAGTGATACTCGTGTCAGATCTCATCATTACTTGTCACTGGCCCGTTGATAGTCGTCTGTAACACTGTCATTGGGCGTGGATCTGTCCTGTTGTGTGCTTACGTGTTCACAGGTGATGAAACTCAGCCTGCGGGTCATGTGCCATGCATTCCAGGTCAAATTGGTCATGGATCTGATGACCTTGGTATCCCTCCTTCTAATTATCAATCCTGTTTCTTTTAAGATTCATTTTATAACTTGACACTTGTTGCCTTGCTGAAAATCATATGTTCCTGTCTTATTTAATAGTGATTATATACTTTTAAAATAAATGCCTCTTCAGTCATTGTTATTTTAATTTATTTTTCAGTCTGATCTTGTGGATCAAAGTATATTTAATTTTATCCCAGAGGGGGAACATTCAGAAGTTTATAAAATACTCTCTACCCATCTGCTGGAAAGTGATTCATTAACTCCTGAATACTTAAAATGTAAGTAGTCCCTGTTAAGGGGAAACTCAAATGTTACTTTTGTAAGTTTATGAAAAACATAGATATCTTAAATTAAAATACAGCATTATTTTATGAGCTCTAATAAGTGCTTTAAAGATATTAGTATGTGTAGTGAAATTATATTCATATGAAAAGACTTGATCTAGGCTGGGTGTGATGGTACACACCTTTAATCCCAGCACTTGGGATTAAAGCAGAGGTAGGAGGATCACCGAGAGTTTGAGGCTACCCTGAGATGACATAATGAATTCCAGTTCAGCTTGGACTAGAGCGAGACCCTACCTCAAAAAACCAAAAAGAAAAAAGATTGGATCCATTCTAGCATATAATGAAACCTCATCTTGTTTGTTATAATACACCGGGTCATGCTTGTATTATAAAACTTTTATATAAAAATAGAACTTGATAATGTTAGAAATTTCTAGATAAAATCTTTCTGTATTTTAAAGAAACATTCTCACTTTTAACTAATGGTACACTTTGTAGGAATTTTTATCTACAATAGAATGTATGCCCAGCATTTCAGAGGAAATTCAAAGTGACTAGCAATAATACAGCTTCGTGTAATTGTTTATAATTAAGTTTTTATTGTACTGATCATTAAACATTCTAGTCTAGTACTTAGAAAACAGATTTAGGCTGAACACGACAGATGTAGAAACATTTGAAATCATGAGGTGCATGACGTTGCTCAAGTCATACAGGACGGGGCGAGAGATGTGAGAGAGACAGGAGGCAAAGGGGAAGTCTGTGGTGCTAGGTGCTCGGCTGGGGAAACACGTGTGTTCATGAGCGCTTCCCTGGTGAGACACACACTTGTTCCTGGTGACAGATTAGGCTTAAAGCTTGTGGGAAGGGAAGAGAACAGGATCGATTCATAGAGGGCGTACGGATATGGTTTCTGAATTGGGAAATGAGCATATATAGGCAAATGGAAATAGTTGACTTAAAGATACATTGACTTTTAAGAACTAGGTTTAAGGATGGAGCAATGTAGTAGAAATGTCTGAAAGTGAATGGTGATAGGAAACTTTGTCTTACATGAAATGCTAAGCATTAGGGAGAGGGTTAAGAGTTAATAAGCCTCACAAGACCCATGAATTTAAAGAGAGCTGCAAAAGGTCATGATCCAAAGATCCTTTGTGTAAGCCTCTAATGTAAAGACCAGTTAGCAGAGGGCATAGGCCTGATCAGCAGTGGAGGCCGACAGGTTGATGCTATAGGGTGAGAAAGGGTAAGGAAGAAACAATGGGGAAAATGTACTGAAGCTAACAGAATGAAAAGTCAAATCTTTGCAAGAGAAGTTGCTGTGGCACTGTGAGGTTGGAGAGCCATCGTGCATGAAGGGAAGGGGAACCACAGAAGACACTGAAATGGAAGGAGACCCCCGATGCTAAAGACTAGCATGAATCCCTTTGTTTGGTTAAGATGGGAGACGTGAGCATATTTAAACTGTAACCACTAAAGGAATGAATGACAAATGTCGTGCTCCAGATCCTAGAGAAGAGAGGAAAGACTATTCCAGGTAGAGATGGAATCATTCAGCCAGGTATGGTGGTGCATGCCTGGAATTTTAGCACTGGGGAGGCTGAGGCAGGATCAGAGTTCTAGGCCAGCCTGAGCTAAAGAGAGATATTGTTAAAAATAAACTAAGGAGGGAGGGCAGCACTAGCTTTAAACATCAGTGTGAAGAATGAGGGTGGCACACGTAAAGCGGAGAAGCAGTAAGCTGCTTATGCTAGATGAACTCTCCCTCAGACACTCTGCTCTAATGGACAGGGTAAAATGCCATGGGAGATTTTGCATTGACCACTTCCGTTTTATCATTTGTTTCAGCAAAAAATCAGTTAGAATTCTGTTGTCATATGCTTCGAGGAACAATAGACCCAAAGGAGCCATCCACCTATGAATATGTGAGATTTATAGGAAATTTTAAATCCTTAAACAGTGGTGAGTTCAAATGTTTCTTTTGCAGTGTATTTTAACTTGGTATTTTTCTAAGCTTTTAGATATAAATGTTTAAGTATCAGTAACAACTAGTGTTTCCTTATTGCTTAGTGTCAACTTCAGCACACAATGGTTTTGAAGGCACTATACAGCGCACTCATAGGCCTTCGTATGAAGATAAAGTGTGTTTTGTAGCCACTGTCAGGCTAGCTACACCTCAGTTCATCAAGGTAAGTTTCTCCTTTTTATCTGTTCAAACTGGATTTTGGGTTATGCTGTGAGAATTGTTCTTGTGATCATTATTGTCTTCAGAATGACACATTCCTGTGAATCCTGAAGCAGTGGTGGCTATGAGCCAGTAAACATGAATAATCTTAATATTTTTAAAGTACTGCATTCACTAAGTAACTTTTTAGTATATTCTTTACAGGTGACCATTTGTTGGATATCACCATTGTCCTTCTTTGAACAGAATTTTAGGCTATTGTTTTAAGTCTTCATTAAAGGAGAAAGTAAAAAAAAAAAAAAAGTTTTGGAACATTGTGGCTTTTACTGGATCTAATCTGACTTCTGAATTTGAAGTAATTTCTTTCTGCTCCCTGAACTTCACAAGCAGATGATTAGTAGAGAAGTCACTAGTTATCCCTAGAAAGTGACGGACGGACGGAGTAGTGGGAGATGGAGCCTGGGCCCACGGTTAGAAGCTCTGAGGCCAGTCTTCGCGCCCTGCTCTCGTCCAGGAGAGAGCGGTGGCCAGCGCCTGAGAACTTCACATGCACAATCTCTTTTTCTGGTGTAATGGGGCACATGGTATCACAATTCTCATCTTTGTTGAAGGAATCTGAGGTTTAGGAAAATTACTTGCCAAAAGTCTCGTCTGTGAGTGATAGAACTGGAACTTGATTCTAATTCCTTTCCTTCCAGTGCCCAGCTCTTATTATGGAAGATTATGTGAGGATGAGAAGGAAGGTTGTGTATTGCTTAGTATAAGTAGAGTGTAAATTTCATGTGTGGAGGGAGGGATAGTGAAAAGTAAGTAGAGGGGATAAGCCAAGGTAGCTCATTTGTTCAAAGCATTTGCTTGCAAAGCCTACAGTCCTGGTCCCGTTTCAGTTCCCAAACCACTCTTTTAAGTCCAAAAAACTTTCTAGGCCTGGTGTGGTGATGCATGCCTTTAATCCCAGCATTTGCAAGGCAGAGGTAGGAGGATCATGGAGCATTCGAGGCCACCCTGAGACTACTCTAGGTCAGCCTGGGCTAGAGTGAAACCCTACCTTGAAAAAACAAACAAACAAAAAATGTTAAAGACAAAAGCAAATAGAGGCTAGAGATGAAATTTTTTTTTCTGCCTTTTTTTCCATAAAAAGATTTTGTCAGGAAGAACCATAGAAGGTTTTTAAGTAGGACAGTCATATCATCAGTCATATGTGAGGAACACTGAGGCAGGTGAGGTCCAGAAAAGAAGATAAACTAAAGGACAAGAAAGTGGTGAGATAGTGTTGTAGTGAAGTGAATTGATGATAACAGGGCTTTAAACTGTGCCACGAAAGTGAGGGATGGGATAGATTTTTTTAAAATAACCTAGAAGGTAAAGTTAAAAGGATTAGTGGGGCTGGAGAGATGGCTTGCAAAGCCTAACGGCCCAGGTTCAGTTCCTCAGCACTCAGGAAAAACCAGATGGACAGAGTGGCACATGAAGTGCATGAAGTGGCAGGAGGCCCTGGCATGCCCATACTCTTTGTCTGCTTGCTCGCTCCCTCTCCCTCTCCCTCTCTCTCTCTCTCACACACACACACCTTAAAAGGATTTAGTAATGAACACAAGATTATGAAAGGAAAAAAATCAAATAGTATGTTGACGTCTATATAGGAGTGTGACCATTGATGAGATGGGAAATTGTGTAATTGGCTAGGAGGAGTGAGACAAGTCATTTCTTTTAGGGCTTATGACATCCAGACAGTGAGAAATGGGGCTATAATGTAAAGGAGAGATCTTAATTCAGAATTAGGCTTTAAAGGTTTGTGAACGAATGTGAAGTAGGTAGAGTGGTAGCAACTCGGCCTGAAGCTTGCATCTATCTGTTAGTTAATGCTATGTTTTAAAAGCTTTTGCAGCACTGAGGGGCTTAGTTTACTAGATTAGCACTGTATTGCTGAGCTATATTCCCAGCATGTCATACATTTTTGAATTAATAAAATGTGTTCAGAACTTGTTCAGATAAGTTATTTAGCAAATGACTTGTTGTATCTAACAGTATTTAGGGTTCTCCTATAAACACAGATTAAATTTTATCTTTTTTTTTTTTTTTTTTTTTGTAGGAAATGTGTACTGTTGAAGAACCCAATGAAGAGTTCACTTCTAGACATAGTTTAGAGTGGAAGTTTCTGTTTCTAGATCACAGGTAACTTCATTGTTAAATTTCGTACAAAAATAGTATTACATTGGGGTGGAAAGATGGCTTAACAGTTAAGCGCTCGCCTGTGAAGCTTAAGGACCCCGGTTCGAGGCTCAATTCCCCAGGACCCACCTTAGCCAGATACACAAGGGGGCGCATACATCTGGAGTTTGTTTGCAGTGGCTGGAGGCCCTGATGTGCCCATTCTCTCTCTGTCTCTCTCTATCTGCCTCTTTCTCTCTCTGTCTGTCACTTTAAAATAAATAAATAAAATAAAAATTAAAAAAATAGTATTAGACTTTCAAGCCCATTATCTAGTTTTTAAAAAATGACTCCTCCCCCCAAAAATTGATTTCTAGTTGCAGTTCTTATGGAAAATTCATAATGTTGATTTTTTTTATTATGTAATTTAGGGCACCACCAATAATAGGATATTTGCCATTTGAAGTTTTGGGAACATCAGGCTATGATTACTATCATGTGGATGACCTAGAAAATCTGGCAAAATGTCATGAACACTGTAAGTAGATTTTCATATTTCTAGTGACAGTGATTTTTAAGTCGTACAAGTAGAAATCCTCCTGCCCTATGAATGAGAGGCAGAGAGACGTACTTGTAAATATATAAAGACAGAATAAGTTTAATTTAAACTTGACTTATGGTTCCTAGTATCTTATTTATACATACAAACCAAAATTTTTTTCATACATTCCAAAAATACATAAAGTTTCCCAAATCATCTGTTAAAGCATTTAAAATCTATAGAGCATGCTTTGGGAAACTTCACTTAACAAAGTTGTTTAAAACAGTTTATTCTGATTTCGCTTAGGTAAGACTTAACATTTAATGTCTCACCTGATAGTGTCAGTGAGATTACTTATTGTTCCCCTAAGCATACCCAGGCAAGAGGAAGTCACCAGTATGAAAAGCATATAAAGTCAGTAATAACTGACTATAAAGTTGGATACTCAAAACTTAGATAATTTGGGGGGACTTAGGTTTAAAGAAGAACATTTTCTTATAATTGACACATATTTCTGCAAAGATAGGAAAAAAATTGTATTTAAATGCAATTGATAGCTTTGGGTTTAAAAAATCTAGAGTCTTCATAACAAAATTAGATTCCAATTAACACTTTTTTCTTTTTTTTTTTAAGTAATGCAATATGGGAAAGGCAAATCCTGTTATTACAGATTTCTGACCAAAGGGCAACAGTGGATTTGGCTTCAAACTCATTATTATATCACTTATCATCAGTGGAACTCAAGGCCAGAATTTATTGTTTGTACTCACACTGTCGTAAGGTAACAATTCTTTGAGAATCCTAAATTATAATACCCCAAAATGATTGTAGTAGTATATTTAATGTCCTTTCAATATCAAATTTATATATAGGATTTATTTAAAAATATCATATGTAGTGCATAGATATAGTGACTTGAGGGTTGGCATGAGTGTTGTGGTTCATAGCAGAAGTTTCACTGGCATTCATGCACCAACAGAAGTCAGACTGCAGTAAGTAATGCTCTTCCTCAGGGTCACTTGTGAAACACCTAGAAATATACAGGCTGAGTTGAGATAGGATGCTACAAATGCATGTGAGGTTTATTAGCACATAGAAAATAACCCAGAAGCTGTGGTGGTCAGTGGAGGCACAGAACAAACCCCAGTGTTGCAATCTGCCACACTGGGCGTGACTGACCAAACACTGAAGCTTGATTCTTTCCATTTGTAGTTATGCAGAAGTCAGAGCTGAAAGACGACGAGAACTTGGCATTGAGGAGTCTCTTCCTGAGACAGCTGTAGACAAAGTATGTTTCTTATATACTCTTTTCTTACAGAAATTATTTAATCTCTTCTTAATGTAACGTAATTAACATGAAATTTAAAAAGATAATTTTCTCATTTGTGACAGATGTGATTATACTTTATAACTGCTTTTATTTTAAATTTAAGTCTCATTTGTGTCTTAAAAGGCATTAAAAATTCTATCATTCCGGGCATGGTGGCTCATTCCTTTAATCCCAGCACTCGGGAGGCAGAGGTAGGAGGATTGCCATGAGTTCGAGGCCACCCTGAGAATACATAGTTAATTCCAGGTCAGCCTGGACCAGAGTGAGACCCTACTTTGTAAAAATAAAAAATAAAAAAAAATAATCTAAAAATTCTATCATTTAACACTAGATATGAGACATAGCTGATCTAAGATTAAAAACTAGCATTATTAATGTGCCAGACTCTTACCTCCATTCTTATTATGACATGTGATTTATCCTGATCTAAGCTAATTTCTCCACTTTGAAAATACTGAAATTACAGTTTTAAGAGAGAGTCCCCCCTGAAGATGTATGGCTGGAAATTGAATTCTGCTTTCTTTTTTGTTCTGTCATGTAGAAATGTAGTACATTAGTTACCTAAACTGATGGGGAAAGAAAAGTTAATGAGGGGAGTAGAAATGCTGGGATAGTTTGAGATCTGGGACACATGAGGAAAGCATGGGTTACGTCAGGGAATGGGTTATTGAGCTGTATGGCAAGGACTGGCAAATTAGCTTGTAGGCCACATCTGGCCCTCTGACTGAATTTATAGCATCTACAATCTATAATGTTTCATATATTTAAGTAGTTTTTAAAAATCAGCCTGCTGTGGTAGCACATGCCTTTAATCCCAGCACTAGGGAGGCAGAGGTAGGAGGATCACTGTGAGTTCAATTCCAGCCTGAGTGAATTCCAGGTCACCCTGGGCTAAAAGCAAGAAGTCTATACCTTGTAAAACAAAACAAACAAAAAATTAAAAGACTACTAATATTTCATGATCGATAAAGCAGTAGCAGAATTTGGGGACCAACCATATGGTCCCCAAAGGCCTAAAAGATTGGCTATATTCTAAGCCCTGATTTTCAGCAGTGGGAGGAGAAAGCATGTGAGCATCCCATTGACAGTCAGATTCTCTTCATATCTCCTTCCTGGTTAAGGGTTCTAACTGTGTGTGCATCTTCCAATCTTTATGGTCTATCTTCCTTCATCACACTCCTTGGCGGTAACTCAGTATTGGTTAAATCCACCTGACAGACAGTGGGAGCTTACAGAACTAGGGTCATGAAATAAGAATCAAAGTTACTAGCTAAAAGTTAGTTTTAAGAGAGGAGATTCGGAAGGTTTATGAAGAAAGGCAGTGTGTTCCGTGGTTTTGTAAACAAGTGAATTATAGAGAATTACAGTTTGCAGGCAGAGTAAAAGCCCTGTTCAGGTTCTTGATAATTAATTTGAAGTGACAATAGTCATCCTGTTGGTTTCTTTAGCCATATTCAGTTGTAAATAGGACAAGTAAAAAAATGTGCTCAGCCAGCATTGAGATTTTGCAATGGAAGAAGCATGTGGTGAAGGGGAACAAAATTGAGGGAGTTCAGCGTACGGGAATGGCTGTTACAATCAGCAGGAATTTAAGATGGAGAGAAGACAGGAAGTGAAAGTGTGACTGTGGAAATGTAGAAATAGAATCTACATATATAGGTTCCACTTAACTCGAAAAACCAGAATGTGGATACTAAAAGGAATGAGTAGGTAATGTAGGACAGGGTCGTCAGAAACTAGCATGCGTGGCATTCAGGTTATTAGCTCTTGGGTGTGACTAAGAATCAGTGGTGGCAAGCATACGAACACAAGTTCCAGCCCCGGAACACGAACAAAAGCTGGACACAGCCAGGAGTGGTGGCGCACGCCTTTAATCCCAGCACTCAGGAGGTAGAGGTAGGAGGATTACCGTGAGTTCAAGGCCAGCCTGAGGCTGCATAGTGAATTCCAGGTCAGCCTGGGCTAGAGTGAGACCCTACCTCGTAAAACAAAAAAACTGGACACAGTGGAACATGTTCGTAATCCTAGCACTGGGGGAGTGGAGACAAGTGACTGCTGGGCTCACTGACTAGACAAGGTCCAGGCCAGTGAAAGACTTGCCTCACAAGAGGTGGGTGCGTCCAGAGAAGCCGTATTGGAGACTGTCCTCTGTATATGCGTATCCATACACATGCCTGTGCATGTGCACAGCAAACAAGCGGGGCACTTGGCTCTGGGGAGGAAGCAGAAGATGGTGGTGCAGTATACACGATGTATCTGTCAGCAGGCAGGTGACAGCGTTGGTGGTCTCACCTGCATAAGGCAAGGCTGTCGGAAGAACACTAGAACAAGCTTGAAATCATGCCTAGGAGGAGAGTCAACCTTCTAGTTGTTCTTTTGACAGTATTGCTGCATAGAACTGTGTGTCCCCTAGAAGTTGGTCACCCTTGTGTGCTGGCTGCCACAGTTTCCATGGGGACCCTTAAGGAGGTGAGCTAGAAGACCAGGAAAGTGTGGTTGGGAGTGGCATTTTGGTTTATACTGCTACAGGTGTTATGAGGTTTGTTGATGAGAGAGCAAGAGTTGAGTGATGATACAGGGTTAGGAAAAGGGTTGAAGTGCCATCTTTATTCGGTTGTTCATCTTTTTACACTTTCTATAATAATAAAATAGACATGAAATTAAACCTTTATGATTTAAAGGTTTGCTTGGGCATCAGTACACATTCCCAGTGTTGGACAGCTGTCACCACCATCCATGCACAGAACTTTTTCATCTTTCTAAAGTGAGACCATACATGTGAAGTAATTCTCCATTCCCTTTCCCCTCAGCTCTTAGCAACTACTGCTTTGTTTTCTGTTTTTGAGTTTGATTACTCTGAATGGAATCATGCAGTATTTCTTTTTGTAGCTGCCTAATTTCACCTGATGTGATGTTTTTAGGGTCCATTGTGTTGAAGCTTGTGTCAGAATTCTCTCCTTTTTAGGTCTAGGTAACATCCCATTGTGCCAGATTTGTACTAGGCTTTGCTTATCCGTTTAATTAGAGGAACCTTGTGTTGGCTTCACATTTCAGCCATTGTAAGACTGCTGTGGGTATCAGTAGGTGTACAGAGCTGTGTGTGTCACTACTTTACCCTTTGGGTATATACCAAGAATTGATTACTGGGTCATATAACTCTTTTTTTTTTTTTTTTTTTTTGTTCCTTTACATTTATTTACTTGAGAGTGACATAGAGAGAAAGAGGCAGATAGAGAGAGAGAGAGGAAGAGAGAGAATGGGCGCGCCAGGGCCTCTAGCCACTGTAAACGAACTCCAGACGTGTGCGCCCCCTTGTGCATCTGGCTAACGTGGGTCCTGGGGAATCGAGCCTCGAACCAGGGTCCTTAGGCTTCACAGGCAAGCGCTTAACCGCTAAGCCATCTCTCCAGCCCCTCATATAACTCTTAAATTTAGGGGGAAACCATCATACTAGTTTCCATAGAGGACATGCCAGCTCTCCATTTCTATCACCAAACCATGAGTTAAGGATAAGTCTCCCCTCCCTTACAGCACTGGGGCATCCTGGTGTTGGTCTGTTTTAGTGCAGCCGTTTCAGTGAGCCTGCAGTGCTAGCTCCCACTCTGGATTTGACGCCTATCTCCCTGGTTAAAGCTTGAGCGACTGGCCAGGTGCTTATTGTGTATCTTCTTTGGAGAAGTATTGATTGATTGGTGTGCCAACTCTGTGTGTGTGTGTGTGTGTGTGTGTGTGTCTAAATAAATAAATAAATAAACAAACAAACAAACCAACAAACCAAGTTTAGTTAATTTTATTACTAGCAGACAATATTGTTAATTTGAGCTTTCTGAACTGAGCCATAAGGAAACATTTGGTTTTCTCTGTCTCTTTAGAGCCAAGATTCTGGGTCTGACAACCGAATCAATACAGTGAGTCTCAAGGAAGCACTGGAACGGTTTGATCGAAGCCCCACTCCTTCCGCCTCCTCCAGGAGCTCCAGGAGATCATCTCACACGGCCGTCTCAGACCCTTCCTGTGAGCGCGGCAGCTTGAAAACACACGCCGTTACAGAGAGTACTTCTGAATTGCTTGTCATTGATAGCAGCATTTTTTCAAATCTCATTTAAAATTTTTAATTTTTGAAATTTTTGAAATACATTAACCTTTCCAGTGAGTAAGAGGCAAATTGATCACCTTTAGCCAGAGCCTTAAGATCAAGCGATAATGCGTAAATAGTAATATTGTTATTGACAACTTTTAAATAATTTCTCAAAATGAAAACAAATTTTTTTGTAAAACTAATTAGTATTAAGATTGCATTTTGAAGGCTTTTTAAAAATGTCTTATTTTTTTTGAAGACTTAGATAATTGTCTAAATTATAGGTGGTCTTTCATGCCTCCAGTTCCACATCTGTGGATCCTGCTATCATAGGAAACACCCCCCACACCCTGAAATTGTACCTGTACTGATCATGTACAGACTTTCTTCCTTGTCATGATTTTCTAACTAATACATCGTCACAACTGTGTACATAGATTATATGTTGTGTTAGGCAGTAGTAGTTTTAGCGTGTGCAGGTGGGTGTGCATAGGTGACAGGCAAACATTGTGCTTTTTGACCTAAGGGGCTATAGCGTCCCTGGATTTTGATATCTGAGAGGAGATACTGAAGAAATAACTATGGGAACTATTTTCCCAGTCTCACATATTTTTGAACCTTGAAAAAGATAGAAGTAATTAATATCTTACAATCATGGATTTTACTTTTATTTAATGACTTAGAAAACTAACACAAAACTGTTTTATTCACTGAAGTACATTTTGAGATCATAAAAAAACTGTGTTGATAAGTACTAATGCTCTTCTCTTTTTGTTGACTAACTTCAGCAACACCAACAAAGATCCCAACGGATACCAGCACTCCTCCCAGACAGCACTTAGCAGCTCACGAGAAGATGGCACAGCGGAGGTCATCGTTTAGTAATCAGGTAAGCGCTTTAGTTAACATTCTTCTTAATGAAGATTTATTTAATATTTTGATTTATTTATTTGAGAGAGAGAAAGCAGTATAGAGACAATGAGAGAGAGACAGAGAGAGAGCATGGGCACGCTAGGGCCTCCAGCCACTGCAAATGAACTCCAGATGCATGCGTCACCTTACATGCATCTGGCTTACGTCGGTCCTAGGGAACTGAACCTAGGTCCTTTGGCTTTGAAGGCAAGTGCCTTCACCACTAAGCCATTTCTCCAGCCCTGAATGAAGATTTATTAGAAGTGGAGCAATTTAGCCTAATTGATGAGCTCAGAGTCAATTAAAAGGTCCTGTCTCAAAGAGAGATGAACAGCATTCCCAAGGATAACACTCAAAGAGGCTTCTGCACACATGTACACACCCACACAACAGAAAAGCAAGGGTTTATCTAAAGCTTCAGGAATTTATTGATTCACTAACAGTATTCTTTTAAGATCAAGATAGAAGTAAAATGTTAGATTTTTATTTAGTTGTGAAAAACTGATCATTAAGGACCATTGTACATCTAAGTCAAATGGCAAAATTGGCTTCAGTGAGAGAGAATTGAGTGTACTATGCTGGGTACCATGGAGAGGTGCAGATAAAAAGTGCAGGAAGAGTGACATTTTTGTATTCAACTAACAAAAATATGAGGCAAACTGTATGTTCAGTGCTGTTGATGTTTCTGGTAGAAGTGTTCATATATGGGAATGAACGTCACTTCACTGTTACTTTTTATTTTACTTCTAGTCCATTAATTCCCAGTCTGTTGGCCCATCATTAACACAACCAGTGATGTCTCAACCTGCAAATTTATCAATTCCACAAGGCATGTCCCAGGTATTTTTTATTTGTTTTAGTTGAGCATTTACAAATAATAATTGCTTTGAAGCTGAATATATTATAGTTATTGATGCAGTAAATCTTAACGGGAGATACAAGAACATTTAGGGGCATTTTTGTTTATTATAATGATTTTTGGTACCAGATGTCTTTCAGGATTCATGATCTTATACAATAAAGCATTTTCCTGTTTAGTTATAATGTAACATCACTTTCCATGTAGAAAAACCTTATGGAATGGGGAGGGATCTTGATATAGTGTGTGTGTATATATATATAGAAGTTGTCAATGAAAAGTTCTAAAAACAACCTATAGATATTAAAGATAATAAAGAAATATACTGATCATTTTGTTCTTCCTATAGCTGTTGGAAGACTTGGGTACTTTTATTCCTATATGAATTTACTTACTCATATACAGGATGTCTACTATTTTTGTAACAATTATCACAGGTGCTGACAGTATTTGAAATGTCTATACTTCAAGGCTATACAAATATAGAGGGAATGGCAGATAACTAAAATACTGTGTTATATAGTGGAACCTTAATGCAGCCTAAAGCAGTGGAGGGAGCCAGGTGTGGCAGTGCATGCCTGCAGTAGTAGCACTGGGGAGGAGGACATAGAAAGATCAAGAGATCCAAGGTCACCCTTGGTCACCTAGTTTGAGACTAGTCTGGATAGACTATATGAGATATATGAGACCTTGCTAAAAAGATGAAAAGAAAATCAAAAATAACAAAATGGCAGTGGAGGAAACCTTTTAGAATTGCTACCTTGCTAGAGGCCTAAATACAGAAATTAGCCCAAGAAGTGTGATTCCAGAAGGAACGCTATGTCCCTCTTGATCATACTTTCTCAACTTCTGATTTATAACTCATTTAAGGTTTCAAAAAACATCGAGAAGACTGCTAAATAGTAACAAACATAATTTAAAGTCTTCTGGCAGCTTTGTCCTAAATCCTGATTTCTAGCAATATTGTAAGATCTTTGTCATAGTACTATATTATTAAATAATATGATTAGTTATAGCAGTTTTTTTTAATATTTTAATTTTTTTATTAACAACTTCCATGATTATAAAAAATACCCCATGGTAATACCCTTCCTCCCCCCACTTACGCCTTTGAAACTCCATTCTCCATCATACCCCCTCCCCATCTCAATCAGTCTCTCTTTTACTTTTGATGTCTTGATCTTTTCCTCCTCTTATGATGGTCTTATGCAGGTAGTGTCAGGCACTGTGAGGCCATGGATATCCAGGCCATTTTGTGTCTGGAGAGAGCATGTTGTATGGAGTCCTACCCTTCCTTTGGCTCTTACATTCTTTCCGCCACCTCTTCCGCATTAGACCCTGAGCCTTGGAAGGTGTGATAGTACTGAGCACTGCGGTCATTTCTTTCCATCACCATGATACCTTCTGAGTCATCCCAAGGTCACTGCCATCTGAAAAGAGAAGATTCTCTACCAAAAGTGAGAGTAGCATTAATATAAGGGTGTGAACATTAACAGAAGTGCTTACTGGGCAGTTTGATAAGCATAGTATATACATTTGGCCAGACAACAGCAGACGTTACACCCCTAGGGCTCATGACTACATCTGTTTTAAGTTTTCAGTATCAGGGATGTATTCCCTCCCATGGAGTGGGCCTCCAGTCCAATTAGAGGGCAATTGGTTTCCCCCATAACAGACATGCCACTATTGCACCTGTTGGCTCATTTGGCCTGGCTGGCCAAATATAAGGCATGCAGTGTCCACTGATGAGTATCTTCACTGGTGATTTCTCTTTCTCCCATTGAACTGCATGCAGAATGGCTTCTTCCAGCTTTCTGTCAGCTGGTCTACATGGAGGAGGTTATCAGCTCAGATACAGCAAGGTTTCTCAGTGGCCTTGCAGCCCAAATATATGGAGTCTTCAGCAATAGGGTCTTACCATCTATTCCTGGTGGGAAACCAAGGGCCTCGGCAACTGGCCTATAATGTTTTGGGGGCATCAGGGATCTCCCTGGCCAAAAACTCACTGGAAGATATCCCATCCCTGGCAGTTACGGCAGGTTTTAATCAGCACTGATTTTTAAAATTTTTATTTATTTGTGAGAGAGAGAGGTGCAGATAGAATGGTTACACCAGGGCCTTCAGCCACTGCAAACAAACTCCAGATGCATGTGCCACCTTGTGCACCTGGCTTATGTGGGTACTCAGGAATAGAACCTGGGTCCTTAGGCTTCGTAAGCAAGCGCCTTAATTGCTAAGCCATCTCTCCAGCCCATCATTGACTTCTATAAGATTTTTCTTAGCTATTTATTTACAGGCAGAGAGATAGTGTGTGCACACACGCACACCAGAGCCTCCAGCCACTGCAGATAAACTTCAGATTTATGCACCGCTCTGTGCACTTGGCTTACATGGGTACTGGGAAATTGAATTTGGGTCATTAGGCTTTGGAAAGCAAGCACTTTAACTGCTGAGTCATCTATCCAGTCCACCATTGATTTTTATTTTATATCAGGATACTAATAATCTACTCTTAACATCTTATAGATAATTCCATTAAATAAATGGCATGTACTTTGTCAAAGATATTAAAGCTTCAACTCTTACGCTTCATTTACAAAATAAAGCCAAATACTTTTTTTTGTTGTGCGGTTTATTTCCTTTTATGCTACATTTGCTTCTGTTTTCTTATTTGTATTTAATGGAAATGATTTAAATTGTAGCATTTTTTTACCTATAGATACAAATAGCTTTAGTTACAATAGAATTTATTTGCATAACATAATTATAAATGTCACATATTTTAACTTATATTTTAAAAAGCATCAGAGGGCTGGAGAGATGGCTTAATGGTTAAGGCACATGCCTGCAAAGGACCCAGGTTCGATTATCCAGATTACACGTAAGCCAGATGCACATGGTGTCACATGCATCTGGAGTTCATTTGCAGTGGCTAGAGGCCCTGACACGCCCATTCTCTCCCCACCCCACCCCCATCTCTAATAAATAAATAAAAATAAATCTTTCAAAAAGCATGAGAAAATTGTACTAAACTAGTAATTTTTCTGTAATACATGATACGTTCCGGTTGTTGTAAACTTCAAATATTAAAAGTTGAATGTTTTAAAAGGTAATACTCAAAATCCAGGCATGATAGTGCATGACTGTAATCCTTGCACCTGCAAGGCAGAGGCAGAAAGGTCATCGTGGGTTTATAGCACAACCCTGTCTCAACATTACAGAAAAAGAGAGAGTGAGGAGGAAAGGATAGGGGGGGCAGAGGGAGCATATGTATATTAATACTCAATATCTTTAGTTCAAACTTGAAAAATCACCTTATTAATTTAATATCACCTTTTTAAAGGTATGGTAAGAAAGGCTTGGGTGGGCACTTATTCCTTTAGGAAATTCACTAGTAGGAAACTCAGTTCTTTATATGCTGAATATTAATAGAAATATTAACGAGCAATGAAATATCGGGTGTGGCTCCAATGGCCAACCTTGGAGCTGCTTATGTAAACACTTAAAATCTCCCAAGTGGCCGGGCATGGTGGCGCACGCCTTTAATCCCAGGACTCCGGAGGGGGGGGGGGTCTGTATCTGTAGGCAGAGATAGGAGGATTGCTGTGAGTTCGAGGCCACCCTGAGAATACAGTGAATTCCAGGTCAGCTTGAGCTAGAGTGAAACCCTACCTCAACCCTCCCCCCCCAAAAATTGCCAAAGTGGAATAATTTTGTTTCCATTCATGCATGCATTCATTTGTTCCTAAGTACTGTGTATTACTTAATCTCTTAAAGGAATCTATGTTTTAAACTTGTCTAAGGATACTATCAGTTGCAATTATGAATGGAAACAATAATATTGATTATTGTCAGATTTACGTAACTTCTTTTTTCAAATTTTTTCTTTTTATTGGTACTGGAAACTGAACCCAGGGCTTTGCACAAGCTATAGGTGAGCTCCATCTCCAGCCCTGTCTCTCTGTTGAGAATAGGGCTCCCCTCAGCTGCCTAGGCTGACTTGCCATTCACGGTGCGGCCCTGGCAGATCTTCAACTTGTGATTCTCCTGCCGGACTTTGGATCCTCTGCTGATGCACACAGCATGCGTTCCATTCTAGGGATGTCAGACTTTGATAGGGATTCCCATCACATACAGGCCACACAGTTTCATTTGGTGAATAGTAGAAATGAAGTAAGTAAATAATAAGTAAATAAATAAAGTACTAGTAAATGGTTAACCCAAGGGTATACCTGTAGTCAGTCAAGATCAGTCAGAAATCAAAAGCAAGTCAGAAATAATAAGTAGGGGTAATATAAAAATGATTAGCTAGAGCCTAGAGAATGTCGAATAGGGGCTGTGTAGGCAGGCACTGGAGAGAGGGAGGGAGCAAGAGAGCAGCCAAGCAAAAGCAAGGCCCACCCCAGTCCCGAGCTTCTTCATTGCCTCTGCTGCTGTTTGGCAGGGTTCAGCTCTCACTGCAGATGGATGTGGCTAGTCACTGGTTAGAGAAGTTCACTAAAGTGCCACAGAGAAGGGCCAGAGTACAGGAAAACACACGCCAGGGGACTAGTAAGATGTGCTGGAAAGCTACCACTAGGATGTCATTGAGACATGCAGGAAAAGTGCTGATGAAACTCTGGAAGCCACCACTGGGCCCAGGGAGATAAACGTCTTCCTCTGCAGTCCACCTTCAGCGGCACCTGCTGGCACGGAGAAGAACGTGCAGGGTTCCTCTCGGGTGTCCCAGCAGAGCAGAGCAGAGCTGGGGAGACGAGCTGAGAGGCCGTGCGCTGGGGAGTGACATGCTAGTCTTCCTCTCACCACTGCTTCCTTTTCACCTTTTCACATGTATGATTCTGAAATGCCGTGCTACTTCAGTTTCAGTTTTCAGCACAGCTGGGAGCCATGCAGCACCTAAAAGACCAGTTGGAGCAACGGACACGGATGATCGAGGCAAATATTCACCGTCAGCAAGAAGAACTAAGGAAAATCCAGGAACAACTCCAGATGGTCCATGGCCAAGGGCTGCAGGTACGTTACTGTCACTGGAATACAGGGCATCCTACGCACATTTTGATCCCTAAAAAATTGACTTAAAAAATTTTTATATATATTTTTTAATTTTATTTATCTGAGAGAGCAAGACAGGGAAAGAGGCAGAGAGAGAGAAAGAGAGAATGGGTGTGCCAGGGCCTCCAGCTACTGCAAATGAATTCCAGATGCCTATACCACCTTGTGCATCTGGCTTACATGGGTTCTGGGGATTTGAACCGAGGTCCTTTGGCTTTGCAGGCAAATGCCTTTACTGCTAAGCCATCTGTCCAGCCAAAATTGACTTTTATGTTGATGAAAAGTTAGATCCAGGCTGACCAGGAATTCACTATGTAGTCTCAGGGCAGCCTTGAACTCATGGTGATCCTCCTACCTCTGCCTCCCAAGTGCTAGGATCAAAGATGTGAGTCACCACACCCAGCTCCTGTTTTATATATATATGTGTGTGTGTGCATGTATGTATGTATGTATTTATTTATCTGAGAGTGACAAAAAGAGAGAAAGAGGCAAATAGATAGAGAATGGGCCTCCAGCCACTGCACAAACACCAGATGCATGTGCCCCCTTGTACATCTGGCTTACATGGGTCCTGGGAAATCGAGCCTTGAAGCAAGGTCCTTAGGCTTCACAGGCAAGCACTTAACCACTAAGCCATCTCTCCAGCCCTTTTAAAAATATTTTTAATTGAGATGCACACAAACGCATACATGAGGCAGACAGATTGAGTATGGTCACAGCAAGGCCTCTTGCCACTGCAGACAAACTCCAAAAGCATGCACCACTTTGTGTATCTAGCTTTAAGTGGGTGCTGGGGAATTGAAGCCAGGCCATTAGGCTTTGCAAACAAGCACCTTTATCCTCTGAGCCATCTCTGCAGCCCTCCTGCATAATACTACTATAAAATCCATCAATACCTTTATTTTTCCAGATTAATAAACTTGCTCTTAAATTTTAGAAAATTCAAATCCGTATTTTAAAAATTACCTTTTGTAGAACCTTTGAAGTAAACTATAATAGTTTTAATAAAACAACATTAGGTCATGTGACTCATTTGTCTTAGTTGCTTAACAGTGTCATGTGGGGGACGAGGACTTGAGTAAAGGGAAACTTGAGGTGCAAACACCCTATGTTCGCAATGTCATGAAGGGTGGGCAGACCCAGCATCAGCTCCTTGGAGCGCTGAGGTGCATGTTTTCTAACTGTTGAAGATGTGATATGGAAATGAAAGTAAGGCTTCGTATTCAGCAATTCTGAATTCAAAATGTGTGGCTACTTGCAACTGGTCAGTATTCTTATTAGTCTTTGTTTTCAAACTGCAAAGCTTATCTAAGCTAAGTGTACAATTTAGTGGTAGAGTGCTTGTTTCTCTAGAATGCTTGATTCCCGGCCCTGGGGGGGAAAGTCTCATGTAAGTATAACCTTTATTTTCAAAGATGTTTTTGCAACAGTCCAACCCTGGATTGAATTTTGGTTCTGTTCAACTTTCCTCTGGAAATTCATCTAACATTCAGCAGCTTACATCTATAAATATGCAAGGCCAAGTCATCCCTGCTAACCAGGTTCAGAGTGGAATGAATACTGGACACATTGGCACAAACCAACACCTGATACAACAGACTTTGCACAGCACATCTGCTCAGGTAATGCAGCTGGGTGTGGTGAACTGCGGGAGCTCGGTGAGTGAGTTATGTACTCGTGCCAAGAGGCAAAAGTCTCTGTCACACCAGCTCTTAGCAATTCATAATATTAGAACAGAATATTGGCAGTGATCATTAAAATAGTTTGTGAAAAATTATGTTAAGGTTAAATATTTGGCCATTAACTCTTTCGTAATCTTTCTAAGGATCTAAATCTACCAGGTTCTAGTAACTTGCAGAACATTTTAATGTATTACAGAACGTTGGTTTGCACAGGAGGCTAGGTAGAGGCCATGTCGGCACGTG
The DNA here is from genome assembly GCA_036346955.1 of Dipus sagitta. Classification (NCBI taxonomy): domain Eukaryota; kingdom Metazoa; phylum Chordata; class Mammalia; order Rodentia; family Dipodidae; genus Dipus; species Dipus sagitta. The sequence goes on along the minus strand of CM070781.1, from coordinate 48,650,157 downwards.
TGCGGATTAGATTGGGGAGGGGGGCAATGAATTCTAGTAATTAGTGTGCATCTGTTGTTAAAGGTGAAAAAAATAAAGGTGCTCAACTGCCACTCATTTGCCTATGTTCCTACCATTTCTGTGAAGATCACACTCCCTAAGTCCTGGCTTCCCCTTCTAGAAAGTTTGGGACTAATTCATGTTCGGATACTGGTGATTAGATTCTGTCAGAGTAATAAATTCTGCCACTCCTCTCTTAAGTCGGCAGTTGTTAAAGTGGCAGATAGGTAGCTTGGTTTAGCTAATCTGTAAAACCTTCTGTTTTCTAGCAGAGTCAACAAAGTGTAATGAGTGGGCACAGTCAGCAAACGTCTCTTCCGAGTCAGACGCAAAGCACTCTCACAGCCCCGCTGTATAACACCATGGTGATTTCTCAGCCTGCGGCTGGGAACATGGTCCAGATTCCATCCAGTATGCCACAAAACAGTACCCAGAGTGCCACAGTCTCTACATTCACTCAGGACAGACAGATAAGGTATTTGTCATACTTCATTTGTTATTTTCAAAGTTATAAACTGATGAAAAAGAAGAAATTGGGGTTGCCTAGTATGCATAAGACCTGGAGATTAGTCTCAGTACTGTGCCTGTCCCCCAAAGCCAATAATTTACAACACAATCCTAGTTTGTTGCATACTGTAGCCATTGTTTTTAAGTAGGAAGTAAAAAACTTATCTATGGTTTAATAAAAAGACTTGAGAGTAACATCAATTTTTCTCATCCCCAAATGGTCTACCAAATACAGAATCCACATTTTCTGGCACAATGTTTATATCTTTGGCTTTGTTCTCCGGTGTTGGTTTTGCTATGTACATGTTTGGTTTACTGATATCCTAAAGGGAATCTTTTTAAACACTCTACCATTTAGTTACGTTCCTGGTCACCCAAGGGGAATGGTTTAAAAACAGAAAGTAAATAGGAACATGAGTGGCATTGTCACTGGGTGTTGTGTTATCTTAGTGCTCAGCTCGCTATATCTAACTGGTATGTCTTGTACTTGTCACTCCTTTCTTTCTTTCCTCTCACAGATTTTCTCAAGGTCAGCAACTTGTGACCAAGTTGGTGACTGCTCCTGTAGCTTGTGGGGCAGTCATGGTACCTAGTACCATGCTCATGGGTCAGGTGGTGACTGCCTATCCTACCTTTGCCACACAACAGCAGCAGGCACAGACGCTGTCAGTGACGCCGCAGCAGCCGCAGCAGCCAAGCTCGCAGGAGCCACAGCTTCCCTCCGCTCAGCAGCCGTCTCAGGCGCCGCTGGCCCAGCCGCCACAGCAGTTTTTACAGGTAAGCCTCCCGCGAGACGCTGCCTTGCACCAGCTTCAGTTTACGGAATTAGATATTTAATGAGGTGATAAAAATCTGGAAAACCCATAAAAGCTTATTGTGCACCTTAATTCTTTACAATAGAAAACTTGTCATGCTTAGCTGCTTTTTATTCTCTTGTTCAATCTTTGGAGAACTTTTAGCCCTGTATGAGCATTCCCAATTATCTGAACTTCTGGACTGAGCATGTATTCCACTTCCTGTCCATTATCAGGTCACTCATGTTGACCCCATTTTCTTCTCAGGCTAGTGCTTCTGGAATCTAAGACCCCTTTCTTTTTCCTCTTCCTTTCTGGATCAAACTTCACTCTGTATAGCACAGGGATATCAAAGTATTTCTCTGTCAGCACTGGCATTACCTTGGGTTATTTTTTTCAGTATTTATTTGAGAAAGAAAATTGGTACTCCAGGGCCTCCTGTCACTGCAAACAGACTCTAGGCAGACACATGCATGCACCACTCTGTGCATCTGGCTTTACGTGGGTACTGAACAATCAAACCCAAGCTGTTAGGCTTTGCAAGCAAGTGCCTTGAACCACTGAGCCATCTCTCCAGCCCTCATATTATTAAACTTTATTTAGAATTTTGCTGTTAGAAAATACTAGAAGCTAGGTGTGGTGGCGCACAACTTTAATCCCAGCACTTGGGAGGCAGAGGTAGGAGGATCGCTGTGAGTTTGAGGCCACCCTGAGACTCCATAGTGAATTGCAGGTCAGCCTGAGCCAGAGCAAGACCCTACCTCGAAATACCAAAATAATAATAATAATAATGATAAATAAAAAAAGAAAAAGAAAATGCTAGGAGAAAGAGTGTAGGTGCAATATATGTCATACTTAGAACTTGGGCTCTGAAGTCAGGTTACCCTCAGTTGAGTTACTGCTACAGCACATTCTGTATGGTCTTTGCCAAACCTCCTCATAAAATGTAATATTTCATACCTCACATATTTAAAAGTATAAATTGCTGAGTGAGATACAGTTGTCATCTATAACCACAATATTGATAAATGTAATGAGATAAACACGTCCAGATACTCGTGGATAAATCAGACAGGATCTGCTCATCTGTAGGATACAGAAGAGTCACCTAGATAGGGTTCTCGGCAAAGACCCACAGAACCAGCTTCTTATGCATAAATACAGCCAGTTGTCTGTTGGACTGGCCAGAGCAGTTTTGAAGGTAGACTGGAAACCAGCTAGATGTTACTTTTCCCATTGCTATCACAAAATACCAGATAAAAGCGACTTAGGGAAGGGTTTATTTGGGCTCACAGTTGGAGGTTACAGTCCATCTCAGTGGCAGAGCAGTAGCTTGAGGCAGCTGGTCGTGTTGCAAGAGCAGAGGAAGATGAACGCTGATACTAGCTAGCTTCCTCCTCCTCCAGCCGGATTCATGAGCTCCTAGGTGCTACTGCCTGCAGCTAGGGTGAGTCTTCCCACCTTGCTCAGTCAGCCCAAATGAGAAACCCCCTCAGATATACCCAGGCCTGTCTGCTAGGTGACTGTAGATGCTGTCAAGTTGACACTGTTCACCATCACATTATGCCATCTGGACATCTCATGTCATTCATCTCAGGACTGTTCAGGGTCAGGCAACTTAGAAACAGAGGAACAGACCCCAGGGCGCGTCTCTCACTGTGGACCCTTTGTGGTTTCATTGCGCTCCTTTGTAAATAAAGGGTATGTGATTGGTGTTAAGACTTGACTGCTTTGTATGCTATGAAATTTCTATCCCAAATTCTTTGAAAAATCAAGACACACGATTTCAAAAAAAAAATATTTGCCCAGGTGTGGTGGCGCATGCCTTTAATCCCAGCAGTCGGGAGGCAGAGGTAGGAGGATCACCATGAGTTTGAGGCCACCCTGAGACTACAGAGTGAATTCCAGGTCAGCCCGGGCTACAGCGAGACCCTACCTTAAAAAAAAAAGTAAAATAAAATTTTGAATCGAAAAGAAAACGTGAAAACTGAAAGCTCTTGTTTCTGTGGACAGTGAGCAGCGTGAGGCGGTCTTGACAAGGACAGTCCCAGTGTCAGGCAGTGCAGCTGCGTAACTGTCTGTGTTTTAGACTTCTAGGTTGCTTCATGGGAATCCTTCCACTCAGCTCATCCTCTCTGCTGCATTTCCACTACAACAGAGCACCTTCCCTCCGTCACATCACCAGCAACACCCATCTCAACAACAGCAGCAACTTGGTCGGCACAGGACTGACAGTCTGACTGATCCTTCCAAGGTTCAACCACAGTAGCACACATGCTTCCTCTCTGGCACCTGGAGAGGAAGGGGATGGCATCAGATGACATGCAGTTAGGAGGGCAAGTTCCATGAGACATAGTATTCACTGTTCTAGTTCTCGGATTGCTTAATTGCTAGGGGAAATGCCGCCTAGTGCTACAGATGGACATTAAATACCAGCCAGCAAGAGATGATCATAGCCAATTCTAACAGTGTTTCAGTTGCCCAGGTATTTTTTTGATGAGAAAGAGTATATTGCCAAATGTTGAAGAAGTTCAGCTATGATAGGACCTCTACTGACTCAGAAAGGCACCAACGAGGTTAGTGGTTCTGTGCCTGGTGTCGGATGTTCCAGAGGACACAGCACTGCCGTGCCAGGGCTGCCTAGTGATGCCGTGATGATGGTCAGTAGTTCCTGCCTCAAACCCTTCTCCTTTTCAGACGACGATGGAACCGTAATTACTTTCAGAATGTGTGTGCACTGAAAGTCTCTGTAGAGATGCTGTAACTGTGCATGTCTGAGTGAATGAGAGTGTTATTGCTTCCTTATAGGTATGAGCACATTTCATTAGGTCTCGACACCGTGTATCAGCTGAACACTCTTGTTTTCTCCTGTCGTTTACAACACAATAGTGTTCTAGTCACTTCTCCGGGGCACAGAGTTGCCAGGGGACTTTGGATGTGTGTCACACTTTAAAAAAGAAAAAGAAAATGCTAGGAGAAAGAGTGTAGTGCAATATATGTCATACTTAGAACTTGGGCTCTGAAGTCAGGTTACCCTCAGTTGAGTTACTGCTAACAGCACATTCTGTATGGTCTTTGCCAAACCTCCTCATAAAATGTAATATTTCATACCTCACATATTTAAAAGTATAAAATTGCTGAGTGAGATACAGTGTCATCTATAACCACAATATTGATAAATGTAATGAGATAAACACGTCCAGAATACTCGTGGATAAATCAGACAGGATCTGCTCATCTGTAGGATACAGAAGAGTCACCTAGATAGGGTTCTCGGCAAAGACCCACAGAACCAGCTTCTTATGCATAAATACAGCCAGTTGTCTGTTGGACTGGCCAGAGCAGTTTTGAAGGTAGACTGGAAACCAGCTAGATGTTACTTTTCCATTGCTATCACAAAATACCAGATAAAAGCGACTTAGGGAAGGGTTTATTTGGGCTACAGTTGGAGGTTACAGTCCATCTCAGTGGAGAGCAGTAGCTTGAGGCAGCTGGTCGTGTTGCAAGAGCAGAGGAAGATGAACGCTGATACTAGCTAGCTTACTCCTCCTCCAGCCGGATTCATGAGCTCCCTAGGTGCTACTGCCTGCAGCTAGGGTGAGTCTTCCCACCTTGCTCAGTCAGCCCAAATGAGAAACCCCCTCAGATATACCCAGGAACCAGGCCTGTCTGCTAGGTGACTGTAGATGCTGTCAAGTTGACACTGTTCACCATCACATTATGCCATCTGGACATCTCATGTCATTCATCTCAGGACTGTTCAGGGTCAGGCAACTTAGAAACAAGAGGAAACAGACCCCAGGGCGCGTCTCTCACTGTGGACCCTTTGTGGTTTCATTGCGCTCCTTTGTAAATAAAGGGTATTGTGATTGGTGTTAAGACTTGACTGCTTTGTATGCTATGAAATTTCTATCCCAAATTCTTTGAAAAATCAAGACACACGATTTCAAAAGCTGAAAAACATGAAATCTTCTCTTGTCGTCACCCCTGTTGTTCTTTGCAGCTCATCTGCAGCTAGCTGCTAACTTTCGCTGAGAGAGTTGTATTGGAATCTGGGTTGCAAACTGCCCCTCCCGCACCCCTCCCCTCCCCCACAGCTTGAGCATCCTGATGAAGATTCAGCCTTGCCTGCTCTTCACTTCTGTAGCCAAAGTTGTTAATAAAATCCCAAAACAAAACTATGATACCAAATAGAAACACCTCTAGGCTTCTTAAAGATCTCTTTACTCTCACAGGGGTTGTTTTTCTTAAAAAGAAGAACCTTCCACTCTGGGCAGAGCTTTTTTAGAAAGGGCAGAGGCTGTTGAAGTAAGGGTGGATTTTGCCGGCTTGTTCAGGACTGCTGTGACATCAGGTGAGTCAGCAGTCTCACCAGTAGAAGAAAACTGACAAGAGTCGCCCTTGAGACACTTTTAAGTACTCTGTTGTTTCTGGGAGGAAAAGCCAGTGTTGCAGATGAGGTAGCCTGCAAGTAACTACTGCTGCCCATCTCCAGACTCCGTCCTGAATCCAGGGGCGTGTGGTGTGTGCGCTCTGCATTGCCTCATGCTGTGGTGGAGGAATGTGCCAGGACTAGGAGGAGCCGGTAACTGTGAGCAGAGCACTGAGGGAGCCTATGCTACACTGAGTGCTGTGGCCTTAAAGCAGTCTCTGGAAGTCAGCTGGGAGCACTGAGGCAGCCCAGCTCTGTAAAGGGCATTGTGTTGAGGGAGATGAGCCCTTGTTCAAGAAGCCTTAGAAAGGGACCCTAAAAATAGTTGTCTACACAGGTGGAAATTTTTTTCACTTGGATGTATTACTGTGTGCTTGAAAATGTTTCCACTACATTACACATTTTTTAGGTGGAATGCAGATAGCATTTTTTTTAAGTATTTCTACTTTTCCCTGTTTCTTTGTTGATTTTGTTGGTGAACATTTGTGTAAAATCCATTCAAGCCTACAACCTTTCCAGTATCTGTGGCCCTGTTCTTAGTACCACAGGAGTCCACGTTGGAAGGTAGAAACACTGGATATGAATATAGCCGAGTGCATCTGGCCAGGAGTAAGCTGATCAGACTTTTCCGTGGTAAAGAAACGGCACAGAGGCACTTGCCATTTTAGTAGTGGTTGGAAAGAGACCTTTTAAGTTTGTGTGGATTGAGTAAACATTCTTCTAAGAGGAGCTTCTGAAGTAACAGCAAAGGAAAAGAGTTGACTATTTTTATAGCATATTTAATATATTTGTATATAACTGAATATAGTAGGAACCCTCCATCCACATGCTCCCACCTTTCTAATCTCCTCCCTCTTTTGCCATAGCCCTAGTGTAGCCTCATCCGCATGGGTAATGTGCCTATCGTCCGCCTACCAAGTAGCGCTGCTGCTTTCTGAGACAGGTGAGACCAGACTCTCACGCCTGGGGATCCTTTGTGGGGAGAACAGCACACAATCCAAACCTACCACAGTCTAAATGCATCATTTTCAACGGTAATAAGCACTTTATTGCAACTATTCATTTAGATCAAGTTTGTATCTTAGCATTAACTATTTCTAAAGGATCCCCAAATCATCATTTAGGTGAAATTATAAATGACACATTTCTGAGAAATGTTTAGATCCAGTGAACCGTAGCAGGTTTATGGGAGTGATTTCAAGGTAGCCAAATGAACTCTGACTTTCTTTTGAATGTGGTGGAGTCAAAAGATTGTAGATGTGTAGTTCCATTTAAACACTATTGTAAACCTATCTTGCCTATTGTGTGGACACCAAAAGAGACCAATGAGCCTGTTCATTTTCAGAGGTCTAGGAAAATGCATCTGTGTGAGGAGATGTACAGAACTAATCTAAAAGCAAATGGTAGTAATATTTTAGAATACAGTAATTTCGAGAATTGAGTGGTTTAAGTGTGCCCTGAAATGTTGGCATGTCATTTCAGCATTTCCATTTGAATTGCTCTTGTAATATTTTTGCACATAAAAAGACTGAAAACGACTGCTTTTGTTGAAAATAATTTGGTCTTGTTTTAATGTCTCCTGTGGAAACATTGGGGATGAATTTTGTTGGTATGGTTACTAATTCAGGATATTTAAACATGTTGAACAGTTCACAAGAAATTGAGCAAACTTGGATATTTAAAGATTAAAGTACTTTCTTTCCATGTGACTGTTTCGCAGTTTTTCCCCGCCCCGTTGTCATAATTAAACACTACACTCCTTGTCTTACTACGCTGCAGGTTTTGAGTACTTGATATTATGTAAGCTGCCTGCCTGGGTTTCCCAGGAAATGTTCTTTAATGAAGTAGGGTACAGTTAATGTAAACTACTAACTGAAATTCCGTCTCCACCACCAGCAAACACTGAGGTGCTGCACTAAGTGACAATCACAATAGTATTTGTGAAAGAACTGAGAAACAATTGCTTTCAAACCTGTTCTCTGCATTTCTTAAAATGGCTGTGTATTTATAGTTTTAAGTATCTTTGCATTGTCTTCTTGGATGACTGCAGTGTCCTGTATTTCACTAACTTACATTTTGTTTTGCATCACTATTTGTCCTTGGAGAAGTGACTCTTACTTGGTAGTCACTAACCCTGGATCCTCCACCAACAGTCTCTACTCTGAACTCTTAGGACCTTTCATCTTTACTTCCCCACTTGTCTAGCTTCACTTGCTGCCTTTTGTTTTATGGGCACTGTAGGCTTACTTCCCCAACATGGCCAAAGGCCAGTATGTTGGAACCGGTGGCACACAGTGCCTGTTTTGCCCTTTTGTGGAAATGTTAGTGATCAGTAAGTATCCTTCTTGGCTGTCATTGTCATATCCTTACAGTAGCTGGAACAGTGTATACGCATTGAAAAGCATTACTATGAAAATGTGCTGTCTGTCTAATTTTAAGTATTGCTTGATCTTTGAAAAGCAATCTCCAAGGCTCAGTGCTGCCTGGTAAAGTGGTGCTTGAACACCCGCAGCCTTGCTCGAGGGCCCTTCCTGCTCACACGCACGGGGCTTCTTCGTCCTGCACTTCAGCGCTGAAATGCTGTCCAGCACAGGTTAGGGTTAATGATGGGAAAAGTGCTTAATTTTGAGGGTCAAAGTGAAGATAACGTTGTTTTCAAATGTGTGCTTAAATTTCTAAGAAAACAAACTGTCATCGCTCTGAAAAAGGACATTCATCTGTTCTTTGTGTGTGTGAGCTGGTCTGTACTGGTTGCACGTTCACCACTGGAAATGGTTGTGAGCTCTATGTTTAAAGTTTTATCCTAAACTGATGGATTGTGTAACTAGACAGTCATCTTCAAGCAAAAAAAAAATTGTCCAGAAGAATCTCCAAATGCTCCCCCCACACTTTTTTTTTAAATGTCAGCCAGCACAACTGGAATTTAAATCATTCTAAAATATTTTAAAACTTATCTTACTGTGGTTTAAGATGGGGAAAGGCCAGTATGGCACTTTCGCATCCATTCTATGTAAAGATTAAAGCCCAAAGACAAATTTGTGCTGTATTAAAACCAGTTAGTGCAAAAAAATTATCTTTGTAACTTTTTAATTAACATCAGTTGATAGTTGTAAAAACATGCACCAAATTCTTTCTAATGTTGTGTGGTTCTTAGTGTGCTATTCTTAATATTGCTATCCTTACTGCTTGGTTCTGGGATTAAATTTAAGAGATGCAGCTCATCATTCCTCCTTACAAGAGTGGAGCAGTAAATGGCTACTGATCAGTAAGAATGCATTTCTTACCTAAAACATTTAATTAAAATCAACATTTCTAAAAACAAGACTGGTACTTTTCAGGTGTTATCTTCTGCCAAAACCCCAAAATTTTACACAAGAGGGAGAAGGAATGGTCTCCATGGTGCTATCTTAGGTTCTCTGGTTTTCATATGTTTTATCTGGAAATACTGTATTCAAGAAAATACATGGATTACTCTCTAATTTGGTCTATAATTATACTTTTCCCCCCAAATTTGTCCTTTGAGAAGAAAGTAAAAATGTGTCACTAGCCTACCTCCACTCAGGCCATTTTTCCAGGTTACGATATGCATAGCTCTACAAATTTCCATGTATTGTCATAACACTCATTCCCATAGACTGTTGTAATGTATTCAGAACCTAAAGTTACAACAAAAGAGCCAAGCAGTAGCAATGTGTTTTTTTATAAATGTAAAAACAATTAGCACCAGACATTGTTTCCTTCTTCAGTTTTAACAATAAAAAATACCTCAGTGTATGTTTTTCAGTATCACCTGCATTTCTCCAAAAGTAACATCTGCTTTATGTGGCACATAATTTGTAAGAATCACATTTTGGATTTATAGAACTATTAAATATTTTTAAATCTCTATCAGCGACATTTTCCTTTCTTTTACTCAAAGGTGGGGCCTAACTGTGTCAGCAATGTATCCCTTGTAGCTTGGGTCTGAACCACCACTGTCTCGGAAACTGTGCTCTGCCGTTAGAGACTATGCTGCCTGAAGCCGTGGTGCTTGTTACACAGTGTGCCTGTGGTGGGGCCAGGCTGCCTGCAGTCAGGCTCACATCCTTAGCTATGCTTGTACCAGCTACTTTCTGCAAGGGCTTGTGGTGACAGTTAGAACTGTCTTACAGTACTGTAGAAGGTGCACTGTGTGGAATGAACTTGAGAGTCCTTTGAAGTGCTTTGTCTGAAGTCATGGATATTTTCCACTGACAGTCACTTGAGATGCTCTTTAGCAGACCACCACTTTTTTCTTCCCACAGTTACTATGCAGAAATAGGACATGACTTAAAACTATAACCTACACTGTGAACATGTGTCATGGCTTAGCAAACCTGAATTTTTCTGTTATATTCCACACAAGGGAACACCTGCAAAACACAATTCCTGTGGTGGAAATGGCCTTTAAGCCTTAGGTCCGTGGACAACAGTGCTACTGTCCATGAGACTCAGACACCGGCTGGGAGAAGCAGCCATTGTGCTGCTTTCTTAGGTGGAGAGTAAAGGTAGAACATACTTGAAATGACAGTGACCTGCCGAAATTCCTATGACAAAGTGGGGCAAACCTTGGCATAACGAATGATTGCAGGCTGTTGACTCCCCATTCTACCATGCAACCTTTTCCCCTTCGGCCTTACATCAGTACCCACTACCTACCTCATCAACAGTGCTTTAACACAATACTTGGCCTCTGTTTAATTACGTATCAGTCTTTTTCATCTACTTTACAAAGTGGTCTATTAGTCCCAATACTAAATTCTCTTGATAAGTTAGAAAATAATTTGTGTAACACAAGGAACGAGTATTTGTTTTTACATTTTATTTACATGTTTCTATGTTACACTGTTTATTCAATATAGAAAAAATATGAATACATTCATAGTATTCTCTTTTAATTTGTTTTAAGTCGATGTTGTCAAATATTGACTGCTTTTATATTGGGTATCCTACCCAATTTAAAAATTAAAAGAGGAAGAATGGGCCTAGCAAACAATTCTTATTGCATGTTGTTATTGTAATAGTAACACCATCTTTCTCTCTCAAACCTAATTTTGAAAAGACAAAACTGCTTACTGTACTGGCTCAGGGAAATGTTTTAAGAAGTAGAAATTAATTCATTCCTTCCCCAAGGAAATGTTTATGGTTATGTTCCATCTTAAAATATCTTAAAATACCTCAGTGACCAAGGAAAAAATTTATATTCCCTATAAAGGGGTCATGCTAAAAGAAATCTAAGTCAGGTCCCATTGTACAATGGCTTCATATACATCAAAACCGAAATGGGGACCTAAGTATTAACATAATTATGCTGAAGAAAAATCCACACTTAGAAGTTTCTTTTTTAAAATCCATTTTACAAATAGAATCAATGATTATCTCTTTGGGGCATAATATTCTTTTCATTAAATGGGTCAACATTACAAATCTATGCTACAAAATACAATATTTCCCATCACTTTTTAGTTGTAATATACACTATATACATACAGAAAGATAAGAGTTATCTATCATAAGCTAAATATAGATGAACAGCTTGTTAAAAACCAGAATCAGGACTTATAAATAATGCAGAAAATGCAAACGCCAGAAACACGATGCCTCCTATGATTGTCACTGGAAGAGAAGAGAAAGAGAAAGTTAGACAAGGCAAAATATCCGATACCCTGCCACAAACAAAGGATGGGGCTGGCCAAGGCAACACCTGCTACTCCTGCAGCTAGTTCACCGTGAATACAGACCGACTGCTGGCACAGCCCAGAGGGCTCCCTGTACTCCTGACTTGCACAATGGCTTTTCTTGCCCGATCCTTGATTGGAGCAAGGATTACACACATGAAGACCACGCTGACTAGCAGCAGTATAACTAGTTACTGCAAGAATGTTCACCTCTTACTAGCTAGCAAAGCAATTAGTTCTTCTAACCTCAGCCATTGGCAGCTGGGTAGAAAACGCTAAGCAGAATCCAAATCTCCCTGCTGTAAACCCTTTTAAGGCCAAAATTTCTCCTAAGTCCAGATAATTTCTTCATTGGTTTAGAAAATGAACTCAACCATATTTTTAGGTAAATTTTGTATTTTACAACTTCTACACTTGGGAAAAGCGATTTGTAGCAACAGGTAATACTTCAATCCTATTTCTCTCAGTGAATCTAAAACATCAGAAAGTAAACCTTTGCTTTTTTTTTTTTTTTTTTTCTTTTCTAACTCATATGGATCCTCCTCTCTCTCTGCCTTCTGAGTGCTTGGATTAAAGGCGTGTGCCACCACATCCAGCTAGCCTTTGCATTTTAATTACAAAAATAAAGCCTTACCAGTTCTGACAGAAATTTTTTGTGCTATCATTCTTCCTCCAATGACAGCCAATCCTGTGCACAAGCAGTGCCCCACTGTTCCGCCCACTGCTACACCATAGGGATCCTGGAAGCAAGAGAAACTAGTATGAATTTGCTAGGTTGGAACTGCGACTTGAGAAAAATCTAAACAGAAACACTGAAAGTGGGCGTCAACCACAAAAAGCATAAACACGTATAAAAAGTCAGGTGTAGTCTGATTTTATGAAAGGTATACTAGCTGCTTGAAACAGGTGCAAGGCTAGACCTGAAAGCAGACACAGCTAACCCTTTCTGATCTAGTACTGCTAAGCTTCCTGAGGACAGACACCCAGCTGCTACCAGAGCAGACGTCAGGTGCTAAATTAGGGTCAGTGAAGGGTCCAGAAGAGCAGGTGCCAGCAACAGCAGGAATCCTGGTACCTGGAAGACACTAAGGAGCTTTATTCCTCTACATGCGGGAGGCATGAAGGCTAGAAATGCTCACCAAGTCAGGCAGGGAGAGGGCAAAGACGGAAGACGTGGATGGTGAGTGTGGGGTTCAGACTACGGAGGAGGGTGGATGGAATGGAGAAAGTTCTCCCCTGCATGCAGCACACACACAGGCAGAAACGACAATGAGCTGAAGCGCTAGTGCGGCAGCAGGACGGAACTCCGCATTTCCCCAACTCCGCGGGTGGATCACCACCGCAAACGCTAACCCAGATGATGGCTTCCTTCCATTCGAACATACAACCCTGGTAATTTCTGCACTCAATCTTTGCAAGGCAAAACAACATGGCACATAGAAAGGTAAAAGCCAGGGACATGGATGGAGGGATGGCTTAGTGGTTAAGGCACTTGCCTACAAAGCCAAAGATCCTAGGTTTGATTCCCCAGAACCCACCTAAGCCAGATGCACAAGGTGGCACATGCATCTGGAGTTTGTTTGTAGTGGCTGGAGGCCCTGGCATGCTCAGTTTCTCTTTGACTCTTTCCCTCTCAATTTTTTTTTTTAAAGCAAGGGGCAGTAAGGAAGCAAAAACCTTCCCATGTTCTTTAAGCACAGCTGCAGTGCAAGTGGTGTGAAGGTCCCGGCACAGTACCGGGCGGGCTGCTCAAGGCCCTCCTACACAGGCAGGCAGAACAGTGCAAGAAGCAGGGACTTAGCTGGTCATGGTGGCGCATGTCTTTAATCCCAGCACTCAGGAGGCAGAGGTAGGAGGATCACCTTGAGTTCGAGGCCACCCTGAGACAGGTCAGCCTGGGCTAGAGTGAGACCCTACCTCAAAGAAACAAAAACAAAAAAGCAGGGACTGCCATCACTACTAGATCACAGAGGGCCAATGAAGCAAGCCAGCCGGGAGGACCCCCCCCCCCCCAAGCACATCCACCACCACACATCCATTTTCAAGTCCACACTCTGGCAATCTGAGAGCCAATGAAAGGCTAGAAACAAAAGAGAGAGTGTCTTTATCATTATTATTATTTTGATCACCCAAAATAGAGCATTTCAAGGCTTTTCTGACAAAACAGCCTTCTCTTAACTACCTCAGTCCTGGTCCTGTTCTGAAATGCTCTATATTTTAAGCTGCAGGCCTAAGTTCAGAAACTTGTTCTTTTATGAAAGAAAGTTGTTTTTTTATCTGATATGTTTTGTTTGCTATAAAAAGATAATTAGTGCAGATGAAGAAAAGCTATAGCCTCTTCCACAGCCCTCTCCCCTTAGCACATCTTGAGGCCTGTGTAACTAAGAGGCGTCCCAGAATGTGGACAGCTACACCGGAGAGGACCGGCTATGAGGCAGGCAGGCTTCCTTCCTTGCCCAACCAGCTCCGGGCCTCACTCAAGTTACCTGCTCTCTTTATCACAGTATTTGGGAGATGAGCCAAGGTGTCTTCTAGCTTACCATTCTAGCATGAGTATTCTAGACTTAAAATGTAACATATTCTGTTAAAATATTTGTGAAAAAAGTTGTCCCACAGACAAGCATTATGACATTGTGATTTCCTTACATCTCATGTGCTCATATATTTCTAAAAGCCTTTTGAAATTTCCCCCTTTCATTAAAATGCTGTTGAGGAGCGAATATTCAAAACGCCACACATAAATGTGTAAGAGTGGAAATACAGAGACATGTGTGAGTGTCCAGCACAGGAAGTGAGCCCATGACCCCTGCCTGTCCAGAGCTATTTGAGCAAAGTGGCATCGCATTTTAGTTACTATGAAGATCTTCTCAAACACCACTCACCTCCCTAGCTGCCAAAACAATCGTGGTGAGCTGAGAGCGATCTCCCCATTCTGCTAAGAATGTTAATGTAAGCGCCTGAACAAAAATGGGTGAAATAAAATGCAACCACTTTTTCTGAGGTATCGTTGTACTTGTGCCCGTTTCAACATCTGGTCCATTCAAGAGTTTGGTTCTTTGGAACTAAAACAAACAAAAACAATATTAACCTGAGCATGCAAACCACATAGCATAAAGGCACTTAATTTTTTCAAAGCACTTACATCCTATGGAATATGTTTCAAAGAACCCTGTGCAACCTCCAACCTGCCCTCTGAACCACTGGTCTCATGTAACACTGTGTTCTTACAATCACCACCATTGGTACTACGAAGAAGTGTGGCAGAGCAGAGTCCCCATGTTTCAAGCAGCTCACCCCATCTAAGGAGCTGCCTGTGTGCGTTCAGGATCCACCTGCTGCCTTGCTGTGCCACACGCATGGGAACACAGGCCTGTCCCGGCCAGGTTAAGAACAAGGCAGGGCATTAGCTCCCACACGCACACGTGACTTACCTCTTCATCTTTCTTCTTTAATTCTGCTTGAACTTCTTCAAGTTCCTCTTGACCTTCATCTGGGCTCATCTTTAAGCCTTCCCGAAGCATTCTAATGCCAAAAATGGCAAACAGTGCGGTTGAAACATAGTACGTGTACACCCTGGGAATCACTGTTGTGGCATAACCAAACAAAACTGTGAGGAAATAAAAAAAAGAAAAGATATATCTGCTTAATTGGGAAGTTATCACAAAAGACCAAAGAAACAGTTCACTTCAACAAATAACTTATTACTGTTTAAGGAAAAACGATCCATACTATGTGACAACCTTCAATAATGCCACTCCTTCCACCCACATTTAATCATTAGGTTGCCAAGGCCCTAACTTAACCACAATATGGATGGTCCCATTAAACATGGCGATCTTCTAGAGACCTTTCCTGAGACAGTGAATGACCCTGCTCCTCCAGAAGGGCTGGCTGCCACTTAAGTTGTGCAGACTGGCAACTTCATAAGCTGGAAGCCACACCACGTCACACACGTGTGCATAGATGTGTCAGAGAATAACCTTGAGGTGCTGGTCCTCTCCTTTCTCTTTGTTTGAAACAAGGTCTTATTTGGTTGGTTTTTCCCCTGGGAAAGCCAGATTAGGTGGCCCACAAGCTTCCCGATTACCCTGACTCTACCTCCCACTGCCATAGGCACATGGGGATTATGAACACATGCAAAATCCATGTTATCATGCTTTACATGTGTCCACAGAGGCTTGTGAGCAGGTGCCTTTAACCGCTGAGCACCTCCTACAGCCAGCGCCTAGAATATATTTATCACGGATCCTTAAAATACAAACTTAAGAATCGTGACAGGATTTTCTTACAGCATAATACCCTGCTCTTTCAATATATAAGTGTATCTTCTGAAGTAAAACTTAAATTCTTTATAGATAGTTGTGTATACAGAACAAACAATACAGGCATTTCTATCTCTGTCCAATAAAAAAAGGCCAAGAAATAGAGAAGACAGGAACAAAATGTCCATCAAGTTTTGGGTGCTAATACCATTCTTAGGGAAATGGCCAATTCCAAGGCAAGCATGCAGAATCTTGTCACACTATAAAGTGAGAAAGAGCAAAAACCAATGACTGCAGCATGTCACAAGGATACAAAGGCAGCCTAGAGAGGTTCCACCAACCAATGTGGACAATGTAGTCAGTCAACAAACTGCTTATCACCTACAGGCTGTTGAGAAAAGGAGGAGAGACAGAAGAGTAAGTGGAAGAGGAAATGGCATTCTGGTGTATAGTAAAGTGCTAGAGCTCACTGCTAAGTGAGCAGATACCAGAATCAGGAAGTGACCATTTTGAAAGCATTAAGGGCAATCTGTGGGGATACTGTGTATTTGACTGCACTAGTGTCTCCCTACAGGCTACAGGCAGCAGCAAGGGAAGACACAGTACCTAAGAGAAACCTGGACTCAAGTGCCAGTGAGGAAACATGACCATCATGTACTGTCGTGGAATGCTCCTTGAGGGACACGTCACCTATGCCATTTGCTAGTCAAAACATCAACGTCCCATGTGGTGCATACTCACAGAATGGGAGAAAATCTTCACCAGGTATATACCAGGTATACACTTCTGGCAAAGGCCTAATATCTATAATCTACACCCCCCCCAAAAAAAAACCTAAGCAATAAACAAACACCATAGCTCAAGGAATTCTGAGGAAGAGGGGCAGAAAGATTGTAAGAGCCACATGCTGGAAGGGCATATCCAGAGACATTGCCCGCACCACCATTACTGCTGCTCCCACAACTCATAACTCACATTCCCAATGGGAAACACCAGCAATCCCACGAGAGGGGGCCTCAGTGGAATGGGGTCAGGGAGGAGGGAAATGATGGTAACCAACAAATTACTTAATTACAAAAAAAATCAGGGCTGCAGAAATGGCTTAGCAGTTAAGGCGCTTACCTGCAAAGCCAGGTTCAATTCCCCAGAACCCACATAAGCCAGATGCACAAGGTGGAACACACATTTGAAGTTTGTTTGCAGTGGCTGGAGGCCCTGGTGCACCCATTCTCTCTTCCTCTGTCTCTTTCTCTCTCTCTTTCAAATAATAAAAAATATTTTTTATAAAAATCCATGGGCTGGAGAGATGGCCTAGCAGTTAAGCGCTTGCCTATGAAGCCTAAGGACCCCAGTTCGAGGCTCGATTCCCCAGGACCCATGTTTTAGCCAGATGCACAAGGGGGCGCACGCGTCTGGAGTTCATTTGCAGTGGCTGGAGGCCCTGGCGCGCCCATTCTCTCTCTCTCTTTCTCTCTCTGTCTGTCACTCTCAAATAAATAAATAAATAAAATTTTTAAAAAAATCCACTCAAAAATGGGGCAGAGAACTGAATAGGGATTCTCAATAGAAGAAATACAAATAGGGCTGGAGAGATGGCTTAGTGGTTAAGACACTTGCCTGTGAAGCCCAAGGACCCAGGTTCAAGACACATGTAAGATGCAGAAGGTGGCACATGCGTCTGGAGTTCATTTGCAGTGGCTAGAGGCCCTGACATGCACATTCTATTTGTCTCTCTCTCTCCAATAAATAAAATATTCATTTTTTGAAAAAGAAATACAAATGGCTGATTCTTAAGGAAATGTTCAACATCCTTAACGATCAGGGAAATGCAAACAAAACAACTATGAGATTCCACCTCACTCCAGTCAGGATGGCAATCATTAAAAAAAAAAAAAATCAAATGAGGGCTGGAGAAATGGCTTAGCAGTTAAGGTGTTTGTCTACAAAGCCAAAGGATTTTGGTTCGATTCTCCAGGATCCACGTAAGCCAGATGCACAAGGTGGCACATGTATCTGGAGTTCATTTGCAGTGGCTGGAGGCCCTGGAGCACCCATTCTCTCTCTCTCATTCTCTCTCTCTCTCTCTCAGATAAATAAGTAAATAAAAAATCAAACAGCAATAAATGTTGGTGAGGATGTGGGGAAAGCGAAACCCTCATTCACTGCTGGTGAGAGTGCAAACAGCCACTATGGAGAGCAATATGGAGACTCCTTAAAAAGATGGAAATAGAGCTACCAAGTGACCCAGCCATTCCTCTACTGGTCATCTACCCTAAAAGCTCCACTCTTCAAAACTGCAGAGATCTTTGTTCAACCATGTTTATAGCTAAGAACTGGAACAGACCCAAGATGCTCATCATTTGACAAATGAATAATAAAGATGTAGAATATATACATAATAGAATTCTACTCAGCAGTAAGGAAAAATGATATAATGAAATTCTTAGGAAAATGGGCAGACTTGGTTACTAAGTGAACTCACACAAGCACAAAAAGACAAATGTCACATGTTCTCCATCATCTGTGGTTCCTACTAGAAATCAGCTGCAACCCACGTTGAGCTGTTGATCAGAAAGACCCACGAGGTCCCCAAAACAAGACAGGCTTTCATCAAAGCACTTGATCACCCACATGAGGTAAAAGATAAGTCCCTATTGCTGAAGACACCACATGCTGCCAACACAGAACATTAAGAGATCCAGATGCGGTCTGAACAGAAGCCAGTTCTCAGATGCTAGCCTGCAGTGCTGGAAAGCCTACATGAGCTGCTGAGGGAAAATGGCCAATAAAGCGAGTGATCGGGGGACACTGCTGTTCAAAAGCAACCAGCCTGACAAGACCAACTCACCTGTGAAATGGTGGCACCCAGCCTATGTGGGTAACCAATGGCTCTCTGATTGGTGCCTAAGAGATCTGTTCATGGTAGAACTGAGAACCAAGTCAGAATCCTATGGAGACCAAGCTTACCGACTCCAAGAAGCTGCCACTAGTCTTTGACCAAAAGAGAGGTTAGGGGCTGCGCCCATCAAAATCTCTGTAAACTAACAATGCCTAGCCCTTTAATCTACGCTCATCTCACTCTCCATTGGAGAATGTGTTTTTGTTTTTCAGAAGGCAGCAAGAACCAAGGACAACCAAACTCTGCCAACAAGACAAGAAAAGATAGCTGACTCCCTGGCAAGAGGTGAACCAGCCCCTGGCACATCAGCCAGGGCCCAGGTGGAACCAGAGGAACTGACGAGGTGAGTGAGAGTGCCGCTTCCACGGCGAGCCTGACGACCTGCACCAGGGGACAGAGACAGACGCTGAGGACACTCAAAACGTACCAAAGCAGAAATCCAAAGGCTGATGAGAGCTCAACACTAAAGCAGACTTAAAACACACCTACCATGCCTCAGGATTTTGTGGAAGAGGAGAGGAAAGATTGTAAGGGACACGGAGTGGGAGGGAGCATCCAGAGGCTTTGCCCCTTCTCCCCATGACTGACTGCTACTCTCACAATCATAACCCACAACTCCATGGTGAATACCAGCTACCCTACTGAGGCAGGCCCTCAGTGAAATGGAGGCAGGAAAGAGGGAAATGGTGGTACCAATACATGATGTGTCCATACCAAATTTCTAGTAATTAGAAAACAAAAAAAAACAAAAAAGTAAGTTTCATTATAACAAGGTGAATGGCAAAGCATGCTAAATAAAACAGATCAGAATCCATGAGGTAGGGCAGTATTATCTCCACTAGGCAGATGGGGAAACTGGAGCTCAACTTACCAGTAGGCAAAAATGGCTAGTCAAACTCAAACCAAGTCTGGCTCAAAGGGAAAAGCTCAGTTTTCCACCAAACTATGTGTCTTGAGGTGGTTTTTGAATCAGAGACTATGCTCACTTGTTTTAGTGGTGACTTCATGACCTAATATTTAAAAACGCCCATAAAGATGCAAATTAAGAACTGGAGAGATGGCTCAGCAGTTAAGACATTTGCCTGAAGAGCCTAAGGACCCAGGTTCAACTCCCCAGTGCCCACATAAAGCCAGATGCAAAACTGGCACATGCATGTGGAGTCTGTTTGCAGTGGCTGGAGGCCCTGGCACGGTGTGTGTGTGCAAGCGCACACGGACACACATACTCTCTCTGCTTGCAAACAATTTTTTTGTTGTTGTTTTAGTTTATTTGTTTTTGAGGTAAGATTTCACTCTAGCCCAAGCTGATCTGGAATTCACTATGTAGTCTCAGGGTGCCCTTGAACTCATGGCAATCCTCCTAAGTCTGCTGGGATGAAAGGCATGCGCCACCACACCCAGCCAAGTAAGTTTTTTTTTTTTTTTTTTAAAGAAGCAAATTAAATAGTAACACACCAGGGAGTCCTCAGAATGTTTCATTCCTTAAGGAGTAAGAATAGCTTATTAAACACAATAAACTAAAAGCTACTTCCCAGTTACTGCCTCCCAAATGCCTTGTGAGAAAAAAGAAAAATGCAGTTTTCTAATTTCTTGGGTCTTATTTCTAAAATTACAAATATAAGTAGGATAAAAGTAAGGGTAAGAAACATCAGCAGAGTATATATATTGGTTGTAAATAGCTAAAAATCCTATTTACAAGTAAAATCCAGGTTTTAATAATTAGATTCTGACAGCTAGGGAGATAGCTCAGTTGGTTACACACTTGGCATGCAAACATGAGGGCTGAATTCAGTCAGACCCCTAATACCCACTTAAGTGCCCACCTGTACTCCCAGTGCTTGGGAGGCAGAGACAGGATCCCCAAGGCAAATTACCAAGTTCTGAGTTCGAGGAAGAGATCCTGACTCAATAAATGAAGGTAAAAGCAACTGATGACACCCAGCGTCAACCTGTGGCCTCCACATACACGTGACACAGACACAAACACATTCAAGTATGTGTGTACACAATTTACACACTGAAACCATTAGAATAAACAAAATCCCAATCTAACCAGTGGACCAATTCAACAACTCAGTGCCACCCGCCCGCCCTGCCTTCCCCTTGGTTCTGTGAACCCCCTGGGGAGAAGCGCCCTACCTGACAGGCACGTCATCAGGGCCAAGGCCAGCAGGGCGCCGGCCAGCACGGTGAGGCGGTTGTAGCGCATGGCCATGATGGCCGCTATGAAGAAAGTCTTGTCGCCCAGCTCAGACACGATGATGACGGATATGGCAGCAACAAAGGCGTGAATAAACCCCAAATTCGTCTGCACAGCCGGGTCTTCTTTACTGCTATGAACCGGGGCTGCTGCGGTTATTCCTTTCTGAGATCAAAAAGAAGTCAGTTTTGGTGGGTTTTTTTTGGGGAAAAAAAAAACATTACTTATGATTCTTTCCTTTTACATGTAAGAGTCATTACTTAATTGGTTTACATGTAAGTTTATTGTTTGTCGTAGTTAACACATTTAACTACCACATAATTTTGGACACCATTAGTAATGACAATAGCCTTTGATGGTTGCTGCAATACAGGGCTATAAATGAAAGAATTCAGAAGAGTACAGAGAAGTTATGGCATACACTAAAATCACCTTATTATTTTTGAAGTATGTGCTAGGATTTAGTTGTAAGCTGTATGTCATTCAAATTTTCATTAATAATTTGGGTGGAAGACCTAGTGCTCTCTGGGCTCCAGAAAGAGCTGGCTCTAGTTAAGACAAGGTTTAGTGTAGCTGGATGGGCAAATGGTCCTACGATGAAGTCTAGAAGTATCCTAGACAGTAAGTGGCCTCAAAGACAAAGCGCTCTTGGTCGCATTAAGATGAAGACATGACACGTCTCGGAAGAGGACGAGCACTGACTGAGGAGCAGGTGAGAAGCCAGGAGCATCCGTCCGGGGCCGCTCAGCTCCTGCAAGTTGGGGCCCGGCCCTTGAGCACGCTGCAAGATCACTGACGGCAAGAGGCTAAAACGAGGATTGGGTAGAGGCCAAACCCAGCCTGCTGTTTACATTTTTAAGAGGTCGTTAAAAAAAGCAAACGAAAAGGGCTGGGTGTGTGAGAGGGAGAAAAGGAGAGGAGGAAGGAGAGCAGGAACAGGTTACACAGCACATACTCTACAGCCTACAGAGACACGACCTACAAAATCTAGATGTTCACTGTCTGGCTCTTCACGAAGAGGAAATCTGCTGGCCTGGGCTCTGAGGACAGGAAGGTAGTGTCTACACTCCACCAAGAGGGAAAGTACGCATGAGAGTCTGCACACTGTGTGGTCCTGAGAGGTGGATCTAAAAAGGCGTTCACAGGTGTCAAGAGAGGCCTCTGAGGCTTCATGGGCTGACAGAAAAGGTACTGGTTCCAAAGAAGGGAACCAGCACCTCGCAAAGCAGGGGCTGCACACTGGTATCCACTGGAATCATCCAGGGACACTGGTTGTCACAATGAAGAGGAACTACTGACAGTAGTGAGCACAGACCAGAAATGTTCCTACAATGTACAAACAGCCCTCAACACAAAGAACTATGTAAAAAAGATGTCAACAGTTTGCAGGTTGAGAAACTTAGGTTAGAAAAATCACTGTCAAAGGTTGCTTTCAACCCCAGTAGTTTAATTAATCTTTAGAGCCTACTAACAGAAATCCAACAGATCAAAAAGACAAAGAAAGCTGAGGGCATGTTTTGGACAAGGCAGGAACAGTAGTAGTATGTCTAACAAAAGACCCCAGCCTTTACAGAGAAAGCCTAAGTTCTTAGTGTGCATGTCATTCCTTAACATATGTCATAAGCCTGATTTCCAAGATACCAAGTACATGCCTTTAATTCTAGCACTCAGGAGTCTGAGGTAGGAGAATCACTGAGTTCGACCTTGTTTCAAAAAACCAACAGAGGGCTGGAGAGATGGCTTAGCAGTTAAGGTGCTTGCCTGTGAAGTCTAAGGACCCATGTTTGACTCTCCAGATCCCACAAAAGCCAGACACACAAAGGTGAGACAAGCACAAGGTCGCACATGACTACTAGGTGACACAAGCATCTGGAGTTCAATTTCAGTGGCTGAGGCCCTGGAGTGCCAATTCTCTCTTTCTTTAAAAAAGTAAAAATAAAATAAATAAAAATTTTTAAAAATAAGCCAAAAGAGGCCTGGAGAGATGACTTAGTGGTTAAGGCACTTACTGCAAAACCTAATAACCCAGGTTCAATTCCCCAAGACCCACATAGGCCAGATGCAGAAGGTGGCACATGTGTCTGGAGTTCATTTGCAGTAGCTGGAAACCATGGAACACCCATTCTCTTTGCGTATCTGCCTTTTTCTCTCTCTTTCTCTCTCCCCCCAACAAATAATAAAAAAATTTTTGAAAAAAAAAAAGAAAAACCATAAATGCAGAATAGAAATGGTTAAGCATTACCCAGACTAGACTAGGGGCTAGAAGCTAGGGAAATCAACCATTTAGAAAGTCTTTGCGGCCCCGGCAGCAGCTCTTACGGAACTAAGTCCTACTTTAAAGGTTTCCAGCATTTTATCAGATTTCTGTCCTACCTATCCTAATATTCTTTTAAAATGAGCTTCCTGGGCCGGGCATGGTAGCACACACCTTTAATCCCAGCACTCAGGAGACAGAGGTAGGAGGATCGCCATGAGTTTGAGGC
This sequence comes from Dipus sagitta, assembly GCA_036346955.1. Taxonomy (NCBI): domain Eukaryota; kingdom Metazoa; phylum Chordata; class Mammalia; order Rodentia; family Dipodidae; genus Dipus; species Dipus sagitta. Next base: position 48,626,845 of record CM070781.1, on the reverse strand, counting down.
TAACCTGAAACCACATAGTGAATTCCAGGTCAGCCTGGGCTAGAGTAAGACCCTACCTCAAAAACCAAAAAAATAAGAATAAAAAATAAGCTTCCTAGCTGGCCCAATAGCCCATGAGCATTAAGCATCCCCAAATAGAAAGGCATTTCAACTAGGCTGTCCTTAACATAGCTTCTTCTGAACAACCCTTCCCGCTCCCCTGCCCTCGGCCGGCCGGCCCTCCTCCTGGCCTCTCTCCCTGGCTTCTGAGGCAGGGCTGCTGCTATACTGCCCTGGCCGGCCAGGAGCTACCATCCCGCCTTATCCTTCCAAGTGCTGACTGAGAATGATTATCAACATCGGCAAACTGCTTGGCTGGAGATTTTTTAAATTACTACTCTGTTTGTATGTGCATGAGCAGACACACAGGCAGGCCAGGAACACCACAGGCACAAGCGACTTCGCACTCTGCATCAGCCTTCACCTGAGTGACTGGGGATTGAACCTGGGATGGCAGCATTCAAGCACCTTGAGCTGCCAAGCCGTCTCCCCTGCCACCTAAGGTTTGTTTTTGTTTATAATGATTTATTTACTTATTTGTAAGGGGAGAAAGAGAAAGGGGGGGGGAAGAGGTGCACAAGAACCTGTGGCCACTACAAACAAATTCCAGACGCATGTGCCACCTTGTGCATCACGCCTTCTGTGGGTACTGGGGAAGTCAAGCCCAGGCCATCAGGCTTTACAGGTAAGTAACTTTAACACTGAATCATCTCTCCAGTCTAAGATAAAAGTTTTTCTGTGAGAAAAAATTCAAGATCTGAAATCCAAAGTTTTAGAAGTGCACAAATTATTTATGACCGCTTAGTTTTAAGTTAAAAAAGTGTTTAGTTTTTAAACCAAACCACAATAGTGATCAAACCTGCTATTTTCACATTTTGTAATGCCTAACCACAAAGCCTTGGCTACATTCTTCAGTCTCCATCCCTCTATAAAATGTGGATAAAGCTTGCCTGAAGACAACGAACAAAATTCTACACATTCTTAAAATCTTCCTATATAGAGAACAGAGAAAAACTCACTGCATAGCTTTTGCTAAAAAAACTAGTCCTAGATGAGCAAAAATCAAACAGTTAAACAACTATTCCCATGAGGATAAGAAGAAAAAAGTGTCAGGGTACCGTAAGGATGATTTTTTTTAATTAAAATATTAACAGGGTCAAGCTGGGCATGGTGGGGGCACGCCTTTAATCCCAGCACTCGGGAGGCAGAGGTAGGAGGATCAGCATGAGTTCGAGGCTACATAGTGAATTCCAGGTCAGCCTGGGCTAGACTGAAACCCTACCTCCAAAAAACAAACAAAAATATTAGCAGGGTCAGAAAAATCAATGATCATTCACTATATGTGAGGATCACATCTTTTGTCGATTCCTCCTTTATAGTGGCTTCACATAGTGGGTAAACCCACAGACTCTGGAAGCAAATGGCCTGTGGGGTTCACATCCAAAGCACTACCAGTTACTGTACGACTCAAGCTCATCCATAAACTCAGGAAGAGCCATGCCTATTTAAGACTGTTGTCAAGGACTACCTACAGAAGACCATCATAATAGGAGGAAAAGATCATGACATCAAAATAAAAGAGAGACTGACTGAGGGAGGAGGGGATGTGATGGAGTGGAGTTTCAAAAGGGAAAGCGAAGCCGGGCGTGGTGGCGCACGCCTTTAATCCCAGCACTCGGGAGGCAGAGGTAGGAGGATCGCTGTGAGTTCGAGGCCACCCTGAGACTCCATAGTGAATTCCAGGTCAGCCCGGGCTAGAGTGAGACCCTACCTCAAAAAACAAAAAAAGAAGACATATGATGTAGTTGTGTATTTTCTAGTGATAACTTCCTATTCTAAAAAGAACTGATAAATTTTAATAGTAATTTGACCCCATAAATCCAACCCCTTCTACTTAACTTATATTTTGTTTCTGAAATTACTGATGAAGTATTTCCAGTGCACAGACTCCAGTGTGTATTTACTCCTCACATGTGGCTCATATACACAGTCGAGGCGGAGCAGCTGGACAGCACATCACACCTCTGCAGCTCAGCCTCAGTCACGCAGGACCTCCTCCTCCTCCTCACTGCTCCTCCCACCCACATTCCTTGAGACCCAGCCCAAGCAGAGCCCCTGAGCAAGGTGCTTCCCAGAGTTCCAGGCCTTCATGATCCGGCCGGTGAATACAGATGTATGCACGTTGTGGACAACAGCAGTGGCAGGATGTGACAGTAACAAAGACTAAGACGAAAACACACAGAAGTTCATCTTTTTGGATTAGAAACATGTATCCATATAATAGTTATAATAATGAGACAAAGTAAACATCTGACCAATAGTAAACTGTAAGTGGTAGGACCTTAGAAAAGAAAGATTATTAAGAGCTAAAGGAATAAGAATGTTTTGCACATACTAACATAGAAATACAGATTATGCATGGTGTCATCCTATGTACATGGGGCAGGCAAGGAGATCAACAGGTACAACAGTCACGTGACTATAAACACAAACACACCCCAAATCTGAAGAAACAAGTAGTGAGTCTTTGTAGGGAATGACTAGAAGCCAGCACACCCTTTTTAAAGAACCCAATGTTACACTGCCTTATAGGCTACACAGTTTCAAGGTTATAACCCAACTCCACTGCTAACTTCAGAGCAGCTGTGGATGATAAATGAGTGTGGCTATATTCTAACAAAACTTCACTTAAACAGGCAGCCAGTGGTAAACTACTATGGCAATCCCTGAATTAGAAAATTAGAAGGAGAAAGATACTTCTCACTGTTCATCTTTCTGTGCCTTCTCCATGTCTGTTATCATGCATTCAAGTTTAACTTCAAAAGCCTCTTAACCCAACCTCTTACTCTAACCATAAGAAAGCAGTTCATTGGCTATGGATGGCCTCAGGCAGGTCCCACCAGAAAGCTCCCAGTTCTGCACTTATTACTAGGAGTTGAGGAGTTCAAGCCTGTGGGGCAACCTTTGACCACTAAGTGGAGTGAGTCATGAGATTCACTGCCTGAGGCTCCATGAAATCCCACAAGGTTCGGGAATAGTTGTTCATGGAGTGGCTGACCAGAAAATGCAGCTCAGTGCATGTATTCCCCCTTGCTGACCAATCATGAGAAAGAATAGAGACATGTTGCAAGCTGGGGGGTGGGGGTGGGAGGACATTGGACGAGTGCAGATAAATTGGCTTCAAACTGAAAATCTTGCATGTTCATGACCTACCTTATGAACTAAGAGGAAAGTCCTAAGAAGTTTTGGAGTATAAAACAAAAACATAGTTAAGGCACTTAGTTATTAGGTAATTATTAGAATTATTGATAATCAGGACAGAACAGGGGGAATACCTACTCCTAGGCCCATTAGGAAGTGACCTTAGAGCAGCACTGAGACTGTATTAGAGAAGGGAAAATTATGTACATGATGGCAAGAGCAGTAGGTCTTTAAGAAGGAGGGGAGGAGAGGAGAGGGGAGAGGAGGGGAGGGGAAGGGAGGGAAAAGGTGGTTCACGCCTGCAATCCCAGCGCTCAGGAGCCTGAAGTAGCATAGCTGTAAATTCAAGACAAGCCTGGGTTAGAAGGAGTTCCATGGTCAGCCTAGACTACAGTGAGACCCCCAAATTTTAAAAAAGGAGGGAAGAGCTTACACCTAGGATGGTGGGTTTTTTTGTGTGTGTGCTTGCTTATCACTTTTTTGTTTGTTTGCCCATTTACCTGAGATTAGTGTGGTTTTAGACATGTGTAATCTGAAGTGACAAAAGCATTTTATTTTATCTATTTTTTAAGAGGCTTAATCCACTTTTATTTATTTTTCTGTATAAAATTTCTATGTGGTAGCCACAGTAGGAGCCTGGGTCCTCTGCACTGAGACTCTAGTGTGGGTTTCACAAGATGGTCAGTGAACTCCTGGTAGGGAGACTTGGTGAACACAGTCTCTTTCCAGAGGTAAGGGATCAGATAGCTGTAGGTCTTGGAGATGGCATCAAAAGTGGCCTTAGCAAAGTTGCCCAGGGTGGCAGTGCAGCCCATGGCCGAAGCGTAGCAGTCATCAATACCAGCCACCAGCAGCAGCTTCCTGGGCACGGGGGCAGAGACAGTGCCAGTGCCCCTGGGGGCAGGGATGAGGCGCACCAGCACAGAGCCACAGCGGCCTGTCACCTCACAGAGGACTGTGTGGGGCTTGCCGATCTTGTTCCCCCAGTAGCCTCTGCGGACAGGCACAATGGAGAGCTTGGCCAAGATGATGGCTCCTCGGATGGCAGTGGCTACCTCCTCAGAGCACTTGACACCCAGGCCGACATGACCGTTGTAGTCCCCAATGGTGACAAAAGCCTTGAACCTGGTCCGCTGGCCAGTGCAGTCTGCTTTTGCACTGGCATGATCTTCAGAACCTCAGCCTTAAGGGATGCGCCCAAGAAGAAGTCAATAATCTCAGACCCCTTGATGGGAAGGAGAACAGATAGATCTCCAGGGACTTGATCTTCATGTCCCTGACCAGGCGTCCCAGCGTGGTGACGGGGATCCACTCCTTGTCCTTGGCTGTGCCTCCACGTGCCCCGTGACCTGGGCCCCAGATCACGGCCGAGACCACTGCCCCCGGGGCCTCCCACTGCACTGGTGTCATCAGCCATTTGGTGTTTTCCCGAGGAAGAAGCCAAAAAGCATCTTAAAAGGAGGCTTCTAGAGCCATCAGATGTACATCATGGAGATGAGGCTACATCAGACTCAAGACACGGACCTGGGTGCCAGCAGCCTAAATTAGCTAGGTATTTGCAAGTAGATGAGCTTTCCAAGGGGAAAGGCAGAAATAAAGCTCAAATCGGCTGAGCCCGAGCTGCTCGCTGGAAACAGAAAGAGCCCGGAGAGCCGACAACACCCCTCCCGCCCTGCTGCGTTCAGACCTGCGAGCAGGAGCATGTGCAGGTTAGCTTCTGTCTTTCTGTACTTCCCAGAACATAAGAAACCTGGGACCGTGTGTAAGCAGACTGGAAATTAAAAAACGGAAACAGGAAAATAAAAGTATCAGTCACGTGTCTGTTTGGACGCCAAGTATCGTGTGAAACTTTTTGCCTGGGGAGATGCAAACAACCCATCTGTCTGAAATGCTCCCCAGAGAGGGCTCCGTCTACAACCCAAAGCACAGCTGCACCAAGCCCCGTTCTGGGGAACCAGTGAGTTGACTGGGGTTGCTTACAGGAGGGTGAGCAGCTCCCGAGCAGCTGCATTGCAAGCAGCCCAGTCCAGCACAGGTGCGCAAGCACAGAAATTACATCTCCGAGCACACAGCAGCTGGTCTGAGTCTCCAGGACACTATACAAGTGGGCGACTTTACATAACCTTAGGGAGGAGTCTTGCAAATTCTAGCTCTCCCAGGCTTGACCTCCACAGTCTCTAGTCTCCCTCCTATGCACTAGCAGGAATGTTTCAATTCAGAGGAAACTGCTACATATCAGTGGTGCAAGGCTACCCATCATCAGTTGCTCACTGCTATGTAACCTTGGGGAGTAGTACTGTGACCTTTTAAGAATCAGCTCTCCCAGACTTGACCTCCTCAGTCTCCTTCTCTTTAGGAAGGAGAAACTTGCTATTCTGTATCCAAGTGAAAAAGCACTTAAGGAGACTGGAGCCCGCAAAGGCTACAGCTTAGTAGTAGGGTGCTTGCTTACCTACCAGGCCCAAGGTTTGATCACAGCACCATCCTCTCCCTCCACCCCACCAAAAAAAAAAAAAAAACAAAGCATGGATACAAGAGAGGAAATACGGAAGGGACAACTGACCCAAAACAAGAAAAAGCTGAGCACAGAAGTATTTAGATGTACAGGAGAGTCAGATGCAGGGAATGTGATTACAATATGGGTACCCCACTGTTTAGTTACAGTGTTATACATAAGAAATAGTGAAATACTAGGGTTTTTCCTGGTACAAATACCACTAATTCAGTATTCTGAATATATGGAGCATGTAATCAGATCTGAGAACAGGAGCAACGGTTTTTAAAAATTTGCTGAGCTAGGCGTGGTGGCACACTCCTTTAATTCCAGCACTGGGGAGGCAGAGGTAGGAGGAGCGCCATGGGCTCGAGGCCACCCTGAGACTACACAGTGAATTCCAGGTCAGCCTGGGCTAAAGTGAGACCCAACCTCGGAAAACAACTTGACTTAGAAGATGGAGGACAAAAAAGAACGAGACAGCAAAACAAAAGGACTACTTGGAAAGAGGAGGCAGCTCAGTGGCGGGGGATGAGAGGGAGTAGTAGGAGGGGAGGGGAATAGGATCAAATTACATGTCCATGTATTAAAATTCTCAATAAAAATGTATTAAAAATTGGGCTGGAGAGATGGCTTAGCGGTTAAGCACTTGCCTGTGAAGCCTAAGGACCCCGGTTCGAGGCTCAATTCCCCAGGACCCACGTTAGCCAGATGCACAAGGGGGCGCACGCGTCGGGAGTTCGTTTACAGAGGCTGGAAGCTCTGGCGTGCCCATTCTCTCTCTCTCTCTCTCTCTCTACCTCTTTCTCTCCGTCGCTCTCAAATAAATAATAAACAAACAAAAAAAATTTTTTAAATGTATTAAAAATAATCTGAATTCCAAAATACAACAATGTTATTTTAAACACACACAAATATCCTATTTAGGAAGTTGTTTGCTTTGTTTTTAGGGACAGGGTCTCAGTATGGTTCCTGGGGCTGACCTTGAACTTGAGAGCCTCCTGTCATAGCTTCCCAAGTACTGGTGTATTAAAGGTGTATGTCACCCTCCCTGGCAGAAAGAACTGCTTACTGTCATTATCCTCAAGAGAAAATGACAACAAAGGAAAACACAATTCTTGCTCTGGCCATAGAATTCAATGAACACAAATGTGACTGAATCTCCATCTGTACATGTGAATACAGAGAAGATGTTGCTTTGAAACAAAACCTACAGCTTGCTACCAAGGAGGGGGTTATGAATAAAGTTGTGTAACAGAAGTTATCACATAAGAGGTGAAAACGTAAGAGCCAAAGAAGATGCTTAGGTTTAGCTTAGACATAACTCAACACTACTAATATAAAACCAGAAAAGACTTTTTCAGGAATTGTAAACTGTACACAAAAATACACATATAACTTAAAACAATGGTGCCATGAGATAAACCTGATTTTAAGAGATTGCATTAAAATTAGGTATTTAAAAATTTTTTTAGGCAGCGTTTTGCAATGTAGCCGAGATCTTGGAGCTCTCTCCCAAGCTGGCCTCAAACTGAGAGTGCTCCCGCCTCCACCTCCGAGGAGTTTCCGGGATTACAGGCACGCAGCACCATGCCTCCCCAAATGGCATTTTGCTGTCATTTTAATTTATGTTTTCCAAATGTTTGTGGATTATTTGATTTTTAAACAATACGTTCTTTGCCAATGTTACATTAATTCTATCAGAATGTATATTTAACAATCATATTCTTATAAAACAAACCTTTTAAAAATATTTGAGAGAAGCCAGGCATAGTGGCAGCACATGCTTTTAATCCCAGCACTCAGGAGGCTGAGGTAGGAGTATTGCTGTGAGTTCGAGGCGACCCTGAGACTACAAAGTGAATTCCAGGTCAGCTTGGGCAAGAGGGAGACCCTACCTCAAAAAAAAAAAAAAAAAAATTTACTTGAGAGAGAGAATGAATGAATGAATGGGCACACCAGGGCCTCTAGCCAATGCAAACAAACTCCAGATGCACGTGCCACTTTGCGCATCTGGCTTTATGTGGGTCCTGTGGAATCAAACCAGTTTCCTTAGGCTCTGCAAGCAAGTGCCTTTAGCCACTGAGCCATCTCTCCAATCTTCAAAATATATTTATTGTAACTAACATGTAGCAGCTTTATTTTTTATGAATGTTAGCATGCTGTTAAGTTTATAAATGTAGATATTCCAAATGTATTAAATATAGCTAGGTTCACAGATGGATGGATGAATTGTTTCAATGATAGACTACCACCAAACAAACTGTACCACGGTAACATTCACAGGTTATCATAAGTATGGAGAACCCAGAACCAGGATGCTGAGCCAGATCAAGTAGAACTGCAGTTTAATGAAAATGAAAACCATGATTACAAGATTCGGGGAAAGGTGTTCTCAGATACTCAGTAAAAGTAATGCCAAGAAATACTACAGTACAATGGGAAAACAAAAACCTGTCCTGGGTCAGGCAATAAGGTTTTGTGGCTTTATTCAGTGCTATGCAACTGGAATAGCTCTCCCTTGTACTTCTGGAATACATAGTCAATTATAAATGACCTGTGTTAATGCTAGCTGATCTACCCCATGTAAAAGCAGCGATGCTTCGTATATATGAACTCGGCCCCAAGTAAAGTAGGTCACTAGCAATATCAATGGTATAAAAAGTGAGGCTTACTTACAAGTTTAAGTTGAGATGACCTCTGACTTCCTCCTTCCTTGGTCTGTTTTTTTTTTTTTTTTTTTTTTGAGAAAGAGTCCCAGGCTACAATCTTCCTTTTTCAGCCTACTCAGACCTGGGATTATAGCTGTGTACCACAGCTGGCCTTCCAACCTCTTTTTAACGTGATTATAAAGGACAAGAACACCCCAGCATACATAGACAGCCTGATTGGGAGTTCAGCCACCTTGCTTTAAAGCACCCAGCGAGACGCAGCTCCATGATTATAATGCACCGTCTATCTGAATGCCTACCCGTGAAGACAAGCTTCCCTCCATTTTCAGAAGTCCACTCTCAGCCGGTGGCAGCACAAGGTAAATTGAAACACCCTATCCTTTTAAAACCTCGACTGTATGGACCTAGCTGCAAAGTACATCGCCTGAAACTCATCTGTTCAGCAAAGCTGAACCTTGTTTATATGGTTATTAAGCTGTACTGTGATCATTTATGTCACTGCACAGAAGCAAAGAATTATTAGTTTAGAAAACATGAAATACATCTTTCAACATAATGTAGTACTGTAAGTAAATATAGTTAAGTCATATTAAGTTATACAAAATATAATTGAAATAATACTTTATTGTAACAAGGTATCAATACCTAACTGTACAAAACCACTGAAATATATGAAAACATTAATGCGGAAAATCGTACTAAATTGTGCCAATTCCTTCCTTCCACATCCCTCATTGTACAGACAAGAATCCACAAGACACTATTTCTACCACTGTAGCCTTCGCTTTGCATTCAAGCTCTTCCTGGTACCCTAAAAAGAGTTAATAGCTATAGCTTTAGCTGAGCCTACCACCATTTCTGTATTAAAAACCACAGTATGACTAAAACTTCAAAAAATGCGTTGAAAGTTACACATTCACAAACCTCACTCTCACATAGTTACTGAACTCCCAGAATTCTGAAATAAGCTGCTGATGCAGAGGGAACTGGCGTCAGGGTAAATGATGAACACAGAGAATAAAATTCTTGAGTCAGCGGTGCAGTGCCGTTTCACAAGTGGGTGCCGAGGGCAGGGACCATGAGCCAGACCCAACAAGCACGTTCATCTGAACTGAACGGCAGTCCCACTCCCAACCTAGGGCTCGGACACAGGACAAAGGAAGCCTCCCTGGCCACTTTCCCACACTAGAGGAGTAGGCCCTGGCTTCACACTTCTTGCATACTACAATCTGGTGTGCACTACATACCTGTGTTATCATGAGGTATTTATGACTTTCGAATTCACATGCTTCTGATCTTTCCTTAAAGTTTAGGACCTCAGAACTAGCAGCTGTATCAGTCACAACTGAATTGTTTAAAGTACCCTCATCCCAGATCACTCTGCGAGCAGATAAAAGTCCAGGTTTGCATTCACTGGATCCTTTAGCCGCTGAAAAGGAAAACAAAGCAACAGGGGGAGAAACCCACTAGATATGCAATATTACAATTGGCTTTATTTATCTATCTATTTTTGGTTTTTCAAGGTAGGGTCTCACTCTAGCCCAGGCTGACCTGGAATTCACTATGGAGTCTCAGGCTGGCCTCGAACTCATGGTGATCCTCCTACCTCTGCCTCCCGAGTGCTGGGATTAAAGGCGTGACCACCACATCCGGTAGCTTTATTTTTATTTTAGTTTTTCCATAAGAACATTTTAAAATTGGTAAGAACTGAAGTGCAAAATGTTCCTTTTTTTTTTTTCAGAGAAAATCACTTAACAAATGCCAAGAATACACAAGGTCTTTTATAGAAGAGACGAGTAAGACACAACCATATTCTCAAGATACTTATAAGCCAACAGGGGCAGACAAAACACATACACAAGTCATAAGAAGTAAAAACAGATACAATGCTAAAGCCTCCCAAAGAGGGACAAGGGAAACCAGCTATCCGGGTCAAGGCCCTGCAGTAGTTTGAAATGTATGTTCTCCATAGACTCCGGTGTAAGCTGGATCCCCAGCTGCCTGGCTGGAGAAGATGTCACTGGGGAAGGATCTTGGAGTCCAGCCCTAAGGTGCAACTGGAGGGCCATCTGATTTCCTGCCCACAGGTGCTAAGAGAGCAGTCTGAGCTCTGGTGGGATTCCTGATGCTCACTGGAGTTGGCGCTTGCTGCTTTTGGTGGTTGCTGGCTGGTGATGGTGTGTCTGTTTGAATGGATGGAGGCAGCTGCTTCCACCACTGATAGAACTTCCCCTGGATCTGTCCGCTTGAAATAACCCCCCCTTCCTCCTCTACACTGTGCCTTGTTTAGATGTTCATCCCAGCAAGTGGAGCTGACTGCAACAGGCCCACATCCGTATGCTACCACTGAAGCCCATTAATAAACAAACGGTAAGGGTTCTAGCACGATGCAATGACTGGTTAAGAGCAGCTTATGTAGGATTGGGGCTGGAGAGATGGTTTAGTGGTCAAGGCGCTTGCCTGCAAAGCCTAAGGACCCAGGTTCAATTCCCCAGTACCCAAATAAAGCCAGATGCACATGCATCTGCAGTTTGTGGCAGCTTAGAGGCCCTGGAGTGTCCATTCTTGCCTCATGGTCTCTCTTTCTCTCCTTGCATATAAATTAATTTTTCAATGTAGGATTGGTTTCTAACTTTGGTTCTCTGAGAATTAGGTTCTGTCTTGGACATCTTCACTCTTTCAAACCCCAACTTCCCCATCCATGACCAGGAAATGCACCTGTTCTACCTGCTGAATGGGCTGGCGTGAGGATGGAATCAGCTCCCAGAATCTTAATTTCATGGTAATTAACTCTCTTACAAGTGGCTAGTTGCTTAACTTCTTCCTGAGTACTTCCAGTAAGGAGAACTGCATCATTTCTCAAGACCAATCACTGCATCTGGACAGCTGATTATCAGAAAGTTTCTGCCATGTAAACCCAAAACGAGACTCTAAGTTCTATCCTCTGGCGCAACACAGAAAAACGAAATACTGGAAAAGCCAACCAAGATAACATGCAATGACTAGAATAAATGAAAAGTCACATTATTCAGACAGGAAATCGCTTATAACAAAAACATTTTGGGAAAGGCTCCAGAGTACATATCCACTGGTTCTTAAGGTGGAAAGCACCGTGACCTGCAGGACCAAGCCTGTTGGAAGGCCGTAAGAGACATCAGAGAGCACATGGCTCTTCCAGAGCCCTGGAAGCTGCTCTTATGAGCACAGGACGAATAGTACGAGGGAGTGGTGGCTACCTAATAAACAACCTGGGGTGTAGCTGGAGCCAGATTATGAAGAAACTGGAATGTCCATCCTTCCACATGGCTGAACTAAGTTCTGAGATGGCAAAAATTAAGGTTTAGGTGGATTTGGGGAGACATACTAGAAGTAGGAGTATATAGGGGACTGAATACGAAACTGGACCCTATTGAACAAAATAAGCCCAGAATCTGGAAGTTAAGGTTGCTAACAGTCCAAGACGAAGGAAAGTGCCTCAGCGAGCAGATTCTATTAACACAAATTTTAAAATTAATTTAGGACTACTAAAGGCTAAACAAAAGACAACCTTCCGGTTTACTTATAAATACAGTTTCAGCATCTCACACGGAAGCAGCACTTGGAAGTTGTCATCGACACTGAGGGGTACCCTGAGAGTTCCTCTGCATCCCTAAGGGCTACTTCCTACGAGGTTTTTTTTTTTTTTTTTTTTTTTTTTTAAGCGACTGCCGGGCTCGGTGTTGCACACTTTTAATCCCAGCACGTGGGAGGCAGAGGCAGGAGGATCAACCTGAGTTCAAGGCCACCCTGAGACTACATAGTGAATTCCAGGTCAGCCTGGACTACAGCGAGACCCTGTGTCAGAAAGACCAAAAAATAAAATTAAAATAAGTAGTGAGGGTGGCCGTGCATCATCTATACATACTGGATTTGGCAAACACACACACACACACACACACACACACACACGATGTGCCAAGAAATTTGGGTGAGCAGTCATGGGACTGACTTGTTTCAACAATGACATGGCCGATGCTATTATCCTTAGGAAATACAGTCTCCCAGCTCCTCTGTGCTCGAAACTTTGTACTTGGGATGAGTTATTTCCAGTATGCCACATCCGATCACCAGGACAGCATCCCGGGCCAGGGGAATGAGGTTCACTGGGGCTCCACGCGGGGCTCGTCCTCTCCCTTCCCCCAGGCCCGGTGAGGAGCCCGGGCGGGAGGGCGAGGCCAGGCCTCGCCTGGGAGGAGAGCCCCGGAGCCGGCTCCCCTCCCCCGGCCGGCGCCCGCAGAGAGGGCGGAGCTCCAGCCCGGAGCCGGAGCCGGGTACCCGGGAGCCTCGCGTCCACGCCCGCCGACCCGGTCCCGCTCAGCGCTCACCTCGGCCCGGGCCGGCTCGGGGCCCTGCACCGCTGCCGGCTGTGGCTGCAGCTGCTGTGCGGGCGCCGGTGGTTCCTGGTTGCGGTGGCTCAGCTCCTCCTCGGGACCGGCCACGACTGCAGCCGGGACCCATAACGTCGGAAGCAGCAGGAGCACGAGCAGCCGGGGCGTCGTCGAGGCTCGGCCGCTCCCCCGGGCCGCGACCGCCATCCCGCCCGTCCGTCCGTCCGTCCGTCCGTCCGTCCGCGTGCGCACCGGCCCTGCAAGAGGAAGTACCCGCGACGCCAAGCCTCGACCGCGCCCCGACCCCGGGAGAGCGTGCTCGTCACGCCTCACCGCCGCATACGGGCGCGCCGGCCGGCTCCGCACAGCTCCGGCTCCCGCGGCCGCCGCACGGCTCCTCCAACCGCCCTGCAGCGGGGCCCGGCCCCGACTCCTCCCGGCCCGCCCCCCGGCCCTGCCGGCTTCCCATTGGCCCGACGTCGGACGCGGCGTCGTGACGTCAGCGGCCCGCGCGCTCCTCCCATTGGCCCCCGGCGCTCCAGGGCGGGTCCCGGCCGCCGAAGCATCGCCCTCCCAGCATCCTTCCGCCCGAGGCCCCCCCCCACCCCCCCTCGGCCCCTGGGTTCTCCCGAGCCGCTCGGCTCTCTCCGGCGCTTCCTCCTTTCACGTCGTGACCTGCCTTGCCCGGGCCGTGCTCACCTCTCTCCGATGTCACACGAGTCCCAGCGCCGCTACTTACGTGGCACTTGTTGGGCTGGATCTGCCGCACCTAGCTGGGTTCCGCCCGCCCCCACCCATTCTCAGGGCCACCCTCGACGTGACGACCATCTGCTGAGAATGCTCCATGAGGTCAAAGTGATTTTACATATATATGGTATAGGTATATATATGTATATATATATATATATATATATATATAACATATATATATATATATATATATATGTATATATATTTTAAAGCTCTCAGATGCGACTCAGAAATAGCCGATGAAATATTCAAGCTTTTTTTAAACTTTATTTATTTGAGAGAGGGATAGAAAGAATGGGCGCGCCAGGGCCTCCAGCCATTGCAAACGAACTCCAGATGCATGCGCCCCCTTGTGCATCTGGCTTATGTGGGTTCTGGGGAATTGAACTGAGGTCCTTTGGCTTTGCAGGCAAACACCTTAACCGCTCAGCCCCTCAAGCTTTGTTAAGACATTATTTTGGCTAGAATTACCCGCACACTCACAGCATCTTAACGTTGCTCTTGTCCCGGAATAACTTAATACCTTTCTGTTTGGGATGTCCTGATTTGGGGCTGCACCTTGAACTGCCCAGTTAAATTGTTTGGCTTTTGAAAATTGAGAAGTTTTGCAGGATGGAGGTTTGGGTAGGCAAGACCAGCAAACGAGAAAGTGTGTTTGGTTAGTTTGCAGAATGCTTACACTTAATACTTTTAAAAAATATGTTATTTGTTTATTTGCAAGGAGAGAGCCAGAATGGTTGCGCCAGGGCCTCCAGCCACTGCAAACAAACTTCAGACGCATACCCCCACCTTGTGCATCTGGCTTTACCTGGGTACTGGGGAATCAAACCCTGGTTGTTAGGCTTTGCAGATAAGCTCCTTAACCACTGAGCCATTTCTCCAGCCCTACAATTTACAAAAATAAGAGCTGAACTGCTTACTTACCAAGGGTTTGCCTTGCACACACATGCACGTGCACACACGCATGCGTACATGCTAGCCATGGGCCAGGAACTATTCTAAATTCTACTCCTGTTTTCACGACCTGTCCCATTAGAGACTCCCAAGTCTTCCTGCCATCTCCCAACTTACAGAAGGCGCCACTCCTTCCTTCCTGCCATAGCGTACACATGCTGTAAGTCAGCAGGATGTTTGCTACACAGTTTGATGTGCAACTGTCATACCCCCAGTCTCATCCCTGGAGTGCAGTGTTTGATAACTCATAATGAAGTGATAGCAAGAGAGCAGATTTGCTTTGCTTAAGAAGGACTTCAAGGGCGACTGAGGGGCCACGGGCAGGGGGAGAGCGGCTCTGCAGATGGAAGCAGAGGGGTGAATGTGGCAAAGCCAGCCACTGTGTCCCTGGGTCATGGAAGGTGCTCATATTCTGTGGTTACCTTCCCACATTCTCCCCCCTCCCTTTCCTTAAACATTTTATCTGTTTAGTTTATTTACGAAAGAGAGTGTGGAATAGTCAGAGAAAATGGGTGTGCCGGGGCCTCCAGCCACTGCAAACGAATTTCAGATGCATGTGCCACCTTGTGCAGCTGGCTTACGTGGGTCCTGGGGAATTGAACCTGGGTCCTTAGGCTTCTCAGGCAAGAGCTTCAACTGCTAAGCCATCTCTCCAGCCCCCACTTTTTTTTATTATTAGGGATGTACTTTGTCTAAAATTCCCACAGGAAGGGCTTCTGGCCAAATTCCAGTCACCTCCTGAGGTAGGCCGGGAAGCCCATGGGCCAGGCTAAAGCTGCTGAGGGACCAGCTGCAGACCTTGGAGAAGCCCTGGGCAAGGCGAGTCTGTTCAGCTGATGACGTAACCAAGTAATGATAAAGCATCGTCCCCAGAGAGGGACTGGCACAACAGAGCAACACAATGTCAGAGTGGATTCTTCCAGCCCGCTAAGTGTCACCCTGTTAATCCCTAGGCCTTGACTTGGGCTTTGCTAGCAAGGCTGCAGGTGTCACATTCCAAAGGAATCAACCCGTTCTGCTCCCTCCTGGGACCACACTCTGCCACATCAAGGCTGGATCAGCTCCGGGGGGGGGGGGGGGGGGGCATACAGAGCCATTGTCCTTCTCGTCCTTCTCGTCTTCACTCGTGACTAACTCCCTGGAATAGGCAGCCTTGGGTTGCTGGGATGAACCTCCTGACCAGATACAGTTAATGGGAGGAAGAAGGGATTTATTGAAGTTTGCAGAGCAAAGAGAAGTCCCTTCGTGGCAGAAGAACCTGGCCCAATTTCTCAGGCCCAGGCAGAGAGAGATAAAAGCCATTAACAACACTGCACAAGCAAGCACCTTTCAGAAAAGCTCAGGCACTTTACATATCTTTAGACTGGAATTCCAAATCCACCCCCACGCCTTAGGGCTGGACCCTAGGATCAGCCAAGTGATACCTCCAGTCAGGTGGCTGGAGATCTAAATTACAAGCTTTAATAAAATCCTGAATATAGGGCTGGAGAGCTGGTTTCACTGTTAAGGTGCTTGCCTGCAAAGGCCAAAGGATCCAGGTTCAATTTCCCAGGGCCCACATAAGCCAGATGCACAGGTGGCACATGTGTCAAGTTCATTTGCAGCTGCTGAAGGCCCTGGCACACCCATTCTCTCTCTCTCTCTCCCTCTCCCCCTCTCTCCCTCTCCCCCTCTCTCCCTCACTCCTTCCCTCCCTCCCTCTCTCTTTCTCAGATAAATAAATAAAAATAGCTTTTTATATCCTGAATATATTGGGAGACATTCATTAAAACTACCACACTTCCTTCCTGGGGAAAAAAAAAAGACCAACACTATCATTTTTGGCTTTATGTTGTCCTTGATTTAAACAAACAAACAAACAAAAGGAATCCAGGCCTTGTGTATGCCAGACAAGTGCTCCATTACTGTACTATCCCAAGCTGCTCTATCTTTTTACTTTGTTAAATTTTATTTTTTTTTTAAGACAGGGTCTCTAGCCCAGGCTGGCTTTGGAGATAGCCAAAGATGACCTTGAACTTGTGATCCTTTTACCTCTGCTCTTACAGTTATGGTGTCATAGGAATGGGTCACCACCGTACCTGGTTGCAGTCTGAACCCAGGGCTTCATGCGTGCTAGGCAGGCACTCTGCCAGCTAAACCACACTACTAGCCCTGGTATCCTGATTTGCAAAACAACTGAAGCTAGTTATCCACAAGAGTGTAGAAAACTCCTGAAATTCCAAGATGAGATTTTAGCACTAGCACATGCAGAAGTGATCTCACTGAATGTAATCACTAGCACACGCAGAAGTGATCTCACTGAATGTAATCACTAGCACACGCAGAAGTGATCTCACTGAATGTAATCACTAGCACATGCAGAAGTGATCTCACTGAATGTAATCACTAGCCCACGCAGAAGTGATCTCACTGAATGTAATCACTAGCACATGCAGAAGTGATCTCACTGAAATGTAATCAATCACTAGCAGGCTCCCTTACAGCAACAGAGCATGTCCAACTGCACATGCATTGCACTGTGTGTGTGCATGTACATACACACACACAGGGGTTTAAACCAAGGACCTTGTATGTGCTAACCAATCACTGGGCCACATATATCCCTACCTGGCTTACTGGGTTTATTATTACTCTTCTTTGTGTTAGCTTTCCATTACTGTAACAAATATCCAAGACAATCTATTTATTTTTGTTTGTTTGTTTTCTTAGTTTTTCGAGGTAGGGTCTCACTCTAGCTCAGGCTGACCTGGAATCCACTATGTAGTCTCAGGGTGGCCTCGAACTCACGGCGATCCTCCTACCTCTGCCTCCCGAGTGCTGGGATTAAAGGTGTGTGCCACCACACCCAGCCCCAAGACAATCTATAAAAAGAAAAAAATTATTTTGACTCATAATTTGGGAGATTTGAGAAGATGATCAAATTGGTCCTGCTTTGGTCACACCATGGTCGGAGCACAGCACTGTGGCTGGAAAGTGAGAAGCAAAGGAAAGGGCTGAGGTTCTGCTCTGCCTTCCGAGAGCATGCCCCAGTGACCAGAAGACCCTCCTCCAGCCCCAGCTCTTAAAGCTTTTACCTTCTCCCAATAGCACCAAGCTGAGGCCCCCGGGCACCTCTCAAGGTCCAGACTACAGCAAGCCTCCTCGCTAGTCTGCAAGGCTTCTGGGTGCTAATGTCATGTCTTTTCTCTTCCTAGTCCCTAGCACCTAGTAGACAAGACAGAGTGATGGCAATTGTCATGAGAGTGGTAACATACCTTTGTCAAGTGCTCATTCTGACCCAGGAGAACAGTAGGCATGCTATGTAAGTTATGTCACAAAATGGACACAAGGGCTGGAGAGACGGCTTAGCGGTTAAGGCGTTTGCCTGCAAAGCCAAAAGATCCCGGTTTGATTCCCCAGGACCCATGTAAGCCAGATGCACAAGGGGTGCATGCAACTGGAGTTTGTTTGCAGTGGCTTGAGGCCCTGGTGTGCCCATTCTCGCTCGCTCGCTCTCTCTCTCTCTCTCTGCCTCTTTCTTTCTCTCAAATAAATAGATAAAAAATAAAATTAAAAACTAAAATTGTCTTTCTTCAACATTTTTTTTAAAAAAGTGGGGGCTGGAGGGATGGCTTAGCGGTTGAGGCATTTGCCTGCAAGGCCAAAGGACCCAGGTTCGATTCCCCAGGACCCACGTTAGCCAGATGCACAAGGGGGCACACGCATCTGGAGTTCGTTTGCAACGGCTGGAGGCCCTGGCGCGCCCATTCTCATTCTCTCAAATAAATAAATAAATAAATAAATAAATAAATAAATAAAATATATTTTTAAAAAGATGGACACAAGCCTCCTTTTTACAAACTAGGAATACGGGCCAAGGAACTTGCCCTCCAACCCCACAGTGAACATGTGGTAGAATTGTGCTTGATATCTGTTTGCAGAATTGAATGGTGCCCTGATTACTGAAAATTCACTTTATGAACATTCAAACAAAATCAGACAACTAATTCATGGTGAATGTTTTCATCGCCTGTTAAGAGAATGCCCTTGCTCTGCTCTAGGTTTCTAAGGGAAGAACCAGTTCCCGGCCTCTGAACTACTTACTCCACCTCTGTTGACATAGAATAAATTTGGACAGTGTAGGTAAGCCTACAGGACACCCCTCTGCACATTTCTTGTGCTGGGAACCCTCAGTGACCTCAGTCAAGTCCAGCATTGTCTGTCACCAAGTGAGAACAGCTCTTGAATCTGGACACCATTACTAACCCAGCGCACCCGGCCACCACACCTAAAAACAATCACTCCTTTCAACCTGACCTCCTGTCTGTCTCCTTGCCTTTAGCTCAACTTTTCAGAAGTGGGGACGAGACGGCCTATTTCCTGAGCTAATAGACCATGCCAGAATCATCACGAAGGGGAGTTAAAAGGTTTCATGTGTGT
Source organism: Dipus sagitta (assembly GCA_036346955.1). Taxonomy (NCBI): domain Eukaryota; kingdom Metazoa; phylum Chordata; class Mammalia; order Rodentia; family Dipodidae; genus Dipus; species Dipus sagitta. The sequence continues at coordinate 48,607,949 of CM070781.1, read as the reverse complement.
TCATTGCTTTAAACAGTCCACAGAGTAGAGGTTGGGCAGAGAAGCCAGCAAGCAGAGGGAAACGAGGGGAGAGAGCGGGAAGCGGAAACCAGAACGTTCACGCTGCATCAGCTAAGGATCATTCAACTGGCTAAACCAGGTGTGGTGGCACACGCCTTTAATCCCAGCACTCAGGAGGCAGAGGTAGGAGGATCGCTGTGTGTTCGAGGCCACCTGAGACTACATAGTGAATTCCGGGTCAGCCTGGGCTAGAGCAAAACCCTACATAAAAAACAAACAAAATATGTGTGTGTGTGTGTAAAATTATTCATTCAAGGCAATTCTGAATGAATCCATGGCATTTCCTGGATTTTGACCCAAGAAAGCATGCTGAACATTCAAAAAGAATGCTATGGGGTTGGAGAGATGGCTCAACAGTTAAGGTGTTTACCTGCAAAGCCTAACGACCTGGGTTGGATTCTCCAGTACCCTCATAAAGCTAGGTGCACAAAGTGACATATGCATCTGGAGTTTGTTTCCAGTGGCTGGAGGGAGACCCTGGTGTGCTCATTCCCCTCCCTCCCTCCCTCCCTCTCTCTCTCTCTCTGTTTGCAAATAAATGAATAAAACATTTTTTTAAGAATGCTATGGCTGCTCGATTTTTTTCTTGCAGGCACTCGCTTGTTCTCTATCTGGCTGTTTCACAAGCATTTCAAACAAAGCTTTAGCAAGACAGGTCTTTTGGGTTCCTTCAAAACCAGCTCTTCTGCAGGCTTCCCTTATCAGTAAGTGAACCAGCATCCACCCTATTGGATCCTACCTTGTCTTTAAAGGAACATCCAATCCACCAGCAAGTTTGGTTGCCTCTGCCTCTAAAACAGACCCTGAATCTCTTCATTTCTCTCATTTCTGCTATTATCTTTTCATTATTTCTCGCAAAACTGTTCATAACCTCTTAAATGACTTCCTTGCTCCTGCTTTTTTTAAAAATTATTTTATAAAATTTTTGTTTACTTTTATTTATTTATTTGAGAGTGACACACAGAGAGAGAGAGACAGAAAGAGGCATATATATATAGAGAGAGAATGGGCACGCCAGGGCCTCCAGCCACTGTAAATGAACTCCAGATGCATGCGCCACATTGTGCATCTGGCTTATGTGGGTCCTGGGGAATCGAGCCTCCAACTGGGGTCCTTAGGCTTCACAGGCAAGTGCTTAACTGCTAAACCATCTCTCCAGCCAAAAAAATACTTTTTATTTTAATTAACTTATTTGACAGAGAAAGGGAGAGAAGAGAGAGAGAGAGAATGGGTTTGCCAGGGCCTCTAGCCACTGCAAACAAACTCCAGAGGCGTGCACCCCCTTGTGCATCTGGCTAACGTGGGTCCTGGGAAATCGAATCTGGGTCCTTTGGCTTTGTAGGCAAACACCTTAACCGCTAAGCCATCCCTCCAGCCCTTGCTTCTGCTTTTTAAAAAATAGGTTATCATGTAGTCCAAATAGGTCTAGAGCTCACTATAAGCCCAAGGCTGGCCTTCAACTCCTGATCCTCCTGTTTCTACATCTCCAGTGCTGGAGTGACAGGTGTGTGCCACCACAGCCAGCTCTTGCTTCTGTTCTTGCCAGTCTATAACCTAACAGCAGCCAGAAAGAGCTTTAAGCAGGGCACGGAGGCTCATGCCTGTAGCCCCAGCACTCGGGAGTCTGAGGAAGGAGACATGCTGTGAGCTCCCGACCAGCCCGGGCTGTAGCGTGAGTTCCAGGTCAACCGGAACTAGAGTGAGACCCTGTCTCAAAACAAACAACAAAATGAGCTGTCAAAATAAAAATAAGGAGCCGGGCGTGGTGGCGCACACCTTTAATCCCAGCACTCGGGAGGCAGAGGTAGGAGGATCTCCGTGAGTTCGAGGCCACCCTGAGACTCCATAGTGAATTCCAGGTCAGCCTGGGCTAGAGTGAGACCCTACCTCAAAAAAAAAAAAAAAAATGAATGAATAAATAAGGAATTGTATTTGCCTGCGTGAAATTCTCTAATGACTTCTTAATGCACTTAGAATCAAGTCCCAAGTCCCTCCTCTGAGTGAAAGCCCTGTCTCACACTGCTGCTCTGTGTGACCTCATGTCTTGGCTTTCTCCGACTCATGTGTGCCATGCCCAGTCCAGCTGGTTTCTGCCTCAGGACCTTTGTACTTGCTGTTCTTGGTTCACAGAGCATACTTTTACCTTTAAGAACATAAAGAAAGGAAATCGACTTGGTGAGTCATTCAGACCTGTCCGAGGCATTATTTTGCACTGGGCAATTGCTATAATGGAAAGCATGACCTCAAGTTCACCAGACATTCCAACTGTTCAAGAGAGAAGTCCGAAATCTGAATTTTTTTAAAGATTATTTTATTTTATTTATTTATTAGAAACAGAGAGGGAGAAAGAGAGGGAGAGATAGAGGGAGAATGGGTGTGCCAGGGCCTCTAGCCACTGCAAACAAACTCCAGATGCATGCGCCACTATGTACATCTGGCTTACGTGGGACCTGGAGAATCAAACATGGGTCCTTAGGCTTCACAGGCAAACACCTTGACCGCTAAGCCATCTCTCCAGCCCAGAAATGTGAATTTTTATATCAACTTTCCAAATTTCAAGGAGCTATAGTCCTAATTTGTATTTGTGCATGGGTGTGTGTGTGTGTCTTTCAAGAAGCTATAATCCTAGTTTCATACAATTATATCAAACTAGGTACTCAGGCTAGGACTTTGTATCAAACCAGGCATAAGCCAAATAGAAGCAAATAGCAATTGTATCAGACTAGGACTATATCTGCTAAATACAACATAAAGCCCCGAATAACATTAGCATAAAATAGTAATGTTTCCCTCTGTAAAGAAGATTGAGAGCTAATCCAATAGGCCCCAGATCAGAGATCCAGGTTCCTTCCAGCTTTTTGCTCCGTCATTCTTAACGTGTGACACTGATCTTCATGACCCAGTATGGCCTCCTGAGATCTAGCATCCAAGTTCCAAGCAGCAGAATGCAGGTCTGGATGTTAGGAAAAGGGATACACATAATTCTTATTCGATAGTGAGAATTCTCTTAAGCAATGGGTGGGAAGGTCTGGCCCTTACATACTGAATGTTATTTACTTACAATGAAGCCACTGTTCGCTTGCCTTTTTTCTCTGCCATGAATCAATTTATAGAAAATTCCGCCTGGATTAAACTGAGTACTCCAAATAATCATATCTCTTTGATAATATACATCCATCCCTGTTATCCTTGAATTATGTTCAATATGAGAAATTTGTTGATGATTGCCACTGTAGTTGAATGGATATATAAAACCCAGGATATTAGTGTCATTAGCAATGTAGAGTACTTGATCTTCAGAGCCTGGAGATTATTACATAAAATACAAAAACAAAGTAAATTTCAACTAAAAAAAGAAAAAAGAAAAGGGGATACAGAGGCTGGAGAGATAGCTTAGTGGTTAAGGCAGTTGTCTGAGAAGCCTAAGGACCCAGGTTCAATCCCCAGTACCCACATAAACCAGATGCACAAGGTGGCACATGCATCTGGAGTTTATTTGCAGTGGCTGGAGGCCCTGGCATGCCCTTCTTTCTCTCTCGCTTCTCTCTGTCAAATAAATAAAATAAAATAAATTTTAAAAGGAACACAAGGGCTAGAGAGATGGCACAGTAGATAATGGTGCTTGCTCTGCAAGCCTGCTGACCAGAATTCGAATCCCCAGCACTCACATAAAGCCACTTGCAGGCCAGACATGTTTGTAGCAGCAAGACATCCTATCTCAAAGAAGGTGGAACACAGATAATGCCTCTAACCTCCACACACGTGCCTGTGTACACTCAAGCATGCATACAGACAATATTATACTAGTTTGTCATATAAAATTGATTCCAGCTGGGCGTGGTGGCACACGCCTTTAATCCCAGCACTCGGGAGGCAGAGGTAGGAGGATCACTATGAGTTCGAGGCCACCCTGAGACTACATAGTGAATTCCAGGTCAGCCTGAGCTAGAGTGAGACTCTACCTCAAAAAACAAAACAAACAAACAAACAAAAAATGTTCTTGGACTTCCGGCCAAGATGGCGACCGCCTAGATGCGCTGCAAATCCCGGGGAAAGAAAGATAGATGTAGATCCTAAGGAGAGAGCCACCCCATCATACCTCAAAAGGGCCCCGGCTGAAACTAAGAAAAATTGGAGAAACAAGCAAGGGGGCTGTTTTCCTGATGAACCGGATACCAGCACAAGGGGGAAGGAGATCAGCACAGAGAAAAATCAACTATCAAATCAGAGAGCCAGAGCCTCAGAGGCCCCCAACACCTCATCACTGAAGCAGACCAAAAATGAACCCAACATGGCTCAGGGAAATTTTGCGGAAGAGGGGGCGGAAAGAATGTCAGAGTCACATGTTGGGTCATGAGATGCAGAGACATTTAGCTTATCCATAACTGTGGGCTAACTCCACAATGCATGACCCGTATACCTCAACAAGGAGGGGCCAAGGGGAGGGGGTAGGTCACGGATGAGCCTAATAATGGTACCAAACTGACTGTAAATAAATAAATAAATAAATAAGTAATAATAAAATTAAAAACAACAACAACAACAACAAAAACGTTCTTGTTGTACATACCTGTAATCCCAGCATTAGGAAGTAAGTAGAGGGAAGAGGATCAGGAATTCAGGCCAGTTTTGGCTACATAGTGAGTATGTGGCCAGCCTAGACAACGTGAGATTCTGTCTATAAAAAAAAAAAAATTTCTTGGGCTGGGTAAATGGCTTAGTGGTTAAGAGGTTTGTCCGCGAAGCCTAGGGGACCCTGATTCAATTCCCCAGGGCCCATGTAAGCCAGATGCACAAGGGGCACATGAGTTTGGAGTTGTTTGCAGTGGCTGGAGGCCCTGGCTCACCCATTCTCTCTTTATGCCTCTTCCCCTCCCCCTTCTCTCAAACAAACAAATAAGTAAATAAAATAAAGGCATGAGCCACCATTTCTGCCTTAAAAAAAAAAAAAAGTTCTTGAGCTGAGCATAGTGGTGTTGCTCATAATCCCAGATTCTCAGGAAGCCCAGGGGAAAAGATCATTTGAGCCTAGGAATCAGAGACTAGTCTGGATGCTACAGAGCATTTTCAAAAGCATTTTAAGAGGGCCCTTTAATAGAATGCGATGAGTTTTTTAAAATAGAATTTCTTCTTTGTTTGTTTGACTTTTCTTGCAGTGCAGCGGATGGCACCCAGGGCCGTGGGCGCTAGGCCAGAGCTTTACTAGTGAGCTTTGCCCTGGCCCTTGCCATCTGTCTCCCTTAGGTGCAGGTGGTTCCCCATCTCAACATCCCCAGCAGCTGGGACCTGTAGCTACCACTGTGTCTGGCTCTAAATGTAATCAGTACTTCTAAGCCTGTAATGGTATATATGACCGTATGTATGTGTTTATTTGTTTATTTAAATGTATATTTGGAGAGAGACAGAAAGAGAGAGAGAACGGGTGCACCTCTTGCTGCTGCTATGAATGAACTTTAGATGATGGGTCACTTTGTGCATCTGGTTTTACATGGGTACTGGGGAATCAAACCCAGGCTAGCAGGCTCTGCAAGCAATCGCTTTAAGGACCGAGCCATCTCCCCAGCCCAATCTGTGATGCAACATTGTAGTTTTCAAAACTTGAGAAACTAGGGAGTATCTTTTATTTTTTTTGTTTGTTTGCTTTTCAAGGTAGGATCTCTAGCCCAGGCTGATCTGGAATTAGTCTCAGACTGGCCTTGAACTCACAGCGATCCTCCTAGTTTGGCCTCCCGAGTGCTGGCATTAAAGGCATATGCCACCACTCCTAGCTCCTGTGTCTTTATGGAAGTTTAATTCCCTCCCCGCATACCCCCCCCCCCACCCCGTCACAAAGCCCAGCACTTCAATCCCATATGAGGACCACAAACTAGTAAGCGGGGAGAGTAGTAAGAGAAGACTGGTGAGTGGTGGTGAAGGACAAACGAAATGCATTGAGAGCCATTGGTGGAGGTGGGGGGGGGGGCACGGGTGTGGGTCGGGAAGTTGCTGGAGTTGCAGTCCTAGAACCATGGGCAGGACAGACAGAAGTTGGTGGACAGAAAAGAAGCAAAACATTATCTTTTCTTTGGGCTAGCAACCTGAGCATTCTTTCATTTAATGCCAAACCCTTTAGTGGGGTAAGAGGAGGGATGACTGGAGCGCTTACTTCTTCCTTCTGTCCGAGGTCAGAATTAGAGGTGGGAGAGGACACCTTCTGCTTACAAATATGGAGTTTTAGGAAAAGGGGGAGGGGCAGGGAACTGGGTGAGTGGATGGTAGATTGTAGCACTGCCAGTCCAGAAATAAGACATGTGGCCCTGAATTAGGGGTTAGGGGAGCCAGGAAAAAAAGAGAGAGAGGGAGAGAGAACCACAGCTGGGGCTTTCATGGCTATGCCCTCGAGGCATGGCGACGTGCCCAGCGGAGGGGAGAGGCCTTGGGTAGTGTGGCTGTTCTCATGGCCAGGTGGTAGGAGGGGGGGGGGGAATAGGTAGAGCTCCAAGACTAATACCTTCCTAATCTACTTGATTCTTTTTTTAATTTGTATTCATTTTTATTTATTTATTTATTTGAGAGTGACAGAGAGAGAAAGAGGCAGATAGAGAGAGAGAGAGAGAGAAAGGGCGCACCAGGTCCTCCAGCCACTGCAAATGAACTCCAGACGCGTGCGCCCCCTTGTGCATCTGGCTTACGTGGGTCCTGGGGAATCGAGCCTCGAACCGGGGTCCTTAGGCTTCACAGGCAAGCGCTTAACCGCTAAGCCATCTCTCCAGCCCATTAATTCTTTTTAAATATATTTTTTAAATCTATTTTTGAGAGAGAAATGAGGAGAGACAGAACGGGCGCGCCAGGGCCTCCAGTCACTGCAAACGAACTCCAGACACAGGCGCCACCTTATGCATCTGGATTATTTGGGTCCTGGAGAATCGAACCTGGGTGTTTTGTCTTTGCAGGCAAGCGCCTTAACTACTAAGCCATCTCTTCAGCCTTCCTACTTGATTCTTATTGTTTACCTCAATAAGATGGTTGCCTGAAACCAAGCCACGTTTTGTTTCTAGACTGAATGGAATCTGCAGACAGGCAGGCAGCAGGATGAGCAGGGTCCCTGTGGCAGATTGTGCAATTTGTACCCTGTGCAGATAACATCAGGTTGAGGAAGCAGGAGAAACGGGAGCGCCAGCCCGAGCTCTGCTCAGCGAGCTGTGGGCCCACCCCAACTGCCATTTGCGCCCATAAAAGGCTCAGGGTCTGCCGTCACAAAGATGTTGTAGAGTGGTACCTTCCCTAAACCCCAATCAAAATGAGATTCTACCCCAAGGATTGGACTTGAAGATCTGTCCATCTGTTGAGAAATCTCTGTGGACTGGAGTCCTTTTAAGTGCTTTCAATGTTCAAAGCCTCTTTCAAGAAGCAACCCAGCATTATATTTTATTAATTATGTACCTAGGGTGCTAGTTCTTTTTTTTTAATATTTTATTTATTTATTTATTTATTTGAGAGAGAGAGAGAGGCAGGTAGAGAATGGGTGTGCCAGGACCTCTAGCCACTTCAAACTAACTTCAGATGCAAGTGCCACCTTGTGCACCTGGTTTACGTGGGTATTGGGGAATCAAACCTGGGTCCTAAGGCTTCTCAGGCAAACTCCTTAACTGTTAAGACATCTTTCTAGCACTAAGGTAGTTCTTTATAGATTACTTTTGCTTACTCTCTTTCTTATCCATCCATCAGAAAAATCTTAGACTAAGTATAAAACCTAGTTGAACAATTTTTCCTGGTTTTAGAAAAAGACATTAGAAGCTGCCTATGTAGATAACAAGAGTCAAATAATTCCACATACTTGCTTAGCCAAAACCTATTTTAAGGACTTTAAAGACACATAACCCATCAATAATTCTGGGATTTCTCCAGGTGTCTTCACAGTATCCATTCAGCTTTCTTGGTAGATGTAACAGTGATGGGAGGCGCTATGCTGTCACCAGTGATCCTGCTCAACTACGGACTGATGTCGTGTGTTAACGCTATCAGTGGGCTAGGCAAGATGTGCCCACTGATGTAACAGTTTAGATGCAAACAACTACTTTCCAATTGGATCTGTGACCTACTCCAGGGGGTGCTCATGTATGATACCTTGGGCCAAGGCACAAACGTACTATTGTTTTGGCAAATGAATGTGATAAGTCTGCCGTTACCTTCTAAGCATTTGTGTGTATAACCATAGATTATCACTGATGTTAGCCTTGGTCAGGGAAGCTTCTTAGCAGCGGGCAGCAGTTACTGTGGAAACTGGTAATTAGCCCAACTGCTGAGGGTAAGTGATTATTGCTGTGGCCCAATGGCTCAGACCTCCGTGGAAGAAAATAGTCATTCATCTCTTATCACCCTTCCAAGGCTCAGTGAACATTTGCAGAAGAAGGGATGGAAAGAATATACGAGCCAGAGGTAGGGATGAACACTTTTTCCTGAGTTAGATGTAACTGTTATTATCTTTTTTTTATTTTAGAGTGAGAGAGTGTGAAAGACAGAATTGGCATGCCAGGGCCTCAGCCACTGCAATCGAACTCCAGATACTTGTGCCACCTAGTGGGCATGTGTGACCTTGCGCTTGCCTCACCTTTGTACATCTGGCTTATGTGGGATCTGGAGAGTCGAACATGGGTCCTTAGGCTTCGCAGGCAAGCATCTTAACCGTTAAGCCATCTCTCCAGCCAGAGCAGCTGTGATTGCATATACAGATCCTCAGGCGATCAGGCCATTAACATTTCCTTGTACAGTGAGGGGCATGTTCAACAGACTTGAGATTCATGAGGCTCACAAGGCCTCTCCTCTCCTCCAAGATATATACATGCCAAGCAATTGTCTGCGAACTTTTGGTAGTACAGCTGCCCATAAGTTGTCCATGGACTCTTCACCGGTGTGGTGGTTTGATCCAGGTGTCCCCCACAGACTTAGGTGTTCTGAATGCTAGGTTTCCAGCTGATGGAGATTGGGGAATTAACACCTCCAGGAGGCAGTGTGTTGTTGGGGGCGGGCTTATGGGTGTTACAGCCAGTTTCCTCTTGCCAGTGTTTGGCACACCCTCCTGTTCCTGTTGTCCACCTGATGTTGGCCAGGAGGTGGTGTCCACCCTCTGCTCATGCCATCATTTTCCCCTGCCATCATGGAGCTTTCCCCTCGAGCCTGTAAGCCAAAATCAACCTCTTTATCCCACAGCTGCTCTTGGTCGGGTGGTTTCTCCCAGTAATGCGAACCTGATTGCGAGGCTGGTGTGGCTTTCTATCAGTTGTCTACACCATGGGTAGGACTCAGGGAACTTCCATGTTTTTGTTGTTTATTTTTATTTGTTTATTTCAGAGCAACAGAGAGAGAAGAGAGAGGCAGAGAAGCAGATATATAGAGAATGGGCGCGCCAGGGCCTCCAGCCACTGCAAACAAACTCCAGACGTGTGCACCCCCTTCTGCATCTGGCTTATGTGGGTCCTGGGGAATCAAGCCTTGAACCGAGGTCTTTAGGCTTCACAGGCAAGAGCTTAACCACAAAGCCATCTCCCCAGCCCAATCTTCCATGTTTTTAGTCAACGATGCTCCTGTAAGTAACTCCCCCAAACCTCACTAGTTTACCAAGCCAGACTTGGACAGTCGTTTCTTTGGTTTGTTGGTGTCCTCTCTATCTGGGATGAATAGACACTTCTTACCTTCTTCCTGGGAAAAGAACCACAGTAATGGAAGGACATGGTAAAGAAAAGTTGCTTACCTCATAGCAGCCAGAAAGCAGAGGAGAGAAATGGTCCAGGGTTGAGATAAATGCTAAAAAGCATGACCCCAGTCATCAGTGTCCTGTAACCAGGGCTCACCCATCATTAGCCCACTCAGAACTGTAAGGTTTTTTTGTTTGGAGAGAGAGGAGAGAAGAGAATTGAGCAAGGGCCTCAGCCACTGCAGTCAAACTCCAGATGCTTGCGTCACCTAATGGGCACGTGCAACCTTGTGTTTGCCTCACCTTTGTGTGTCTGGCTTATGTGGGATCTGGAGAGTCAAGCATGGGTTCTTTAGGCTTCGCAGGCAAGCACCTTAACTGCTAAGCCATCTCTCCAGCCCAGAACTATAAGTTTTATCAATGGATGAACTCATTGATAGGCCTTATGATTCAATCACCTCTCAAAAACACACATCAGCTGGCAACCAAGCTTTTAACGAATAAGCCTTTGGTGGACATTTTAAAATTATATCCATAATAGGAACTCTAGCAATAACCACTTACTGAATTAAAAAAATACAATACAAAACACAACTTTATGGAGACAAAAAAAATCTATGCTCACAGAGAACAAATGCTTGTGTGAAGGATGAATTACAACCTGGAGTCTTACCAAAAACAAAGGCTACTTTCAAGCATACTGTTAACAGTCACTAGCTATCCAGGGAATGCTGTCCTGAGGTAGTTTAGTATCATTTTCTTCAAATTTGATGGTTATATATATCTACCCAACTATACTATAGGAAAATGAAGACTTTCTACTTCCAAGCTATTCCTGGGCCATCTGGGTGAGAAATTAGCAGAAATACCTGGCCTTCTCCCTTTAGCACATGGAGAATGTTCCCTAGCACAAAACCCAGTGCTGCCTCCACTACTACAGGCATGCGCAGCACAGTCCTCAACTAGGCTCCCACCTCACACCGAATTACTTTGTCCTGAGTCCCTAGTTCCTAACTTCCTCTTCCTTCTTTACCTAGAAATGTCATGTTTGGGCAGGGAAGAAAAAGAAGAAAGAGATAGGGAACAGTGTGCAAGGGACAAGGACAAGGACAAGCAGGGAATGGCAACAGGGTTCCCTCACAGAGAATGCTCCTTACTTTACTTCAAAGTACAAGACCCACGTTGACAGTGCGACATGATGCTGTCATCTACAAGTGTGCTGGCCTGCATCCACTGCTCTCCTGGGATGCACGCAGCACGAGAGCCACAGGCTGGCTGTGCTGCTTGGTCTCAAGAGCATTCAGCCACGTCCTCAGTTGAGCTTAGGTTTAAGTCGCACTCTAAAGCAAAATGCAAATTTCCACTAAATTATTTAAAATTATGCATTCCATTTGCATGGGAATTAAGACCAAACTGCACTATGCTTTGCATTTTCAATGTAGAAAGAGTTCTGTTCCTGAATCCTGGTCCCGAGGATGGCAAATAATGATAAATGAAATGAATATGTCATTTATTTGAATACACAGAGCAACAGATTAATCTCAATTAAGTGGTATTTGACTAATGGGAGAGAAAAAATGCGACATCAGAATTAACATATGAGGTTCAGGATGTGTTCTGGTATGCTATGGTACTTATTTATTTATTTTTATTTATTTATTTGAGAGCAACAGACAGAGAGAGAAAGAGGCAGATAGGTAGAGAGAGAATGGGCGTGCCAGGGCCTCCAGCCACTGAAAACGAACTCCAAATGCATGTGCCCCCTTGTGCATCTGGCTAATGTGGGTCCTGGGGAATCGAGCCTCGAACTGGGGTCCTTAGGCTTCATAGGCAAGTGCTTAACCGCTAAGCCATCTCTCCAGCCCGGTATGCTATGGTATTTAAAGATAAGGGCTGGAGAGATGGCTCAGTGGTTAAGGCACTTGTCTGCAAAACCTAAGGAATGAGGTTTGATTCTCTAGGTCCCACATAAGCAAGATGCACATGGTGGTGCACGTGTCTGGAGTTTGTTTGCAGTGGCTAGAGGCCTTGGTGTGCCCATTTTCTTTCTCCTTCCCTCTGTGTTTAATAAATAATTTTTTCTTGTTTTCTGGGGGGATAGGGTCTTGCTCTAGCTCAGGTTGACCTGGAATTCACTATGTAGTCTCAGGGTGGCTTCCTCTTACCTCTGCCTCCCAAGTGTAAGGATTAAAGATGTGCACCACCATGCACAGCTCTAATAAATAAATTTTTAAAAATTAAAAAAAATAAAGTTAAGATTATAAGGACTAGAAATGCAGCTCAGTGTACCATGCTCGCCTAGCATTTATGAGACCCTGGCTGGGTTCAATCCCTACCATTAAAAGACAAGTAAATAGATGAATAATAATTATAGGTTTAAAAATTGATTTAGATTAAAAAGAATCCCAAGGGGCTAGAGAGATGCCTTAGTGCTTAAGGAATTTGCCTACAAAGCCAAAGGACCCAGGTTTGATTCCACAGAACCCATGTAAGCCAGATGCACAAGGTGGTGCACGTGTCTGGAGTTCATTTGCAGTGGCTGGAGGCCCTGTTGTACCCAGTCTCTCTCTCTCTCTCAAATAAATTAATTAATTAAATTGAAAAATAAAAGAATCTCAACCAAACAGCTCTGCTCACAACTCCAGGGGATGGAGGTAGGGGACATATCTATAGACTGTGGGTTTAACAGAGCCCTAAGTAACCGTGAGGCTCTTTTCCCAGAGCAAAGGACATGCAGGTAGGAAACTTCACTATGTAGAGTATAGGACATGTGCATTAAAGGAGTAACTTAGCACCCCACTAGTGAGCACCTTCTCCCCAAGTTTTTTTCCCCTGAGGCAGTCTCACACTAGCCTAGGCTGACCTGGAAATCACTCTGTTGTCCAAGAATGGTGATCCTCCTACCTCAGCCTCCTGAGTGCTGGGACCAAAGGTGTGCTCCCACATACCCAGCCCTGGGTTGTTTTTTTAACCCTTTTCTTTTTTGCTGGGCATTGAAGGCAGAGCTTTGTGTACTTCAGGCAAGTTCCCTATCACGGGGCCACATTCCCAGCTCCAGACAACGTTGTGCTGGTTAACGTGGAGGTTTTCCTGTTGCTCGGGTTATAGCCTTATTGTTCAAGTATTAATTTTTTTCATAGAAAGAAAATTCATTTCAAAGTGACTTAACTGGGTATTTTCTTTACACAAACTAGTTTAAGTGTCAGCTTTATTGCTAGATCTGAAGAGATTTGTTCTATTAGTTGAAACTCAGAGAACCTCAGACTCAGGGTGATGCGGTAACTATCAATGACTGAGGCTTGAGTACCATGTGACCCAGAGAATGTCTGCTCAAGAAGGCTTCTTATGCCTAAATAGAAAAATATTTTATTTCCCAATGCTTTCAGTACAAATGTCAAAAGAGAATTCAGTAAAGGAGGTTTCCAAACTTCCCGCTAGGCTGATTTGTGGGCAGATGAGTAGCAGCGACTACTGATGATTTTAGAACTAGAGATCTTGGTATTAATACATGAGGCATAAACTGCCTCCAACAAATATTTCCCCCTAAAAACACAGGTGTGAAAGTATCCCTCAATGTTTATTTCAAAGGCAATTCTGTGTTATTGGCATGTGACATTTATTGACCACCTACTTACGTACCCTGTGTTATACAGCCTAGCCCACTGGTCCCTGGTGAGTTGTCCCAGCCACACGGGTGATCCTGTCTCTTCCGTGGGGTAGGTGTGTGTGTGAGGCTGTCCGTAGTCTTGTTAGCATGCTCGTGAAGCAGCGTGGAGAAGTCAGCTGGTTTGTGGGCACGGCGGGAAACAGCTGGGAGGCCAGGTCCACCAGGGGTGGCTTCTTCGAAGCCATTCCGAAGCCTCATCTCCTCGGAGTACCGCTGTGTGCCTTCGTAGAAGGCTTTTCCACGCAAAAGAGGGACAGAGAATTTCAGCCGGTCCCACAGAAGGGGTCTGTCCTTTGGTCTCCAGCTTCATGTCTGAGAAGTCAAACCTGCCATCTGGCTTGCATCCTTCGCAACGTGGGGTTATCTTAAAACAGAAATGGCAGGAATGCTTTCCTGTGCTTTGGGTAGGAGATAAACTTGCTTTTGTAGAAATTGTGGCTGAGGAGAGCAGACAGGGCCTGGCTGAAGAAGACGTACGTGACCACCAGCCACCAAGTCACGTTGTGGAACCCAAAGGTGGCAGCCATGGAAAGGTAGATCAAGAGCTCCGCCAGGTAGTTAGGGGCGGAGACGTACTCAAACCAGTCTCCGAAAGGGATCCTGTGGTCGCAGTGAATGACCACCCCTGAAAAGGACGACAGGACGAAGACTTGAACAGGAAGCTCTTCCACGTCACCTCCCAAATCCCTGACAGAAACCCTCGCTGAGAAAGAGTGTCACATACCCACATGCAGACCACTGTCCTGTCACACCCCCACTGTGCATCAACTATGTATCAAAATCAAAATGACACTTGCTCAGGTGACACTCAGTGCCCATAAGCATGTGACAGCTCAGACTTGAGAGTCAGGCTTCATGAGTTCACATCCTGACTTGCCCACCTGCTAGCTATGTGACTGCAGGTAGACTGTTTAATCTCATTGTGCTTTAATTTCCTCCTCTGTAAAATGAGAACTAGATTACGTTCATCCTACTGGGAACTGTGAGGCTATATATGGAAAGCACTTAGGGCCTGGCCCAAATAACTGATAAACATTAAATACTTTTCCATTTTTAACATTTCAGGTAGCCTAATGGAACCTGTACCTGTGACACAGTCTGTCCAAGATAACTGGAGGGCTGGGTTTCTTTGCCCTGGCTAGACTCACACTACTCCACGGGAAGGCAAGCCCTCCCATGCTCATCAGAACTGCTGTGCAGTGCTGCCCCAGCTATGGGGGACAGAATCAGAAATTTCCAGTTATGTGGGACAAGGAGAACCCCCTCTTCATTTAGGATCAAGGCTCAGAGAGGCATCCTGTCAAAAGTGAGTGTTTGATTCATCTAGGGCAGGAAGGATGGGGTGACGAGGTGCAGAAATCCAACCTCTGAGGGCTAAAACCCAGCCACAGGGGCTCAGGAAATGCCCTCACCTTTTTTGTTTCTCCTGAGATTGCTGAGAATGACATGGCACTTGTACTGATGGGCCGACGACCAGATGAACATCATCATTCCAAGGATGTGGAACCACCGGGCTTGCATCAGTAGATTCTTCCCTATGACGTAGACTACGGAAACGAGAGTTATGCTATTAGTCAGTTCTGCCAAATGTCAGTGAGGAATCAAGTAATCATATTGTCCTCGCATGTTTCTTAGTCATGACAGTGCCTGTAGTCATCAGCAGAGCGTCTAAATCAATACTCTGGAATCTTCTTCAAACGACTAAGGCACAAACTCCGGCCCATCAACTTGTGTGATTATTGTATAGTAAGACTGCTTTGTGTGCCTATTAATGTGCCCCATTTTAGGTTTTCTTGTTCACATTTTTCTGTCAGGAAAATACTTTCTATATTTATTTAGTTGAGAGAGAAAGAGAGGAGAGAGAGAGAGAGAGAGAGAGAGAGAGAGAGAGAATGAGGCACAGAGAGACAGACAGAATGGGCATACCAAGGCTTCCAGTCACTGTAAATGAACTCCAGATGCATGCTCCACCTAGTGCATCTGGCTTTATGTAGGTTCTAGAGAATCGAACCTGGGTCCTTTGGCTTTGCCAGCAAGCACCTTAACCGCTAAGCCATCTCTCCAGCCCTATATGTATTTTTTAAATATTTTATTTATTTTCAATGGGAGGGAGGGAGGGAAAGAGGAAGGAATAGAGGGAGAGAGAGTGAAAAAGAATGGGTATGCCAGGACTTCTAGCCACTGTAAATGGACTCTAGATGCTTGTACCATTTTGTGCATCTGGCTTTACATGGGTACTAGGGAATCAAACCTGGGTTCTTAGACTTTGCAGGTAAGCACCCTAACCACTTGGAAATCTCTCTAGCCCTCCAATTTTTTTTTTTTTCTTTCTTTCTTTCTTTTTTTTTTTTTGAGGAAGGGTTTCACACTAGTCAAGGCTGACATGAAATTCACTCTGTAGCTCAGGTTGGCCTTGAACTCACAGTGATCTCCATACCTCAGCCTCACAAGTGCTAGGATTAAAGGCATATACCACCACCCCAGGCTGGAAAATATTTTCTAGAGAAACTTCCTTCTAAGCTGCCATCCAGAGTCGTGGATATACAAAGTTGAGCTAAGCCAGGCATGATAACACAAGCCTGTTTTCTTGGCACTTGGGAAGTAGAGTCAAGAGGATCAGGAGTTCAAGGCCAGCATGGGCTATATGACGCCTTGTCTCAAAAACAAGGAAGAGAGAGAGAAAGAAAGAGAGGAGAGAGATAAAGAAAAAAGAAAATAAAAAACAAAAAAAAAAAAGAAGAAGAAAGAAAAACAGACAGATAGAGAAGAAAGAGAGAGGCCAGGTGGGGTGGCACTCACCTTTAATCCTAACAGCACTTGGAAAGCAGAGGTAGGAGGATTGATGTGAGTTCAAGGCCAGCCTGTGAGAACCTACCTCAAAAAAAAAAAAAAAAAAACAACAACAACAAAAAAAAAAAAACTAGCTAACTCTGGCAAGTGGAGAGAACCTCTGAGGTAAAGGGTGATGGCTCTTCAGAAGACAGGTATGAGGCTAGCAATTTAGCAGATTGAAAGCTAGGGTAACCAAGAATTCTGGAAAGTTCCTCTGGGTGGGGAACCAGGAATGGCACCTCCTACTGTGGTTCTGGCTGAACATCTGAATGCTACAGCGGGAAGATCCAGGAGGAGAGACTGATTTGATGAAGTTCAGAGGAACTCGATAGAGAGATTCTGGCAGAGTGGCCACAACCAATAAATAATTCAGGGATTGAGAAGATGGTCAATAAGTCCTACATTGAAAGCTTTTCTCTCCAGCCACAGGAGCCGTACTGTAGCATCACAGAGGACTTTAAGAGGCACTCTGACACTGAGATCAGACAAGCCAAGGCTCACCCACTGAGTGCTGAAAGTATCTATTTTGGTCTCAATCTACAAGCTTGCAGCATAGGACTTGGAGAAAACGAGCACAGGAAATACACAGTGTCTGGGCTAAAAGAGTCCATGGCTTTAAGGTCGAGTTAACCTCAGCACTAAGCACTCATTTCAGGGCTGGGGGTGGTGATAAAGTACTTGTTTGCTGTGCCAGTATGGGGAGGTGAGTTCAGAAACCCAGAACACACATAAACCCATAGTCATAGTATAGTGGCCCACCTACAAGTGACAGAAGGCAGAGACAAGGGATCCTTGAGGTGAGCTGGATAGCTAGATTAGCTGAATCAGAAAGCCCAGAAAGACCAAGTGAGAGGTCTTGTCTTTTTATAAAAATTTTTTTTGTGGGCTGGAGAGATGGCTTAGAGGTTAAGGTGCTTGCCTGTGAAGCCCAAAGGACCCCGGTTCGAGGCTTGATTCTCCAGGACCCACGTTAGCCAGATGCACAAGGTGGCACATGCATCTGGAGTTTGTTTGCAGTGGCTGGAGGCACTAATGCACCCATTCTCTCTCTCTCTGCCTCTTTCTCTGTCTGCAGCTCTCAAATAAATAAATAAAATAAAATAAAATAAGAATTTTGTGTGTGTGTATGTGTGAGAGAGAATTGGCACACCAGAGCCTCCAGCCCCTGCAATTGAAGTCCAGATGCGTGTGCTCCCTTGCACATGTGCAACCTTGCACATTTGCGTCACTGTGCATCTGGCTTATGTGGGATCTGCAGAGCCAAACATTGAGTCCTCAGGCTTCACAGGCAAGCACCCTAACCACTAAGCCATCTCTCCAGCCTGAGATCCTGTCTTAATAGATAAAGTGACGAGAGATTGAGGAAGACGCTGATGTCACCCTCTGGCCTTCACATGCACACATACACTCACCACACACACACATGAACACACATAAGCATGCATGCACATACCACACATATACACATGCAAAAGAATTACTTATTTCAATCACCCAAAATAATTGGTTCTTCATAACACACACATTGTTTTAATGAAACGTAGTCACATATGCTAACTAACTCCCTACCTCCGAAATAAAACAGAAATGTACTTCACTTCCTTGTCATAAAGGCTTTGCTTCCCTGTTCCTGGCTAGCGAGCACTTGGAAATCTTAAGCAATCTCCACTGACCACAGCACTCAGGCTTCTTCTTCTTGCAGGCTGCCTCTCATGAAGAAAGGCTTTGTTCTGAGGGGAGCCATCCCAAGAACTCATGGCAACAAAACAGTTCCCCTTTCCTCTTCAGACGGGGACTGCTCGCCTCAGGCGCACTTCTCCTTCTCCACGGTTTGAGCCTGCATGCTGACTTCCCTCCTCGTCCCCATGCACGGCAGCACGACCGGGCTCTGGGGAGGCCATTCCCTTCGCTGCCCTTTTCTCCTGCTCTTGGGTGCAGCCCTGCTTCCGGTTCAGTGCTCAGCAATACTCCCCGTCTCTCCAGGGCGAACCCCAGCAGGCCTCCCTGACATCATCATCCTTAACTGAGCCCCGGGATCACTTACACCATGTCACTGAAGGCATGACTGCTTAGGTTGGTGTTTTTTTTTTTTTCTTTCTTTTTTAACAATTGAGAATCACTCATTTTTTATTCTGTATTTTGAGAATGGTTAAATGTATTCATAAAAACCTTAAATTATTATGTTCTGAAACTTTGAGAAAAACCTTTATGTAACTAACAGTTAAATTGTTAATATAAGTGCAATAGTACAGAAAACATTAAGTGAAAATAATCTATAAAAATCACTTTCAGGCTGGGCGTGGTGGTGCACGCCTTTAATCCCAGCACTCGGGAGGCAGAGGTAGGAGGATCGCCATGAGATCAAGGTCACCCTGAGACTCCATAGTGAATTCCAGGTCAGCCTGGGCTAGAGTGAGACCCTACCTCGAAAAAACAAACAAACAAAATACCAACTTCAGGTCTGGAGAGATGGCTTAGCAGCTCAGGTGCTCTCCTGCAAACTCACCATTCTTGTCGTCCACGGGCACCTGGCTCAGTATCGTCAGGCCAACGAGGACGTAGTAGACAAGGCCAAAGCAGTACTGCACAACGTGGATGGCGGCGCCGGAGAAGACGCTGACGAAGAAACACTCGAAGAGGCGTCGCAGGCTGTGCAGCCACAGGCACAGCAGCACCAGGAACGCGGACAGCGCCAGCTCCCCTGCGCCTCAGAAGGGGACGGACAAGCTCAGCATCTCTCTGCGGCGTCACGCCCAGTTGTGGCTTAATACTACCACACGGAGTATTCCACAAGCCCAGAGCTGGAAAAGGGCTTGACAAATCATTCATACCTTCTTCCGTCTAGCAATAAGGACACGAGCCAAACGAAGGCCATGTGGTAAGTTAGTGACAGAGAGGGCGTGGGGGCCAGCACCCATCCCTGACTCCGCTTTAATAGTTAAGAGGTGCCATGGGCCTCACAGTGGAGGGCTGTGTGTTGACAGCCCAGGGGTCCGTGGGCCTCTGGTTCCTATGCCCACAGCCAGATACAAATGGGCAGGAAGAGTTATCAGAAGGTTCCTGAACCTTCACTTGACCATGATCCTACCTGGCAGGATCCCTAGAGCCATGGGTACCCACTAAGGCAGAGACAGAGGCAGGAATAGAAAGAGTTCTGCATTTCTTTTCATATTAAAAAAAAGGACAGGAGATGTAGCTTAGTGTTAAAATACTTGCCTAGCATGTGCAAGGCCTTGGGTTCCATCCCCGGCACTGCCAAAGAGAGAGAGAGAGAGAGAGAGAGAGAGATTGTACTGTTAGAGAACAGAAATCGCCCATATTTACCTTCCTATCTACCTTTCTCATCCCTCTGGTCCCAAAGAAGTCAGACAGAAAATTGATATGTATTTTTTTTTTTTTTTGAAGTAGGGTCTCACTCTAACTCAGGCTGACCTGGAATTCACTATGTAGTCTCAGGGTGGCCTCGGATTCATGGTGATCCTCCTACCTCTGCCTCCCGAGTGCTGGGATTAAAGGCGTGCGTCACCACACCCGGCTTTTTAGAAAATTGATTTTTAAGATAACATAAAACCTAGTATTTCTTCTTTTTGATGTGTGAACCACAAACACATGACAAAGAAATAGCTTATAGAATCTACAAAAGACCCCCCACCCACATAACAAGCACAGTTTAAGGACTGAAGTCTCACCAGCACCCCCTAGTGTCCCATTCAGGCACTACCCTGCCTTCCACAAGCCAGGGGGCAGGAGCCTGTTCTTTGACCAATACAGATTTACCTTGCTCTTTTTCTATTTTATTTTATTTTTTGTTTTGTTTTTTGAGGTACAGTCCTACTGTAGCTGACCTAGAATTCACTATATAGTCTCAGGCTGGCCTCGAACTCACAGCCATCCTCCTACCTCTGCTTCTAAAATGTTTTAAAGGCATGTGCCACCACTCCTGGCTTCTTTTTGTACTTTAAATAAATCAAACCTGACTTTTAGCTCTTTATAAACATGTTAAAACAAATAAATAAAACTCCTAAAAAGTAACCTTCCAAAAAAAGTAATCAAGTCAACAAGTGGAGAGTGACCATATATGTAGCACTTTACACTGAGGGTTACGCCCTTACCCCACCTCCTTTCTGTTTCTAACCTATTTTAAGACAGGGTCTCTTAAGTTCCCCAGGCTGGCCGGAACTCACTCCATAGCCCAGGCAGGCTTTGAACTTGGGATCCTCCTGCCTCAGCCTCCCGAGGACTAGGATTCCAGGCTAGAGCCACCAGGCCGCCATGTTAGGAACGAAGTGGGCCTCACTAAGGTGTCCCCCTCCCAAAGGGGCTTTGTGAGTGGCATCTTTTGCAACCAGCTCGCCCAGCTGGACACAAAAGGGATTGTTCTTAGGGAGGCAGTGGTTTGTCTGCTGAAACAAGAGGACACAGAACAAACTGTTTCTCCTCTGTCCCTCGCCCTCTGCCTGACCTTCACGGAGGCCACTTCACGGCTTCTGCCTTCAATTCCTTATGACTATTGTTGTTTTGAGATGGAGTCTTGCTATGGTCTTAACCTCTTGGATCCAAGCAACCCTCCTTCCTCAGCTCCCTGAATAGAGATGTGCAGCAGTGTATCTGGGTCCAACTATTTTAAAAACTGCCCTAGATGACCAGATTTTGGTGGCACACACCTACGACTGCAGAACTTGGAACGCTGAGGAGGACTGCAAGCTGGAGGCTAACCTGGGCTACATAGCAATGAGGACAGCCCGTCCTAGCAAGACCTTGTCTCCAAACACCAAAAAATGTCCCTCCCCCAAAGCCCAAAATATTTCACATGACCTTTATCTAGCAGTTAAAGGCTATTTTATAATGATCTGGTCCACAACTATTTACAATTTTATTATAAAATTAAAGCCTCACAGCAAACTAAGCCTTTTTAAATATTTACCAGAAAGTTATTAAAAAATCATTCGAGTGTGGTGGCACATGCCTTTAATTCCAGCACTCGGGAGGCAGAGGTAGGAGGATAGCTGTGAGTTCGAGGCCACCCTGAGACGACAAAGTGAATTCCAGGTCAGCCTGGGCTAGAGCGACACCCTACCTCGAAAAACCAAAAATGAAACTGCTTCTGAGTCCTGAGACACGAGTTTGGTTGGGGCTGTACGAATGGTAAATGTTTCAAGATGCACCTGACGGTTCCCAAAAGCTTTCCCAGCATGGGTGAGGAAGGCTTTTTACCAGCGGTATTAAAAGCCAGAGAAAGAACGGCTAGTCCTGAGCCGAGGACGGACTTGTGTGGGGCTCTGGGTGCCCTGAGCATGGGTCAGCGAGCCCGCGACCTCCCTGCCTTCCCCTCGGCCCGGGCCGGGTCACCTGGGGCGGGCGCGGCCCCCAGGCTGCGGAGCAGCGCGCCGAGCCAGCGCGGGAGGGGCGCGCCCAGGAAGAGCGCGCGCGCCAGCGCCGCCAGCAGCAGCCCGTTCCAGAGCGCCGACACCGCGTAGAAGTGCGCGAAGAACCTGCGGAGGCGGAGACAGCAGTTAGGCCGGGGTGAGCCGGCGAAGGTCGGGGTGCCCGCCCCCGCCCCCGCGGCAAGGAAGGCAGCTGCCCACCACTTTCCTACAGATACTGGGGCCCAGGGAACAGGCCAGACCTGCGGGGCGCAGTCGCGTTCTGTGCTCCGCCTTAACGTAACTCACAGTTCGGTGGAGAGTCGGAGGCGTCCTTCATAATGGGTCGGCAGAAAGAGAGGGGCAAGGGACACTGTTCTGGGGGGTGGTCAGGATGGCCTTTCTGGAAGGAACACTTGCCTACAGCAGATCATCTCTGCACACTATTACTTTCTACACAGAGGAAATGCATGTAGCGACACCGACATGGGTTCATGCTGGTGTGTACAGGGACCATGCAGGACATGCATGACCTAGGGGAAGAGGGGAAAAATACTGACTTTTGTAAAGGGGAACCGTGTAAGCACAGGGGTCATCTGAGGTCAGAGATGGTTTTTAAAAATCCCTCTGGGGCTGCAGAGATGGCTTAGCGGCTAAGGCACTTGCCTGCCAAGCCAAAGCACCCAGGTTTGATTCCCCAGGACCCTCGTAAGCCAGATGCACAAGGTGACACATGCATGTGGAGTTCGCCCATTCTCTCTCTCTCTGCCTTTCTTTCTCTCTCTCAAAATAGAAAACAAACTCCCTCCGGCTCATGGAGAAGTTCTGGAACTACACAGCAGCAACGGAGGCAGGAAAAGCCCTTGAACACTGCTCCAGACTGGTCACCATGGTAAATTTCATGTCGAGAATATCTAAACACCTAAAGAAAACATCTAAAAAGAGCATCATTCATTCATTTGTTTTTTAAATATCCCTACTGAGAGTGGGAAGATGGCTCAGCAGTTACAGGCACTTGCGTGCAAAGCCTGCTGGCCTTGTTCAGTCCTCGAGCCACCCCACATAAGCCAGTTGCAAAGAGTGGCACAAGCACCTGGCATTTGTTTGCAATGGCAAGAGAGCTCACTGCACAGTCCCGCCCACACACAAACGAATAAAGAAAATTAAATAATTAAAAATCCCCATTGACGACATAGAAAACACTTAAGGGATGCAGAGTGGGGCCTGGGAGAAAAGTTAAGATGTCAAAATGTCATCGACACAGCAATCCTTCCTGGACAAATGGAAAATGATGGCTCAGAGCGGTTAGGTCACATCTAAGGTCACATGCTAAATGGCAGTCACTGGCTCGGCACCCAGCTTGGATGACTCTGGAGTTTATAGCACATTGTTCCTCTCTTATGCATGCAGCCTAGGCTTGCTTGAACCTGTTTTTCTGACCTTACATTTCATGTAACCAATTCATGTCAAGCAAATCATTTGTGTTTTATGAGTTGCTGAGCCACACCTTGCTGTGTGCCTCGGTGTTTTTGATTCAAAGGCACATTAGGTTGTTTTTCCATTCCTATTTTTTTTTTTTTTTGTATTGTTTTTCAAGGTAGGGTCTTGCTCTAGCCCAGGCTGACCTGGAATTCACTATGTAGTCTCAGGCTGGCCTTGAACTCCCTGTGATCCTCCTACCTCTGCCTCCCAAGTGCTAGGATTAAAGGCGTGTGCCACCACGCCTGCCTGGCCTTACATTCCCATATTTTGATTTGTTTTCTGAATTTCCTTCAACAGGAAACACTTTCCAGTCTTCACAGCAAGTCACATGGCTTGCCGGCATTAAAAGGCACACCAGAGTCTCAGACCTGGGGAGATGGCTCAGCGGAGAAATCAAGCCTGAATACCCAAGTCCCATCCTCCCCAGACCCTTCATAGAGAAGATAGCTGGCGGGCGGCTGTCAGCAGAGACAGGAGAATTTCCCCAAGGCAAGCAGAAGGAAGAATGAAGTCACAATGGCAGAGCACACTCCAGAGGAAACCCTGACTCAAATGAGATGAAAAGGTGAGGAGGGACCCTAGAGTTGCCCTTTGTAACGTGACACACACACACACACACACACACACACACACACACCCATCCTGAAGTATCAAAGTAGTCTAAAATTGCCTCAGCATTCTGGATGAAGACAAACTCTTCCTTTCCCACCCTCAGCAGGCATCTCACTTTTTATTTATTTATTTACTTAGTTAGGTTTTCAAGGCAAGGTCTCACTGTAGCCCAGGCTGACCTGGTATTCACTATGTAGTCTCAGGGTGGCCTCGAATTCATGGCTATCCTCCTACCTCTGCTGGGATTAAAGGCGTGAGTCACCACGCATGGCTTGCATCTCACTTCTTTGAAGTGCTTTTTTCCACACCCTGGGGAGTGGGGACAAGGTGACCCTTACTGCCCAGCTCTTGACAGGGAACTCCTCGTAATCCTTTGGTTAACACCGCTGAGTTATTATCACGACTATGGCTGACTGCTCTAGGAACTTGGGGATACAGCAATAAGCATGCCCAACCCCTCCTGTGTGTGTGTGTGTGTGTGTGTGTGTGTGTATAATATCTTATTTATTTGAGAGAGAGAGAAAACGGGCATACCAGGGCAAACCAACTCCACATGCATACTTACGCATGTGGCTTTACGTGGGTACTGGGGAATCGAACCTAGGTACTTTGGCTTTACAGGCAAGCGCCTCAACAGCTAAGCCACCTCTCCGGCCCTAATATATACATTTTCTGACTGCTGGAACAGACCCAGGGCCCTGTTAGGGGAGCTTCAGGATTAATTGAAGAAGGGAACTAATATTTACTGAGACCTGCCCAGGTGCCTGGCCTTATGTGAAGTACTTGAATGCCGTTAGCACCTATGAGACCAGCAGGAACTCTTTCTCACACTCCCAGCTCTCATCCACATGAGTACCACCTTCTCTCGTCTGGACCAGCACAACAGCCTCCTACCCAGCCCTCCCCACGCAATGGCGTCATCCTTTTAAAAACATCAATCCCATGATGCTATGCTTCCCCTCTAAAGCTCTCAGCTCCGTGGTTCATGCAGGACCATGACTAGGTTGTCATGCTCACCCCACGAGCTTTGCTTGTGATGAAATAACAATGCTGGATGGCCTCAAAAGCACTTGTGGCCCACTGAAATGATTCTGCTTGTTCTCTTACATTTGTCTCCAAAGAGCCACGGGAAGCTCTGGGTGCAGGGCAGGCTCGCTGGCTGTGAACACTGGTCAGCTAGACATATGCGTGAGATGATAAGGGCTCATCCAAGTCACTCTTGGAGTAAGCTACTCATGTTCACCCACTGAACTGAACCTCCAACCTCCTGTCATTCATTCCAAACATTCTGGTGGTGAGAGGGGCTGGTTGAGGGCTGGGGAGATGGCTCAGGGGTTAAAGGTGCTTCCTTGAGAGGGCCTGGTTGTCCGTAGGCAGAAGCTTGGGATTCTATGAGAAACATGAAATGTAAATGCTGCCTGGAAAAGATTACAGACCCTTCTCAAAATGTCACTATGGGCATTAACTACATAGAGGTTACTGAGGAAAACAATTATACGGACATGCAGTTAATGCAACTACTAAAAGTCAGACTTATGTCATTGTAACATGTACATTTCTTAAGTACCAAGTAACAAGGTCTAGTGGTAAATAATGACAATGTTGGGCTGGAGAGATGGCTTAGTGGTTAAGGTGTTTGCCTGTGAAACCCAAGGACCTAGGTTCAATTCCCCAGTACCCACCTAAGCCAGCTGCCCAAGGTGGCACATGCACCTGGAGTTTGTTTGCAGTGGCTAAAGGCCTTGATGTGCCCATTCTCTCTATCTGCCTCTTTCTCTGTCGAACTAACTAAATAAATAAAATAAAGAAAACATAAAAAAAAGTAATGACAATGTTCTCATAGTGATGAAAACAGTAATGTCTTGAGGTACCAAAGCTAACATAAAGTTGCCCATGTTGCTGATTTACTGTGGTCTGTTGATTACATTCATCATAAAGGAAATGCTAACTTACAGCAAGAGGATGGTGAAAATAAAATGTGACTTGCTCTCGGTTCACAGACATGCTGAATCTGTTCGTGATGCCCCTGGACTCTGGCACAGAAAGCCTGGGTAGCTTTTATTTTTTTTTGCCTCCAGAGGCCAGTTCACTGGTAAGGTTTTCCTACCATGCGGAACCATTCTGATATTCTAGGAACAGAAGTGCTTCTGCATGCTACTTTAGCCAAAAGTTTGGTGACTCTTGGTCCAGGCCACCCATTTATTCAGACTTTCTGGGAGATCAAAGGAACACAAGAATGGAGCTGCACCTTAATTAAAACAAAATCTACTAGACAGGGGTAATGGAAACCAACATGCCAGGATCTGTATTAAGGTTTTCTTCTTGTTTCCTTAGGGGGGAAAAAAATAATTAGAAACAAAATTACCTAATACTACCTTATATGTAGAAATGTGACTTACAACTGCTTATTTGTAAGTGTAGAGATAATAGACTTCTTTTCAACCTTAAGAGTGTCATTAAGGCCAGGCATGGTGGCACACGCCTTTAATCCCAGCACTTGGGAGGCAGAGGTAAGAGGATTGCCATGAGTTCGAGGCCACCCTGAGACTCCATAGTGAATTCCAGGTCAGCCTGAACTAGAGTGAGACCCTACCTCGAAAAACCAAAAAAAAAAAAAAAAGTGTCATTAAATTTTGTACAAGAAAAAATAGTATAAGCATGCAGGCTACAATGATTAAGTAGTTTCAAATTTGAATTAACCAAGATATTATGAAGCGCTGCCCTCTGAGGATAAAGTCATTGTCATTCGATCTCTCAGGCATGCATGACTCAGCTTTGCAGGGTGCCAGATCTTCCCCAACAGTCATGCGGGAGGTTAAAAGTTTAGGATCTAAGTGGTGACACTTGCCTTTAATCCCAGCACTCGGGAGGCAGAGGTAGGAGGATCACCGTGAGTTCAATGCCACCCTGAGACGACATAGTGAATTCCAGATCAGCCTGAGCTACAGTGAGACCCTACCTCAAAAAAAAAAAAAAAAATTAATTAAATTCCAACACAACTTGCCTCAAGTTCCAGCATGCTACCTACTGGTCCTGTGCCGCAGGGTAAGTGGCAAGCCTGAGTCTCCGTATCTGTGACTGGGCAGTGACACGTCCCCCTCCCAGGTCTGTCGTGAGGACTAAATGAAGAAAAGCACACGGTGCTGGGAGTAGTCCGCACAGAATATGGACACTCAGTCTGTTGTTACTAGGAACAAAGGCGCCTGGAGCTCCTTGGACAGTAACTCCCCTCTTTTTTTCTCATTATAAAAGTGGTAAGCACACTGTCAATAGAGGGGCATTTAAAGGAAGCAACAGGCTGTCATCTCCAACCCAACTCTAGCTAACCTCTTTTCCTATAGAGACACAACATTTAATACAACAGTAATATGCGAATTGCAGTGCTTTTTTTTTTTTTTTTTTTTTTTCTGGAGACCTTGCCAGTTTTGGTTTGTTTTTTCTTTGTCTCAATAAAAGTGCCTTTTATTATTGGCCTCAAATTGTTGTCCCTTCTTTAATACTAAAAAAAAAATATTAATTAAATTTAGGGAAAACAATAGTAGCTGCCACCTCACAGCATTAAATACCATGGTAGGTTCTACTCTAGGATTCTGGATGAAGAAAAAGGTATCGACTGTTTCACAATACAGTAGAAATGACAAGAAGCCCAACGAGTGCCAACTGTGACCCAAAGAAATGAGTGCAGAAGGCCCCGTCCTCTCTTGTGTGTCACATGACGGCAGACTTGAGTAGAACCCCATCCAGAGACAGGCAAGAGCAGGGATTGGCTTGAGTGTGCTTTTAAAATTACTTTAATTACTTGTTTATTATTTATTTATTTACAAGCAGAGAAAGACACATAGAGGCAGAGAGAGAGAGAGAGAGTGCGAGAGAGACAGAGTGAGAGAGAGACAGAGAGAGAGAGAATGGGCACACCAGGGCCTCTAGCCATTGCAAACGACTTCAGATGCATGCTCCATTTTCTGCATCTGGCTTTATGTGAGTTCTAGGGAATTGAACCCAGGTTGTTAGGCTTTCCAGGCAAGCATCTTAACCGCCAAGCCATCGCTCTAGCCTATATATATATGTATTTTAAAGTATGATTTTGGGCATGGTGGCGCCTGCCTTTAATCCCAGCACTCAGGAGGCAGAAATAGGGGACTCTTCATGAGTTCGAAGCCACCCTGAGACTACATAGTGAATTCCAGGTCAGCATGGACTACAGTGAGACCCAACCTACCTGAAAAGCCAAAAATAAATAATTATAAAAAAAGAAAGAACAGAAAAAAGAAGTTTAAAAAGTATGATTTTATGAAATCAAACAGTATTTTGTACATGAATTCATCTTACTATAAAAACATTTTATGTACGGCTACAGAGAACCTAGTACAAACATATTAAATCACTTCAACATAGGAAATGGGTTATAATTTTAAAGTCCACTGGGTGTCCCATAAACTGGAAAATACTTGCTTTGTAGAAAACAGTAAACATAGCCAGGCATGGTGGCTCAGGCCTTTAATCGGGAGGCAGAGGTAGGAATTCACTATGTAGTCTCAGGGTGGCCTCAAATCCACGATGATCCTTTTACTTCTGCCTCCGGAGTGCTGGGATTAAAGGCTCTCTAAATGTGCTTCTTTAAAAAGAATTTTATTTATTTATTTGAGAGAGACAGAGAGAAAGAGGCCAGGAGAAAGAGACAGACAGAATGGGCACACCAGGGCCTCCAGCCACTGCAAATGAACTACAGACTTATGTACCACCTTGTGCATCCAACTTACATGGGTCCTGGAAAATCAAGCCTGGGTCCTATTGGCTTTGCAGGCAAGCTCCTTAACTTCTAAGCCATCTATCTCTCCAGCCCTTAAATGTGCTTTTTAATCCAGGGACACTAGAACCTTATTTATTTATTTTTTTTCCGAGGTAGGGTCTCACTGTAGCTCAGGCTGACCTGGAATTCACTGTGTAGTCTCAGGGTGGCCTCGAATTCATGGCGATCTTCCTACCTCTGCCTCCCAAGTGCTGGGATTAAAGGCGTGTACCACCATGCTGGGGCTAAGACCTTTTTTTAAAAGTCAGAAAGCAAAGTGCTATAAAGCAGAAAAGACACACTCTAATCAAACCTGATTAAAATAGTTCGGCAGGCAATTTTGTTTCTAATGGAGACTCTAAGGAGGCCTTCCCAGGGCCTATTCCTTTCCATTCACGTTTCAAAGTGATCTGCTTGTCCATTCTAAGTTAACACCTCATAGATCTTTCTCCCACTTTTAGACTCGTGGTTGGCTGACTCTTGACACGGAATTCAAAGGCTGGGGGAGGGGAGTGTTAATAAACCCTAATGGTCCTCCCAAATTCCGAACGAATGCTATTTGCATCCAGAGGATTTAACGTTTCACAACTTGGCTATGAACTCTGATCTCTGTTGCTTCTTTGGGATGGTGTCTGCATCCTGGGCCACCGTGACCAGGGCACCTGCTCAGGTAGGGGTCTGTTAGGAAGGTCAGCGCCAGCACAAGGAAGTTTGCACGTGCACGTGCTGGCCACCGGCGTCGTCCGTCCTCGGTGGCCTCTGAGGGGGTCTGGGAGACCAGTGGGAAAACACAGGGCGGACCTGGCTTCATTTGCACCAACTCTGGCGACCCTCCACCTAGACTGTGAAGAGACCGAGAACCCTGGACCAAGGTTGGCAGCTTGGTGTCCAGGCCTAACTTGGGATGTGCCAAGGCTCATTTAACCAAGCGACCTCAACCAAGTTCACGTTCGAGGGCATCACTGGGCGCGGATGGTGGTGGCCCTGGGGGCCAGGGGGCGCAGGGCGGGCGGACGGCTGACCGCGGGCCACCTCTGCTGCCCTCTGCCGGGGTGACGGCGAGCGGGCACACCCTGGGGGAGGGGGGGAGGGTCCACCGCGGTTACCTCTTGGGGACATCAAAGGACCGGCAGATGGCCGGGCGCGGCGGACCCGACAGCTTGGTCTTCCCGTAGCGGATGAGGTCCTGGAAGAGCGCGCAGCTCGGGAGCAACCCGGCGGGCACGAGCTGCAGCAGCAGCGTGCCCAGGAAGGTGGCGGCCAGCGCCAGCCACAGCGCGCGCAGCGGGTCCAGCGCCCACGGCTCGGCCCCCGCCATGGGAGCCATGGTCCCGGAGCCGGCTCACGCATGCGCACGCGCGCCGCAGCGCCCAGCCCAGCCACCCGCCCGGCACGCGACGTCGTGACGCACGCCGGGGGGCGGGGCCTCGCCGCGAGCGCGCGCGCCTGCTCCTGGCCCCGCCACTAGGGCCGCTGTCCCAATCTCCCTGATGGACAGAAGAAAACAGAAACACGTGCTAACCAAAAAAGAAATTCTTTTTTTGGCCTTTTAAAAATATTTGTTATTTATTAGAGACAGAGAGAGAGAATAGGCGCGCCAGGGCCTCCAGCCACTGCAAACGAACTCCAGATGCATGCGCCCCTTGTGCATCTGGCTTATGTTGGACCTGGAGAATCGAACAAGGATTCTTAGGCTTCACAGGCAAGTGCCTTAACCACTAAGCCATCTCTCCAGCTCCCCCCCCCTTTTTTTTGGCTTTTTAAACATATGAGTTTCGCCCTAGTCCAGGCTGACCTGGAACTCACTCTGTACTCTCAGGCTGGCCTCGAACTCAGTGATCCTCCTTCCTATCTCCACGTCCCCAGTGCTGGAACTAAAAGTGTGCACTACTACACCCCCTCCTAAAGTCTTTTTTATTTTGAAAAAAAAAAATATATATATATATATATAGAGAGAGAGAGAGAGAGAGAATTGGCACGCCAGGGCCTCAGCCGCTGCAGTTGAACACCAGACACTTGAGCCACCTAGTGGGCATGTGCAACCTTCCATTTGCCTCACCTTTGTGCTTCTGGCTTTAGTGGGAACTGCAGAGTGGAACCTGGATCCTTGGGCTTCTCAGGCAAGTGTCTTAACTGCTAAGCCATCTCTCCAGGCCCTGGGCCTGAAGTCTTTATCACTACATTATTTCCAACCAAAAATAAATAAATATATTGCAAACAACACTAAATGTTCCATTTTGTTGCATCATTTTTGTTAAGTCATGGCCTACTAATATGTTAGACTATCACGCGTGGCGATCATGGAGGCTGGAAACACCGAAAGCTATCTAGAATGCTCAAAGCTGTCACCAATCAGCTGGCTGAGGGGCCTTGGGCTCTAACCTGGATAGAAATCCTGGACAGGCTAGAAGCTCTTCAAAGGCTGGTCTCTTGCGGGTTTCATTTTCTCTTGTCTGACAGCAGCAAGAGGATGTGCTGGGCAGGCAGAAGCAGTGGGAAGTATCACGGGCCACTGATGGGTATCTGCACCCTTGGCCCTTGGCAGCAGCCAGTGGTGTTAACCTCTCTCAGCTTTGGGTGGGGGGACGCTGAGACCCTTGGTCCTGAAGACTTGACAGTTCTCTGGAACTCTTGGTGACCAGGGCTTCCATGTTCTTTTCTAGGCCTTTTAATTTTTTTTTAAATTTTTGTTTATTAAGAGAGAGAAAGAGGCAGAGAGAGAGAGGGAGGCAGAGGGAAAAAGAGAATGAGCACACCAGGGCCTCTAGCCGCTGCAAACAAACTCCAGAAGCACGTGCCACCTTGTGAGTCTGGCCTATGTAGGGTCCTGGAGAATCAAACCTGTGTCCTTTGGCTTTGCAGGCAAGCGCCTTAACGGCTAAGCCATGTCTCCAGCTCTCTCCTGGCTGTTTACAGCTTTTTATCAATGAGCTTCTGTCTGGCCCAGATTCCACTTTCCCTTTTCCTGGCTGCTCTCAAACTGCTCAGCTGTTTCTTCAGTTGCCAGCGGCCGCTGCCAGGGTGATGTGGGGTACCTGCCTCTGTCAGGACAGCATTCAGGAGCCTGGACCCCTGTGATGGTCGTTCAGGCATTGCGCACTGGGTTCGCTCAGGCCAGGCATCCTCTACCAACCAGGAGGTAGGATCCCTGAAAGCAAATGGGGGTCTCATGTGGCATCAATGGGCTTTTTTCAAGCATGTGGGTGATGCTGAGGGGCAGGCCTGAGGCTTCCCAGGGCAGACCCGCCTTCAGCTGTCAGGCAGTTGTAGATGCTTGCTTGTGCTCAGGAAGGTCCCCTGGGTTGTTCTGGGGCCCAGCATGGGGGCTTAGAGGAGGTGTCAGGCTTAGGAGCCATGCCAGGCAGTGTTGGGTTTGGAGGGCACCGGGGTGGTGTCAGTGCCCACAGGCTCCCCTGGGATCCAAATGTTCAGCTGTCAAGCTGCTAGAGGGCATACATGTCGTCTGCATGATCAGGTTTCTGGGGTGCCCTGGGTGGGGGATGAGTGCCCATTCAGCTGTCAAGCTCAGTGGCAGGTCCCTTGATGTCTGTGGGAGCAAGCCACTAATGCCCATGCGAGGGGGATGTTTACTTACGTGTCAAGCTGCCCCCAGCTGCCTCCGTTCCCCACTGTCCTCCGCTATTTCAACATGTTCCCAGCTCATCTTGCGTTACTGAAACGGGCAAGGACAAACCACCTGAGAGGTCTTTACTGGTCCTCATGTTACACGAGGGGAGGTTGGTGCAAGGAGAATGTGTCCTCATTTGAGGGCTGCTTATGTAAGCCCCAGAAGCCATATTTGAACCTCTCAGAGCCAATTGTTTGGCCCATCACAGCCTTGCCTCTAGCACCAGTCACTGAGGCTTGTGTTTTGGGCCAATCGTGGTCTTGCCACCAGTCTTGGTACTCCCTGTAGCAGGGGCGGCGGTCCCACTGGGCTAAGGTAGAAGACGCCATCCAGTCTTATGGCCACCAGAAGTCGGGTACAAACTGTTCCAACAGTCCTGGCTGGGACTGTGCCTTGGGGAGCCTGGACAGCAAGAGAAAGCTTGCTGATTAGGGAGTCACATTGCCCTGTCCCCAATATCTTAGCTTGATAGCATAGCTTTGTAAACCACACGTTGAGACACCCACATGGGATTGTGTACCTGATTCATTATAGAAGTGCTTCAGAAGCCGGGCGTGGTGGCGCACGCCTTTAATCCCAGCACTCGGGAGGCAGAGGTAGGAGGATTGCTGAAAGTTCAAGGCCACCCTGAGACTACAGAGTGAATTCCAGGTCAGCCTGAGCTAGAGTGAGACCCTACCTTGAAAAACCAAAATAAATGAATAAAATAAAAGAAAGAAAGAAAGAAAAAAAAGTGCTTCATGGCTAGAGAGATGGCT
Source organism: Dipus sagitta (assembly GCA_036346955.1). Lineage (NCBI taxonomy): Eukaryota > Metazoa > Chordata > Mammalia > Rodentia > Dipodidae > Dipus > Dipus sagitta. The sequence continues at coordinate 48,575,085 of CM070781.1, read as the reverse complement.
TAGTGGTTAAGATGCTTGCCTGCAAATCTAAGGACCCAGGTTCGATTCTCCAGGTCCATGTAAGCCAGATGCACATGGTAGCACATGCGTCGGGAGTTCTTTTGCAATGGCTAGAGGCCCCGGCATGCCCATTCTTACTCTCTCTCTCTCCCTCTCTCTGTCTCTAATAATAAATAAATAAAAATAAATCTTAAAGAAAAAGTGCTTCAGTGCTGGGTGCATGCTCAGAGGGTCACTTTACCACTGAGCTACTTCTCCAGCTGTTTATGATTTACTTAGAACAAATGTTTGACCCGTAAGACTATTTGACATACCCATATGCCTGCGGTTGTGCAAAAGTTTCTCAGATGAAGGGAATCATGAGTGCAAAAAAATTTAAGTAACCCTGATTGACAGGAAAATGAACAGCAGGAAGAGAGCTTGCAGCGTAAGCTTATATTCACATTAGCAGCAATTTTAGTAACGCTTTACCAATGCTTAACACTTGTCCAGTGCCCATGAAGGAGTAGATCCCCATCATATGTCTCCAAATGGTATGTTAAGGGGGAAGAAAAAGGCCAACTTTGAACCTGGGCATGGTGGCACATGCCTTTAATCCCAGCACTCGTGAGGCAGAGGTAGGAGGATGCCAGTGAGTTCGAGGCCACTCTGAGACTACATAGTGAATTCCAGGTCAGCCTGGACTAGAGTGAGACCCTACCTTGAAAAACTAAAAAAAAAAAGAAAAAAAAAAGCCATCTTTAGGGTGCTTAGGCTCCTATGCTACTTATGGCTGTGTAAACTTCAATACGTTCTGTTCCTCCCGTAAACTGGTGTCTGGTCTGGAGGTTCATCTCAGCAGCATGAAGCTGATTATGACGCATGACACATCTCTGTGGATTTTAACCACAATGCAGTTTACATCCAGAGAAACCTCCTGTAGAGGGCAGTGGATGAACAAGAAGCCATATGTATGAATGGAGGTTGTCAATAAAAAGTTTTATTGTTTTTGTTGTTTTTGTTTTTGTTTTTTTTTCCAAAGAAGCCATATGTGGAGCCCTGAGTGCAGGATTTGTTTTAAAGAGAGGTGCATTTCAGCTTGCAGTTCCAGGCGACAGCCCGTCACGGCAGGGAAGGCGTGCGGCAGGTGTTTGTGGCTCAGCTGCTCGCATTCTGCTTCGCATTTGTAGTGAGGAAGCAGGGAAGGAGAAATGTTTCCATGAAAACATTTGTCAAGGGTTAAATCCTTAGGAAAGTGAGCGATTTCAAAAGTGGAAACTGGGGCTGGAGAGATGGCTTCGCGGTTAAGGCGCATGCCCGCAAAGCCCAAGAAGCCAGGTTCAATTCTCCAGATCCCACGTAAGCCCAGATACAGCTGGTGGCACATACATCCGGAGTTTGTTTGCAGTGGCTAGAGGCCCTGGCGCACCCATTCTCTCTTTCTCTCTCTCTCTCTCTCTCTTTCCCTGTCTCTAATAAATAAATAAATAAAAATTTAAAAATCTTTTTAAAAAAGTGGAAACTGGGCTGGAGAGATGGCTTAGTGGTTAAGGAGCTTGCTTGCAAAGCCTAAGGACTCATGTTCAACTCTCAGATCCCACGTAAGCCAGACCCACAGTGACACAAGCGCAAGGTCGCACATGCACACAAGGGGGCGCATGCGTCTGGAGTTCCATTGCGGTGGCTGGAGGCGCTGTTGTGCCAATTCTTTCTCTCATGCACGCGCGTGAGTGCACACACAGAGAAGGCCAGTTTCTTGAGCTGGCCTAAAAAAGAGAAAGAAGTGGAAAGCTTGGCTAAGGGCTGTGAGCAAGACCACTGCCAGTCGATATTGACGGATACCTTGGTCTTTCCTCAAGCACCTAGCAGCACAGTAATATCCTGTAAGACACTGACCAGAATGGCAGCCAGTAGTAACGGCCCAAACTTCAAACTTAACCTTGCTACCAGTTTTTCTCTCACCACTGAAATACACCCTATCAGCAAATCTATTGGCTGCACCTTCAAACTCTGAATCCAAGTCCACTCACCGCTCTAGTCAGTGCTTTACTGAAGGCTCCAAGCCATCTCAATCAGACAGGAAAAAAGCACAGAAAAGACGAAGCGATGGCTCTTTAGTCCGTCGTCTTGCGACTGTGAGAAATGGCCAGTGTAGACACGGCAGAATGGCAAGTTAAATATGGGTTTATTAGAAAAGAAAGTGAAGTGCTCCCTTCAATAATTCAGCTAGTAGAGAGGAGGACTGCAGACTGAACAAGAAAAGGAAGTTGAGCAGAAACTCAGAGTGAGGCAGAAAGGCTCCAAGGCTGGGAGGGGTCCTGGCTTGGGCAGCTATACAGTGACTTAGATCAAGGTTGTTTTTTTTTTTTTTTTTTTTTAATATACCCTTAGAGATGTAAATTAAGTATCAAGTTAGGGTGGGTCCAATTGGTTACTTTGAATACATATGGGGGCTTCTGACAGGGTGATAGGCCAGACAGTGAATTAATAACTTTGTGTGTCTGTGTGGGCTCTTGGGGATGTAAAGCAGGCATTGAGTTGGGATCGATTGGATTGGCTGCTTGGAATGGATGTGGGGGAGCTCCTGATATCCTGATGAGTTAAACAAAGGATTGCTTACTTTGGTTGAGTAGGCCAGCTGGCCTCTTGGTGAGTTAGCATGAGTCAGAGCTTTTGAATTTTAGTTCTCAATCTCTGCTTTCTGGACTTATTTTTTCTTCTTTTCTTTTCTTTTCTTTTCTTTTCTTTTCTTTTCTTTTCTTTTCTTTTCCTCTCCTCTCCTCTCCTCTCCTCTCCTCTCCTCTCCTCTCCTCTCCTCTTTCTTTCTTTCTTTCTTTCTTTCTTTCTTTCTTTTTGAGGCAGGGTCTTGCTGCAGCCCAGGCTTACCTGGAATTCACTATGTAGTCTCAGGCTGGCTTCAAACTCACAGCAGTCCTCCTACCTACGCCTCCCGAGTGCTGGGATAAAAAGTGTGGACCATGCCTGCCTCTTTCTGGATTTTTTTCTTTCTTTCTTCCTTTCATTCATTCATTCATTCATTCATTCTTTTTTTTTTTTGAGGTAGAATAGGCTGACCTAGAATTCACTATGTAGTCTCAGGGTGGCTTCGAACTCACGGAGATCCTCCTACCTCTGTCTCCTGAGTGCTGGGATTAAAGGCATGCGCCACCACACTTGGCCCATTTCTGGATTTTTTTGATCTACCCAATTATACAGATATTTGTTCATTCTTTTTTGGCCTGTAACCCTGACTAGCAGCCTCCAAAGCAGGGGCTATTTTACTCCTAATGCCTATCAATAGGAGTTGAGTAGATGTGTGCTTTGAAATAAAGGAGAATCTCAGAGGAAAATGTCAGGGTCACAATTGTAGATATGGAAATCATTCAATGAATTTCAGAAGAAATGAGCATTCTCTGTAGTTGTTAAAGTTCCTATAGAAGGTAGCTTGCAACTTAGTTGGTGATCCTAACAGCTAACACTTAATAATCCTTTCTAATTACCATGTCCTCTTTTAAGTGTTTTATATGTTAACTTATTTAAGCCTGAGGTAGGTACTACTTATGTCCATTTCATAGAAGATACAAGTACAGAGAACTCAATTTAAGTTGCTCAAAATCTTACCACTAATAAATACCATACTCCTTTCAAGAAAAATGTGATCTGGGCATGGTGGCACATGCCTTTAATCTCAGCACTAGCGAGCCAAAGTAGGAGGGTCACTGTGAATTCAAGGCTAGCCTGAGACTAATAATGAATTCCAGGTCAGCCTGGACTAGAGTGAGACCCTTGAAAAACCACAAAAAAAGAAAGAAAGAAAAGAAGAAAAGAAAGGGGCTGGAGAGATGGCTTAGTGGCTAAGCACTTGCCTGTGAAGCCCAAGGACCCCAGTTCGAGGCTCGATTCCCCAGGATCCATGTTAGCCAGATGCACAAGGGGGCGCACACATCTGGAGTTCATTTGCAGTGGCTGGAGGCCCTGGCGCGCCCATTCTCTCTCTCTCTCTCTCTCTCTCTCTCTCTCTAGCTGCCTCTTTCTCTCTCTGTCGCTCTCAAATAAATAAATAAAATAAACAATTTTTTTTTTTTTTTTTTACAAAAAAGAAAGGGAGCTGGGGAGATGATTCGGCATAAAGTGCTTCCCATGCAAGCATGAGCACCTGAATCTGGATCCCCAGGCCCCACGCAAAAGCTGGAAGCTGAGGTGGGCTTCTGCAGTCCCAGCATTCCTATAGCAAGGTAGGAGGCGGAGACAGGAGAACTTCTTGGAAGCTTGCAGTCAGCTAGCCTGGCCAACAGGTCAGTGAACACTGAGAGACTTTGCTTCTGACAAGGTTGAAGGTGAAGACTAGGGTGAAAGTTGTCCTTTGACCTCCCCATGCATGCACTGTGGCATGTGTACCCTCACACTTACACACATGACCCCCCCCACACACACATAGAGCTGAGAGATAGCTCAGGCAGTAAAGTGATTGCCATGCAAGCATGAAGATGTGAGTTTGGTCTCAAGAACCCACTTGGAAATGCTGGGTGTTGTGGAGCTCATCTGTAATCCCAGCATTAGGGAGGTGGAGACAGGAGGATCCCTGGAGCTTGCTGGCTGGCCAGTCTAGTCTAATCAAAGAGCTCTAGGTTGGGCTGGAGAGATGGCTTAGCGGTTAAGCGCTTGCCTGTGAAGCCTAAGGACCCGGGTTTGAGGCTTGATTCCCCAGGACCCATGTTAGCCAGATGCACAAGGGGGCACATGCGTCTGGAGTTCGTTTGCAGTGGATGGAGTCTCTGGCGCACCCATTCTCTCTCTCTCTCTCTCTCTCTCTCTCTCTGTCTCTCTGCCTCTTTCTCTCAAATAAATAAATAAAAATTAAAATTAAAAAACTGACAAAGAGCTCTAGGTCAATGAGAGATTTTGTCTCAAATAAAGGTGGATGGCATTCCTAAGGAATGGCACCTGAAGTTGTTTTCTGGCCTTCACATGCACACATTCATAGACACACATGTCCATGCCTCCCCACACACACATGCACCTGCATTCACACAAACTTATACATACATAGATATTAAAGAAAAAGAGAACTTGGGCTGGAGAAAATGGCTTAGCAGTTAAGGCACTTGCCTGCGAAATCTAAGGACTCATGTTCGACTATCAAGATCCCACGAAAGCCAGACACACAAAGCTGAGGCAAGCACAAGGTCGCACATGCCCACTAGGTGGCACAAGCATCCAGAGTTCAATTTCAGTGGCTGGCCCTCTGTCTCTCTCAAAAAAAAAGAGAGAAATTGTGTGCAGGGCTGGAGGTATAATTCAGTGGATGAGGGTGTGTTTACCATGTGTGGAGTCCTGAGTTCAATCCCCAGCACTAAAGCAACAAAAACATACAGTACAGTGAGCACAAATGACTAAGGTGTAAAATTGAATTCACTGGTGTTGAAGAGACCAGTGGAGCCCTTGGTGTCTTTCAAGGGACTGCTATGATGGGGACTTGAAGGCTGTACCTGTTGCACTAATGGGAGTACGCCCTCTTTCATCTTATTGTCCAGCAAGATACACCATGGCGCTGTTCTTGAATGCTGGGAGAAACACCCATGAGGTTGGCTATTCCCCAAGATGACACTTCTTTAGAAGGATAAAAATCTGGGGCTGGAGAGATAGTTCAGCGGTTAAGGTGCTTGCCTGCAAAGTCTAAAGACCTGAGTTCGATTCCCCAGTACCCATGGAAAGCCAGTTGCAAAAGGTGGAGCATGCATCTGGAGTTCATTTGCAGTGGCTGGAAGCCCTGGTGTGCCCATTCTACCTGCCTTTCTCTCTCTCTTAAGTAAGTAAATAAACTATTGAAAAAAAACAGAGAGATAAAAACTGAAGCATGATCCACTTTACATTCATTCAATAAATTATGCAAGCAATCATTCCTAGACCTTTTGGGTAACATATGTCCCAACTGTCATCTATTAAGAATAATCTATTTCTCCCTCCCTCCCACTCTCAACCCTGACAGTAGCATATGTCTCGGGGTTTCAGTTGTTGTTTTTGAAATTCATAGACTTAGTGTTTGTTTTTTTCCAGAGAACTTTTAGGTTTGTAGGAAAATGATCAGAAAACATAAAGAGTTCCATATACTTCCTACCCTCCATTCCCTATTATTAACATCATATGTTGGAGTGGTTTATTTGTTATGATTGTCAAGTAAGTATTAGTCTAATTATAATTCACAGCTTATAATTAATTAAAATTGACATATATGATTAATAGGATTAATTACAATCCATCATTTATATTTGTGCTTTTAAAAATATTTAATTAAGGCTGGAGAGATGGCTTAGCAATTAAGCACTTGCCTGTGAAGCCTAAGGACCCTGGTTCGAGGCTCGACTCCCCAGGACCCACATTAGCCAGATGCACAGGGGGGCGCATGCGTCTGGAGTTCGTTTGCAGTGGCTGGAGGCCCTGGGGCGCCCATTCTCTCTCTCTCTCTCTCTCTCTGCCTCTTTTTCTCTCTGTCTGTCGCTCTTAAATAAATAAATAAATAAAAATGAACAAAAAATATTTAATTAATTAATTTCTTTGAGAGACAGAGATAGAAAGAGGCAGATGCAAGAGGAGAGGAGAGAGAGAGAGAGAGAGAGAGAGAGAGAGAGAGAGAGAGAGAGAGAGAGAGAATGAGCATGCCAGGACCTCTAGCCAACTGCAAACTCCAGATGCATTCACCACCTTGTGCATCTGGCTTTGCCTGAGTACTGGGGAATCCAACCAGGGTCCCCAGACTTTGTAGACAAGTACCGTAGCCACTTAGCAATCTCTCCAGTCCCACATTTGTGTTTTGGAGGTAGAGTCTTACCATGTAGCCCTGCCTGGCCTGGAACTGGCTTACATAGAGCACGCTGGTCTTGGTCTTGCAGCGATCCTCCTTCCTCCCCCTCGCGAGTGCCCGGATTACGGGCGAGTGCCATCATGCCCAGCTCTGCTATTAATGCTGTGCCTCTTACTGGTATGGGTAGGTGTACAAGGCCTGCATCCAGCTCTGCCAGCAGCCCAGGGGGTAGGTTCCCTGCCCTGTAACTCCACTGTGCTCTGTCTAGTCTCCCTCCCTGCTGGCCCTGGCAACCACTCTCTTTGCCCCTGCCTCAGAGTTTTGCCTTTTCCAGGATTCACGTGGTTGGAGTCATACGGTATGTGGCGTTTTCAGATTGGGTTCTTCAATTTAGCAATGTGTGGCTTGATAGCTCATTTCCCTGCAGCCCCAATAGCTACTCCATTGCTGGGACAGGACCGCGGTTTTGCTTCAGGCGTTTTCAACCTAGGAGAGAGGGGTACACACTTGACAGGGTCCCATTTTATTCTCAGTAGCACAGTTCTCCTGTTACTGTGGCGAGGTACCCTCTCCCTTTCAAGGTTTCAGAAGAGCCCATTCCTGCTCAGTTGAAGGTCTGCCATCTGCCCTGACCTCTACCCTAGACACTTGCTGTAACCTCTGTAGTAACCACCATGATACATACACCCTGAAACCTCTTTCTTCCCACCTTCTTCTTGCTCCCTTCCATTTTTCCCTCTCTCAGGCAAGGAGTACTCGCTCAGCTGGGAGAGACAAACAGATCTGATGGTGAACTGCGTGAAAGATCACACAGAAAGATCCACGGGCACAAAACCTGGACTTCTCTTTCTGCTTTAGCCCTGCACCAAATCTTTCCAGTTTTTTTCCTTTCAAGTGCAATGAACAAAGTGTGATGTGAGTGGCAAAATGCATTGTCTGATGTTTTTGCAGCAACGGTTAAATCCCACAGTCATTTCTGTTTGAACTGGAAAAGGAGATAGAATGGTGTGGTGAACTGTGTTTGGAAAGTTACCACAAAAGAGTTCAAGTTTCAACGTGTGCATTGAGGTAAAGATTTTGGAAGGTTGGCCGGGCATGGTGGCGTGCGCCTATAATCCCAGCACTTGGGAGGCAGAGGTAGGAGGATCGCTGTGAGTTCAAGGCCACCCTGAGACTACACAGTGAATTCCAGGTCAGCCTGGGCTAGAGTGAGACCCTACCTCAAACAAAAAAACAAACAAAACAAGATTCAGGAAGGTTGTTTGATGATGATTTCCCTTCTTACTCCCAGACAGCAAATCAGATGAACTGAATGAAACAGGGAGAGAAGGATTGGGGGATGGATGTGGAGGATCCTAGATGCAGTCAGAGAAGAAAGACAAATTACATAGCAGCACGTTCTTAGACTAATAACAACATAAACAGAAGCTAGAAGTCAACGGAATACCATTTCAAAGTAGTAAAGCAAAGTCAGTGTTTTCTCTCTCTCTCTCAAATTAATAAATAAAATATTTTTATTAAAAAAGAGGCAGCCAGGTGCGGTGGCACACGCCTTTAAGCCTAGCAGAGGTAAGACAATCACCATGAGTTGGAGGCCAGCCTGCATACATGGTGAATTCCAGTCAGCCTGGGCTACAGTGAGACCCTACATTGAAAAACCAAAAAAAAAAAAACAAAAAAACAACAACAACAAAAAAAAACACTGAGGCCTGTAGGACCACACATTGAATATCCCATGGTAATGCCCTCCCTCCCCCAATTTCCCCTTTGAAACTCCATTCTCCATCATATGCCCTCCCCCTCTCAATCAGTCTCTCTTTTATTTTGATGTCATGGTCTTTTCCTCCTACTCTGATGGTCTTGTGTAGATAGTGTCAGGCACTGTGAGGTCATGAATATCCAGGCCATTTTGTGTCTGGGGGAGCCCGTTGTAAGGAGTCCTACCCTTCCTTTGGTTCTTACAATCTTTCCACCACCTCTTCCACAATGGACCCTGAGCCTTGGAAGGTGTGATAGAGATATTGCAGTGCTGAGCACTCCTCTGTCACTTCTTGTCAGCACCATGATGCCTTCGAGTCAACCCAAGGTCACTGCCATCTGAAAAGAGAAGCTTCTCTAACCAAAAGTGAGAGTAGCATTAATATATAGGTATGAACATTAAGAGAAGTGCTTACTGGGCAGTTTGATAAGCATAGTGCATACATTTAACCAGACAACAGCAGACTTTACACCCCTAGGGCTCATGATTACCTGTTTTAGGTTTTCAGTATCAGGGATGTATTCCTTCCCATGGAGCAGGCCTCCAGTCCAATTAGAGGGCAGTTGGTTTTCACCATGACAGATGTGCCACTATTGCACCCATTGGCTCATTTGGCCTGGGTGGCCAAATATAAGGCTTGCAGTATCCATTGTTGAGTATCTTCACTGGTGATTTCTCTCTCTCCCATTGAACTGCGTGCAGAATGGCTTCTTCCAGCTTTCTGTCAGCTGGTCTATATGGAGGAGGTTATCAGCTCAGATCCAGCAAGATTTCTCAGTGCCCTTGCAGCTGTATATGGAGTCTTCAGCAATAGGGTCTTACCATTTATTCCTGGTGGGAAACCGAGGGCTTTGGCAATGGCCTGTAATGTTTTGGGGGTATCAGTGACCTCCCTGGCCAACAACTCATGGAAGGTATCCCATCCCTGGCACTGAAAATTTTCTAGCAACAATCTATGGCTCCTGAGTGTTCCATTGTCCAACAAAGTAGGTTTCCATGTGATTTATTTATATCCTCTTAGATTTTGATTAGCCCTCCCTCCACCTTTTCTTTACTCAATCTCTTCCCCTGATCTCACTTGGGCCTTTTCATCCCCATTAATCTATTCTTCTACTTACATATATATAATACCATCTGAGAGAGAGAGAGAGAGAGAGAGAGAGAGAATGATGAACATGCCAGGGGCCTCTTATTACTGCAAAAAACTCCAGAAGCATGCACCACTTTGTGTGTCTGGCTTTGTGTGAGCTCTGGGGAACTGAACCCTAGTTGACAAGGCTTTTCAGGCAAGCTTCTCTTACTGCTGAGCCATCTCCCCAGCCCATTTGCAATCCACTTGCTTTAGCCTCCCAAGCGCAGGGATTAAAGGTGAGTTTCCTCCTACTCTTTTTTTTTTTATTTTAAATAGTTTTTTAAAAAATATATTTTTAATTTTTTTTTGTTTATTTTTATTTATTTATTTGAGAGCAACAGAGAGAGAGAAAGAGGCAGATAGAGAGAGAATGGGTGCGCCAGGGCCTCTAGCCACTGCAAATGAACTCCAGACACGTGCGCCCCCTTGTGCATCTGGCTAACGTGGGTCCTGGGGAATAGAGCCTCAAACTGGGGTCCCTTGGCTTCACAGGCAAGCTTTTAACCGCTAAGCCATCTCTCCAGCCCCAAAATATTTTATTTTACCAAAAATTTTATTTTTATTTATTTATTTATCAGAGAAAGAGGGAGACACAGAGAGAGAATGGGCATGCCAGGGCCTCCAGCCACTGCAAACAAACTGCAGACACGTGTGCCCCTTTGTGTGTCTGGCTAACATGGGTCCTGGGGAATCGAAGCTGGGTCCTTTGGCTTTGCAGGCAAATGCCTTAACGGCCAAGCCATGCCTCCAGCCTCTATTTTAAATATTTTATTTTTATTTATTTATTTATTTGACAGAGAAAGAGGGAGGGAGGGAGAGAGAGAGAATGGGTGTGCCAGGGCCTCCAGCCACTGCAGATAAGCTGCAGATGCATGAGCCCCCTTGTGCATCTGGCTAAAGTGGGTCCTGGGGAATCGAACCTGGATCCTTTGGCTTTGCAGGCAAGTGTCTTAACTGCCAAGCCATCCTTCCAGCTTGTCACTTACTACTTTCTGACCTGCCTTGTAGTTCACTTACTCATTTGCTGTTTGTTTCTTCTCGCTAGAACAAATGCAGTGGGTCAGGGACTGTTTTATTCCCTGCTATATTGTGAGCACAGGCAGCAGAGCCTTTACATAGGTTCTCCGTGAACGAATCAGTCCCTGGATATCCCATACATAAGTGGAGGAACTTAAGTCAGTGTGTGTCCATTGCAAATACATGAGTAAACATTTGTCTGTTGTTTTTGTTATGATTACTATTTTAATAACCACATGTGCCAATCAGCATTCATTGGTTCATCAGATCATTATTTTCTATGGCAAATGGGATTGATGACCCATTATTTTATTTAGGTTAATGACAAAACATGACACGGGTAATGGAGAAAACATGAGGAACTGGGACAATGGAGAGGAAGAGCGTGGGAGTTGACCTTTCCTTCCTCTATGGCTTACATCATTCAAAAAAGTCATCTCATGGATGGCTTTCTATTCTCTTTGGTATACTTAACTTCATATAACACAGAACACCATTTCCTAAGCTAAATCTATATTTCCATGCGGCATACCAAAGGTGATCTTCTGTGAGAGAGCATGTGGGCCATATGCATTGTGCACTAGAAATTGATTGGGCTTGATTAATGCCTTATAAAAACATCTCCACAAAATGACTGAGAATACTTTCAACCACTTTCCCTCTTGCAATTACCTGCCAGGATTGTGCTATTTCAACCAAAGCCGCATCATTCTATGCAACAAATTATATTTCCACAACCAGGCAGAGTGACTGTTTGAGTTTTCGGTTAACAATGTCCTTAGTTATCAGAGGCATTCGGTGTACAAGTTCTGCCCATTTTTGCTATGGTGTTTTCCTGGATTTCTGTACATGGTTACCGGACAATGTAAAGATGGAGGTGTCGCCTGAGGTAGAGATTCCTCCGCAGAATGAGTCTTTTCATGCGACAAATATTTATTCAAAGCCTCGCATGTGTTAAATGTATTGTGAGGCATTGGACTTTCAAAGAGTGAGACCCTTCTGCAAGGGGCTACATTACAAAACTGAAATTTCTTTCTCCTTTTGCTATTTGGAGCAGGACCATTCTTCCGAACACACTCAGGCTGGGCTGCACATCACTGGTCCCAAACTCTGCCCTTTTTTTCTTGATTGAAGTGTGTTTGCAGCAGTGGCTTAGAGATCAAAGGTTCACGATTTGAGTGTCATGAGTCACACACAGATGTTGTAGAACTCCATAGATTTTGGTTATTAAAAACCCCTGAGGATAATACATAAACAAAAGTAAAATATTTTTTTAAAGGGCTGGAGGGATGACTTAGCGGTTAAGGTGTTTGCCTCCAAGGCCAAAGGACCCAGGTTCAATTTCCCAGGACCCATGTGAGCCAGATGCACAAGGGGGCTGTGTCTGGAGTTCGTTTGCAATGGCTGGAGGCCCTGGCACGCCCATTCTCTCCCTCCCCCTCTTTCTCTGTCAAATAAATAAATAATAAAATATTTTAAAAATCCCTGAGGACACCATATGTTCTCATATATTTAAAGAATTTTCTTTGAGACAGGGTCTCATGTAGCCCAGGTTGGCCTTGAACTTGCTGTGTAGCTGAGCCTAGCTCTGACTTCTGATCCTCGTGCTTCTTCCTCTTGAGTGCTGGGATTAATTACAGTTATGTATCACCACACCTAGCTAATCTCCCTCCCTCCCTCTCCCTCCCTCTCTTCTTCTCTCTCTCTCTCCTTCACTCCCTCTCTCCCTCCCTACATTTCTCCTTCCTTTCTTTCTTTCTTTCTTCCCTCCCTCCCTCCCTCCATCTCTCTTCCTTCCTCTTTCTTTCTCCCCTCCCTCCCTCCCTCCCTCTCTCCCTCCCTTCCTCTCTTTCTTTCTTTCTCTCTCTCCCTCTTTCTTTCTTTCTTTCTTTCCAAGGTAGAGTTTCGCTCTAGCCCAGTCTGACCTGGAATTCACTATGTAGTCTCAGGGTGGCCTTGAACTCACAGCGATCCTCCTACCTCTGCCTCCCGAGTGCTGGGACTAAAGGTGTGCGCCACCACACCCGGTTGGTTTAGGAATTCTTGCTCTACCCCACTCTCAGCTAATGAGTGAAAGCCACAGCACTGTCCATGGCCCACATTTTGAGCAGCAGGGATTAAAGTCAGCATTATCATGCAGGAAGATAACGTGAGCTCCACATGTGTTCTCTTTTGAGCGTGTGCGTAAAGTATGTGTGATGTGTTGGGTGATGTGATGTCTGGGCGGGGTATGCGTGTGTGTGTGCAGATGTGCGTGTGCACAGATGCGTGCGTGGAGGCTGGAGAGCACTGGGTATCTTCCGCTATCGTGGCTCAGTGTGTTTCCTGGAGATGGGGGTCTCTTACTCAACCTGGAACTGCTATTTTCAGTCAGTGAGCCCTGGGGAGTCTTTGGTCTCCGTCCCCCACAGGACCGGAGTTAGGAGTTACAGATGTGCTCGGCCACATCCAAGTTTTACACGGATGGCTGGGGAATCGAACTTGGAAAATCTCAGCTCCTTGCAGGCTGTCATACTTACTTACATGGCAAGTGCTCTTATTGACTGAGCTATCTCCCCAGCCCCTGTACTTTTAAGTCTCCAGTTGTCACAATAAATATGTAAACATTAATATTCAATACCGAATTAGCCTCACATACAGTAAACAAATACCACTTTAACATGTCACCAATATAAACTCCACGAGCAAGATATCTTACTTTTTTATTTTTTCTTTCTCAATTTTAAGTCTTCTAAATTTGTTGTTTTACACTCATGGAACATCTTAATTTGGACTAGCCTCATTTCAAGCGCTCAGCAGAGCTGAGCATGGTGGTGCATGCCTATGACCTCCAGCACTTACAAGGTAGAGGCAGAAGGGTCAGGAACTTGAGGCCTTGGCTACATAGCCAGTTCCAGGCCAGCCTGGCAACATGAATGAAAGCCCCGTCTCAAACAAAATACAGCGAGTGCTCCCCAGCTGCCTGCGTGCTCCCCTTTACGATCAATGCAGTGCCAGGTGGTGTCTGCCACCTGGGCCAGTGCCTTTGTCTTTGCTGTGATTTCTGTCACCTTACATTCCAAATAGACTTCCGCCTCCAGGTGGTGCCCATGCTCCGTATTTTGTTCCCGAAGCCGTGCTTTTTAGATGGATGTGAAAACTGCAAAAGCCACTTTATTTATTTATGAATTTATTACCTTCTTGACTCATTCATTTCATGTTTTTTTTTTTTTGTGATCGACTCATGGGCACGTTCTCTGTGCCCTTGTCCAATAACCAGAGCCTAATAAAAATATGATTTATACCAAAGTAAATCACAGCCATTGTTACCCATTACTTGGGCAGAATAGAAGCTTGATCTCTGATATAGAAGTTGACAACCAAAGAGACATAAAAATGGCTTCTGAGCTGATATCTGACTTATATAACTTTGTGAATTTTCTGAAAGGGAAGAAAGGAATATAAAATTTAAACTTAACTCCAACTCTATAATTTTATCTATACCTCAGCCATCATACTATATCTGAGAAATCACAGTTCTGGAAGAAAAAATTTTTTCAATTTAGTATCTCACTCTCTATCTAGCCCAGGCTGACCTGGAACTCACTATGTAGTCTCAGGGTGGTCTCGAACTCATGGCGATCCTCTTATCTCTGCTTCCCAAGTGCTGGTGTTTAAGATGTCTACCACCAAGCCTGACTGTGTGCTCTCTTTTTGTTCATATATAATACAGTGTGTGTGTGTGTGTGTGTGTGTGTGCACTTGTGCATGCGCACACACATACGTGCATGTGCGCATGAGACCAAACTGAGCTCAAATCCTTCGTTTGTGACTATTGGCTTAGTCACCATGGGCAGCACCATGAAGATCCCCAGAAGATTACTTATCTCCACTGAAAGTCGGGTGTGATGTAGACTTTTAAAATTTTATTTATTTATTTATTTGAGAGTGACAGAGAGAGAAAGAGGCAGAGAGAGAGAGAGAGAGAGAGAATGAGAGAATGGGCGTGCCAGGGCCTCCAGCCACTGCAAATGAACTCCAGATGCGTGCGACCCCTTGTGCATCTGGCTAACGTGGGTCCTGGAGAATCGAGCCTTGAAGTGGGGTCCTTAAGCTTCACAGGCAAACGCTTAACTGCTAAGCCATCTCTCCAGCCCTGATGTAGACTTTTTAAAATTAAATTAAATTATTTATTTATTAGAGAGAAAGAGGCAGAGAGAGAGAGAGAGAGAGAGAGAGAGATGGAGAGAGAGAGAGAGAGGGCACGCCAGGGCCACTGCAAACAAACTCCAGACACATGCGCCCTCTTGTGCATCTGGTTTACGTGGGTCCTAGAGGATCGAACCGAGGTCCTTTGGCTTTGCAGGCAAACGCCTTAACACCTAAGCCATCTCTCCAGCCCCTGACATGGACTTTTCTGAGGGTGCATTAAGAGGATTAAGTGAGACGTACACAGTGTCCAGCAAGCCTATAGTCCAGCACGTAGTGGATGCTCAGTGAATGGTAACTGTGGAAGATACTAAGATAGACCTGCCAGAAAGCCACGTAGGTACCTGTTCTCATTTCTAGAGGAGCTTGTTTTCTTTTTCTTTTTTAATTTTTTTGTTGTTTATTTTTATTTACTTGAGAGTGACAGACAGAGACAGAAACAGGCAGAGAGAGAGAAAGAGAAAGAGAGAGAGAGAGAATGGGTGCGCCAGGGCCTCCAGCCACTGCAAACGAACTCCAGACGCGTGCGCCCCCTTGTGCATCTGGCTAACGTGGGTGCTGGGGAATCGAGCCTCGAACCGGGGTCCTTAGGCTTCACAGGCAAGCGCTTAACAGCTAAGCCATCTCTCCAGCCCAAAGAGGAGCTTGTTTCTAGTGACAGTGGAGGTGAAAGGTGAGGTGAACTCTCCAGGCGAAGGACACGTGTGTGCCCCATCATCTTCCCCGGGTGTGTGTGCAACCCTGCCACAAACCGCTTCCGTTCTTCGCTTTGCTTTGGCAGTGCAAGCGGCTTTCTTAATAATCTCCCTGGACAGGGGCTTAGAAACACGTGGAGAATTTATATCCAAGTCGCCGGCGTGAAACTTTTCTCTTTCCATCTTTCAGTCAAAGGATCTATAATGACTTTAGCATATTATGATGCAATAGGCACACGGCAGTGTGACTCCGGGCTGACTTTTCTAAATCCTGATCGGGACACATTGCTTAAAGTTCATAGGTGGAAAAAATAACGGCACTTAGGAAAGGTCAACATAGCCTGACAGAAAAGTGATTGTTTTAAGTTGCTTTTTTACCTTTCTCTTTTCCTCCTCCTTCACTTTTTTCCTAAGTCGTGTGTGATTACATCTGAGCACATTCAACTCTTGAATTTTTTTTTTTTTTCACCAGGCTCTTGTAAACCAGCCCAAATGTCTTTTCCTTATCAAATCCCCTCATTTGCTGTTGGCCAGGGACAAAGCTGTGCAGGCCAAGAGATCATGGTTCACTTCACACGAATGAAGACGGAAAATCCATCCGTGGGTAGTGCGGGATCTCAGAATATTCTCCCAGAGCAGCCCAGACAAAGACAGACAACAGCAATTTTTCCTGTGTGGTGTGTTTGAAGAAAGAGGAGAGAGTTGGGCGAAGAGAGACAACTTCACCAGGGAGGAGGACAGACAATGGCTTGAGATGAATCAATCAACTCTGGATCAGGGAGATTCCAGCACCATGCACTTGCATTATGAGCAGGGCTCCACAGGAAGCTGGCATTTAGTTGTCCTTCCTATAGAGTCCCCCACATAGGGGACAGTGACATGTGATAAGCCAGTAGTGAGCCTACGACAGACCTGGGGAATTTGGACCACCTCCTATTGTCTGCCACCTGTCCCATGCCCTCTCCACCTGGACTCATTTGTTCCTCTTGTCGAGTGACTAATGGGACGGTGAGACCCACAGGGGCTGTGAGTGAAGTGTCGTGTCTTTGTAACCACAGGAAGCTGATTTAAATTCCTGATCCGCTCCTAAGTGACCCTGGCAAGTCCCTTCATTTCTCAGCCTTAACTTCCTCCGCTGGAAACACAAATATTATCTGCCCTGATAACCTGACAGAGTTGTTGTGAGAGAGACCTATTAGGTAATGGAAAGGAAAACGCTTTCTAAATTGTCAAGTGCAGCAAATATATGGTCTAATGACAGTGCCAACCAGCTGATTTGATGAGTCTCGTTGTCCGTGGACTTCCGCAGGTCTAAGGTGCATGTTTGCAGATGAAATCGCCTTGCCTTCTCTCTGTTGGAGGACAGATGGGAGGCCGTGGTTGGCCTTCACTGTATGGAATTCTGACATAGAAGAACCAATTAGCACCTTGCTCCCAACATCTCTGATCAGAGCCATAATTTCCTTACTATGCACCTGGTATCGAGCTTGATCACTTAGCTAGGCTTGCATGGGGATGCGAAATTGAAGACACAAGATCAGGTTCACAGTTTCTAAGTGGTAGGGTTGCAATTCCAAGTCAGAGAGAGCTCTTCTCTCTCCAGGCTGTGGGGCTGAACATGAGTCCCTGGAGTTACCCTACCTGGTCTTCTTCCTCCTCCCCACCCACCTCTTCCTTGTTCCTTTCTTCCTCTTTCCTCCTTTCTACTCTGGGGTCCAAAGCTTCCATTACTAAAGAATCATGGGAAATAGAAAAGAGAATTAAAACATGGTGCACAAAAGCTGAGAGCCCATGTGAATATGTACCTCTAAGAACCCCCTGCTTTTATTTTACTTATTTAAATATATTTTATTTATTTATTTATGAGAGAGAGAGAGAGAGAATGGGCATGCCAGGGCTTCCAGCCACTACAAACAAATTCCAGACGCATGCGCCCACTTGTGCATCTGGCTCACGTGGGTTCTGGTTCTTTTGGCTTTGCAGGCAAATGCCTTAACCACTAAGCCATCTCTCCAGCCCTTGCTTTTATATATATTTGCTTTCTGATTTTAAATATATATTATATTATTTATTTATTGAGAGAGAGATAGAAAGAATGGATGCACCAGGCCCTCCAGCCACTGGAGGTAAAGATATATGCACAAAAAGAAAGAAAGGAGAGGTGGAGGAAGGAAGGGAGGAAGGGAGGGAGAGAGAAGAAGAGGAAAAGGAAGAAAAGGAGGAAGAAAGAAAGTTTAAAAATATATTTAAGGACTGGAGAGATGGCTTAACATTTGAGGCGCTTGCCTGCAAAACCAAAGGACCCAGATTTGATTTCCCAGGACCCATGTAAGCCAGATGCTCAAGGTGGCGCATACATCTGGAGTTTGTTTGCAGTGGCTAGAGGCCCTGGAGTATCCATTCTGTCTCTCTGCCTCTCTCTCTCTTTCTCTCAAATAAATAAATAAATAAATGAATATAAAAAAATAAAATCTGGGCTGGAGAGATGGCTTAGTGGTTAAGACACTTACCTGCAAAGCCAAAGGACCTAGGCTCAATTCCTAGGACCCACATAAGCCAGATGTACAAGGTGGCACATGCATCTGGAGTTTGTTTGCAGTGGTTGGAGGCCCTTACATGCTGTCTCCCTTTTTCTCTTATAAATAAATAAATAAATAAAATATTTATAAAAAATAAAACCTATTACTTTGTTAGTTAAATAAAAGGTACTTTAAAAGGGGGTTTGAACAGAAGTACCCTGTGTGGGTGGATAACACTAATCCCACAAGAAATTCCAGTGCTGAGATGGGGTGTTTCATGGTGAGTTGTTATTCAGAGAGACCCTGGAGGACCCCCAAACTACACAGGCTATTGCCACTGCTCTTGGATGCTCACCAGTACTGGGTGATAAGACCCTGTTGCTGAAGACACCATAAGTCTCAGTTGTAGGACACAAAGAAATTAAGGTGAGACTGAGCTGGAAGTCTCCTCAATATACTGGCTAGCTTTCACAGAGTCAGAAGGTGGTATTCAGGCTACTGGGGGAGAAACATCATCAACAGTCTTACCCAGTGGTTGGATTCTGCATATGATATAACTAACTAGTCAGGCAAGATGTGCCTACTGGTACAATAGTGGCATGACTATCATGGGGAGGGGATAACCAATCACTTTCTGACTGGATTTGAGGAATTCATACCTGGCGCTGAAGGAGGTTATGGGCCCTAGGAAAGAAGCTACTACTGTTTTTGGCTAAATGAATATGCTGCACCCACTAAATTACCCTCTAAATATTTGTGCTTATGACCATAGATTAGTGCTGCTCTCTGCTTTGATCAGCAAAGCTTCTCTTTGTAATGTGCTGAAGCTACTGGAGAGACTCCAACCTCATCAATGGGCTGGAGAGATGGCTTAGCTGTTAAGGCGCTTGCCTGTAAAGCCTAAGGACCCATCCCATGTTCAACTCTCCAGATCCCACGTAAGCCAGATGCACAAAGATAAGGCAAGTGTAAGGTCGCACATGCCCACTAGGTGGCGCAAGCATCTGTAGTTCAATTACAGTGGCTGAGGCCCTGGTGTGGCCAATTCTCTCTCTCTCTCTCTCTCCTCCTTTTTCTCTCACTCTTTCTAAAATAATAATAAATAATAATAATAATAATAATAATAATAATAATAATGGCCCTCATCAAAGTGCTGGATACAAGTGAGGAGTTTGATGTTTATAACCCCCACACCCCCAAGGCTGTGATGGTTAATGTTGATTGCCAGCAGGACCTAGCAAGATCTAGAAAAAGAGCCTTTGGCTGTGCCCATGAGGGATTACCTAGATTAGGTTACCCTGTGGCATGCTTGGGAGGGGTTATCTTGATCAGACCAATTTAGGTGTGAAAACCCTCCTTAACTATGGGTGGTACCATTGCCTGGATTGGGGTCCTGGACTTAATAAAAAGGGAGCTCAGCCAGCATTCACTGCTCTCTGCTCCCTCACTGTGCAGTGGATGTGACCAGCTGCTTCAGGCTTCCCTCCACGATGGACTTTTAACCACTTGCGATTTTTCTCATTTCCAAAAATAGTCAGTTCTGGGATGGAGAGATGGCTTTGTGGTTAAGGCACTTGCCTGTGAAGCCCAAGGATCCAGATTCGATTCTCCAGTTCCCACGTAAGCCAGATGCACATGGTACCGCATGCATCTGGAGTTCGTTTGCAGTGGCTGGAGGCCCTGGTATGCCCATTCTCTCCCTCTCTCTGTCTCTAATAAATAAATAAAATAAAAATAAATCTTAAAAACACCTAAGACTATGAGAAACATTAGAAAAATCATCAGTTGTACACATCATCATTTTCATGATCTTTACTTTTGTGTATTTATGATAGTGCGGGGTGACTTAAAAATACAGCTTGCGGGCTGGAGAGATGGCTTAGCGGTTAAGCGCTTGCCTGTGAAGCCTGAGGACCCTGGTTCAAGGCTCAATTCCCCAGGACCCACGTTAGCCAGATGCACAAGGGGGCGCTCACGTCTGGAGTTTGTTTGCAGTGGCTGGAAGCCCTGGCGCGCCCATTCTCTCTCTGCCTCTTTCTCTCTGTCACTCTCAAATAAATAAATAAAAATAAACAAAAAATTAAAAATGTATATACAGCTTGCATTACTCTTGCCACCCCACACTTGCTGTGGTTGAGGGGTGTGTGCAGTTAGTGGCTTGGTAACATAACCCCAGTTGCTCTCCTGAGTGGTTATGCTAGTGACACTCCTGTCCATGGTGCTGTCTGTGCTGCCCGAGGGAACGCGCTTCCTCAAGCCTTACCCACACCTGAAATCCTCAAACACCAAACACTTCCCCAGTCTGCTGGCGTGGAGGAAATAACACGTTATTTTTGGTTTAATGTGCATTTTATCCTGATTTTCCTCTTCCGTGGCAAAAAGTGTCCTCCTAAGGAGGACTTGTGTCCTTAAGTAGAGGGACTCCCTTCCCCGGCCTGTCCCACCTCAGCAGTCCTGAGCTGGGGACGATGCCTGGGTCAGCCAGGAGTCCAGAGCTCCACCCCTTCACCTTCCACAGGCCTCGGTTCAGTACTGGAAGTCTTCATAGCGTGTCCACCCAGGATCTGGCCTTGGAATATGTCAGCCTATGTCTAGAAGTTCTTCGGAGATACGATAAAGTGACTCCACGCTCATTTTGACCTGTTTCTATATTTCTCTGTGTTGTATTTTGTGTCCAATATATCACTTATTTTTTTAAGTTTTTTGTTTATTTTATTTATTTATTTATTTATTTGAGAGCAACAGAGAGAGAGAGAGAGAGAGAGAGAGAGAGAGAGAGAGAGAGAATGGGTGCACCAGGACCTCCAGCCACTGCAAATGAACTCCAGATGCGTGCACCCCCTTGTGCATCTGGCTAACGTGGGTCCTGGGGAATCGAGCCTTGAACCGGGATCTTTCCAGACCTCACTTATTTTTATTTATTTATTTATTTGGCTTTTTCAAGGTAGGGTCTCACTTTAGCTCAGGCTGACCTGGAGTTCACTATGTAGTCTCAGGGTGGCCTCGAACTCACAGTGATCCTGCTACCTCTGCCTCCCGAATGCTGGGATCAAAGGCATGTGCCACCATGCCCGGCTTCTATCACTTATTTTTAAAGATGGGGAGTCTGCACTGTGGAATTTTAAGACAATATATATTTTGTGATTATGACATTGTTATATGTGTGTTATTTCAAATCCAAAAAGATGAAATAAGTATAAGGAAGTATAAAATTGACTTGCAATCATAAGCAACCATTGTCAAGACGAAAAACAGATGCTTTGAAGAATTAAATTTTCGGGTACTTGTGTATTTCCTTCTCTTCAGGTTTTAGTGACTCACACACACTAGGTAAGCGCTCTACCACTGAGCTTTATCCCCACCTCCAGTTCTCTCCATGGCTTAAAAATATCGGTGTGTAAGACTTTGATAACCACTTATCAAAGATAAGGAGATAACGTTCTTACTTCCTCTGTTTATGGGCGTGTTTGTGCCCTGCTCATTGGAATATGTGTCTTGCCTTTACTGTGCAAACCTAGTGGGAGATGGTGGTTGTTCTCTCATGTCTACAAAATGCTCATTGATCTGCAAGGTTGTCATGGCTGAGGGGGGCTTCAGATTCTGAAGGGCTGCGTGTTAGGGTCTGGGGTGCTATACATCCTTGGGGTTGACAGGCCACCTAAACTACCCAGGAGACATGACTTCGTAACACCTCCTAATTTGCACGAGGCTCAGGAACTCCAGTGGGAAAGAATACGAACGCTGTCTACATCTGAGATTGGGAAACACGGGCCTGGCTCTGGCATCAGGGAAGATAGCTGGCAGTGTGATCAAGTGGCACCTGAGCCTGTGCTGCCCACTGCCCAGCTCTAGTTACCAGAGGCCCTAGGAAGTCCACCTGGGAGACAAAGATTTATTTATTTTTTATTTATTTTGGGGTTTCTTCGAGGTAGGGTCTCACGCTAGCCTAGGCTGACCTGGAATTCTCTATGGAGTCTCAGAATGACCTTGAGCACACAGTGGTCCTCCTACCTCAGTCTCCTGAGTGCTGGGATTAAAGGTGTGTGCCACCATTCGCAGCAAAGATATATTTTGCCTACTCTTCTCCAATGCAGCCAAAAGGAGCCACAACTGGCAATTAATTTTGCACACCACATTCTGGGAGAAGCCCTTACTTCCACAAGCAGAAGAGAATATTGTTTATCATCCTAAGATAAATATACAGGCTGCGTAATTTTTTTTTTTCACAATCTGTTGGGAAGAATGTTGAATCAATGTTCTGAATTGTTGCAGTTCTATTGTGACAGTTACTTGTTAGTTGCTATTTATTTCCTTTTCTGATCCACAGTTTATTTGATTAACTCAACATTAAGCGGTATCTGAAGTGGCTTACATCAGAGACTCCAGAGCAGATGGTTTTGAGCTGCGATGCGGGAAGTGTATTCTGAAATCCCTTGTTTTGTGAGCCGAGCCTGGAATTCCTGGCAGTGTTTATTAATTTTATTCTAAGAGCATTTAACACGCAGCCTCCCTTCCCCATATGCTTTTAGGGGTAAGTCGCGGCACTGATAACTCAGGTGCAGCGCTACAGAGCAGATCTCCAGTTCAGCTGGGAGGTTACGCCCCCTGACTTGGAGCTCCCCATTGTCTTCTCCCCATCAGTTCCTGGCAATCACCACTCCAGTTCCTGCTTCTGTGGACTTGGGCCTTGGCGCTGTCTCCTGCCAGAAGGATCTTGAACTTGTTGCTGTTTTGTGACTAGCTCATTTCACTTAACGTACGTCAACAATTAAGACTTATTTCCCAACATGGTTTGGTGTTTAAAGTCCTGTTACATCACTGGATTGCTTGGCTCAGGGGAATGGTTCCTTGGTCAGTCTGGGCTCCTATTAATGCATGGAGAGTAGAGGCTGTTTGAACAGGTTGGGAGCTGGATTTTGGGGCAATGTTGGTCACATGTCTGATTAGGCTTGTCATTTTAGCAGTGTTCTAAAGGAGGACTGAATGACCATGCCTGTGCTGAGCTTACAGTGTTCCGAAGGAGACTCTGAGCTCTAGGTGAGGGGTGGGCATGGGGCAAGAGTGGCTCATGGCTGGCTGGAGGTTACTCCCGAGTGTGGCCATAGAAAGGCTGCTCTAAGGCAGGAGCAGGCGTAAGTGGGGAGAGACAATGAGAGAGAAGAAAGGAGGAAAGCTTTCCAAAGGGAGAGGAAGAGAAAGAAAGGGACTGAGGCTGGTGAAGTCATTGTCAGTGTCTGGTTGTCCAAGGAAGGCTGCCCAGCCTTGGAGGCGTGGAGCAGGGCTGCCTGTGGGTTGTACCACGGGAGCACTAACAAAGACCTCTGCTGGGACAAGTAGCTCTGAGGTTGCTCTTATTTATTTATTTATTAGTGACAGCTTCCATAATTGTAAACAATATCCCATGATAATTCCCTCCCTCCCCCACTTTCCCCTTTGAAACTCCATTCTCCATCATATCTCCTCTCCCTCTCAATCAGTCTCTCTTTTATTTTGATGTCAACATCTTTTCCTCCTATTATGATGGCCTTGTGTAGGTAGTGTCAGGCACGGTGAGGTCATGGATATCCAGGCCATTTTGTGTCTGGAGGAGCACGTTGTAAGGAGTCCTACCCTCCCTTTGGCTCTTACATTTTTTCTGCCACCTCTTCTACAATGGATCCGGAGTCTTGGAAGGTATGATAGAGATATTTCAGTGCTGAGCACTCCTCTGTCACTTCTTCTCAGCACCATGGTGACTTCTGAGTCATCCCAAGGTCACTGGCATCTGAAAAGAGAAGCTTCTCTAACCAAAAATGAGAGTAGCATTAATATATGGGTATGAACATTAAGAGAAGTGCTTACTGGGCAGTTTGGTGAGCATAGTGTATACATTTATCCAGACACCAGAAGACGTTACAGCCCTAGGGCTCATGACTACCCCTGTTGTAGGTTTTCAGTATCAGGGATGTATTCCCTCCCATGGAGCGGGCCTCCAGTCCAACTAGAGTGAAGTTGCTCTTTTTACATTCACTAGCTCACCAAGATGCATGCACATCTCTACCCCAGGGGCTTTCCTAACTGTCAGGAAAGTACACATGGGTCTGCATAGTCCTAGGCATGAAGCAATGATGGGCCCTAAATGGGGCCTTTCAGATGTCATCCCTATACTCCCCTGTGGAATGAGGAACGGCCAAGCAGAGACAATCTTACTGTTCTTTACTATCATAGGCAGTGTAACTCACATTGAAGGTGACATTGAGAGGATCTTTTAAAAGGTACATTCTGTTCTTCTGGACTGAAATTTCCTTTGAACAGGACAGGAGTTGCCGGCTTCAGAAGACACGGACTCAAACTCCAGTCCTGATTGATGCTGTCCAGGCATAGGGCGGGGTTGGGAGATTTCTCGGACTTTCTGAGTCTCATTTTTCTTATCTGAAAATGGAAAATGTGAAGTTAGGTACTTTGTAAATTATGTAGACACACACACATACACATACATATATTAGTCTTTTTCTTTCTTTCTTTCTTTTTTTTTTTTTTTTGAGACAAGATCTTATTTATCCTAGGTTGGCTTGGAACTCACTATGTAGTTGAACCTGGCTTTGAACTCTGGACCCTCTTGACTCCATCTCCTAAGTGCTGCGATTACAGGTGTGCACTATCATGCCTGGCTATTAGTCTTATGATTTGGAAGTAATCATATGTATTTAAGGAGATGTTGATAGTAGCAGACTGCTTTAAAACCAGATATACTCAAAATCAATACATATATATGCATATGTGTGTATATATTTATATATAACTACCTATACATATGCATGCTATGTATATATATACATACATGCTATTTATACATACATTCATGTATATAAAAACAGTCTATTTTTGTGATTCAAGGATATAGATAAAATATAATGTAAAATTATATTTGCATATGTGCTTTATTATATAGTGCATGCTAGGGTATGTAATGCTTATTCCTTCCATACATTAATAGTCTGAAGATGGGAGAGGAGTGCTTTCCCCTGACAAAGAAAAGCAGGGGACGTTACCACAAGAAAGGGAAGAGAATTTCAGGTGACAAGATAAACAAAACAACCCAAAACAATGACTCCACAGGGGTCTAGTGCGGAAGCCTCATGGATAATGTTTTTTCATGCGACTCTTTCTGAGGTGAATGTAGAAGGCAGCTGCTCTGGGGAGCACAGGGGAGAACAGGGGAGGGCCTTCTGGTGAGCGGAGCAGGAGGACAGGCTTAGGAGCTGCCCAGTGGGAATTGCAGATTTGTGTTCTGTGTGAGGTAAGCATTCCATGGTTCTCCATGAATAGTCAATACATCACAGTTATGCTTAATTCAACCAACTGGCTTTCTCGTCGAAATGGTGAAGGGGTTGAGTGTGCATCAAGTTTGGGATTTGCCCAAAAGACAGTCAGTTCTTGTAATGAAGCTGAGTGGAGACCTGGGTCACATGTAAAAGAGCTAGTGACCCCTGGCTTCTTAGGGCTTGGAGGGTTCCACGGAGATCAAGGCTATGAAAATGCTTTGTAAACTGTAAAGGGATACGCTCTTGGGATCTACCCTTGTGCGGTTTGCCTGGCTCTCCTCAGGCATTCAGATCCATGGAGGCCTCTTAGTTTCCTCTGCTTCATCCCCAGACGCTGTGATCATTAGGGAATCAAACACAGATACCTCCGCCGAAATGCATCTTCCCACCAAGCAGGACTCCCGGACACCCCTGCAGGCGGCAAACGGCGCTGTCCCCTGGGGCTCATCACGCAGGCAGCTGCTCTGAGAAAGGGGCCCATGCTTCAACCAGTCAGACACGTGTGACATCTTACATGACTGCATGGAAAGAGTCCTTTGCTGGGACACCTCGATGGCTGTAATGACTGTCGTTGCCTCTGTTGGCTTTGGAAATCATATGCAAAAATGGGTAAGTGTGTGCATATGACATGCTTGTTGCATTGTCCCAAGAAGATAGCCCCCCCCCCCCATTATCAAAGCAATCCTGGCCTACCCTGAAAGGTTAAGCACCACTAAGCCAGTGTCATCCGTGATGAGCTTTGTTGAAAGGGGAACAGACTGAGAATGCTAAGCCCTCTCCTGTGTCAGCTCACTTAACTGCCTCATTGTTGAGTCTCTGTTGGGCCACTCTTACACTTTCTTTTCAAGAAAGATCAAAATGTGTCATCAGAGTGGTGGCAGTCACTTCCTCTTTGTAAAAACTTCATTATGTGTGTATGTTCTTAATTATAAGATAATCCTACACCTTTTAGGAAAGTTAGAAACTGAAGAAAAGTAATATACTTAAGATTCATTCAGAGAGAGAGAAAGAGAGGAAGAGAGTGGACATGCCAGGGCCTCCAGCCGCTGCAAACAAACCCCAGATGCATGCGCCCCCTTGTGAATCTGGCTTACGTGGGTCCTAGGGAATTGAACCGGGGTGCTCAGGCTTTGTAGACAAACACTTTAACCGCTAAGCCATCTTTCCAGCCCATCCACCTTATTTTTTGAGACAGGATCTCTCACTGAACCTGGAGCTCACTGATGCAGCTAGACCACCTAGCCAGTAAGCCTGAGGGAAACCCCCTCCTGTGTCCACCTCTCCAGTTCTAAGATCATAAGTGTGTGCCACCATGTCGGGCTTTCGTGTGGATGCTGGGGCTTTGGACTCTGGTCTTCATTCTTGCACGGCAGACATTTACTGACTGAGAAAGCCTTTCCCCTTTCATCCAAAGTCTTATAGGTGGGGAGTGTGTAACTCAGGCTGTCATTCCAGTCTCTTCCCATAGCCTGAACTTTACAATAAAGCAATGAGCTGTAGCTAGAATAATTCCCATGATCTCAGGCCAAACCGCTTAAACAATAAGGTCAGAGGAGTCCCAGCAAAGTGAGGAAGTAACTAGGTTCTTTTTAGTGTCTTCCTGGGCCACACCCAGAGCCTGTCATCTTCTGGCTTTCTCCCCAGGAGCAAAAGCATCTTCATTATTACCATGGAAACTGCCCAGTGACTGGCCAGATAGCCCAGTATGTCATTCCAGTAATTGTTATTATAAATATCTCAGGGTACTATCCCTTCAAAGTAAAATGTTTATTTCAGTGTAGCTTTTAATGTCTTAATTATATATATATATATATATATATATATATATATATATATATATATATATTGGTTTTTCGAGGTAGGGTTTCACTCTAGCCCAGGTTGACCTGGAATTCATTATGGAGTCTCTGGGTGGCCTCCAACTCACGGCGATCCTCTCACCTCTGCCTCCCAAGTACTGGGATTAAAGTCATGCGCCACCACACCCGGCTAATATTTTATTTTTATTTATTTATTTGAGAGAGAGAAATACAGAAATAGGTAGGTAGACAGAAAGAGAGAGAGATACAGAAATACGCAGGGAGAGAGAGAGAGAGAGAGAGAGAGAGAGAGAGAGAGAATGGGTGTGTCAGGGCCTCCAGCCACTGCAAACTCCAAATATGTACGCCCCCTTGTGCATCTGGCTTACATGGGTCCTGGGGAGTCGAACCTGGGTCCTTTGGCTTTGCAGGCAAGTGCCTTAACTGCTAAGCCATGTCTCCAGCCCTTTAAGTTGGATTTCAGCGCTCTGGCTGGGTTTGGTGAATGGCGGGAAATGAAATGAGGTCCTCCAGTGTTCTCAGACTATGTCTCCTACTTTATTTAGGCTAAATATCCTAGCCACAGGTAAGGACATTTCTTCTTTCATTTCATTTCAAGATGCAGAGATTACCCCTATAGAAAGGGTAAAATGACTTAGGAATAGTTGTACTTGTTGTTATCATGACCTAAGGGTATCTTAAGATGGTTTTAGTCCCCCTTCTTTAATCTCCAAACCATCCTAAACATCCACCCTGAATGAGAAAGCATGTTAGTTATACAAGTTCAGGTTCATGACAAATTTCTTCCAATCAGACAATCTTTGTGCACCCTCATCTTTGCACAAACTGTGCAGCTGCTACCAAGAAAACCTTCTCCTAAGAGTCTGAGAAAATAAAACAAACATTTCTAGTGTGAATTTTCACATTATTCCTCTAACATAGAAATAGCTGAGTCCTGGTTATGACAATGGGTGCCTGGTCCCCATCCAACACACTCTATTTTTACCAGTGCAATGACTCACATTCCTTCCTTCTGCCTTTGAGATTTTAATTGTGGACTGGTAAAGCCTTGGCCTTGGGCTTCCCTGGCCTTATGACTTGGGAAGTCTTTAAACTATTACAGTAAATGAAAGCATTACTTTCCTGACTATGATTCCTGCATTCTGAACAAAAGGGAAGGCTTCTATTTACCTCTGTCTGGGATCCCAAGGAAGCCATTGCTTAACAGAGTACTGCTGTTGGAAGGAATCTCTTAGGGCCACCCCAAAGAAATAATCCTCGAGGGAGGTGATTTTACAAGGGAGCTTTGAATTTGATCCATTCGGGGATCCTAGAATCTGCATGAGATTTTTGAGGTTCACCTGGGGTGAGCATTTGCAGCAATACCGGTACAGCACAGAGGATAGTTTATCCCACTATTAGTCCTGGTGCTTTCAGACTAAATGTCAAACTCCTTAATAAGATCTTGAGACCTCTTACGATCCGTTATTCTAAACATCCGGTGCTTCTCTAGCCCTGAGTATTTACTACTCATTAGAACTCCAGCCTGAAATACACCATTAGCTTGCCAGTCTGTCTCTCCCACTAAACTGTTGGCTCTGGATTCATTTGCATGTATAGGGTGTGATCTTCTGTAGTCATCCACAACTGTCGAATGAATGAATGAATGAATGAGTGAGTGAATACATAAAAAATGATTCATTGACGAATCCAAACTATGGAATGAGCGATGCACACTTTGTTCACAGTGAGTGTCAACAACTGTCTTAATAAAAGCCCATATACTAAGTGTGTGTGTGGAGTCGGGCTCTGGTATTAACTGGGCTTTCCTTAGTATGGAGTTAGCAGCCTTTCCAGTGGAGGCCAGCCAGATTCCTCCTTCCTGGCTCATTTTCTCTCTTGGCCATGGTTTTTCATTGTTTCGGAGCTTCCTGTCTGTGACACAGTCCTCTGGCCTCATGCTCAAGGGAATCTTTCTTTATCAAGGTTTTAGAGCATAGCTTCTCGGTGTATCTGAAGAAAGTTGTATAAACTTCACGATGTGAAAATGACCTGACTTTGATAAACTGGGCTTCTGCTGTTTCTAATGTGCTAGTGCAAAACCTGAGCATTGCCGGGCCTTGAAGAAACTTGGTTTTCCTCAACATACCTTCTACGGGAGGTGCTGTGTTTCCTAGCATACCGCCTTCTGTGCCCTCTCTGAGCTTTATCTGGCAGCAGAGTAAAGTATAAGTCAGTCACTGCTACTACCAGTGCCTCTACCTCTAGCATCTCTACCACCTCCACCTCCACCACCACCACCTCCACCTCCTCCCCCTCCACCTCCACCTCCTCCACCTCCACCTCCACCACCTCCACCACCACCTCCACCTCCACCTCCACCACCACCTCCACCTCCACCTCCACCACCTCCACCTCCACCACCTCCACCTCCACCTCTACCTCCACCTCCACCTCCATCTCCACCACCACCACCTCCACCACCACCTCCTCCACCTCCACCTCCATCACCTCCACCTCCACCTCCACCTCCATCTCCACCACCACCACCTCCACCACCACCACCTCCACCACCACCTCCATCCACCTCCACCTCCACCTACCACCTCCATCACTCCACCTCCACCACCTCCACCACCACCACCTCCACCACCACCTCCACCTCCACCTCCACCTCCACCTCCACCACCTCCACCTCCACCTCCACCACCACCACCACCACCTCCACCTCACCTCCACCTCCACCTCCACCTCCACCACCACCACCTCCACCTCCACCTCCACCTCCACCTCCACCTCCACCTCCACTCCACCACCTCCACCTCCTCACCTCCACCTCCACCTCCACCTCCACCACCTCCACCTCCACACTCACCTCCACCTCCACCACCTCCACCTCCACCACCTCCACCGCCCACCTCCACCTCCACACCTCACCTCCACCCAACCAACTCCACCTCCACCTCCACCACCACCACCACCACCATCATTACCATCACCTCTACCTCCACCTTCACCACCATTACCATCACCTCCACCTCCACCGCCATCATTACCATCACCTCTACCTCCACCTCTACCACCATTACCATCACCTCCACCTCTACCTCCACCTCCACCACCACCACCATCATTACCATCACCTCTACCTCCACTTCCACCACCATTACCATCACCTCTACCACCGCCTCGTCTGACACCTTCACTTCCACCTCTACCACCACTTCTACTTCCACCACCCCCTCTATCTCTACCTTCAACTCACCACCACCACCACCATTTTATCACTTCCACCTCAATGTACGACAATCACCTCCACTTCAATTAATCACTACCACCTCCACTATCACTTCCACCTCCACCACTACCTCTATCTCTACTTCCAACTCACCACTATCACCATTACCACCACAACTTCTGACATCACCTCCACCATCACCATGACCTCCATCTCATTATCACCTAACTACCATCATGATCACAGCCAACACCACCATCACCACCACTTCCATCATCACCTTCCTCACACCATCACTACCTCAAACACTTCTGCCATTATTGCTACCACTGTGGTGGTTTGATTCAGGCGTCCCCCATAAACTTAGGTGTTCTGAATGCTGGGTTCCCAGCTGATGGAGATTTGGGTATTAACGCCTCCTGGAGGTGGTGTATTGTTCGGGGCTGAGCTTATGGGTGTTATAGCCAGTGTCCCCTTGCCAGTGTTTGGCACACTCTGCTGTTGTTATTGTCCACTTTATGTTGGCCAGGGGGGTGATTTCAACCCTCTGCTCATGCCATCATTTCCCCCTGCCTTTATGGAACTTCCTCTCTAGTCTGTAAGCCAAAATAAACTCCCTTTTTTCCCAAAAGCTGCTCTTGGTCAGGTGATATCAGCCAGCAATGCGAACCTGACTGCAACGCCCTCACCTCAACCTCCATCTCTGTCATCACCACTTCCAAAGCAGCAGCACCAATGGGCAAGGTCAGCAGCCTTAGCCGCTGTGGGCTAAGTAGCCCACGCATGTTCATTCGTTAACTCCTCCCATCTACTGGAAGCAGGTGTCCTATAATCTTCTTTTAGATGGTCAACTCGAGAAACAGAAGGCCTCTGACCTGCTCAAGGTCCCATAGCTACCAAGTGACCTGTGCAGTCTGGTTCCAGTTCATCGCATCTACCTAGTCTTCTGACAACTTGCCCTCTGGTACAGCTGTGGCAAAGATATAAATATTTTGCATCTTCTACCACCCTGGTTCTAGCTACCAGAGGTTTTTGTTTGTTTGTTTGTTTTGTTTTTGTTTTTCGAGGTAGGGTCTCTAGCCCAGGCTGACCTGGGATTCACTATGGAGTCTCAGGGTGGCCTCAAACTCTTCAGAGGTTGTTTTTAAAATGTTATGCTCATCTTCATGTGGGCCTTATACGAAGAGTCATGAAAATGAAATCGTTGTTTCTTTTGTGAAGCCTTCATTTCTCTAGTTAGCCTTTCATTCTTGCTGCCAATCAGCTGTTGACCTTGTGCTGAGGTGACCCTTGGGTACTGGGCACCCGTCCTGGTAATAAGAGACTCTTCCAGAGGGAGGATGATGGAATAGTGTGGGCAGTGGGGGGTTTAGTCAAAGTGCAGCACGTGGGTGAGCCTGCGGGCAGAACACAGGAAGAAAAGGCTGAAGACGCTTGGTGTAATGTTATGGTATGATGTCATCTTCTATTGCTATTAAAAATAGGGCCTCTTTTTTTTTTTTTTTTTTTTTGGTTTCTCAAGGTAGGGTCTCATTCTAGCCCAGGCTGACCTGGAATTCACTATGTAGTCTCAGGGTGGCCTCAAACTACTCACGGCAATCCTCTTACCTCTGCCTCCCGAGTGCTGGGATTAAAGGCGTGTACCACCACACCTGGCTCATTTATCTTTACAACAGTTTTGTGACCCAGGCATGCATGGGAGGAAGTATAGTCAGTCTGTCATGTATACATCTATCTATCCATCCAGCCATCTATTATCTAATCTATCATATCCATCTACTATCTATATATCTATCTATGTATCATATATCTATCTATTATGTATGTATGTATGTATGTATGTATCTATCTATCTATCTATATATCTATCTATCATCTATCCATCTCTGCTGTGTGTGTAGTCTACGTGTGCTGTGTGTGATGATGTGTGTCGTTTATACATAGGTGGGTGCTGGTGCCTTTGCCCCGTGTGTATGTGTATGGAGGTCAGAGGAGAATGCTGGCTATCCTCCTCATTTTGTTCATCTGCCTGTTTCCTTGAGATGGAGTTTCTCACTCAGCCCAGAGTTGCCATTTTCAGCGGTTCAGTCAGTAAGCCCCAGTGATTTTCCAGTATTTGCCCCACCACAGGACTGCAGTTACAGATGCGTGTGCCCATGTCCAACTATTTATGTTGGTGCTGGGGAATCAAACTCAGGTGGTCTGAGACCCTTGCGCTTATTCAGCAAGTGTTCCTAACCGCTGAGCCATCTCCCCAACTCCCTGGTTTCTTTTGCTAAAGAAAAACCAGCTCAGAGAGTTAACAGTTCCTTCCTCACCTCCCAGTTTCCTCGTCCCCGTTCCCCTGCTGCTGGCCTGGGGCTGCCCGGACCCTGTGAGCTTGCTGTGGAAGCAGACCCCTTGCTCTGTCTTCCTGATTGAGTGGCTCTTGGGTCCCCCAACTCCCAGATCCCCTGCTCCGGAGCGTGCATGCACCAAGTAAGTAAACCAGAGCTTCCAGTTCCTTCCCCATCTCCCAGCCCCTTCATCTCAGTACCCCTGCCTCTGGCTGGGTCTCTACGTGTGAGCTGTGGAAGCAGACCTTACGCTCCGGTTTCCTGACTGACTGTCCTCTGGGACCTCAAATCCCAATTCCCCTGAGCTAGAGGGTACACGGGCCACTGTGGGACCAGGGCTCTTGCCCCTGGATCCCCAGATTCCTGGCTCCTGGGTCCCTAACCCCTGATCTGCTGGGGCTGAAGCGTGCTTGCAAGTGAAGGGAGTAGGCCAGAGCTGCCAGTTCCCCATCTCCCAGTCGC
Source organism: Dipus sagitta (assembly GCA_036346955.1). Taxonomy (NCBI): domain Eukaryota; kingdom Metazoa; phylum Chordata; class Mammalia; order Rodentia; family Dipodidae; genus Dipus; species Dipus sagitta. The sequence goes on along the minus strand of CM070781.1, from coordinate 48,541,855 downwards.
ACAGCGTTTGTAGTACTTGCATTCTCCACAATCTGTGTGTCTGTGGTTAGTGTGCTGTCCATCTATGATCGTACGCCAACCCAGTCCACATCTAAAACAGAATTCTCACTGAAGATCCTACAAGGACAAATACTTTCCCCCTCAATAAAATAAAATTTTTCCCCATGATGGGTAGACCACAACACACACACCAAAAAAAACCCAAACAAACAATGAAAGTCAGAAAACTGAGAGATCTCCACCAAGGATGCCTAGTCCCACAATGGAAGCCTCCAATGAAATCATAGAGAAAACAACAGTAATTGTCTCCTAAAATGAAAACACGACAAGCTACGTGACCCTGATCAAAAGAATTGCTGAACTGGAAGCAAACCATCAAGAAACCAAAAATCACATAAGCAAAATTGAGCAGAATTGTCTCTTAGAGCACTCAGCTTTTGTCGCTAGGCTTAACTCAATTGAACAAAACGTTAGAAGCCTCAAAAGAGATATAAATGAATTGAGGGTGAGTCAACAAACAGAGGGTCTTAACAACAAGCTGATTAAACTTAATGAAGACATGATCAAATGCAAGAATGAATTCCAAGAAGCACTAAGAAAATTAGACCTTGCATTGAAATTGTACCTCAAAACAGTGGTGGACATGATGCAAAATAACACAACAGAAAACAAAAAACAACAAATAGAGCTTTTAAAAAAACTCTCTAGAACCCCTCCCTAACAGAGTCACTCATGTGGAAGACAGAACCTCTGAGCTGGAAGACAAAACAGAGGAAATTGATTGGGAGTCCAAAAACTTTTGCTAAATTCAAAAACTCATGTGAATAGGATACAAGGGAACCGTGGGATACCCTAAAACAAACAGACATCTGGATCATGGGTGTACCAGAAAGAGAGGAATTCCAGGCCAGAGGCATAGAGAACATATGAAACAAAGTTATTGAAGAATATTTTCCCAATCTCATAAAAAAAGGCCCATCCAGATACAAGAAGCCCACAGAACACCAGACAGACAGGACCAAAGAAAAAACTCTCCAAGGTACATCATAGTTAAATCTCTTAACCATGAAAACCAAGAGAGAGTGTTAAAAGCAACAAGAAAGAAACAACTCGTAACTTACAAAGGCAATCTCATCAGAACTGTCAAATTTCTCACTGGAAACCCTGAAAGCCAGAAAAGCCTGGAACGGAACACATCAAAGTAAAAAAAAAACAAAAAACTATGGCTTAATCCAAGCTACTCTACCCAGTGAAAGTAACCCTCATAATATATGCTGAAAAGAAAACTTTTTTTTTCTTTTTTTGAGGTAGGGTCTCACTCTGGCCCAGGCTGACCTGGAATTCACTATGGAGTCTCAGGGTGGCCTCGAACTCATGGCGATCCTCCTACCTCTGCCTCCCGAGTGCTGGGATTAAAGGTGTGCGCCACCATGCCCGGCTGAAAAGAAAACTTCCTATGAAAAAAGTCAACTCTAAGATGGGCATGGTGGCTCATGCCTTTAATCCCAGCACTTGGGAGACAGAGGTAGGAGGATCACCATGAGTTCAAGGCCACCCTGAGAATATAGTGATTTCCAGGTTAGCCTGAGCTAAAGTGAGACCCTACCTTGAAAAAACAAAACAAAACAAAAAAATCAACTCTATGAATATATGAGCACAAAGCCAAACCTACAGAGAAAACTTCAGGGAATATTCTACATAAGAGTCAAACAACCAATCTCAAGAGCCAACAAGAAGATCATAATAACCAAAACTAGAGCAGGCTCAAAAAAGTACAAAGCCCAAGAAAGTACCAAACCCCATAAGGCACCCCATCATGGCTGGGATTAAATTGAACCTCACAGTTTTAACCTTAAATATTAATGGTCTTAACTCACCCATCAAAAGACACAAGCTAACAGGGTGGACCAGAAAAACGGATCCTTCTATCTGCTGTCTTCAAGAAACCCACCTCAGGCTGAAGAGATGGCTTAGTGGTTAAGGCATTTGCCTGCAAAGCCAAAGGATCCCAGTTCTACTCTCCAGGACCCACGTAAGCCAGATACACAAGGGGGCGAATGCATCTGGAGTTTGTTCGCATTGGGTGGAGGCCTTGGCATGCCCATTCTCTTTCTCTCTCTCTATCTCTGCCTCTTTCTGTCTCCCAAGTAAATAAATAAATAAGAAAAATATATTAAAAAAAATAAAAAAAAGAAACCCACCTCACCACTAAAGACAGACACCTTCTGAGAGTGAAAGGCTGGAAAATGATATTCCAAGCAAATGGAAATAAGAAACAAGCAGGTATTGCTATATTAATATCTGATAAAAATAGACTTCAAACCAAAAGTAATCAAAAAGGACAAAGAAGGCTACTTCTTATTCATTAAGAAATGATGCAACAATAGGACATCACAATCATAAATCTATATGCACCAAGCACAGGGGCACCACCATTTATAAAACAAAACCTACTTGACAACAAAACAGAAATAAACACCAACACCATCATAGTTGGGGACTTCAATACTCCACTGTCATTAGTAGATAGATCATCCAAGCAGAAAATTAACAGGGAAATAAGAGTTCAGCACCATAGATCAACTAGACCTAACAGAGATCTACAGAACTTTTGACCCTAATTCTACAGAATACACATTCTTCTCAGCAGCCCAAGGAACCTTCTCCAAAATAGACCATATATTAGGCCATAAAGCATGCCTCCATAAATTCAGGAAAACCAAAGCAGCTTCCTGCACCATATCAGATTACAATGCTTTAAAGCTAGAAATTGACAACAAGAGACACATCAGGAACTCCACCAGCTCCCGGAGACTGAACAAAACACTTTTAAACAATGAATGGGTTATGATAAGAAATAAAAAAAAAGAAATTATAAGATTTTTAGAACTGAATGATATATTTTTTTTAAGAATGGCATTTTTTAAAGTTTTTCCCTATGAGAAAATGCCATTTTTTTGTTATTTTTATTTATTTATTTGAGAGCGACAGACAGAGAGAGAAAGAGGCAGATAGAGAGAGGGAGAGAGAATGGGCACGCCAGGGCCTCCAGCCACTGCAAACGAACTCCAGACGCATGTGCTACCTTGTGCATCTGGCTTATCTGGGTACTGGGGAATAGAATCTTGGCCCTTAGGCTTCACAGGCTAGCATCTTAACTGCTAAGCCATCTCTCCAGCCCACCTTCATTCTTTTTACCATGAGAACATGTTGTCTTTATTTTAAACAACCAGCCAATAAATCAATTCTACTTTAATTTTAACTTGGGCTTCCACAGTAGGATGAAGAATGACTGACATTTGTTTTGTGATAAAAGAAAAAAAGACACCCAACTACAAACATTCTTTCCATTTCTTCCCTTATGCATTTGTGTGATATGACTAGATGGAAAACATTCATTTTATTTATTTATTTATTAGAGGAAGAGGGGGAGAGAGAGAATGGGCATGTCAGGACCTCCAGCCACTGCAAATGAACTCCAGATGCATGTGCCACCTTGTGTATCTGGCTTACGTGGGTCCTTGGGAGGTAAACCTGGATCCTCTGTCTTTGTAAGCAAGCACCTTAACCACTAAACCATCTCTCCAGCCTGAAAACATTCTTTTTTTTATTTTAGTTTTTCGAGGTAGGGTCTCACTCTACCCCAGGCTGGCCTGGAATTCACTCTGTATTCTCAGGGTGGCCTCGAACTCACGGCGATCCTCCTACCTCTCTGCTTTCCAAGTGCTGGGATTAAAGGCATGCGCCACCACGCTTGGCTTCATTCATTTTAATTGAATGGAAACTGTTCTCCTGTTTCTGGTTTGGTTGCCTAAGCTGTAAGACACAGCAGGCTGCCCTCAGAAAAGCTGGCGAATTTTGTGGACGAGAAAGGAAACAGTGCTGGTTTTCCCAGGACGTTTTCTTGGGGCAGATACAGGGTCTCAGCATCCAGAGTGACAGCCACACCCCTTCACAGGGGGCTCAGTGTCCCCCACGGTGCTGCTCCCTACCCCTGTTGCAGCCGGTCACCTGGCCCTTCTGGTAGGCTGGACAACGGCATCTTCTGCTCTCTCTGTGGTCGGCCCAGCTTACCTACGCATATGGTTGCACCCTTGTTTCCCCCTCCACTGATCTCAGCTTTGATATCAAGATGGAAAAGCCTGTATCACTGATCCTGTTCCACTCTTATACTTGGACCACAAAGCCAAGTACCCTGGGCTCTTTTTTAAACCCTATGTAGATGTTTCAAATTGCAAATATAAATTTAAAATTTTAATTTAAAAACTTAAATCAGGAAACAAAGGAAACCAACCAAGGTTAACTCACTTGCAGATAGGAGCTTCTTGCCTCGAACTTCCCAGAGACTTTACATTAACTTAAGCTCCTTAAAGGCAGAGAGACTGGTTCTCCCTTGCTTAGCATCACATCCCAGCACCCAGTACAGAGCCAAATCCACAGCAGTCACTCAAGACCCATTTTGTTGGGGGCTGGAGAGATGACTCAGCAGTCTTAATTAAGGCACTTGCCTGCAAAGCCTAATGGCCTGGGTTCGATTCCCCAGTACCCATGTTAAGCCAGATGCACAAAGTGGCACGGGTGTCTGGAGTTCATTTGCAGTGGCTGGAGGCCCTGGTATACCCATTATCTCTCTCTGTCTCTCTGCTTGCAAATAAATAAATAAAACTATATTTAAATCTCTCTATGTTTGCAAATAAATAAATTATATATGTGTATATTTATTTTATTTTATTTTATTTATTTTTCCAGGCTGATCTGGAATTCACTCTGTAGTCTCAGGGTGGCCTTGAACTCACGGCAATCCTCCTACCTCTGCCTCCCAAGTGCTGGGATTAAAGGCGTGTGCCACCACGCCCAGCGTATTTATTTATTTTTTTTAAAGAACCATCTTGTTGAACACTAGTGGATGACTTCATGATCTGGGCATGCATCCCTGTGAGTATGGCCGAGGGCAAGTTGAGTGACAGACACCATGCTGTCCTCAAGATGATCCCTTCCTGACTGCCCTTGAGATATGATTGTGTGTCTTGGCCCTCTCTTTCCTCAGGATGAGTTCATCTCCCACAGGGCTTCTCAGAACAGAACCTTGGCAGACCCTCCCCTCCCCTCCCCCCTATTTATCCTTCAGACTGGGCCAAGGTCCTGCCCAGGGTCAAGCTGGCCTGGAATGCAGCCAGGGACAGCTGGCCGTCCAACAGAAAGACAAGGACGCCTACGATGGGGACAGAAATCGCTTCAGACTGCGGTGGGCAGGGGAGCCTCTGAGCAGGTGATGGGATAAGGGACGACTTCCGAGCAGGGTCATGGAGCACTGGAGAGGACGGGGTTCTCCAGGGAGAGCTCAGAATAGCCACCGTGGAAGACGATATTGCGAGATGACCGATGAGGACTGGGGCAGAGTGGACTTCGTCCTAGTGGTCAGGAGAAGCAGTCGGCCTGAGTTTGGGGAGGTGTCACTGTGAAGGATGACTTTGGTGGTGGTGGTGGTGGTGGGGGCACTGGAACATGCTGAAGTGCTGCCATTAATCCAAGGGGAAGAGTTGAAGATGTCTTCCTCGTGGTCCTCTTGAGCGGGCAGCACTTTGGCTTCTGTTTAGTGAGTTCTGTATCCAAACCCAGTGCCAGGCCAGCGTTAAGTGGTGGGCAAACATGATGTGGGTCACAAAGTTGAGATAGGGAAGGACGCAGGGATTCAGGAGCAGGGTTCTGAGGGTGGGAGTTGCTGAGAGGGCGGGAGGGGGTGAGATGAGATGGGGTTTGGGGTATCATGCCTACGTGTTTGAGGTATTCTTATGGGAGAATAAGGGACATCGAAAGCAGGTGTTGGAGAGCTGATTGGGGGAACTTCCTGTGAGGTCTTGCTCTATGTAAGGCATGCATCTAGATACTTCGTATGTTGCCATTTCTTTATCTACATGACAAACTCATGTAAGCAGTACTGTTTTAATATTTTACTTACTTATTTATTTATCTATTTATTCAAGAGAGAGAGAGAGAGAATGGGCACGTCAGGACCTCCAGGCACTGCAAATGAACTCCAGATGCATGTACTACCTTGTGCTTCTGGTTTACGTGGGTCCTGGGAAACTGAACCTAGGTCCTTTGGCTTTGCAGGCAAACACCTTAACCGCTAAGCAATCTCCCCAGCCCATCAGTACTGTTTTAATATTTTATTTATTTATTTGTTTGAGAGAGAGAGAGAAAGTGAGATAGAGAGAGGGAGAGAGAGACAGAGAGAGTGTATGGATACAATAGGACCTTTTGATGATGACAGCAAACTCCAGACACATGCACCACATTGTGCATCTGGCCTTAAGTTGGTACTGGGGACTTGAACCCTGGCCGACAGGCTTTGCAAGCAAGTGCCTTTAACCACTGAGCAATCTCTCCAGATAGGTATGATTATTCTCTGGCTAGCCTGGGAGAAGATCACGCTTCAAAGCATGGTTCTACTGAAGACATTGGCTTGAGTATCTTAAAAGATACTGTACCTGTTATGTCTGAAGATTACCATAGAGTATTTATAAGAGATGCATGTACATTGAGAAAGAAAGGGAGGAAGAGAGGGAGAGAGAGAGACAGAGAGAGAGGCTTATTTTAGGGAGTTGGTTTACTTATTGATGGAGGCTAACAAGCTTCAAATCTATAGGTTGGACTGGAAGGCTGCAGACCTGGGGAAGAGATACCATGCTAGCTTCAGATAAAATTCTCTTTTTTCCATAGAAGGCAGTTTTTTCCTGTTAGAGCCCTAAGCTGATTGGATGAGGCCAGCTGCAATACAGAGGACAGTCTGCTTTTTCTAGTCTTCTGGCTTAAATGTTAATCCTATCCAAAAAAAAAACTTTCAAAGTTGGGAGTGGTGGCACACGCCTTTAATCTCAGCACTTGGGAGGCAGAGGATCACCTTGAGTTCAAGGCCACCCTGAGACTACATAGTGAATTCCAGGTCAGCCTGGGCTAGTGAGACCCTACCTTGAAAAACAAAAACAAAACAAAACAAAAAAAACTTTCATAGAGACATCTGGAAATCTAGAATAAAACTTGATTAAATATCTGGGCATCATGACTTAGCTAAATTGGCATATAAACTAACTCACCATCATCTTAGGGCTCAGAAAACAGGGACTGTGGTATCACACGACATGTGCTGCAGGCGGCCCCTGCTGAAGCAAGGGTGACTCTTAGATCAGTCACGACCTGGGAAATTTGCGAAGTTTTAGGCTTGGGTTAGCAGCACTGATCATCTTGGAAGATTACATTTAGTAATGGTTTGGCTCAACTCATTCCGGTTGACGAGCGTTGAATTGACTATAGTCTCTAGGTACATCTGATATTTCTAGAAACATAGAATGGAGCCAGCGCAGCACCTTCACTCCTGCATCTCTTTCCTAATGCATCATGGTTGTGAGAAGGAAGGACAGCTTAGATGTGGGGAGCGCATTTCTCCCCCACTAGGAACATATGTTTCCTTGTCACCCTGTTTCCTCAGGCAAGAATGATCAGTAACACCACAGGCAGCCAGGCAAGTCCTGAATTAAAGTTCTGGCCCAGCCCAGTCTTAGCATAGAGCTGCTTCCTTTCATTTGAATCAATATACTCCTCTTCCCATGTGTTTTTTTGTGTGAGGATATTTGATGAATATCTATTGGCTTGCCCCAAGTACCTATTTATTTGAGGTTAGCACTTCTAAATTCTCAGAAACTACCACAAGTATTGGCATATTTACTTTCTTGGCTCCAAGAAGACATTATCTATGCTGTTTGGTAAAACATCCTTTGGTGTCTGGTTAGTTAAGAAATGGAAACATTGAAATCTGATCTTATTGTGAGGCCTTTTTTGAGAGTATAATTTTTATCTTGCATATAAGGATGTTAAAAAAATGAAAGTGTATTTAGGCTTTATATAGAACTTTATAAATAAGAGTTCATTTCTTTCTAGTTCTTATGATGCTATGCAAAGTACAGTTATATTTTGAATGGAGTCAGTTAAACCCCTAAAAGAGTAAACTGGCCTAAATTAGTGGTCCAACCAGGAATAAAAGTCTTGTCTTCAGATTTCATGACTAGACAAGGGCACCCTGGGAAGCGTTTGGGGATCTGCTGACAGTCTGGGAAGTCTGGTGAGAACGAGCACTGGCTGGACTCATGAGTTCAAATCTGTCTTACCCCTTACCAACTGCCTGAACTTAGATAGGTTATATGATGTCTCTGGGCTTCATTTGCCCTATTGGTCAAATATATACGGCCATGAAGGGTTTGTGGTGAGCATTAAATGAGTGAATTATAAATGCCTGGTATAGTGCATACACACATGAAACCTGTGTCCTTTCATGCTGACTCTAGTTGGCAATCATATGCATGCTTTTCTAAAATAGGATAGACCTTTCTCATTCTGGAGCATTCTGGAAAAATCCTGCTCAAAAGCTAGGGAAAGATGTCCGCTAGTTTCTGTGGCATGCTATCATGCATGGACTCTCTTAAGACACTGGATTGTAAAAAAACATATTTTTTTTCACATGCATCAGAGCATTATTCACCACTGAACGTCAGTATATGTTTTGTTTAAAAAAATCATTTTGGGGCTGGGGAGATGTGGGCTTAGTAGGTAAGAGTGTCTTAGGAGTAAAGAGTGTCTGTGAAAGCAGGAGGACCTGAGATTGATCCAAGAACCTATGTTAAAATCTAGTCATGGGGCGAGAGAAATAGCTTAGCGGTTAAGGTGCTTGCTTGCAAAGCCAAAGGACCCAGGCTCAATCTCTATCTCTAGATCGTCAGCCAGACACACGGAAGTGAGGCAAGCACAAGGTCGCACATGCCCACTAGGTGGAGGAAATGTCTGGAGTTAGACTGCAGTGGCTGAGTCCTTGGTGTGCCAGTTCTCTCTCTAAAATAGAAGTAAATTTAGTCATGGCTGTGCACACCTGTAACCCCAGGGCTGAGGGGGCTGAGACAGGAAGATTTCTGGGGTTCACTTGTCAGGTAGTCTATTAAAAAATGGTGAGCTTCGGATCCTGAGAGAGACCTTGTCTCAAGGAAATAAAGTATAAGCATGATAGAAGAGGTCACCTAATCCTCTCTGCTGACCTCTATATACATGAGCATGGAGCATACACGTGTGCAACACTATGTACATACCCCACATATTATACACACACACACACATACGCGCGCGCACACACACACACACATACGCACACACACACACACGAAACCACAATAACAACAAGTCATTTTGTGTTAATCAATCCTCTATTCCTATTTTTCTTTCTTTCTTTCTTTCTTTCTTTCTTTCTTTCTTTTTTGTTTATTTTTATTTATTTAGTTGAGAGCGACAGAGAGAGAAAGAGGCAGAGAGAGAGAGAGAGAGAGAGAGAGAGAATGGGCGCATCAGGGCCTCCAGCCACTGCAAACAAAATCCAGATGCATCACCCCCTTGTGCATCTAGCTAACGTGGGTCCTGGGGAATCAAGCCTTGAACCGGGGTCCTTAGGCTTCACAGGCAAGTGCTTAACCACTAAGCCATCTCTCCAGCCCCTTTCTTTCTTTTTAAATATTTTTACTGGGCTGGAGAAATGGCTTAGCAGTTAGGGTCCTTGCTTGTGAAACCTAAGGACCCAGATTTGATTCCCCAGAACCCATGTAAGCCAGATGAACATGATGGCTCATGTGTCTGGAGTTTGCCTTGGCTAGAGATCTTGGCGTGCCCATCCTCTTTCTCTCTTTAATAAATAAATAAAAGTAAAATATTTAAAAATATTGTTATTGCTGGGTGTGGTGGTACACACCTTTAATCCCAGCACTCAGGAGGCAGAGGTAGGAGGATCGCCAATGAGTTCAAGGCCAGCCTGAGACTACACAGTGAATTCCAGGTCAGCCTGGGCTACAGTGAGACTTTACCTCGAAAAACAAAAGCAAAAACAAATTTATTTATTTATTCGCAAGCAGAAAGGGATAGAGAGAAGAGAGGAAGACTGAGAGAGGAAGGGCATGCCAGCCTCCAGCCACTGCAGACAAACTCTAGATGCCTATGCCATCGTGTGCATCTGGCTCTACGTGAGTCCTGGGGAATTGAATCTGGATTGAGAAGCTTTGCAAGCAAGCACCTTAACCAATGAGCAATCTCTCCAACCCCCTATTTTTCTTTTTAAAAATATTTATTTATTTATTTATGAGAGAGTGAGAGAAAGAGAGTACGTGGGCATGCCAGGGTCTTTTGCTGCTGTAAATGAACACCAGATGCATGGGTCACTTTGTGCATCTGGCTTTACATGGATACTGGGAAATCGAACCCAGGCCAGCAGGCTTTGCAAGCAAGTGCCTTTAACTACTGAGCTATACTCTCATTTTTCATAGCAGAGGTAAGATAGATTCTTGTTTTCTTCCTTTTATTTCTTTTCTTTAAATATTTTTATTTATTTATTTGCAAGGAGAGAGAGAGAGAGAGGGAGAGAGAGAGAGAGAGAGAGAGAGATTGGGGACATCAGGACTTCCAGCCACTGCAAACAAACTCCAGATGCATGCATTACTTTGTGCATCTGGCACTGGGGAGTCAGACTCTAGTCGTTAGCCTCCCCCCTTCTTTGTTGAGGTAGGGTCTCACTCTAGCCCAGGCTGACCTAGAACTCATTCTGTGGTTCCAGGATGGCCTCAAACTCCCAGCAATCCTCCTAGTTCTAGGCTTAAAGGTGTGCCTCCTTTTTCTTTTCCTTCCTCACTTCTGGGGCCCACAGGAGAGAATGTATTTAGTTATTTTTTTTAAAAAAACTCATTATTAAATTTGAGAAAGAAAACACTGAAATTCAACTTCAAAAACAAATTTAAGTCTTCATTTTCCCTCTTTCCTCTTTTTGCTTAAGTATATTCCTGTGCGGCTTAGTGAAATGCTTCTCTTTGATCTATCATTTGATTACCGAATATGGCTTTTATTTTTCCTTTGTGATTGACGTCGTGCTCGGTTATATAAGTTTACATTGCAAATGAAAATCTGAAGGGTTTCAGATGACTTTAGCAAGGTAGGCTTATGCGTTTCAGCCCTTAAGCACCCCACAGGGACACTGATTTTGGTAAGCCCCCCCGTGGCTGAGGGTAGCTTTGGGGAAACCTAAGATCCTGGTGGAGAAATCCCAGTGCTATTGGAAGAACAAGAATCCAGGAACAGACAGACGTACTGAAGAGGACAGAACCCAGCGTTGGGGAACCTCCTCCCTCGCTCAAGGAAACACAGCTCAGTGGCACAGAGGCCCTGGGGTTTTATTTCTCCCACGGTGGGAGGGGAAAGCACAGTACCTGTTTTCTCCAGACAAGCACGATGCTGCCCCAGAGGCCTACTTACAATGTACAGTCAAAATTCAGAATCCCCAAACATTGCCATGTGGTATAAAAAAAAAAAATCACTTTCCATTCTAGCACAAAAGTTAAAAGACAAAATATTTGTCTTAGACTGCTTCATGACATTTTGGCTAATGACAGACTGCCTCTAACCACCATGGTTGAAGAAGACTGCATTGTCTAGAGACGTTGTAGCCATCTTGGTTTGTATACGTATACTCTCGGATGGTTTTACAGCGTCAGACAATGAAACTGCCTGATGACGCATTTCTCAGGGCTGCAACTGATACTGTACTATGTGTTTGAAGTTTGCTGAGAGAATGGATCTTAAATGTTCTTATCACACACACATATAAAAAATGACAAGGGTGTGAGGTGGAGGCTATGATAACGAATTACACTTGGCCATTTTACAGTGTACATAAGAACATTCTGCAGGGCTGGAGAGATGGCTTAGCGGTTAAGGCGCCTGCCTGCGGATCCTACGGACCCATGTTCTACTCTCCAGCTCCCACGTAAGCCAGATGAACAAAGGTGAGGCAAGCACAAGGTCGCACATGCCCACTAGGTGGCAGAAACGTCTGGAGTTTGATTGCAGTGGCTGAGGCCCTGGAGCACCAATTCTCTCTCTCTCTTTGTTCCATCTCTCTCTAAAATTAAAAAAAAAAAAAGCTAAAAAATTCAGAGAGAGAGAGAGAGAGAATAGGCGCACCAGGGACTCCAGCTATTGCAAATGAATGTCAGACACATCCACCACCTTGTGCCTCTGACTTAGGTGGGTACTGGGGAATTGAACCTGGGTCCTTAGGCTTCACAGGCAAGCTCTTTAACCGCTAAGGCCCATCTCTTCTATTATTTCTTTACCAATTGTTTCCCCTTTGATTCTTTGCTCTCTTTTTTTGGAACTTGTATTATTTGGATATTGAAATTCTGGCTTGATGTTCGTATCTCATAGTTGTGTGTGTGTGTGTGTGTGTGTGTGCATATTTCTACTTTCTTCATCGTTATTCTTTTGAGTTAAGGTCTAGCTGTGTCTTCCAGGCTGGCCTCAAACTCATGGTATTCTTGCATCTGCCTCCCAAGTGCTGGAATTGAAGGTATGTGTCACCAATCTTGACTCTCCAGATGCCAGAGTAAAAGAAAGAGACCCAAAATTGAATGAGATGAAGTTTTGCATGATATAGAGGGAGACAGATGTTCACCAAACAAGTGTATCGCAGTTAGAAGTGTGTCATACAGGCCGTGAAAAGATCAAAGAAGAAAGAACAATTACTTCTACTGGCACTAGGAAGGGCATTGGAAAACAACCAAGCGTCCCAGGTGACATCTAAGAAGTTCCTTGGTCAATATCTCTATGAAGACAAAGTGGTATCATATTAACAGGAAAAATGCCCCATTATGTTTTCAAGCAGATGTAAAATCCTTGGTTGGTTATGTTCAGAGGAAGGATCTGGGGTGCACAGTGGGGTGCAGGAAGTTTTGGGAAAGTCATTCCTGGAAGCTCACGAGGGAGCAGAGGGGAGAACGCAGGGATGGAGGCGCGTTTCCAGGGGCGCATGGCTGAGCTGATTGCCTCCACGGGGGAATGTTTCTCAGCTTTGGATAAGACGCTTCAGGAGCAGGCCACTGAGGCATTTGTCAACTTCCGTGTGTGTCCCACTGAATGACAGTCGCCTCCAGGGGCGTTAATCCGTGCTCTTGCTCTCGGGGCTGGGACTCCGGGCAAGCTCGCTGGCCTTCTGGGCTTCCGGAGAAAATACCTGAGCAGAGAATCTTGGCGCTCCAGCTGTCCCCTACAATGCACGGTTTCCTTTCCTGCAATTTCACTTACCCACCGCCAGCTACGGTCCAAAAATGTTTAACGGAAAATTCCAGAAATAAACAGTTCATAAATTTTAAATATTGTGTGCCTTTCTGAGTAGCATGATAAATTATTCCATCTCGCCTGGGGATGTGAATCATCTCTCTGCCCAGTGCAATCCTGCCGCATCTGCTACCTGCCCACCAGTCACTTAGCAGCTGTCTTGGTTATTAAATGAACTGTCGTGGTGTCACAATGCTTGTGTTCCGGTTCAGACCTCCATCTTCCCCCAACAATGTCGGGTAAAGTGTAGGAGGACCTCATTTGATTTCATGCATAGACAATCCTCATTCACACTGTCTGGTACTAAAGTCCCTGGGATCTCCCAGCCCTACAGAGCGCCTTGCCACCATGGTACCCTTGTGCTGGTGTGGCCCCCCAACACTCCATCATTGAGGTGCCACTGGGCTGGTGTGGCTTTTCAGGTTGGTGGCTCCTATATATGCCATTCTTACTGATGCATATCATAGATACCCTGTGCCAGCAACAAACCACCAAAGTGGGGGGGGGCTCCCCATCATCTACCTTGGCACTATCCGCTCTGACTTTGACCCTGTAGGGTCGAAGCACAGAGAGTCTGGGAAATTTCCGTAACCCTCTCGCTGTAATCTGGGAGAGGTATACCTTGTGACTTCTCACTGCCCAGTCTTGGATCAGTTAGCGTGTTTTGTACCACGGAGCAGAGTTGAAGAGTTACGAAAGTGGGTGGGTAGATTGTGTTGTGGGAATCAGGAGTGTGGACATACTTGGAAGGAACCGAACGCTTTCATTTTCCTTTTGGACGTATTGGCAGGAAAGGAAAGGAGTCTGGAGAAGGAAGTGGCCTGCTTGGGAGCGAGATTCTATGTATCAGACATTTCCTATCCTTGCATGTCATTCAATCATGCGCTAAGTTACTTAAGTTGGAGGCGAGCATTTGAAAGGGAGGTTGAGCCAGAGATTCTTTTTAAACTTTTTATTGACAGCTTCATAAATATAGACAACATAACCATAGTCATAATCCCCTCCCAGCACCCTCCCCTTCCCTCCTTCCAAACCTCCTCTCCACCGAATCTCTTCTTTCCGACTAGTCTCTTCTATTTTTGATGTCATCATTTTGTCCCTCCTCTTATGCAGGTCTTATGCAGGTCTTATGCAGGGCATAGCATCAGCCATTGTGCGGTCCCAGAGACCACCACCACTTTATGTCTGGAAGACAGTTATGCAAAGCACTCCTCCCCTTCCTGCGGCTCTTACATTCTTTCTGCCGTGTCTTCTGTAATGGTCCCTGAGCCATGGAGGGTGTGATAGAGATGTCTCACTTAGTGCTGAACACACCAGTCACTTCTCAGCACTTTGCTGAGCTTTTCTTTTTGACTTTAATAAATTCTTATTTTAGAGAGAGACAGACAGAAAGAGAGAGACAGAGAGAGAGAGAATTGGCGCACCGGGGCCTCAGCCACTGTAATCGAACTCCAGACACTAGCGCCACCTAGATGGCATGTGTGACCTTGTGCTTGCCTCACTTTTGTGCGTCCGGCTTACGTGGGATCTGGAGAGTTGAACATGGGTCCTTAAGTGTCACAGGCAAATGTCTTAACCACTAAACCATCTCTCCAGCCCAAATTTGGTGAGTTTTAAGTCTCCCTGGTGGTCACCGCCATCTGAAGAGAGAAGCTTCTCTAACCAAAAGTGAGAGAAGCAATAATATATGGCCATAAACACAAGTATTTAGAGGGCAGTTTGGTGGGAACAATGTATCCTTTTAGCAGGAAAACTGCAGTAGCTTCCCCCATAGGACATATAACGTCTCCAGCCCTAGGCTTCCGAATAGGTTTTCAGTACCAGGGAGCCAGAGACTTTGATCTCACTTTATACTCCAAACTGCCTGCGGAGTCCTGCAAGTTAATTCCATTAGCAACTGTTCATGGCAAAAGGCTCAGCATGTGCCACCTTGTGCATCTGGCTTACATGGGTCCTGGGAAATCAAACCTGGGTCCTTTGGCTTTTCAGGCAAATGCCTTCACCACAAAACCATCTCTCCAGCCCTCTGACCACATTTTAAGAGACACTGTAAGACTTTCATATCAGGTGTCTGCCGGCAGGACTAACAGGAATTAGAACGGCTCAGAAAACATGATGTGTGGGGGATGTGTGGACAGGTGACATTAAGCCATTGGAACAGAGCATGATCAGGAATGTGGGAGCTACTTTCCAATGTTTAGTGAGGAAATGAGGATTTGTACCCTGAGACAGTAGAGGTAGAAGGAACAGGAAGTAGAGGAAACAGTTCTCAAGACCTATTGTGCCTCAGGTGCCACGCTGAGAGCAAGTAGGGTCTCAACATAAGGAAGATCTGAGCGTCAGGATGAAAGGGGATTTCTCTCGAAATGAGAAAGTGGATGTTTTACTCGTGTGTGGCGTGGGGCCCCATATGCATGCCTGCGCGGGGCAGGGCTCGGAGGTGCTGGCCTGCGTGGTGTCCAGCGCCTTTGCTCTACTGCCCAGTCGTGTTTACAGCTAGAGTCTCTTTACTGATTCTGGAGTTTGCTGGGTCCTCTGCTCCCCTGTGCGACTGGGGTTACAGGTTCCTGTGGCCACACTCAGCTGTTCATGTGGGGTCTGGGGACCCCAGCTTTGGAGGTCTCAGGCTCCCTAGACCCCGCATGCTTGTACAGGAAGCGCACTTAACCGCGGAACCATCTCTCCAGACCCAAACCGGGTATTTAAGTTCTTTTTGTTTATTTTTATTTATTTATTTGAGAGTGACAGAGAGAGAAAGAGGGAGGTAGGGAGAGAGAGAGAGAGAGAGAGAAAACGGGCGCGCCAGGGCCTCCAGCCACTGCAAACGAACTCCAGACGCGTGCGCCCCCTTGTGCATCCAGCTAAAGTGGGTCCTGGGGAATCGAGCCTCGAACCAGGGTCTTTAGGCTTCACAGGCAAGCGCTTAACCGCTAAGCCATCTCTCCAGCCCCAAACCGGGTATTTTAAAGCAGAGATTGGATGAGTGCTGACAAAGGTACTGTAGATAAGGCTTTGGTGTTATGAGAAAGATTTGAATGGAAGATGAATCTCAGATCCATTCACCTTTTTTTTAAAAAAAATTTGTTTATTTTATTTTATTTTGGTTTTTCGAGGTAGGGTTTCACTCTAGTCCAGGCTGACCTAGAATTCACTATGTGGTCTCAGGGTGGCCTCGACCTCATGGTGATCCTCCTACCTCTGCCTCCCGAGTGCTGGGATTAAAGGCCCATTCCCCATTTTAAATAAATGCATGGACAATCCCAGTCGCTCAGTCTCTCCTCAAGATCACTGAGAAGAGGGTTCTCCTCCATTAGGTACATCAGACAGAAAATAAGGATCTCTAATGTCAAAGATGAAAGGAATCTTGTTGGAGTGAGAACTGCAATGTAAACGTTGAGAAATACTGAAAACAAAGCGTTGGATAGACAATCCCATGTGTTAGATGCTTTTTTTTTTTTTTTTTTTTTGGTTGTGTGTGTCCCTCAGAGCACTTTCAGCTTGCATTAATAAAATTATGGGGGTGTGTGTCATAAGATGCAGTAGATGTACTGTGATTTGTTCTGTTGAGAATTTATCTCACGTAGAACGAGAAACTCGCGTGTGCCGGTGGTGGTGGTATGACCTGGTGCGACTCTTCTGGTCATTTCTCGGGGAACTAACAAGAATTCATTTTCCTTCTGACCTACGATATCTTTCCTAGACATTTCCCCCAGACACACTGCTGTGCGTGTCTTTAAGAAATCACACGGAAGGGGCTGGGGACGTGGCCTCAAGCATGCGGGCGCTGTGCATGTCTGTAACCCTGCATGAGCCATCTCTCCAGCCCCAAACAGAATCATGTTCAGTAGCAGAGAGTTGCAAGGATCTTGATGTCACCATGAGAATTGTTACATAAGCCATGATGACTATCACTATAGAATACTAGATAGCAATCACAGTTCAATCAGCTGCATGCACCCACAGTTTTACACAGACTGATCTGTTTTTAACATTTTATTAATTAATTTAATTTATTTATTTGAGAGAGAGTGAGAATGGGTACATCAGGGCCTCCAGCCACTGCAAGAACTCCGGACACATGCGCCACCAAGTGCATCTGGCTTATGTGGGATCTGGAGAATCGAACCTGGGTGCTTACGCTTCACAAGCATGTGCCTTAACTGCTAAGCCATCTCTCCAGCCCCACACAGACTGATTTTTAAGAAATATCAAAAAGAGCAAAAAGTGAATGCATTGTTATAGCCAATACCACTTATGTAAAACAAAATGCACAAAACATTATCTTGTATGATTTTTTTTATTATGTACAGATACAAAGGTGTAACTTATAACCCAAATGGGGAAGGAAATGGGAGTAGGGATATGAGCCTATGAAAGAGAAAAAGAGGTACAGTGGAATAGAATAGAAAAGGGATTTTGTACAGGCAAAGTGATTATTCTCTACCTCCAACAATGTGCTGCGAACTGAAAAAGTTTAAGAAATGTTTTAAGGTGGGCATGGTGGAGCATACCTTTAGTCCCAGGACTTGGGGGGCAGAGGTAGGAGGATCGCCATGAGTTCGAGGCCAACCTGAAACTACCCAGTGAATTTCAGGCCGGCCTAGGTTAGGGTGAGATCCTACCTCAAAAAACCAAAGACAAAATGTTTTAAGCA
Source organism: Dipus sagitta (assembly GCA_036346955.1). Classification (NCBI taxonomy): domain Eukaryota; kingdom Metazoa; phylum Chordata; class Mammalia; order Rodentia; family Dipodidae; genus Dipus; species Dipus sagitta. The sequence goes on along the minus strand of CM070781.1, from coordinate 48,524,010 downwards.
GCAAATTTATAATAAAACATAATTTGTGCTTTTCCAAAGCCTACATAAAAGCATAACTTATACAATAATGTGCTTGTCAATTTATCTTTTAGAATTGTGTGTTTATTTATTCCTTTGAGCATGTAACATTTCTGTTGGGCACCACTGCGTCTCCAGTACAATTCCATCGCTCTGGGCACTAGAGCTACAGCTACAAATGACAGACTCAATGGGTAAATAGGAGAATTAGTGAGTCAGAGAGTCACCACACTTAACATTTTAATAACTACTGCCAAACTGTGATCCACAAATCTGTACCAATTGCTAGTTTTCCACTAACTTTTTTTTTTTTTTTAAGAAGACTTTTTAAAAGAGCAGTTTCGGGTTCGCATAAAGCAAAATCAAGAGGAAGGTTCAGCTGTTTCCCGTATACCCTCTGCCTTGGCACATTCCCCCATTAATAACTTCCCCACCTGAGTATTTACAGTGATCACATCATCTTGGCCACCTAAAACCCAGCTTAGGGTCACTCTTGGTGCTGTATAGACTAAGGATTTGGAGAAACATGGAATGACAGTACCCACCATTATAGTAGCATACAGATTATTTTCCTGGCCCTAAAAATCCTCTGTGCTCTGCTTAATCCTCTCTCCTACATCCTGCCTGTCATTGATTGTCTCCATACTTCTCTCCTTCTCAGGATGCCAGGGAGCTGGAATCAGTCAGTAGAGGTGGTGGCCTTTTCTGGTTGGTAACTTCTACTCAATACACATCTAAGTTTCCACCATGCCTTTTCATGACTTAATAATTCAGGGTTTGGGTTGGTGAGGTGGCTTAGCGGTTAAGGCGCTTGCTGGCGAAGCCTAAGGACCCATGTTCAACTCTCCAGATCCCAAGTAAGCCAGACACACAGAAGGTGAGGCAAGTGCAAGGTGACACATGCCCACTAGGTGGCAGTAGCGTCTGGAGTTTGATTTCAGTGGCTGATGCCCTGGTGTGTCAATTCTCTCTCTCTCTCTCTTTAATTAAAAAAATAATTAATTTAAAAAATTCAGGTCTTTCTATTGCTTGATATTACTTCACTGTACCACAATGTATACCATTCTGTATGTACCACATACAGATGTACCACAGTGTATCCATTCTACTTCAGTACATTTTGATTGCTTCCAAGTTTTGACAGTTATGAATAAAGCTACTATGAACTTCCACGCTCAGCATAATGACTGAGTCTGGGGATAAATACACCTGAAATAGTTATAGATGCTGCTAAATATTTTTAAGTCTGCATTAATTGGCTTTAAAAATATTCTTTAAATTTTTATTTATTTGAGAGAGTGAGAGAGGAAGAGGGAGAGAGAGAGAGAGAAAGAAAGAGAATGGGTACGACAGGGCCTCCAGCCACTGCAAACAAATTCAAGACGCATGTGCTACCTCATGCATCTGGCTAATGTGGGTCCTGGGGAATTGAACCAAGGTATTTTAGCTTTCCAGGCAAATGCCTTAGGTGCTAAGCCATCTCTCCAGCCTAAAAATATTTTTATTCGTCTGGAGAGATGGCTTAGCAGTTTGTCAAGGCATTTGCCTACAAAGCCTAAAGACCCAGGTTTGATTCACCATTACCCACATAAGCCAGATGTACAAGGTGGCACATGCATCTGGAGTTTGTTTGCAGTGGCTGGAGACCCTGGGGCACCCATTCTCTCCCTCCCTCTCTCTGCCTCTTTCCGGCTCTCTCAAATAAATAAATAAAAAAAATAATAAAAATCTTATTTATTTGCAGGAAGAGGGAGAGAGATGGCACACCAGGGCGTCTTGGTGCTGAGATGAACTCCAGATACATGCACCACTTTCTGCATCTGGCTTTCTGTAGGTACTGAGGAATTGAACCTTGACTATCAGGCTTTGCAAGCAAGTGCCTTTAACCACTGAGCCATCTCTCTAGCCCCTTCGTTAGTATTTTTTAATGGTATTTTATATGTGGCGTTAATATGAGCACTATTGTTTGTTTCTCTAAGTGGAAACAAGTTGGGGTGGGGAATGGGTAGGAAAAATACACAGAAACAAGTGGGATTGGAGTCATACAACCTGTGTGAGGCAAGCTACGCTGAGCTGCGAGGAGGTCTGCAAGCTCTTCAGTTCCTATCTGAACCAGGAGCTGAGGCTCCCAGGACTCCTCATCACCCCCGAGCTGGCTCTGATCTGACTGGACATTTTTTTTTTTTCCCTCTTGGGCTACGTGCAATGGGTTCTGATATTAAACACCTGTCCATGGCAGGGAGCCAGGAAAACGCACCTTGATTACTAACTTGCCTGTTATTTTTCTTTGACAAGGAAGTCTGTGTGCACAGGGCCGGTTCCCCGCTAGGCTTCCCGTGAGGGTCTCATCCAATGGCCATCCAGGTGGCAGGCGCTGAGGCCCCACCCAGGACCCGGGAGGAAACAGGATGCCAGGCCTCCCAGCCCTGCAGGCGGTCAGGCGCTGCTTATCTGTGGTGGTCAGTAAGGCAGGACAGCAAAGGTGACCTTCCTTCCTTTGCGTGTTTGAAAACCCTGACCCTAACAGGCTTCATGGAGGAGTGAGTGGAGGAGCTGTAGCCCAGGGGGTAGCAAGATGAAATGTAGCTTTTCCATTTACTGACTTCTGTGGTGTTCAGTTAAATTTCCTTTCCCCCCTCGACCGTATTTGGCAGATTTTCTAATTTCCTGCTCAGCATTTTGGTTCATAGCATTAATCTCAGACCCAGTTTTGAGTTCTAATCCTCCCTTTCCAGGGCAGGTGGTAGCTGAGAGTCAAAGCACAGGGAATGTGGAAACCTTTCACTCTTGCTAATCTAGAATCGTGGATACAGAGCAAGAACTGGGGTACAGAGGATGAGAAACAGCTAAAGTACCCCCTCCCCGGGCCTCCCACTGTGTTTCTTGATGGGGGGGATACTGTTGGCATTTGGGGGGGGGCAGTCCTTAGAGTGGAACTGTTTTCTGCACATTTCAAATATTTAGCATTTCTCCCCCCACCTCGGGGTCCCCAATACAAGTTCTCATAGTGACCCTGAGTCTTTTCCAGGCTTCTTCCCATTTTTTCCACCGCCTATCTCCTGTGGGAGGCTATTTTGTCCTGGTTAAGGATGCTGGAAATTTTTCTGGGCTGGGGCAAGAGAGAAGGGGTGGAGAAGCAATGTGCTGGAATTCCTGGGTATGAGTGATGGGAAGGAATCCCCGGATGTACTTTGGTGGGTCTGGCTTTAGACTGTGGGATAGTCTATACAGACAATGTGGTGGGAATTCCAGGCAATGCTGTTTGACCTCTCTGGACTCCTCTGCCACTGCAGACCACCTTAGAGAAGGTACCTATGGCTTCTCTCCTCTCCATCGGTTATCAATGCCTCAGCATAAATGGCTGCTTTTCCTTGCCTGAGAACTCAAGCAGCCCCCCAACTTCACCTCTCTCTGCGTCTCCATGTTCCTTCATGTGGAGCCAGGGACACTTCCGGAGTTCCCTTGCTCATCCTCTCCTAGGCGGAGTAATTTGGCCTTGTCTATGAAAATGGCAAATGTGCTTATCCTGTGGGCTAGCCATTCTGGTGCGCGTGAACTTTACGATAGCTTTATTTGACTGCCAAAACTTGGAAACAATCAAGATACCTTTAAGTAGATGAATCGTTAAATTAATTGTGGTGTATCCAAATTATAGATTATTATTCATCAATGAAATGAATGATCAAGCCATGGGAAAACAAAGTGGAAACTGAATGCGTATGAAGTTAATGCATTCCTCTGTCTGCTTGCCAGAGATTCTCCCCACAGGTGTCTCTGTGTGGTATATACCTATGGAAAAGCAGCAAGCACCAGTAGTATATGAACTCTAGGAGAAGTTGGGTTGAATTCTCACAGTATTTGTCATCCTGTGCCTTGGGTATTTCACTTAAGTGTTCTCTAGTTCTGTCTGTATTGCCTGTAACTATAGAACATCACCCCTTCCTATAGTTGAATAATAGTCCCTTGTGCCTAGATGCCACTTGGAAAAGATAACCCACTTATCCATCAAGGGACATGTTAGTTGATTCAAAAATCTTGGTTATTGCACGTTGTGGTGCAGTAAACATGGGCATACAGGCAACAACTGGATGTAATAATTTTATCATCTTTTGATACATTCCTATTAGTAAGATTACTGGATTATATGGAAGTTCTGCTTTCCTTTTTTTTTTTTTTCTCTTGTTTTAGGAATCTCCGTAACTATTTTCAGAATGGCTGTGCTAATCCACATTCCCACCAAAGGTGCATGAATTCCCTTTCTCTGCGAACATTAATTATTTCTTGCCGCCTTTGGTGGTAGCATGCTAACTAGGGTGAGATGATATCTCATCTCATTTATTGCTTTGTTTGGCATTTCCCTGATGCTTAAAAAAGCTTTTCTATATATTTGGTGGTCATTTATATGTCTTCTTTTGAGAGATGTGTATTGAGGTATTGAGGTCTTTTGCTCTCTTTTTGGTTTTGGTTTTTCAAGGCAGAGTCTTGCTCTAGCCCAGGCTGACCTGGAATTCATTCTGTAGTCTCAGGGTGGCCTCAAATTCATGTGATCCTCCTACCTCTGCCTCCCAAGTGCTGGGATTAGAGGCGTGTGCCACCATGCCCGGCTCTCATTTTTTTTTTTTTTTAATTTGCAAGCAGAAAGAGACAGACACGAAGAGAGAGAATGGGTGCACCAGGGCCTCTAGTTGCTACAGACGAACTCCACACACATGCACCACTTTGTGCATCTGGTTTTACATGGGTACTGGGGAATCGAACCCAGCTCATTAGATTTTCAGGCTAGCACCTTAACAACTGAGCCATCTTTCCTGCTCATTGCTCATTTTTAAATTGGATTTAAAAAACTGCTGTCAAGTCATTTGAGTTCCTTATGTATTGTGGATACTAATCCCTGGCCAGATCTATAGTTTGCAAATACTTTCTCCCTTTCTGTAGTATACTTTTCCCTGTCTTTTGAGTTTGATAAAATGCCACTCCTTTAATTTTTCTTTTGTGTGTGTGTGTGTGTGTTTGGAGTCTTACTTCAAAATTACTATTTGTTTTTTACCAATAGTTTGAAGTGTTTTCTCTTTCTTCTAGCAGCTTTATAGCTTTTTGTCTCATATCTTACACTTAGGGAGTTAGGAAGTAATTTAGTTCATTCCTGGCTTCCTTCATTAAAAATGAAACATTAGGGGGCTGGAGAGATGGTTTAGTGGTTAAGGCACTTGCCTGTGAAGCCTAACGACCCAGGTTCAACACCCCAGAACCCATGAAAGCCAGATGCACAAAGTGATGCATGCACACAAGGTGGCACATGCATCTGGAGTCCATTTGCAGTTGCAAAGGCCCTGGCATGCCAATTCTCTCTCTCATAAAAAAATAAAACAAATGAGATATAGGGACTAGGGAAATGGCTTATCTGTTAAGGCACTTGCCTGCAAAGCCTAACAACCTGGGTTCGATTCCTCAGTAGTCCTCTCATAAAGCAAGGTAGTACATGTGTCTGGAGTTTGTTTGCAGTGGCTGGAGGCCCTTGCATACCCATTCTCTCTCTCTGCTTGCAAATAAATTATATATATATATATATATATATATATATATATATATATGTATGTATTTTAAAACGAGATATAAAGGTGACTTAAATTTTTCTCTATTAAGTATATGAACTTAAGAGAAAATGGTTGCGTAAAGTACACACTGACTGTGTATAGCAGGGACATAGACAGATCTTTGCACACTGAACTTTAGACACAAATACTGTTGCCCTTATAATTCAGATGGGGAGAAAGAATCTCATAAAAGTTGAGTTGGGTGAATGGGAACAAAGTATAGTGATGGATATGTATGAAAAGTCATAGTGAAACCCATTAACCAAAAAAGTTAATTTAAAAAAGTCAAAGAGATTTTTTAAAGTCAAGTGTTAACTAAGGACACTGAATGAATTAGTGTCTGAATTTGAATTCATGTCTGTTTAACACCAAAGCCCTCCACCATCTTTCCATTTATACCTATAAACAAAATTAAAGTTTTTAAGTCACATATGACAAAAGTTCTAAGACATTTAGAGGACGGTCTTTAGGACAAAACTTTGAGGGGGATCATTATTTCACTGCTGAGGAATTCATCATTTGTGTGAACTAGCCGGAACATAGTTCATATTGATATTTAGGGCCAGAGCTGCCTTTCCTTGTTAGCTTTCAGATCTGCTCGTATCTATCATGTAGTCCTCCTGTTGTAGTTGGGGTAACATTTTTAAAAAATATTTTGTTTACTTTATTTATTTATTTGAGAGCGACAGACAGAGAGCAAAAGAGGCAGATAGATAGAGAGAGAATGGGCGTGCCAGGGCCTCCAGCCACTGCAAACGAACTCCATACGCGTGCGCCCCCTTGTGCATCTGGCTCACGTGGGTCCTGGGGAATCGAGCCTCCAACCCGGGGTCCTTAGGCTTCACAGGCAAGCGCTTAACCATCTCTCCAGCGTGGCTTAACATTTTTGTAAGCTCTTCTCTACTTCCACAGGCTTATGGAGGTGATGCCTTTTTTGGGGGGGAGCTTCTTTTAGGCAGGTACGTGATGACTTGTACTTCATAGAAATGACTATAGTTGGTATCCAGAGCCCCTAGAATTCAGACCCTGTGTGTTCTCCCCTTTGTGAGTATGGACCGTGGTTGACCAGTGGAATTTGGTGGCATGATGTCTCAGGACTTCTGAGACTGAGTCATACCAAGCCTTGCGTCATCTGCTTGGGTCTCCTGGAATGTTTATTCCCCAGGGCACTCCCTTCTCAGAACACCCTCTCTTCTGAAACAAGCTCGGGTCAGGTTGCCCCTGAGCTGAGAGTCGGAATCACCTGGAAGTTATGTGGGTGTGTCACCTTGGACATCCAGCCCAGCCCAGTCAAGCCCTAGATAACTTTTTGGTCCAGGCATCCTCTGACTTTCACCACAGGCCAGACCTTGAGCAAGAACTGTCTTGCTGACGTCACTCTACCCGAAGCATCACGACCAAGAACGGGTTAGAGCTTTAAAGCCACCGAGTGTGAGGGCCATTCTTCGCACAGCCACGGGTAATCGGAATACCCCTGCCCAGGCAAGAGGCTAGACTCCTAGGCTGTAGTTGGCCAGCTGCTCGGGAGTTAGAATCTGGAACATGCTAGCTGCTTGATCCCATGATAGCTCCTTCACCGCTGTGTGGTTTGCCGCCCTCGCCTGTCAGATGGACACAATGATACCACATTCCTCAGAGGATTCTTGTGAGAATTAAATATGGAGATCAGCATAAGGGACTGGCATTTACTTAGGGCCGATTAAATATTAGCTAAGATAATAATTCTGTGGTTTTGTGAAATCAGCAAAGTTTCTTCTAAAATATCATCAATTATTCACATTTTTCTTGATCTTTGTTTTTTTTTTTTTAAATCTTTTTCTTTTCTACCAGGTCCCTAGAAGCCAAACCATACAGAGTTTGTGGCAAACCTATGCTGTTCTATTCGGTCACAGTTTTCTATTCTAGGGATGGCTTCCAAGCTGACTTGATTGTTTTTTTGGGGGGTTGAGGGATATGAAGCCCCCTATTCACTCGTTTTATTTCTGCCTTGAATGCCCTATCGGTTTCCCTTCAGTTTCCTCCAGGGAATTGCTTAGCCTTACTTGAAGGGCAGAGGGAAGCGAACAGGAAATTTATGTCTTAATAATGATGACGAGAAAGAGGGGTCACCAGGATGAAAATGAAAACTGACACCTAAATTGTCCTCTGTGGCTTCTGTAATGACTTGCTGTGGCACAGGGTACTGTGGTGTTTCTTCTAAATGGAAGCCACACATATACTGGGCTTTGTTGAAATGCCAGGCTGACTAGAGCTTTTCAGAACGGCAAACATTTTCCTATGGCTGTAGGACTCCTGTGATTATGTAAATGCTGGGGAGAGTGAATAGGGACACGGGGTACGTGAGGACCAGCACCCACCTATCTCCTCCACGCTCACTTTTTAGACCCCAACTCTCCACAACAGCATAGCACTAAAGCCTTAGCTCACTAGGCAGTGCCCCGCACACTGACCCCTCCTTCTAGTTGTGTGTTTTCTTTTCAGTCAGGACTTGTTTTAGTAGACATGGTTAGTGATTTATGTTAAAAAAATTTTTTTTTTTGACAAGGGTCTTGCTATGCAGCTAAGGCTGGCTTTGAATGTTGAAACCTTCAGTCTTAGCTTCCCAGGTGCTAAGATCACAGGCGGTGCCACATGCCCATCATGTTTGGAACTTTTTTAAAAAAGATTTTTATTTTATTTATTTATTTTTTATATTTTATTTATCTATTTGAGAGAGAGAAAGAGGGCGGGAGGGAGAGAGAGAGAGAGAGAGAGAGAGAGAATGGGCGCACCAGAGCCTCCAGCCACTGCAAAGGAACTCCAGATGCATGCGCCCCTTGTGCATTTGGCTTACATGGATCCTGGAGAATGGATCCGGGATCCTTTGGCTTTGCAGGCCTTAGGCTTAGGCTTCACAGGCCTAACCACTAAGCCATCTCTCCAGCCCTAACATTTGTTTTTTTCCCCCCCAAACCTCAAACATTCAATACAGAGACAGAGAGGTTTCTATCTGCACCCATAATTGGGCTAAATTTATTACCTACCATCAACTACTAGAAACTGTCAAGGCTCTCCTTCTTACACTTCTTTTCCTATTTTATTTTACTTATCTTACTATTTATACTTATTTTACTATTTACGAAGCATATGTAAAAAACAGCCTTTAAATACAGTGTATTATGCCTCCCCTTTTATATTATGCCTTTTTGCTCAGAAATGTAACCTGAGCATTTTCTCATTGCATTAAATCTTCTGCTATATGATTTCTTAACCTTTTCTGGCTTATAACACATGGTAACAAAATTATGGTCTTCTTAGAAAAAACGAACACGCACATAAAATTCTGCCTACAGTTCTAGGAATTTGACTGCTTAAAAACTACCCCACATTTCCCGTCCCTGCTTATACCATTACACGCGGCAGCTATGCGCCATTCTATCTAATGTTTAAATTTATATAATTTATTTAATCAGATTCTTGTAGCTATTTTCCCTGTTGATGAACAAGGTGATTGCGACCTTGATAATTTTCATTATAATGTTCTCTCATGTCAGAATTGTTGCCACCGCTTCCTGCTTGCTACTGGGCTCTAAGTTAACTATGTACAACCAGTGGTTGAACATCTAGAAAAATGTGGACAGCCTTTGAGAGACTTTGCCTTCGGGAATATTAAACTGAGCCCAGTGATATGATACTTGGCAGGGATTTTGAAATAAATACCTCCTCTGTAATGTTTTTTTAGTAACACATGCTTTAAGAGATTCTCAAAGGTGGAACATTTTCAACTTTGAAAATGAATTTGACTTTTAAAAATAGTCCAAAGCCTTTCACAGTGACTAGATAAGCTGAGTGATAGCATTTTTGTCTCCTGTTGAAAGTTAAAAGACTTTTTTTAGCCGGGCGTGGTGGCACACACCTTTAATCCCAGCACTCGGGAGGCAGAGGTAGGAAGATCGCTGTGAGTTCGAGGCCACCCTGAGACTCCATGGTGAATTCCAGGTCAGCCTGGGCTAGAGTGAGACCCTACCTCGAAAAACCAAAAAAAAAAAAAAAGACTTTTTTTTTTCCCCTTCACAATGAGGTTTGTGGATAATAGGAAAAGACTTTCTAAAAAAAAACACACACAAAGAAATTATCAGTGGAATAACATATAATATCTCAAGGTGACAACTTCAAATGAGAAAACTCACAAAATATCATAAGCACAGACATGTTTGTGTATTGGCCCATTTTCTGTTACTGTAACAAAATACCTGAGGCTGAATGAATTAAAAGAAAATAATTGTTTATTTGTTTGTTTCTTGAGACAAGATCTTACTATGTAGCCCAAGCTGGCTTTAAACTTGCAATCCAGAAGAGACTTATTAATGCACAGTTCTGGAAGTTTGAGGGCATGGTACCAGAGCCACCTCAGCCCTGGTGAAGGTCTTAGAGCAAACAGCGTCACACTAGTAGGAGTGCAAGGAAGAGGGTGAGATCACATTGCCAGACAGGAAGCTGAGGAGCAGTTCAGGGCTTGGGCTCAGACTTTTGTAATAACTTGTTTTGTGAGAATTAACTCTGGGGTGCCAAGAGAATCATCTTCATCCTGCTTAGAGCAGTGCCCTAATGATTGTCACCCACTAAACCTGGCCTCTGAAAGATCCCACCCTTCTTCTTCTTTTTTTTTTTTTTGAGGGAAGCCCAACAGACTGACTTTTTTTTAATGGTACAGAGAGAGAGAGAGAGAGAGAGAGAGAGAGAGAGAGAGAGAGGAGAATTGGCATGCCAGGGCCTCAGCCACTGCAATAAAACTCCAGACATGTGCTCCCCCTTGTGCACATGTGCAACCTTGCAAGCTTACATCACTGTGCGCCTGGATTACGTGGGACCAGGAGAGTTGAACATGAATCCTTAGTCTTCGCAAGCACGCGCCTTAAACTCTTATACTTATTTTACTATTTACGAAGCATATGTAAAAAACAGCCTTTAAATACAGTGTATTATGCCTCCCCTTTTATATTATGCCTTTTTGCTCAGAAATGTAACCTGAGCATTTTCTCATTGCATTAAATCTTCTGCTATATGATTTCTTAACCTTTTCTGGCTTATAACACATGGTAACAAAATTATGGTCTTCTTAGAAAAAACGAACACGCACATAAAATTCTGCCTACAGTTCTAGGAATTTGACTGCTTAAAAACTACCCCACATTTCCCGTCCCTGCTTATACCATTACACGCGGCAGCTATGTGCCATTCTATCTAATGTTTAAATTTATATAATTTATTTAATCGGATTCTTGTAGCTATTTTCCCTGTTGATGAACAAGGTGATTGCAACCTTGATAATTTTCATTATAATGTTCTCTCATGTCAGAATTGTCGCCACCACTTCCTGCTTGCTACTGGGCTCTAAGTTAACTACGTACAACCAGTGGTTGAACATCTAGAAAAATGTGGACAGCCTTTGAGAGATTTTGCCTTCGGGAATATTAAACTGAGCCTAGTGATATGATACTTGGCAGGGATTTTGAAATAAATACCTCCTCTGTAATGGTTTTTAGTAACACATGCTTTAAGAGATTCTTAAAGGTGGAGCATTTTCAACTTTGAAAATGAATTTGACTTTTAAAAATAGTCCAAAGCCTTTCACAGTGACTAGATAAGCTGAGTGATAGCATTTTGTCTCCTGTTGAAAGTTAAAAGACTTTTTTTAGCCGGGCATGGTGGCACACGCCTTTAATCCCAGCACCCGGGAGGCAGAGGTAGGAAGATCGCTGTGAATTCGAGGCCACCCTGAGACTCCATAGTGAATCCCCGGTCAGCCTGGGCTAGAGTGAGACCCTACCTTGAAAAACCAAAACAAAAAAAAAAAAAAAAAAAGATTTTTTTTCCCCTTCACAGTGAGGTTTGTGGATAATAGGAAAAGACTTTCTAAAAAAAAAAAAAAAAACACAAAGAAATTATCAGTGGAATAACATATAACATCTCAAGGTGACAACTTCAAATGAGAAAACTCACAAAATATCATAAGCACAGACATGCTTGTGTATTGGCCCTGTGGTGGTTTGAATAGAATAGATGGCCCCCAATATATTCAGTTGTTTATTTGTTTGTAGTTTGCATCTCTAGCCATCTGGCTGGAGGCAATGCCATTGTGTGGATCTTAAGGTGTGGTGGTGGATTTCAGATTACAATCTAAAGATATGCAAAGTGTGCCTAGCTGGAGTTCCTGAAGTGTGCTGTGGCTTTTGACCTTTAGGCTTGTACTTCTCTCTCTCTGATTGGGCCTGTGAAGGCAGGCCAGCTTCTGCCATTATGGAACTTCCCCTGGATCTGTAAGCTCCAATAAATCCCTTCCTCCATAACTGTGCCTGGTCTGGAATTTCATCTCAGTGAACCTGAAGCTGTCTGCTACCGGCCCATTTTCTGTTACTGTAACAAAATACCTGAGGCTGAATGAATTAAAAGAAAATAATTGTTTGTTTGTTTGTTTCTTGAGACAAGATCTTACAATGTAGCCCAAGCTGGCTTTAAACTTGCAATCCAGAAGAGACTTATTAATGCACAGTTCTGGGAATTTGTGGGCATGGTACCAGAACCACCTCAGCCCTGGTGAAGGTCTTAGAGCAAACAGCATCACACTAGTAGGAGTGCAAGGAAGAGGGTGAGATCACATTGTCAGACAAGAAGCTGAGGAGCAGTTCAGGACTTGGGCTCAGACTTTTTGTAATAACTTGTTTCATGAGAATTAACTCTGGGGTGCCAAGGGAATCATCTTCATCCTGCTTAGAGCAGTGCCCTAATGATTGTCACCCACTAAACCTGGCCCCTGAAAGGTCCCACCCTTCTTTTTTTTGGCATGCCAGGGCCTCAGCCACTGCAATAAAACTCCAGACATGTGCTCCCCCCCTTGTGCACATGTGCAACCTTGCAAGTTTACATCACTGTGCACCTGGATTACATGGGACCAGGAGAGTTGAACATGAATCCTTAGTCTTCGCAAGCAAGGGCCTTAACTCCTAAGCCATCTCTCCAGCCTGATCCTACCCTTCTTTTTTCTTTGTTTTTTTTTTTTATTTATTTTAATTTATTTATTTTGAGAGTGACAGACAGAGAGAGAAAGAGAGAAAGATAGAGAGAGAGAGAGCGAATGGGCGCAACAGGGCCTCCAGCCACTGTGAATGAACTCCAGATGCATGCACCACCTTGTGCATCTGGCTTATGTGGGTACTAGGGAATCGAGCCTTGAACTGGGGTCTTCAGGCTTCACAAGCAAGTGCTTAACCGCTAAGCCATCTCTCCAGCCCTGATCCTACCCTTCTTAACATCACTCCACTGAAGACTAGTCCTCCAATGCAAGAACCCAGGGAGACACACCCACAAGCTGTCTCTAAGCAGAGAAGTTTGCTTAAAAGGAAATCTGTATCATTTCTGGGATGCTAAATTTTGATGGGTCCACTAAGGATACGTAGTTATTTTGTTTTTTGTTTTTTTTTTCTAAAATCACTGACTACGTTTATAGCACCATGTGAGCAGTCATATATCATTCTGATAGTTCACATGTACCTTCAGCAACTCTCAGCGCTTGGCGATGAATACATCCTCACAGCAATCCTAACAAGACAGCCTTCAGAAAGTGAGCTTGGCTATTTTTCTGTGACCGTGGCCAAGGCTTGCTCATCGGGCTTCGCCGTGGCTCTGAAGTGGGTGAGGAAGACGTTTGGAAGCAATGTGCTGTCACCAAGTGGGTATCTAGGTCACAGCTCTTGGATGACTAAATGATTGTCTTGTTCTTTGGCATTTGCAAATATTTTCAGTATATTTTCACGTTTCCCTTAGTTTTGCCATAGCAATTTCCTCACACTCTGAAGATCTGCAGTGGTGGTGGTAGAAGGTGAATCTAACAGGATGCTTGGTCATTGTTCCTTGGAAAGTCCTCTCATGTCGGATCTCTAAGGCAAGTCCGTGTGATAGCACAAAGCCGAGACTCAGAGAGTACAAAGTCTAGCTTCAGGTTGCACACTGACTGACAGGAGGGATTTGAAGTCCTTCAATCTTGTACCATACTTTGGCCCAGTGATCCAATTGGCTTTTTAGTACATGAACAAAAATTGCCAAGAAAAGCCATGTGACTTGAACCAGCTCTGAAACACCACCAGGTTAAGAGTCCCTTGAAGGCAAAATACATGTATGCCAATCCTGGTATTTTTTTTAAGAAAATATTTTTATTTATTTATTTATTTGCAAGCAGAGAAGCAGAAGAGAGACAGACAGGGAATGGGCATACCAGGGCCACCAGCCACTGTAAATGAACTCTAGGTACATGAGCCATCTTGTGCATCTGGCTTTACATAGGTACTGGGAATCGAACCCAGGTCCTTAGCCTTTGCAGTCAAGTGCCTTAACCACTGAGCAATCTCTCCAGCCCCCTGGAATTCTTAGCAAGTGTATACACACATGTAAATACATGCATAAATATATGTGCACACGTGTATGCACACATGGAGGTCACAATGAATGAATGTACATTTCAAAGAGAAATAAAAATTTTGTTTCAGCTTTTTTAAATCTATGGTACCAAAGTATCTATGCCACTGTAAATGAATTATGCACATATAGTTCATATATCTAAGCACAGCTTAATGTGAATTGCTAGTTTTACAGATGTCTTTAGTCAGCTTAGGAGTGTGGAAAATCATTAACCGTGACTCAGAGACACATGAGAATGTATTCTGATTTTGATGGCAAGTTGATCTTTTGGGAAAAGAAATGTATTGTTTTCTAATTGTTCCTGTGCCTTTGGGAAACTCACTGGGTTTTCTTAAAAATAATTATTGTTTGCATCTTTCTTTTTTGGAGACCCTGACTTGTTTCCCTTTGTCTTTTGATATCACTGAATTGGTTTTCCCAGAGGACCTTGACGTTGACAGAGAAAGACCAGAGGAACCTTGGTGACTTCATCTAAATGTCATAACAAAAGTCAGGCTTCGCCTGCTTGGGAGGGATTGTCTTTCAAGCAGGAACTGGGATGTTTTGGAAACTTAGCTAATGACATTGTTATGTTATTATTTCTCCTGAGGATCAGGTTGATGGATCAATCCTGCTTGAGGTCTGTGTCATCCCTGCAGGCAGGAGTGTATGTGTGTGTGTGTGTGTGTGTGTGTGTGTGGTGGTGGGGGGTATGTGGCCCTGAAGCTTCCTTATAGCTTTCTTCTCTTTGAGAAGGCCGCTTTTCTGTAACATTTTATTTGTCTTTGATTCCGTAAAATATTTTATTATTATTATTATTATTAATTTTTTTTTTGGCTATTTGAGGTAGAGCCTCGCTCTAGCCCGGGCTGACCTGGAATTCACTATGTAGCCTCAGGGTAGCCTCGAACTCAGGGCAATCTTCCTACCTCTGCCTCCCAAGTGCTGGGATTAAAGGTTTGGGCCACCATGCCTGGCTCAATGATCTTTCTTTTATTTATTTATTTATTTATTTATTTATTTTTATTTTTTGGTTTTTCGAGGTAAGGTCTCACTCTAGCCTAGGCTGACCTGGAATTCACTATGGAGCCTCAGGGTGGCCTCGAACTCACAGCGATCCTCCTACCTCTGCCTCCCGAGTGCTGGGATTAAAGGCGTGCGCCACCACGCCCGGCCATCTTTCTTTTTTAAATAATGTTTTCTTAATAAGAAGACTAAAGATCCTGAGCAGTCTCCCATCATGGACCATTAATTATAATTTTTTTAAAAAAAGTTAAAAGGATAAATTTATAAACCACTAACCCTTAAGAAAAATCAGGCAAGGCACAAATGTTGCAAGTATTAGGATTCTTGAGAGCAGTACTTATTTTATTTTATTTATGAGACAGAGAGAGAGAGAGAGAGAGAATGGACATACCAGGGCCTCTAGCCACTGCAAATGAACTCCAGATGCACACACCATCTTGTGC
Source organism: Dipus sagitta (assembly GCA_036346955.1). NCBI lineage: Eukaryota > Metazoa > Chordata > Mammalia > Rodentia > Dipodidae > Dipus > Dipus sagitta. The sequence goes on along the minus strand of CM070781.1, from coordinate 48,508,496 downwards.
ATCTGGCTTTGCTTAGGTACTGGGGAATCAAACCCAGGTCTTTCGGCTTTGCAGGTAAGCACCTTAACCACTGCGCTATGCCTCCTGCTCTGGACCAGTACTTTTTCTGTTGTGCCCTGTACACCATAAGAGCCCAGTAAATATTCTCCGAGGGTGGAATAGGCAAAGTGCCTGTGGGGAATCACAGAGAGCAGTGTGGCTTGTCAGTCACGACAGAAGTCTGTTTTCACAGATATCACTGGGGCCCAATCACTTGTTCTTGACCTTTTTTATGCCTTCACAATCGTCTTTTGACTCATATTAAGAAGATGCTGAGTTGAACGGAGATACCTATAATGTAAAAATGTGATTTTTTTTTTTTTTTTTTTTTACCATCTCCTAACACTTCACAGAGGTCACGGGGGTAGATAAACAACTTCCTCCAGCTGCTGCTGCATCTGGCACACGCCTGCAGCTGAAAGTGTGCTCTGAGAAGATAAACACGTCATCTTGTATCTACTTGCACGCCTATGCTTTTTGAGTCCGAACTTGACCCTTCGCCATTAATATTAAAACCAGGCTTGACGTTAATGAATAAAAATCCAACCACAGTCGCGCGGGATCGAAATTGCCAGCCTTCCCAAGGGGAGAGCTTTCTCCGAAGGAGGAACTGTGGAGGTCAGCTTTGATGCTGTGATCCTGGCTCGAGGTCTTATCTTTGTTGTTTCCTTCTGGAAACCTCCTTAATCTGATTCCTGCCTGGCCCCAGGTCCCTAGTTGATGCATGCAGAACGCTAATTGTTCTGTCCACGTTGATTTGCTTATATATGTGGAGAGTTGCCAGATTTTACTTCACTCGTGGCCACATAAAGATCTTTCCAGCTCCGAGATTCGGGGACATGCTGAGCACATCTAAAATTGGCAGGTGATGTTTTTTGAAAAATGATCAGACAGAACTATACTGGATTTCAAGTGCAATAATCTGTAGGTTGATTTTTAAAAAAATATTTTATATTTATTTATTTGACAGAGAAAGAAGGAGAGAGAGAATGGGCACATCAGGGCCTCCAGCCACTGCAAACAAACTTCAGACGTGTGCAGCCCCTTGTGCATCTGGCTAACATGGGTCCTGGGGAATTGAATCTGGGTCCTCTGGCTTTGCAGGCAAATGCCTTAACTAACCACTAAGCAATCCCTCCAGTCCTTTTTTCTTTTATTTTAAATATATATATATATATATATTTTTTTTTTTTCAAGCAGAGAGAGAGAATGGGCCTCTTGTCACTGCAAAGGAACTGATGCATGAACCACTTTGTGCACCTGGTTTCACATGGGTATCGGGGGAATCAAACCCAGGCCTTTAAGCTTTGTAATCTGAGCCATATCTCCAGCCAAGTTATCTTTTATAATTCTTATAAATATTGCTGATGACTCAGAGCTTTAAAAGGAGCCAGATAATGGATATTTTTTTTTCCCCACTGAAGATTCTTAAAAAGTGAGGCATAAGGAGGACTTATGACTTTGTAATATTCACTCATCATGTGAGGTGAAGTTGGAAAGGTCACCAATAAACAACAAATCAAAGACTTCTCAATTCCAAGTTGACTTTTCATTTTTTTCTTTTCTTTTCTTTTCTTCTCTTCTCTTCTCTTCTCTTCTCTCTCTCTCTCTCTCTCTCTCTCTCTCTCTCTCTCTTCTTTCTTTCTTTTTTTTTTTTTTTTTTGAGGTAGGGTCTCACTCTAGGCCAGGCTGACCTGGAACTCACTATGTAGTCTCAGGGTGGCCTCGAACTCATGGCGCTCCTCCTACCTCTGCCTGTCAATTGCTGGGATTAAAGGCATGAGCCATCATGCCCAGCCCAAGTTGATTTTTCTATCTACTAAGCCACAACAACGTACTGAAAAAAAAAAAAAATCTTGTCAAATATAGTGTTTTGTTTTATTTGCTAAACAAAGATCCACATGAACTTTTCACACTGCTGGAAAACTTTCATATATTTCTACTTAATAAAAATAAATAAAATTTCATATATTTTTTAATAGAAAAATACATTTCATATATTTTTTTCATAGAACCAGTTTTGGTCCCTACTTAGTTCTATGAGCTTTTTATTACAATCACCCTCATTTATACACAGATACCCATTGATATGCAATAGCCTGTTATTATTTTAAAACATCTGAAACATCTAGAAATAAAGAACTTGACCCTTCCACGGTTTTTTGTTTTTTTTTTTTCTTTCCTGCAGTGGTACACGCAGGCTCAGTGGTGGTTGAGTCTGCATAGAACCTTGACCGACAGATGCCACTACCCGGGGGTCTTGACGTTTCACTCTGTTTTTGCCAAATTGCTGGGCAAGCACTTTACAAGATCAGAGTGGCCTCTATCTCTTGATTAGCATCCAGAGAGCCCTGGCCACTGGGGATGGAGCCACAGGGCAAACAGGCTGCTGTTTAAATGGAGCAAAGACACTGTGGGGGGGGGGTGGCTGATAAGCAGGGAGGAGTGATAAATCCCAAAGAGCCCTTCAGCCGCAGGAATTCACAGAGTGACTCTATCAGGACCTCCCCGGTCAACATCTGATGAACTTTTACTTTTCACAGATCATCCGAGGGCTGCTAGAAGGGCGAAGAAATGTCTGCGCTGGATACCTGTCAGTTGGTTTACAGATAATCTACAGACTGGAGTGTTTTACTGATATGCTTCAGGCCAGAAGCAGAGCAGCAGAAAAATGTTAAGTTCTGAAGGCTCCTGGCAATAGGAGTCGCCCGTCCACAGCGCCCTATTTCTGCATTCAGAAAGACTGAGTATTATTTGATATACGCCTTAGGTTTCACACCTGTACAAAGCCCTAAGTGTATGCTGTTGTTAATTGGAAACCACATGGTAGGCTACTAATGAAACTCCAAGGGGGAACTGGAGAGGCCTTCCGAGGTAAGAGGAGAGGAGGCATGGCTTGGAGTTACGCCCCACTGTTACACATGTTTGTTTGCACGTGTGGGTGTTCAGGCTGTGGTGGTGGCTTAGAGTGTCCCTAAGAGCCAATATCATGCCTGGCACATCAGAGTTTAAGTAAACATCTGGGAATCCATGAAAGGAAAGATATGCTTTCTTGAGACATATATCTGGTTAGCTTCATGGGTGCCCGAGTTGAGTTAGGCTGCTGTGATTGTCAACAATGATCCCAAGCGATTACCGAGCTGTGATGTAGTTGGGTGAATGGAGCTAGGCGCTACTTAACACAGCATGATGGTTACTACATATTACGTGCTCTGCCTAGGACTGCGAGGGATAGAAATGGTGTGTGCGTGGCCCTTGTCTTCAAAGAGCTTTAAATATACTTACTGTGATAAGACTAACAGACGTTTGAGCAATAATATATTTACAGAAGTTATGTCATATAGTATTAAACTGTATATCCTAGACTGTGGAGGATGTTACTGGTTTTATCTAACTTCAAAGAGTCCTGAGGCTGCAGGGACGGCTCAGTGGTTAAGGCACTTGCCTGCGAAGTTGAACAACCCGGTTCAGTTCCCCAGTACCCACCTAAAGCCAGATGCACAAAGTAGCACATGCATCTTGAGTTCATTTGCAGTGGCTGGAGACCCTGGCATGCCCATTCTCTCTGTCTTTCTTCTCTCTGTCTCCTTCTGCTTGCAAATAAATAAATAAAAATATATTTTAAAAGTCGGTAGCATTTAAGTAGAATCATAGAATGTTAGGGGGGAGTAGGACTGCTCAGAAATCTTTGATACATTTTCTTCAGTTCATCTTCTGTGGGGGGAAGAGGGCTTGAGAGGTTAAATACACACGAGCAGACACCACACAGCGGTAATGTTCACTGTTTCCCTAGGACTTTACTTCTAAAGTATGTTAGAGCTCCACAGTCAGGCCAACAGTTTTCTTTGTTTAAATGCAATCTGTGTATTTTCCAGAACATCCCCCTATTGCCCATGCTCTGCAATACATATGAAAAATATTGGAACTCACTAATGATTAAATGTCCTTGAGCCAATGTCACAGGCTTCTGTTCTTCATGGGCCACCTTACTCAGGAGACAGACACCGAGGCTCAGACAGTGTAAGCGACTTGCCTGAGGTTGCAGCGATAGCAAGAGCCTGACTCACAGGGAACTCACCGAGTCGGGCGCCAGAGCCTGTCTAACCGCAGTTCCAACCCACTTATGCATCTTAAATGCCAGACTCTTAGAAGTTGGCATGGTGGGCACTCACTCTACCTCTGAGGCAATGAATCATGACAACGCCCACGCAGAGTCCCCTGAGTACCCCCACCCCTGTTACTTTGTCTCCCCAGTTAACTCTTCGAACACTCTCCGCTTCTCAACAAGGAAGACCTCCACACTCAACCCACGTCGGACCACCACTGAGCCAGTTGAGAATTTAAACCTGAGGGTTATAAGCCTCTGGCTCTTCCATATGCCGTGACTCTTGCATTTTATTTTATTTTATTTTATTTTACTTTATTTTTTGTGAAGTGGTCAGAGTTTGTGAAAAATCTGGATTAAAAAAAAAAACTGGATTGACTTGAAAATCCTTTAAAAGCATGGATCTAGTATAAAGAAGAGCCTTTCACCACTGTACCAACGCCCCAATAAAGCATGGAATTTTCCGTATCCCACAGAATGGAAACTTCGTGTAAAAATGATTGTAAATCTTTTTCTTTCTTTCTTTTTTTGCATATGTGTGTGGTATGAACATGCATGTGTTTATGTGTGTGGGCACGCGTGTGCAGGCACACAAGCATGCGTGTGCACATGCGTGTGAAGGACAGAAGTGGTCAGGCGTCTCCTCGAGTACTTTTCACTTTAGTTAAAAGCAAGGTTTCGCCCTCGAACCCAAAGCTTGCCAGTTCTCCTAGCCTAGCTTGCTCTAGGGACTGCCCGTCTCCACCTACCGAGCACCGGCATTACAGTGGGCCACTGCGCCCACTTGGCATCTTACGTGGGTGCTGGGGCTCAGAATTTTCCTCGTCATGCTCCACTGAGCCATCTCCCTCACCCCGAAATGTTTTTCTTTTTCCTTGGACTTTTTTTTGTTTATTTGTTTATTTTTATTTATTTATTTGAGAGCGACAGACAGGGAAAGAAAGAGGCAGATAGAGAGAATGGGCGCGCCAGGGCTCCAGCCACTGCAAACGAACTCCAGATGCGTGTGCCCCCTTGTGCATCTGGCTAACGTGGGTCCTGAGGAATCGAGCCTCGAACAGGGGTCCTCAGGCTTCACAGGCAAGCGCTTAACCTTTAAGCCATCTCTCCATCCTTTTTATTTTATTTTATTTTATTTTATTTTTTAAGTAAAAGAAAGGAGAACAGAGAAGCAACCTCTGGGATATCAGTGCGGCTTACCTCCTGATTCTTCTTGAGTTGCCAACCTGGCATGATCTTCTAGGCCTGCAGAGCATTGTGATCTACGGCATCTAACCCACCCTGAGGGGCCTTTGGATTTGGTTATGCCCTTGCAATTCAGTTTAGAAAAATAGGTCATTAAGAAGTCTTAGGCTGGGAGGTTGGCCTCCCAGAGCAGGAAGCATTCTGACCTGCCGACAGTGAGGAAACAGACCCTGTGTGTTTTTGTTTATTTTCTCATAAAGTGCTGATGAACAAATGAGGGAGTTGCATTAGGGGGCTCTGAAGGAAAAGAGATTGGGGTTTATCAGCCTTTTAGCCTGGTTTCCTTTGGAAAGAATGCTCATGACATGGCGGGGCTCTGAGACTCTGTAAATCCAATCCCACCCCGATGCCCCTCCCCCAGCACCCTTTGATAAACTTTGAATGCCTTCAAATGAAGTCAACCCCTTTTCAGACTGATGGGCAAGAAGGTAGAGGTCATGGGCTCCTGGACAATAGAAGCAGAGGGATGGAAGCTGGTAAGACCAATTTCCACACAGTAAGTGACCCCTTCTTGTTTTTTTTTGTTTTTGTTTTTTTTGTGCGTAGGCCTGACAGTTCTAAATTCATCTGTGCCCTCCTTTAAAGAGATCCCTAAAACAACAGGAAAGGGCTCCCGTTGGGAGAAATATTTATTTCTATCTGGATCTAGGGCCTTACCTGACACTCACGTGGAGGAAGTTGAGAAATACAAGGAAACACTGACTACAGGCTTGCACAAATCTGTCACGTCTAAGGTCAGTATTCTCCATCCAAGTACTAACCAGGCCTGACCCTGCTTAGCTTCTGAGATCAGACGAGATTGGATGCATTTAGGGTGGTATGGCTGTAGATGGAATGTCAGTATTCTTTTTTTTTTAAGGTATTTATTTTATTTATTTACTTATTTTTTGTGTGTGTGTGTGTGTGTGAGAGAGAGAGGGGCAGATATGTAGAGAGAATGGGTGTGTCAGAGCCTCCAGCCACTGCGAGCGAACTCCAGACACATGCGTCACCTTGTGCATCTGACTTACAGTGGGTCCTGGGAAATCGAACCTGGGTCCTTAAGCTTTGCAGGCAAACGCCTTAAAACCTCTAAGCCATCTCTCCAGCCCGGTAGATCAGTATCCTAAGGCAACACACTTACAAAAGCGTAGGCTTTGAGTCTGCTGTAGGGCATATCATAGTAATGACATAAATGACCAACTGCACGCAAAAAACCAAAACAATTGAGATGACCCAGGTCTCAGTGAAGACAAGAGACACTACCATTGCTCCTTATCTGAGGACACGCCAGCTTAGAAGGTTGGATCATCATCTGGAGTGAAGTGCGTCCTCCTCCTCTGAGCTACAATGGATATCATAGGCATAAGGTGATGTCAGGCAATCCCTGGAAATCAGCTTTGTCCAGGATGATCCACATCCAGGGGGGTGAAACTCCTCATAGATGCTAGTGCTTTTAAACCATGGGATCTAGAACATTTCAAAGGACTAATACATACCAACCAGTGGTTCAAAAGTGCATCTGATCCAATCCTTACAACTTCCTTGAGTGTGCACACACACATACATATATATGGCGATGCATGAAGATAGCAAAATAGATTTATGGATGCGATTGGACTATAAATATTGGAAGAGATAAAATAGTTGATGTGAAACTATCAGCTCAGAAGTAAAGACTCAGTCAACTTGGGTCTTCTTTTATTGTGTGGCGTGGTGTTTGTACACATGTGTATGTGTGTGGGTGCACATGCATGTGCATGTGGAGACAAGAGGGTAATGTTGGGTGTCTTCTTTATTGCTCACTCTTTTTCTTTTTTAAATTATTTTGATTTTAGATATAGGCGGGGGTGGGGGGGGACAGAATTAGTGCACCAGGACCTAAGCCACTGAACTCCAACTCCAGACGCTTGCACCACCTAGTGGGCATGTGCGACCTTGTGCTTGCCTTGCCTTTGTGTGTCTGGCTAACGTGGGACCTGGAGAGTTGAACATGGGTCCTTAGGCTTCGTAGGCAAGCGCCTTCACCATTAAGCCATCTCTCCAGCCCTGCTCTCTTTCTTTTACTGATGCAGGGTCTTCCAATGTGAGCCCAGAGCTCTCCAATTCATCTAGTTTAGCTAGCCAGCTTGCCTTGAGAACCTCCTGTCTCAGCCTCACACATGCTGGGATTTCAAGGGTCCTCCATGCCTACACAACATTTATGTGGGTGCCGGGGGATCCAAACTCTAGTTCTCATGGTCACATACAAGTGTTTGATCGATGGAGCCATCTCCCCAGCCCTCAACCTTGGCTCTCTTTGCTCAAAAAGTATTTTAATAAAATATGAAGATCAAGTACTGTCTGCTAAACTGCTTGCTAAAGACTGATGTGGCCCAGGGGCATCTTCAGCAGGCTACTACTCAGTGAAGAGGCGGAGCAGTGCATGTTGGAGCCAGTCCGTGACATCGATACCGACATGGATTGTCCTTCTTGGAGTAGGCAAGTTCATGGGATGCGCCCACGGGGGTAGTGAGCGCATGGGACTATCTGCAAGTGTTCTGAGCCACAGTCTTTGCACACGAGAGTGTGGTGGTGATCACAGTGGACTCTAAACAGGCTGCTGGAGTCAAATCCCGGGGCTGTGCCTGACTCTGACTAATGCTTAGCCTTTTAGCCAGGTGACTCCCCTCTTCTACAAAACTGTGATGTCACACTTGCCTCATAGGATTGTGAGGCTCAAGCAAGTTAACTCTTGAAGGCACTTGGAACAATGCCTGGGAGGATACACTCTTCCTGCCTATGTAACGGGTAGTGGCACACAGCCTGGGTAGATTTTTTTCTTTAGATTCTGTCTTGCTTCAGTTTTTCTCTCTGTAAAATACACAAGGTGATGAAACATCCTTTAAGGCTAAAATGTTCAAAACTTCCTGGACGTAACACAATTGAAACAAGGCTGAGTTTGTTGTGAGAGGTCCTGTGTCACTTTGAAGAGCTCCCATAACATCAGGGGTCTAGACATCTTAGTACTTTTATGTGACCTACCAAAAAAATAATAGCACGTATGGCTTATAAAAATACCATACAGGAAGGCCTCAGATCAAAGATACTAGTTAAGTAAATATAAAATATTATTATTTAAAAGTTTTGTTATTACTTAGGCTTTTTTTTTAACCTAGAAAGAAAAAATATGACTTTAGCGAAAAATATGCCAATTTTATTTTCGTATGAACTAACTACAGAAATCAAGGAATAGGGCGAGTATGATAAAAATTAAAGTCACGATTCTGTATTGTAAATATGGTGGATTAGTTTTGAAAGTTTCAAATCCAACGTCTTTAATCTTTTCTCCACATCGAATTATTTAAAAAGACTAAGATGAAGGAAACTACATATTTAATTTTGGTGGCGAAAACTGTTTGAGATCATTTAGTCTGTATCCCTAGCTTCATAGGTAGGGAAACTGAGGCCCAGATAAAATGGTGCCGTGCTCGGTGGAGCGTTGACAGAGCATAGAAAAGAACTGCGGCAGCTTCTGATTCGCTTATGGAAACCAACACGCGGGAATGCTGTGGAGACGAACTCGATGGAAACACCATGCAAATAGTTGTTGGACTCTATTATGTAGGGAATAACAACAAGAGTTAGGTCAATGAAATACTATATAGTAGCTTTTCTCTCCTTCCTCTTTTCCCCCATTACTACTAGAATGAGCCCTTTCTTTCCAACTAGCCCCTCTTCCATTTTAATGTCTTTTTTTCTACCCCCCCCCTCCGCCATTCACGATGACATGTTGATGACCCAATATTGGGCAGGTCCTGGATAGGTGACGACTGTTGCTATGGAGTCATGTAAGTAAAGGCTACTTCTGTCCAGAAGACAGTGTTCTGAAGCACTCCTCCCCATTCTCTGGCTCTTACATTCTTTCTGCCACCTCTTCCTGGATGTTCCCTGAGCCTTGGAGGGGATAATAAAGATGTCTCATTTAGTGCTGAGCATTTGTCATTTGTTAGCTTTCTGATGAGCTTTGAGTCTCCCCAGTAGTCATTTCCAAGTACAAAAATGCTATGGTATTTTAAAATTTATTAATTTATATTTAATTTTATTTATTTATCAGGGAGAGAGAGGGAGAGAGAGAGAGAGAGAATGGGCACACCAGGGCCTCCAGACACTACAAACAAACTCCAGACACATGTGCCACCTTGTGCTTATGCATCTGGCTAACATGGGTCCTGGGGAATTGAATCTGGGTCATTTGGCTTTTCAGGCAAATACTTTAACCGCTAAGCCATCCCTCCAGCCCTGCTATGGTGTTTTAAGTAAAGGGACTTGAGCAGCTGAGGATACTCAAGTGTCTTGTGGATTCTAGTATCCAGGGTAACCAATAGTCTAGGACACAAGGAACAATTGTTTTGTATTCTACCTTTTGGGAAACTGAGAATTTGCACCAATGTCCCACCTTCTGCATTCTTTTATTTTTAAATTTGTTTATTTTTATTTATTTATTTTGACAGTGACAGACAGAGAGAGAAAGAGGCAGAGAGAGAGAAAGAATGGGCACGCCAGGGCCTCCAGCCACTGCAAACGAACTCCAGACGCGTGAGCCCCCTTGTGCATCTGGCTAACGTGGGTCCTGGGGAATCGAGCCTCGAACTGGGGTCCTTAGGCTTCACAGGCAAGCACTTAACCACTAAGCCATCTCTCCAGCCCACCTTCTGCATTCTTGGCCCCAACATTGCTTTTACCTCCTACCTTAATTCTGAATCAATCCAGAGTCCTCAGCAAGGAGTTCTCTCAGCCCTAGGTTTGTCTTGTGTATAGTGAGAGTTATTTTAGCTTAGTTTTCCAGGTTGTAAGTTTTAAGGGAAATGCCATTTAGGAAGTACCTGGAAGGTGGTGAGCTCTCAATGCATATTATCATTGAGAACTTTATGGTTTGGGGCTGGGGAAATGGCTCAGTGGTTATAGGCACTTGGCTTGCAAAGCCTAACAGCCTGAGGTTCCATTCCCTAATGCCCATGTAAAACAAAATGCACAAAGTGGCACATGCATCTGGAGTTCATTTACAGGAGGCCCTGGCATGCCCATTTATTCTCTCTCTCTCTGTATCTCCAATGAATAAATAAGACTATTTATAAAATAAAGAAGAGAAAATATTATGGTCTTTAAAACTTTTTTTCAAAACATATTTATATTTTGGGACAGACAAGAAATTTGGGCTGGAGAGCTGGCTTAGCGGTTAAGGTATTTGTCTGCAAAGCCAAAAGACCAAAGTCCAATCCCCCAGGACCCATGTAAGCCAGATGCACAAGGTGGCGCATACATTTGGAGTTTGTTTGCAGTGGCTAGAGGCCCTGGTGTGCCCATTCTTTCTCTTTCTAATGAATAAATAAAAAATATTAAAAAATAAATTGTTAAAAAGTATTTGGGGGGTGGTGTCTGAACTTAGTATGAATGCAGCAAAATTCTCTGATGTTGAGAATTGGACATTCATTTGTAGCCCGTTCCCAGGAGTAGCTGCGTGTAGAGCCGGCGAGGAAGAGGTCTGGATGCACGTTTGAATGAAAGCACTTTGAGATGGTGACATGTTTGGTGACCGCAGCTCCCTTGACCGGAGGCTTACAATAGGACAGGCATTTGCTTCGTTTTTAGGGGGCTTCTCTTCCTAACTTTCATAGCCACCTTATGTGGCAAGTCAAGTCAGCATTTTCTGTGAACAGCTGAGGCTCAGAGTTGGTTAGTAACTTGAACATGCTGCATGACAAAATTAGGATCCTACCCAGGTTGACTGCAAAAGTTGAATGTTAAAAAGTTGATTATTTTCAGTTAATGTGCAGAGTGGTGGGTGTCATTGTGACATTTTCATACATATATCCATCATTATACTTAGTTCTTATTGATATCATCATTCCTCTCTTGCATACCCCCCCTCCTACTCTTTTCCTTTTATTTTTTATTTTTGGTTTTTCAAGGTAGGGTCTCACTCTAGCCCAGGCTGACCTGGAATTCACTACGAAGTCTCACTGTGGCCTCGAACTCACGGTGACCCTCCTACCTCTGCCTCAGAGTGCTGGGATTAAAGGCGTGCGCCACCACGCCCAGTCCTCCTACTCTTTTGATCGGTCCCCTTCTTCCTGCAATATCCCCTCCTCTACTTTTGGTCGTCACATATATTCCATTACCCTCTCTTGTCCCCTCCTCCCTGGCCCTTTAACAGAATTCCAATTGTGTGTGTGTGTGTGTGTGTGTCGGTGTGTCTGTGTGTGCGCATGCCAGGATCTCTTGTCACTGCAAACAAACACCAAAATGCATGCGTCACTTTGTCCAGTTTATGTGGGTAGCTCAGGAATTTTACTTGAACTTGGCAGGCTTTGCAAGCAAGTACCTTTTAACTACCGAGCCATCTTCCCAGCCCCAGAATCCCAGCATTGAACTACTATACAAATAAAGTTCAAACTTTCCAATTGTTAAATTTATTAAATAACCGCTCCGTTATTTTCACTGCCAATGCAGGAACAGTTGTATTCCCTCTCTCTCTTTCGTGCCAGGCCATGGGTCCTCAGGGCAGTCGGATTTAGTCCCTAGGGCTGCAGTCATGATTGTCACAGATGGGAGAGGACTTTAAGCAACAGCAGGTTACACTCTCACGGTTCTGGAGGGTAGACATCTAAAACCGAGGCATCGCCAGCGTCATTCTTCAGAAAGCTGCAGGGAAAAGCCCTTTCTCGTGTCTTCCTAGCTTCTGTGGGTCACCATCAAGCTTGGTGCTCCTTGGCTTGTCATAGCATCCTGCCACTCCCTGTCCCAACATCCCATGGCTCCCTCCTTGTGTGTGTGTCAGGGCTGAATAACCCTCTCTCTTCTCTGATGCAGCTTAGGGTCCACCCTCACCCAACACGAGCTCATCCTAACCCTGCCATCTGCAGAGACCTTATTGCCAAATACAGCCATACTCTGAGGTTCTGGATGGATGTGAATTGTGGGGGACACTATGCAGTTTTTTATCCCTGGTAAGAATTTTACTTAAATGAGAATTCAGTCCAGGATAAATCACGAGGGACTTTTCTAACCTACTGTGGCTATACACAGGCCAAACCTAGATAGTTCTTACTTTAAATCTCTATTGTCTTAATCAGTTCTTCCCCCTTCTCCCCCACCAAGGTAGGGTCTCTAGTCAAGGCTGACCTGGAACTCACTCTGTAGTCCCAGACTGTCCTTGAACTCATGACGATCCTCCTACCTCTGCCTCCAGAGTGCTGGGATGAAAGGCGTGAGCTACCAGACCAGACAAAATTTTTAAAAAGTTTTTTTTTTTTGGAGGGGGGGGAATGTTTCCAAGGTAGAGTCTCACACTAGTCCAAACTCACTTTGTCCTCCCAGGCTGGCAGCAAACTCACAGAGATCCTCCTCCTACCTCTGCCTCCCCAGGTGGGAATATACAGTCTGGAATTTATGAGCCCTTTGAAAGGTTAATGGGCTACAGGGAGAACGTGAATTTTCAGAAGAAACGATGTGGTGGCTCCCGCTGAGGCAGCCCGTGGCCGTGAACCCTCTAAGGAGCTCATTCCAGAAATGTCCCAAGACTCCTGTCTCCTTCCCTCTTCGGGGCTCTGGGACGTGGAGCCATTTGTCAGGAAGCCACTTATTTGTCTTCATTGCTCGTGGGAGTGAAAAGTGACATAACAATGTTATCAGAAGCCACATTCACACTTCTGATAGGCAGCGGGGAGCCCCCTCTGGGCAGGCATTTATTTACCACAAGTGCCTGTAAATCTGTACCCGGGCAGACATGTATCGTAAGTGTCACGTTGACGTCCAGTTATAGCTGAACTGGGAGGGAAGAATCAGCTAGCTGCCCATCGGGGCACACGTTCATGTTTAAAACGAATGATTTGTTGAGGATGGCTTTACGTTTATTTATTTATTTACCCACGCATGCATGTGCATGTGCAAGCGTGTGTGTACATGCAACACACACATATGAGGGTCTTTTTTTCAGCATCCTTAAAAGGTGCTGACGTCGTCACTTCTGCCTGGGCCTTTCTCTGGTTAAAACATTTCCCCCCCACCAGACATTCTGAAGTTGGCTCTCTTTTGGTCACTTCCATCTCCCATCATTGAAGTCCTTAACACCCCAGAGTCTGCTTTGCCGCAAGTCCTAACCTTCTTAAATTTCTTTCTTTCTTTCTTTCTTTCTTTCTTTCTTTCTTTCTTTTTTTTTTTTTGTTTTTTTGAGATAGGGTTTCACTCTATCCCAGGCTAACCTGGAATTCACTATGTATTCTCAGGGTGGCTTCGAACTCTCGGTGATCCTCCTACCTCTGCCTCCTGAGTGCTGGGATTAAAGGCATGTGCCACCATGCCCAGCTTTATTTTCTTCTTCTTATTATTATGTATCGAACTATTTGTTCTTTTCACTCTGTACCCAGAATTAAGCTCCATGAGGTCTGAGATCATGTTTTGTTCATAGTCAGATCTACAAGCCTAGCACATAGTAGGTACACATTTAATATTCCTTGAATGAATGGCTAAGTGGATGAATGAATGAATGAGTTTTCTTTCCGTTTAAGCCCATTCCTCAGGTAGAGCTTCTCTGACCTCTCCAACTAGGTTAGGCACTTTTTGTTTTTGTTTTTCGAGGTACTCACTCTAGCTCAGGCTGACCTGGAATTCACTATGTAGTCTCAGGGTGGCCTCGAACTCATGGTGATCCTCCCACCTCTGCCTCTCGAGTGTTGGCATTAAAGGTGCATGCCACCACGCCCGGCTAAGAAACTTTGTTTTGAAAGGCTCATATGCTTTCCTTTTATAACGTTCCTCACAGTTCCAACTTCACATTGGCATGCATGGGTTTCCCATCGGTGTTTGTTTTCATCCTTGACTAAAAGTTCTATGAAGGTAGGAGCTATTTGTCAATGGGTTCCTAGCACCCAAAATCACACCCCAATAACTGTTTGCAAAATGAACGAGTAACACCTGTGAAATATGTTGGTAGCTAATGGGTATAGAATGAGCTCTGGGTATAGAATTCCTGTTTCACAGTGGTGGGGTTGAGAAATTGGCAAAAGCAGGGACTCAGAGCCCTGGAGCAATCCCAGGACTCGGAGGAGTAAGATCAAGATGTACTTATTAGGATTAGGGTCTGTGATCAGAATCGCTCCAGTAAGCAAAACTGAATTGTCGCCTAGAGACTGAGCCCAAGTCACTGCCTTAATGACTTCCTTCCCACTCGCGGACTTGGTTAGAGACCCCATAGGCAGCTGCGTCTAGGATTCTGAGGGCCAGGGACTTTCCTTCAGGATCCACCTCCCATTCTTCATGTTGAACCCTATTGTTGTGATCTGGTTTCCCCGTTTCCTTCCTGTATCCTTGCATTTGGATTTTTCTCTCTTTGTCTGTTCCCTTTGGGTTGGTAACCTGGCTGCCTGGCTTGCCTCACACCATCTTATACTTTTAACAGTTTGCTTTGCAGCTCTTGGCTGGTCCTTCTGTAGCTGGTCCCTGTACCTAGCCCAGGCCCTGGTGGTCCTACCAGGGCTGGGGGCACGCGATGGCCAGGCCGCCTACTTGCCTGGAGAAGATACTGGGCCCTGAGTTCTCTTGGACTGAAATCCTGGAGTCCCTTTAGAGTAAGATTGGGGTCAAATCTCAGATGATTCTAGGGACATAGAATATGCACCATATTTTCATTCTATGCTCATGGCAGGAATTATTAATTAATCATAGATCCTTTCCCATGAAATGTAGTACTGCAGTTCTCAACATAATTGCTTCAAGTGAGTAGCAATCGTTGAAGCAGGACTGTGACGAGTGTGTGTGTGTGTAAGAGAGAGGAGAGAAAAAGAGAGAGAGAGAGAGAGAGAGGGAAGGATTGGAAAGAAAAGAAATACCAAATGGCCCTAGTTATGACCAGATGAGGCTGGAACAAGGTTCAGAGTGGCAGATGTTCAATTAATATATTTGGCAAGTTTAGTTACTTAGTATCAAGTGTGATTAAGCGTGAACACTGAAATATTAAAATACTCAAGAAAAATAATTAATGTAGGAGCTCTTACTTAAAAATGAACCTTGGGGATAAGCAGGGGACATATGTTGCTAATTAGCTAGCTTTTCCTATGGATAGTCACTGTTTCATCCTTAGCCAGGACAAAAAATTAAATAAAATTAAAAAAAATGAGGCGTTTGTGAGCTGATCTGTTAGAGTTTTAAGTGAGTTTCATTCACAATGAAATCTTAAATGTCTGAAGAGTTTATTGCTGGCTAGGGTCCTACTAGCCAAGGGTCCCCAAGGTTCAACAGGCATGCTGGGTTAGAGAACAGGTGGCTCCTAGACTGGCTTGCTGCAAAGGTGGGGTCCATCAGGGATACTCTGGGATACCCCCTCCCATCCTCTAGCAAAGGAGCAGATGTCTAACTAATTCTGTGTCACCTGCAATGCATAATACATCCTCTCTAGAGTGACATGGGTCTAAAAGTGACTGCCTGGTGATATACTGTGTGCTTAGGTTCAATAAGTTCTCAAGCGCAGCTTTTTTTTGTTGTTGTTTTGTTTTGTTTTTGGATTAAGTTTTCTGTTTGAAGATAACCCTCAGTTTGTTTATGTTACCTCTCTGTCATATGACCTTAGTGGTCACCTCTTGGGGTTTTCAGTCTTAGCACCTGTTCCTCGGTCTTTTCCCTAACGGCTTTGTGATTTTTCTCCTCCACTTTCAGACCATGTTCAAGGGGGTGCACGTGACTTGGGACTGGCTGGTGAGAACATTGTGGATGGTGGATTGGGGCAGGCAGATGGCTCATCTGCACCCACTGGGATTAATTCTTCTTGTAACTTTCCTTCCTTTTCTCTCCTCTCTTTTTTCCCCTCCTGTCTCTTCCTTCTCCTTTTCCTCCTTCTTCTCCCCCTTCCCATTCCTCCTGTTCTTTAAAGTGTTAGAAAGAAAATATCCATTTCTTCTGGTGTTTTTGAGGACACTGCATATAAGTGTGGAGTTCTTTCTTTTAAATTTTATTTATTTGCAAGAAGAGAGAGATAGGAGACAGACAGAGAGAGCATGGGCACACCAGGGCCTCCAGCCACTGCAAACGAACTCCAGATGCATGTGCCCCTTGTGCATCTGGCTTACGTGGGTCCTGGGGAATTGAACCTGGGTCCTTTGGCTTTGCAGGCAAATGCCTTAACCGCTAAGCCAACTCTCCAGCCCAAGTCTGGAGTTCTTGACAGTCATCAGGGGAACATGACTAAAAACGGAGCCAAACCAAAGAAAAGCAGGCTGAAATGTTGTGACATATTGACTAGTAAAGACTGTGGATGACCCGGCTGTGTGAGAAGTCAGTCACTCACGGATGTGAGTCCCATGAACTCCCAGACTTTCTCTCTTGCTGAAGCCGTTTGTATTTTGGAGGCCATCATTTGCAATGGAAGACACTCTGCTATGAAGCATTTCTCATTCTTGCTTTGACTGCCTGAACAAGAGAAATGGAATTTTATGAAATGTTTAAGACCATGAACGCAGGGATATTGCCCGTTATCCTATCAAAATTGAAATCAGCACTTGACCCGTAAGAGTTGATGGATATCTGATGGGACCCATTAGCCAGATTTTTCATTATGATAGTGTCTTTTTCTCCCCCAGCACTGTACTGGGGATTGAACCCAGGTCCTTGCACATGCTAGGTACATGCTTTGCCACTGAGCTATATCCCCAGCCCTGGAAGTAAATGTCTTCATAGAAACTTGACAGAAAGAGAATAATTACAACTCATTAACTGTCCTCAAGAGATAAGATGGTACATTTTTTCAATCACATATCACATATAATCCTCGAAATGATGTATTTTGCATAGGATTGTATATAGTTCACTAATTTTTCAATTAATATGTAATTAATCTACTTTGGCATCATTACTATAATGCTTGAAGTGACTTCAGAATTTGCTCATCATACATTAAGTGGAAAAATCAACATTTGATTTATTAGAATTTATTTATTTATTTATGCCAGGGTCTCTGCAATCAGGGCTGGCTTCAAATTCATAGCAATATTCCTGCTTTGGCACCAAGTTCTGGAAATATAGGTTTGAGCTAATATGCCCAGCTACAAATTTAATAATTTTGAAGACCATGTATGCACTGCTATATTTCATTATATCGACAAACCAAAAAATTTTAAACAATTAAGTCATTAATTAAATAATTAAAAATTATTAGCTCAATTATGGACTTTTGGGGATCATTCTAATTTTAATAATGTACACAAACCATATTAAATTTATCTATCATTAATGATTATTTCTATAACATCATTTTCTAGATAACAATTTCTGGGTCCAAAAGTATGGGACAGTTTTAAAGCTTTTTAAAAAACATTTTTTTGTTTATCTTTATTTATTTATTTGAGAGCAACAGACAGAGAGAGAAAGAAGCAGAGAGAGAGAGAGAGAGAAGAGAGAAGAGAGAATGGGCATGCCGGGGCCTCTAGCCACTGAAAACAAACTCCAGACGTGTGCGCCCCCTTGTGCATCTGGCTAACGTGGGTCCTGGGGAATTGAGCGTCGAACTGGGGTCCTTAGGCTTCACAGGCAAGCGCTTAACCGCTAAGCCATCTCTCCAGCCCAGTTTTAAAACATTTGAAACAAATTTGTCAAATAGCTTGTTTTGTACTCTCACTAGGTACAAACATTAAAATGCTTTTCTAAAAAAAAAAACTTTTCAAAATTAGTAGGAAAAAAAATTGTCTCTTCATTTGTTGTTCTTTGTTGTTGATAAGAATAAAGAATTTTTAAAAAAAAATAATAGTGATCATTGACATTTCTCATTTTATAAATTCCAGAACATTTGTGGTGATTAGACTTCATTATCAACTCAAGTGAACTTGGAGTTTCCTAGCAGTTACACCTCTGGGCATGGTAGTGAAGGAATTTCCACAGTGGGTTCACTGAGGAGGGAAGACCATCCTGAAAGTGGGCTGGGGTCCTGGACTGACTAAAGAGAAAAGTATGAACACCCCACATTAATATCTATCTCTTTTCTTTCTGACTACAGAAATGATGTGACCTCCGTTGTGATTTTCTTTTTTTTGGGGGGGGGGCGTTTCAAGGCAGGGTCTCACTCTAGCTCAGGCTGACCTGGAATTCACTATGGAGTCTCAGAGTGGCCTCGAACTCATGGTGATTCTCCTACCTCTGCCTCCCATGTGCTGGGATTAAAGGCGTGCGCCACCACGCCCGGCCCGTTGTGATTTTCTTGACACAATGAACTGACTGTTTCCCTTCAAAAACGGAGGCAGAACAAACCTTTCCTTTCTTGAGTTGCTTTTTTCAGGGTTTTTTTTTTTTTTTTTTTTTGTCACAGTAACAAGAAAAGTATTCAATAGACTGTTCTTTATTTCATCTTCTGTTTCTAGGGACATTTATTCAACTATGTATTTACAACTCCTGCTCCAGATAAGAGGGCTTCTGAAGCTATGTTTCTGACAAGGAGAGGCACTTGGTCTTTCCACCAGCAGCAGTGTTAGCCTTTTAGAGAACCAATCACTGTGCACTTCGCTTTTTGTTCCCTAAAGCGAAGGGGGGGGGGGAGGGGTCGCTCCTCCTGCCATTTTGGCCTGCTCTTATCCATAGCTCTGGGCGATTGATGTTTCTTTTCCTCAGGTTCAAACCATCCTCTCCATTCTCCAGATTATCCCAGAAATCTCTCACGTGGTCTTTCTTCCTTATTCTTCTGAGGTAGTTTAGAGATAGCAGGGTTGCCAGAAGTCAACTAAAAGTGGCGAAAAGCAGGAAATGTCCTTGAACCCACAAGGATAATAATACAGTGTTTCTTTATCCCTTTTTTGCCCCTAAAGAAGCCCCCTTCCCTAGAAACCAGGCATAAAGAAGAGTGCAAGGTGCCTGGACACTTGACATGGGGCCTGAACTGACCAGATCATCCCTTACCCAGTAAGGCCTTATTAACTCCAAGGCAGTAACTTATTTCTTTCTCCCTTCCTCCCTCCCTCTCTCCCTCTCTCCCTCCCTCCCTTCCTTCCTTCCTTCCTTCCTTTCTCCCTCTCTCCCTCCCTTCCTCCCTCCCTCCCTCCTTCCCTCCTTCCTTCCTTCTTTCTTTCCTTTCCTTTCCTTTCCTTTTTTTTTTAGAGAGTGAGAGAAAGAGACAGAGAAAGGAAAGATAGAGAATTGGTGCACCAGGGCTTCAGCCACTGCAATCCAACTCCAGACGCTTGCGCCACCTAGTGGGCATGTGCGAACTTGCGCTTGCACCCCCCCATTGTGCGTCTGGCTTACATGGGATCTGGAGAGTCAAACATGGGTCCTTAGGCTTCGCAGGCAAGTGCCTTAACTGCCAAGCCATCTCTCCAGCCCTCTTTTCTTTCTTTAGAGCTCTAGAAGAAAATCTTTCTAATTCTCATCCTGCGTGGTCTATGGATTTCATTCTTCAAATTCACAACACAAGAACCTGGAGGTTACTGACTCAGTGGAAGTTTTCTGTGACTGTGAGTGCCCAGTACCCTAACTCCTGAGTTAAAGCTCAGTCAAGAGCTGAGAATGGCTCTGTTGTTCTCAAGGACAGCCCAGATTCTGGTCTTATTTCCCTTTGGCCTAATCTGTCTCCTGCTTTCTCTCTCATTTGGAAAACAAAGAGCCTACCAAAGAGCTCCCAGATTGGATCCCATTACTGTCACACACCTTCAATGACTCCCCATTGCTTTCTAAAAATTTTTTTTATTTATTTGACAGAGAAAGAGGGAGAGAGAGAGAGAGAGAGAGAGAGAGAGAGAGAGAGAGAGAGAGAATTATTACTCCAGGGCTTCCAGCCACTGCAAATGAACTCCAGACGCATGTGACCCCTTGTGCATCTAGCTAACTGGGTCCTGGAGAATTGAACCTGGGTCCTTTGGCTTTGCAGGCAAACACCTTAACCACTATGCCAACCCTCCAGTCCCCCATTGCTTTTTGAACAGCCCGAGCTTTTGGTTTCTGTACTGCATGGCTTTCTTGATGTGGTCTTTGCATTTCTTCCGTCACTCGTGAATCTTACCCACCAACCAAACTAAACTGCCTCCGTGCTGATGTGGCTGTCATCTTTGTCCTCATCTCCACGTGCCAAAACCCGGGAAGACACAATCCACATGCCTCCCCCCTGCATGAAGCTGCCTCCATTCCCCCGGCCAGAAAGATTTCTCCTTTCCTGCGCATCAAAGTACACTGCACATAAGTTTTAGAAAACTGATCTTCCCCGCTGCTGTCTCCTCCAGTTATTTTTATAGATGACTTGTTTTCCATAATGAGAGGGAGAATACTCACATAAATATATAACCATCATGTTGAAAGGTCTTGGGGGGAAAATTCAGTCACGATATTTAAGAGGCCTGTGTTTTTCTTCTTCCATTGTGGGTCTTATACCTGACATTTCCTGCAGTTGTATATTAGCATCGATCTCAACCCGCACCTTGATTGTTTCTATTGCTCTGATCGCCTCTGATGGTAATCCTGAAATTTGCACAGGGGTTTTCTGAAATGCACTTTAGGAGTCTACTTTGTTTTCCTTCTCTGTTTAGGAAGAAGAGACACAGGGAGTCCACAAACACAACTTGGAGAGTTCCCCACATGGACAGTGGGGACTTTTTAAAATATGTTTTATTTATTAAGAGAGTGAGAGAGATAGGGAGAGAGAGGAGAGAGAAGGCATGCCAGGGCCTCTAGCCACTGCAAAAGAACATTAGATGTGTGTGCCACCTTGTGCATCTGGCTTACACAGGTACTGGGGAAACAAACCTGGGTCCTTAGGCTTCGCAGGCAAACACCTTAACCACTAACCCATCTCTTCAACCCTGACAATGGGAACTTTGATCATTAGTTATGTTAAGCATCTTTCTTTCTATGGTCTATGGGGATCTGTTTTCTAGTCTTGTTTGGAGGAAGTAGGAGTAGCCACTCCCCTATAGTCTACCAGCTATTCTTGTGACTTTAATAACCTACACTCAAAGTTCTGCAATCCTGAACAGGACTACCCTGTTCTTTTTACACCCAGCTTAGGTATACCCGGAAAAGGGGCTAAGCTTCGAATGCACGCTGCTACACAGTGAAATATCTTCTGCCATTGAGACCTTAACACAATCTTGATTTCACCTGACAGAGCCTTTGAAATCTCTTCTATCACGCCAATCTTAGAATGGCTAAAAACCAATTATTATTATTTTTTTTAAAAAGTCTATTGAGCACAAGAAGTGAGAAAAAGGCACTCTGTTTCCCCAGCCTTCCTTGGGCCCTTGTGGCTCAGGATTCCTACCAGCAAGCATGGTGGCTGGTTTGAAAACAAACTTCCTCTCACTCATGAATACATTTGGCTCTGCACAGGAGGGCTAGCTGAAGCTGGAACCCAAGCCCCTTGGTTTGTCATGAGTCATCAGAGGTCCCAAGGTGTGTGCTCAGGAGCCAAGCACAGTCAACGTCCAAGGGGAAGACCCCACAGCACACGGGCTCTCACAGAGGAATGTCTGCTGGTCCCGGCTCCTCGCCAGCATCTTGGTCTCTTTGGTGATCTTTCCCCTACCTCCTCATTTCTACCCAGCCCTGGTAGGCACCAGCAACCCTTCTGGAACTTCATCCTTGGTACTTGTCCCTGAGATCCTGCACGTTTCTGGAAAATCCTGAGGCCTGGCCACATTCCGGTTTGAAAGTCACTGTTAACTGGGCTCTGGGCCCAAGCAGAGGCTGGAGCGATTTGTATTCAACACCTCCATGTGCTGGACGCTGGGCAGATGGGATCAAGGGTAACCGACAGTACAAAGTGGAGACAAAAGGGGAGGAAAGAATGTTCCTTTCATTAACGTTTTTTTGTGTATATGTGTGGTATGCGTGCGTGTACATATGTCTGTTGGTGTGTGTGTGTGTGTGTGGTGCATGTGTAAGTGTGTATGCATACACAGGGAGGACAGAGGGTGATATCCGGGGTCTTCCTTGATTGCTTTCCACTGTATTTACTGAGGCGTGGCCTCTCACTTGAGCCCAGAGCTACACAGTTAAACAGACACCAGTCTAGGGTACAAGGATGAATTAAAAAAATCGTCTGTAGCCGGGCGTGGTGGCTCACGCCTTTAATCTCAGCACTCGGGAGGCAGAGGTAGGAGGATCGTCGTGAGTTCGAGGCCACCCTTAGACGACGTAGTGAATTCCAGGTCAGCCTGGGCCAGAATGAGATCCTACCTCGGAAAAAAAAAAAAAAAAAAAAAAAAGGTCTGTGTGAGACAGCTGGAACATTCGCTCCCACATCTGTATCTGATTAGAGACCTTCTCGTTGTCATACTCCTGATGAGATCAAGATCATGAGGGTCAGATGAAATAATGGCAGTTGAGTTATTTGAGTTCTACGGCTTTTCCTTATGTTGTCAGAGACTTGGCCGAGGGTTGGTTCTGATCGCCGCGTCAAGTTGACTTTCCTCATGCGGAAGACAAAAGTAACGATTGCCAGAGGAAAGCCCGGATGCTGCACAAGCTAGTTCTCCTCCGTCTGGCGGCTGGACTCTCTCCCCTGACAGCAGAGCATGGCCTCTTCCTCGTGTGTGCTTACCATTTCTTTTTGTTCATTTTGTTTTGTTTTTGCAGTCCGTAGTGCTTTTTTATTTCCCTTGGTCTCTTTCTCCTTCCCTCTGATGATTTCTCTTTTCCTTTTTTTAAAAAATATATTTTATTTATTTATTTGAGAGAGAGAAAGAGGGAGAGAGAGAGAGAGAGAGAGAGAGAGAAATAGGCAGGTAGAGAGAGAGAATGGGTGCACCAGGGCCTCCAGCCACTGCAAACGAACTCCTGACAC
This sequence comes from Dipus sagitta, assembly GCA_036346955.1. Taxonomy (NCBI): domain Eukaryota; kingdom Metazoa; phylum Chordata; class Mammalia; order Rodentia; family Dipodidae; genus Dipus; species Dipus sagitta. The sequence goes on along the minus strand of CM070781.1, from coordinate 48,485,340 downwards.
ATGTGCCCCTTGTGCATCTGGCTTACGTGGGTCCTGGGGAATCGAACCGGGATCCTTTGGCTTTGCAGGCAAATGCCTTAACTGCTAAGCCATCCCTCCATCCCTCTTTTCCTTTTCTGTCTGACTTCCTGTTCATCTTTTCCTCCGCATTTTCACAGTAAATAACTGTCTCTTCACTTTAACAGGAAATTGAAGTTTCCATGTCACCCCTCTATTGTGCTTATTGTATCAACTCCCATGTTCCTCATTCTGTACTTAAGACAGGTGGATTTGATGCTTCATATTAACTTCAAGAAGCGAAGTGGCGGACTGGAGAGATGGCTCAGCCGTTAAGGCGCTTGCCTGCAAAGCCTAATGACCCAGGTTTGATTCCCTAGTGCCCACGTAAAGCCAGGTGCACAAGGTGGGACATGCGTCTGGAGTTCATTTGCAGTGGCTGGAGGCCCTTATGTGCCCATTATTACTCTCAGCTGGGTGTGGTAGCGCACGCCTTTAATCCCAGCACTCACTCAGGAGGCAGAGGTAGGAGGATCACTGTGAGTTCGAGGCCAGCCTGAGAAACATAGTGAATTCCCGGTCAGTCTGGCCTAGAGCAAGACCCTACCTGAAATAAAAATAAAAATAGAGAAAGAAAAGAATGAAAAGAGAAAAATGAAGCGGTGTCTTTTATTTAGCTTTGTCCACTGCGGTACTGTATAGGGAGGTGATCTAGCGCATGAGCTCCATTTCAGTGTCTGTGTAAAAAAGAGGAGACCTCGAGGACGTTCTAAGCGGATTCCTCTACCTGTGCTGACTACCTGTGCAGATTGCTGCTGGAGATAGGTAACTGGTGAAGCCAGTTTTCTCCTCTGTTCCACTCCGTCCTTTCTGCGATGGTGCTCAGCCAGTCCTCCAGGTAGCCGGCTTCCAGAATCACTTCTGGAGCAAAGCTGAGCTCGGGGATGGGCTGGGAAGGCGGCTCCAGTGAAGTTACTCCCCGTCTGCCTTCCAGAAGCACAGCGTTCTTTGGTTTGAAGACACGGGGAGGCGTCAGGGGACTCGAGGGTGAATCTCTGCAAGCACAGGCTCCCCTCTGTTGCTTTTTGCGGAGGAGAGTAACATTTGTCATCCACTCAGAACGTGAGCTGTGCTTTGAAAGAGTCCCTGAAAATTCATGCGCTAGAAACTTAATCCTCGCTGTGACAATGCTGGGAGGAAGAGGCTCGAACGAGGGGCGAGCAGGTCACGAGGGCCGTGTCCTCGGGAGCAGATTAATGCGATCGTCTTGGCAGGTTATTACTTATGGCGAGAGTGGGTTTGTCATAGAAGTGACTCTGGCCCCCGCGTGACTCTGCTGTTCCTCGGATGTGTTTCCTTTCTGCTTTGTGCCATGGGGTGACACACCCCATGTGGCCCTGAGATCTAGGGCTTCACAATCTCCTGAAGTACAAGAACCATTAAAAAAAAAAAAATCCAGGGCTGGAGAGATGGCTTAGCGGTTAAGCGCTTGCCTGTGAAGCCTAAGGACCCCGGTTCGAGGCTCGATTCTCCAGGACCCACGTTAGCCAGATGCACAAGGGGGCGCACGCGTATGGAGTTCGTTTGCAGTGGCTGGAGGCCCTGGCGCACCCATTCTCTCTCTCTCTCTCTCTCTGCGTCTTTCTCTCTCTGTTGCTCTCAAATAAATAAATAAAAATAAACAAAAAAATTTTAAAAAGAATCCAGCACTCTGTTGCCACAACAGTGAATGGACCAAGACACCGGTGTTGTCTCCCTGGAGCCTGCTCTGGCCAGGGACTGTGCTAGGCACTTGATGTCGCCTAACAGCACAAGTCTGTATACAGATGAGGAGATGAGCCTTGAGAGGGCTATGGGTCTGTGAAAGCCAAGGTCAGCTCTGGTGACCTGCATGTCTCTGCTAGGTATGACCAAGCTTAAGTGACACAGTGACAAATCGAATAATCTACAACAAGTACATTGAAAGGACAATTATTTACCCATTAAGAATTAAGACCTAGGCAACATAGTGCTGAGAAGAAGGGACGGAGGAGTGTTCAGCACTGAAACATCTCTATCACACCTTCCAAGGCTCAGGGTCCATTGCAGAAGAGGTGGCGGAAAGAATGTAAGAGCCAAAGGAAGGGTACCACTCCATACAATGCAAATGTCCACACAGAAATTGGCCTTGATATCCATGACCTCGCAGTGCCTGGCAATACCTTCACAAGAGCCTCATAATAGGAGAAAAAGATGATGACATCAAAAAAAAAGAGAGACTAGTGGAGAGAGAGAGGGGATACGATGGAGAGTGGAGATGTGAAGGGGAAAGTGGGGGAGGGGATTATCATGGTTTATTGTCTGTAAGTAGAGAAGTTATCAATAAAAAAAGTTAAGAAATAGTTGCTACCATACACTAGTTTTTTGTTTTTCGAGGAAAAAAAAAGAATTAAGACCTAGACTTGGAGAGAGACGGCTCAGCCGTTAAGGCACTTCCCTGAGAAGCCTAAGGACCCATGTTCCACCCTCCAGATGTGCACGGTGAGTCAAGCGCAAGGTCGCACATGCCCACTAGGTGGCGCAAAGGTTTATAGTTTAAGTGCAGTGACTGAAGCCTTGGGGTGCCAATTCTTTCGCTTTTGGGAGAGAATCTTCTCTTTCCAGGTGGCAGTGACCTTGGGATGACTCAGAAGGCATCATGGTGGTGGAAAGAAGTGACAGAGGAGTGCTCAGTACTGCAATATCTCTATCACACCTTCCAAGGCTCAGGGTCTAATGCGGAAGAGGTGGCGGAAAGAATGTAAGAGCCAAAGGAAGGGTAGGACTCCTTACAACGTGCTCCTCCAGACACAAAATGGCCTGGATATCCATGACCTCATAGTGCCTGACACTAGCTACACAAGACCATCATAAAAGGAGGAAAAGATCATGACATCAAAATAAAAGAGAGAGGGGCTGGAGAGATGGCTTAAGGGTTAAGCGCTTGCCTGTGAAGCCTAAGGAGCCTGGTTCAAGGCTTGATTGCCCAGGACCCACGTTAGCCAGATGCACAAGGGGGCGCATGCGTCTGGAGTTCGTTTGCAGTGGCCGGAGGCCCTGGCGCGTCCATTCTCTCTCTCTCCCTCTCTGCCTCTTTCTTGCTCTGTCTGTCACTCTCAAATAAATAAATAAATGAAAACTAATAATTTTTTTTAAAGTAAAAAAAATAAAAGAGAGACTGATTGAGAGGGGGAGGAGATATGATGGAGAGTGGAGTTTCAAAGGGGAAGTGGGGGGGGGGGAGGGCATTACCATGGGTTATTGTTTATAATCATGGGAGTTGTTAATAAATTTTTTTTGAAGAAAAAAAAAAAAGAATTAAGACCTAGACTGGGCGTGGTGGTGCACACGCCTTTAATCTCAGTACTTGGGAGGCAGAGGTAGGAGGATAGCTGAGAGTTTGAGGCCACTCTGAGACTACATAGTGAATATCTCCACAAAGAATTTATATTCCTTAGACTTTTTTTTTTCTTTGTTATGTGCGGTGGTGGTGATGATGGGGTGTGTGTGCGTGCGTGTGTGTGTGTGACATGTGTGGTGTTTGTGGTGTATGTACGTGTGATATGTGGTGTGTGCGGTACAGTGTGTGGTGTTTGTGGTGTATATGTGGTTTAGTGTATGCTGTAGTATATGTTGTTTGTGGTGTGTTTGTGGTGTAGTGTGTGGGAGGTATGTATGTGGTATGTGTAGAGGCCAAGGCAGGCATCACATATCCTTCTCCATGATTCTTCCACATTACTTCTCCATGATGGAGTCTCTCACTGAAATCGGAGCTGACCGTTTTTCTTACAGACTGGCTATCAGTGAGTTCTAGCAATCCTCTTGTCTCTGCCCTGCTCAGGGCTGGGGTCACAGGAGTGCACAACCATGCCCAGTTTTGTATGTGGGGGCCAAGTATTGCAAACAGGTCCTCATGCTTGTGCGGCGAGTGCATTTATCCACTGAGCCGTCTCTGCCTCCTCCTTAGACATTTTCACTTGCTTTTTTTTTTTTTTTTGAGACAGGGTCTCATGTAGCCTAGGCTAGCATGCAACTTGCTATCTAGACAAGGCTTGCCTTGTACTCTTTATCCTCTTGCTTCCTCCTTCTAAGTACTGGGACTACAGGCACAAGACCCAACACCCAGCTCCTCAGACTTAAAATTCTTATAAAGGCCGGGCATGGTGGCACACGCCTTTAATCCCAGCACTCTGGAGGCAGAGGTAGGAGGGTCACCGTGAGTTCGAGGCCACCCTGAGACTACATAGTGAATTCCAGGTCAGCCTGGACTAGAGTGAGACTCTACCTGGAAAAAACCAAAACAACAAACAAACAAACAAAAAAGTTCTTATAAAAATAAGTGAATATTGGGGCGTGGGAGATGGCTTAGCAGTTAAAAGCACTTGCTTGCAAAGCCTGAAGGCCCCAGTTCAGTTCCTCTCTTCCCATATAAAGCCAGGTGCACAAAGTGGCACAAGTATCTGGAGTTCATTTGCAGTGGTAAGAGGCCCTGGCATGCCCATACACTCTCTCTCAAATAAATAAACATTTTTTTCTAAAAATAAATGATTAGGTGGAAATGCTTTCACTGTTTCATAGAAAAAGAAACTTCTTTGGACATATATTTAAATAATAATAAAATAGGAAAATATTATTGTGGGGAGACTAATAATGAAACAAACACAAAGCTGGCTGTGTGGATTCATGAAAATTAAAGCCATAGGAAAAAATACCAGGGCGTGGTAGCACACACCTTTAATCCCAGCACTCGGGAGGCAGAGGTAGAAGGATCACTGTGAGTTCAAGGCCACCCTGAGATTACATAATAAATTCCAGGTCAGCCTGAGCTAGAGTGAGACCCTACCTCAAAAAACCAAAGGGAGAGGGGAAGAAAAGACAAAATACCAGCTAAAAACAAAGGAAACAATGACCTGACATAAAAGAAAAATAAATATACTCTAAGGAATAGCTCCCACTGCCCCACCTCACTTAGGAAGAATTCACAAGAATCAAGGTCAAGGATATCTACCTATAAAGGAAATCACATAGTGATCAAGAAGTCACATCTTGGGGCTAGAGGGATGGCTTAGTGGCTAAGGTGCTTGCCTGCAAAGCCAAAGGACCCTGGTTCAATTCCCTAGGTCCCACGTAAGCCAGATGTACAAGGTGGCACAAGTGTCTGTAGTTCGTTTGCAGTGGCTGGAGTTCCTGGTGCGCCCATTCTCTCTCTCTCTGTCTCTGCCTTTCTCTCTTAAATAAATAAATAAATAAAATATTAAAAAGAAAAGAAGAAGTCACATCTTCATGGATTTGGACAGCGTGGAATCCAAGTCATAGCCTTGACTGCTGCTAGATAATGCAACAATCCAAAGTAAGATGCCGTCAAGCTACGAAAGTGCTCCTGAGCACAACTGCGATCGAGACCCCCGTGTGATCCACAGCACAGCCTTCAGCCTTCACGTTTCCTACAAAGGCTTTTCACCACCTGCCAAAAAACACCTCCTAAGGAGACCTCCTAAGCTGCAGTCCTTCCCCCCTCTCCCCTTTCGTTTTTCAAGGTAGAGTACTCTCAGGCTGGCCTTTAACTCACAGCGATCCTCCTACCTCTGCCTCCCAAGTGCTGGGATTAAAGTATGCACCACCACGCCTGGCCTAAACTTCATTTTCTTGGTTTGGTTTTAGCATATGTTTGAAGATAAATGTCCCTAAATAAATTAATTTAGAATCTTTTAACTAACACAAATTAGTGGGCTTTTGGTGTGTGTGTATAATATTGTGATGTGTGTATATATGTAGTATATGCATGTGTACATGTGTGTGTGTGCGTGCGTACACACAGATGCATGTGTCTTGTGCACACATGTGTGGAGGACAGAGGAACTTAGGTGTCCTCCTATATCACCCTTCATCTTATTTTGTTGGCTTTTCGAGGTAGGGTCTCACTCTAGCTCAGGCTGACCTGGAATTCACTATGTAGTCTTGGGGTGGCCTTGAACTCATGGGAAAGCACTGTTTTACCCATGAAACCATCTCTCCAGTCCCACATTAAGTTGTTTTTTTCTTTTTTTTTCTTTTTTTTTTTTAGAGGTAGGGTTTAACTGTAGTTCAGGCTGACCTGGAATTTACTAGGTAGTCTCAGGGTGGCCTCGAACTCACAGTGATCCTCCTACCTCTGCCTCCCGAGTGCTGGGATTAAAGGCATGCGCCACCATGCCCAGCTCTGTGGATTTTTTTAAATTCTTAAAATATATGTGTGTACTTTCAGCATATCCTACCAGATAAGTCAGATGGGTTTCAGAAAGGAAAGAAAGGTTATATTAGTCAAGCACGGTCAGTTGAATAAACGGGCTTTGTCATGTATGTGAAGAGTAGTAGTCATTGCTTCATTTTAGACCTGTGAGCTACTTAACCCATTTGCAGTTAGTACCTGCTGATTAGAACTACACATCTCCCTTTAAAAAATTTATTTGAGAGCGAGACAGAGAAAGAGAGAGAGAGAGAATTGGCATGTCAGGGCCATCAGCCATGCAGTGTGCCCCCTTATGGGCATGTGCGACATTGCATGCTTGCGTCACTGTGCGTCTGGCTTATGTAGGACCTGGAGATTTAAACATGAGCTCTTAGTCTTTGCAGGCAAGTGTCTTAACTGCTAAGCCATCTCTCTAGCCCGACACCTCCTTTTATTAATGGTGTTCAGAATATTTTGACAAATAAAGAGCACAATCATATTTCATCATCGTTATCGAGCACAATTAATCTTACATATGAAAACAGTTATTTTTAATTGGACATAGAACTAGGGGATCCTGTGACTCATGCTGAAAATATCAGAGAGAAATTGTGAAGTATATACAGCTGACTTTAATACTCACCTTCTTTTCTCTGTAAAACATAGATGTGTGTTTCTGGAGAGGCAATTAAAGCTGAATGTGTAAGGGCATCTGAAGTAACTACAAAACCCTCCTTCCTTGTACATTACTTGCAATTTCCTTTGTGCTTCCATTAGAAGTCATTCTTCTTTTTTTTTGCCTACAGTTTCCAGATATTTACGTAAATTCTCCATTATGTTCCACACCTACTTTTGACCTTTCCATTGTGAAGTTGTCAGACTGGCTCTTACTCTCAAGAGGAAAGACATGTGTGTCACATGAACATCTTCTATACACACTAAAAGCTACATAAAAGTTTGTAAAGGATGATGGCATGAGAACTGATGGTAACCATAATGGTGATGGACCTTGGTGCCACCTTGGGACACAAAGACATTTAAGATAGCAAGATCGTAATGAAATCCCACTGCAAGTCAGTGGATTACTTTTAGACATAGTTAAAACTCTTTAAAAATATTTCTGTACCTTTTAGAAAGCATATCATACAATGTGAGAGTGTGGAGACTGTAGATCAGGACTGTCTGAGTTAAAAATATAAGTGTTGGGGGATGGAGGAATAGCTTAGTGGTTAAAGCACATGCCTGCAAAACCAAAGGACCCCAGTTCGATTCCCCAGGACCCACATAAGCCAGATGCACAAAGTGGTGCATGTGTCTGGAGTTCATTTGCAGCGGCTGAAGGCCCTGGAGCACCCATTCTCTCTGTCTACCTATCTATCTATCTATCTATCTATCATCTATCTATCTATCTGTCTATCTACTTCTCTCTCACTCTCAAATAAATAAATAAAAATAAAAAAAATTTTAAAATATATAAATGCTGGCGCTGGAGAGATGGCTTATCAGTTAAGGCTATTGCCTGTGAAGCCTAAGGATGCATGTTCGACTCTTCAGATCTCATGTTAGGCAGATGCTCAAAGGTGAGGCAAGTGCAAGGTCACACATGCCTACTAGGTGGTTCAAGTGTCTGGACTTAGATTGCAATGGCTAAGGCCCTGGTGTGCCACGTTTTTCTTTTTCTCTCTTTGTCTCTGTCTCTCTCTAAACTAGATATAGATAGATAGATAGATAGATAGATAGATAGATAGATAGATAGATAGATAGAGATAGATAGATAAATTGTAAGAAAAAAATGTCACGTGTCTTTAATCTCAGCCTTTGTGAGGCTGAGATAGGAGGATCACAGTGAGTTTGAGGCCAGCCATGGGTTACAGAGTGAGTTCCAGGTCAGCCTGGGCTAGAGTTAGACCCTATCTCAAAAAATAGAAACAAAAGTCCTTTAGGGTTCTGAGCCCATGAACATTGTGACATGGAAGATGGAGGAAGACAAAAGGAATGAAACAACAAACCAAAGGAAGGACTACCCTGAAACAGGAGGGTCCTCAGGGATGGGAGAAGGGACAAAGCACGATAAAGGGACAGGAACATGATCAAATTACTGTATATCCTTATATTAAGTTCTCAATTAAAAAATCCTTGCCGATCTTGTCATTAGCTCTGCTTGACTACCTTAATGGTTCTTGCTTCCATTTCCTCATCTGGAAACCAGGGATAGGACAGTAATGCCGTCTCTTTCTTAGGACTGGGATACGGATTAAATGACTGAGTTTTCTATAAGGGACATAGGTGACTCTTGTTGCATAGTAAACCTTAGTAAGGCATCGTTGTCGGTACTGTTAATTAAATAGTGTTTCATGGACAAGTCATCTGGACATGATCTGGTCATTTCACTCAGAAATTCATGACTAGGATTGGAGAGATGGCTCAGGAGTTAAGAGCACTTGCTTGCAAAGCCTGTTAGACTGCGTTATATTCTCTAGTACCCACATAAAACCAGACACACAAAGTGGCCCATGCATCTTGGAGTTGGTTTGCTATGGTAGGATGCCCTGCCACACCCATAGTCTCTTTCTCTTTCTTTCTCATAAACAAACAAACAAATAAATAATTTTTAAAAAAGAAATCGCAGGAGCTGGGCATTGTGGTGCATGAGTGAGACCCTACCTCAAAAAAATCAAAAGAGAGCCGGGTGTGGTGGCACATGCCTTTAATCCCAGCACTCGGGAGGCAGAGGTAGGAGGAATCGACGTGAGTTCGAGGCCACCCTGAAACTACATAGTGAATTCCAGGTCAGCCTAAGCTAGAACTAGAGTGAGACTCTACCTCAAAAACAAAACAAAACAAAACAAAACAAAAAAAAAAAAAAAACCTCAAAAAAAATCAAAAATGAGAAAGAAGAAGAGGAAAAGAAAACGAAACAGCAACTGTGGGTACTTGCACAAGCCCTGTGTAGGTTAGGGACACTCACCATTCCATCATGGATGGGGAAGTGACCCTTGAGGTCATAGACATCCCCCTCCTCTCATGAGGAGCTAATGGTAATTAATGGTTACTAGATGAGGGGGAAGACATTCTTGTCATATTGGTAGTTATTAGGAACAATTTGCAGGAATGAGAGGGAGGTGAGAGGGTAATGGAGGGCTCTATATGATCAAAATATGTCAGTATAAAATTGGCAAAGAACAAATAAATAAAATTTTATGTCCACTATAAAAAATTTAGCAAGCACAAAGTCAGAAAGAAGAATGTCACCAGGTCTCCATTCCCCAGCATAACCACTTGTCAATATTTTGATATATTTACTTTTAAAGTGTTCACTGTTTTCAAATTTTTAATTCGTGGAGCTGGCTTAGCGGCTCAGGCACTTGCCCTGCGAAGCCTAAGGACCCAGGTTTGATCCCCAGAACCCACTTCAGCCAGACGCACAAGGTGACGCACGTGCACGAGACGGCGCCCGCATCTAGACTTCAGTGGCAGTGGCTGGAGGCCCGACCGTGCCTAGTTCTCCTCCACACCCTCTCATAAATCAATTTAAAAGTGTTTTAAAAGCTAATTCGTTTCAATTTCGCTTCATGAGCACATGTCCCAGGTAACTCGTGTCGGCGTGTGCTCAGTCACTTTCCCACGCTGCGCCTAACACCTCCGGTGCACCATCTGTGAGTTCAGTACTTAATCTTGCTTCTCTCAGAGCAGTTCTGCTGCTGAGCACGACACATCTACGCCCCTCACCTGCGACTACTTAAGTGGGCTGTACAGAGCACACACACTTCCATATGTATCACGGTGCCACACTGCCCTAACTTGCGTGTTTAAATTCCATCCATGTACTGAGGCTACCTTTCTAGTTCTTTTAAAAAAGTTTTTATTTATTTTATTTATTAAATGTTATTTGAGAGAGAGAAAGAGGTGGGGAGAGAGAGAGAGAGAAAGAATCACCAGATGCGTGAGCCACCTTGTACATCTAGCTTAACGTAGGTCATGCGTCCTTTGGCTTTGCAGGCAAGTGCCTTAACCACTATGCCACCTCTCCAGCCCCCTTTCTAGTTCTTTAGTCATGCCTTTAATCCCAGCACTCGGGAGGCAGAGGTAGGAGGATTGCCATGAGTTCGAGGCCACCCTGAGACTACATAGTGAATTCCAGGTCAGCCTGGACTAGAGTGAGACCCTACCTCGAAAAACCAAAGTAAATAAATACATAAATAATAATAATAATAATAATAAAAAATAAAAATTAAAAGGAAGCCGGATGTGGTGGCGCACTGCCTTTAATCCCAGCACTTTGGGAGGCAGATGTAGGAGGATCACCGTGAGTTTGAGGCCAGCCTGAGACTACATAGTGAATTCCAGGTCAGCTTGGGCTAGAGTGAGACCCTTCTTGAAAAACTTAAACAAACAAACAAACAAAAATCAAAAGGACATTTTAACTTAAGTACACCTCTTGGACGAAAAGGAGACAATCGTAGCATGTATCTTGTGTTGGCACTGTTTTAGAAAACATTAGCTTTGGGGGTTTCAGTGTTGTAGAGGTTTTTCTCTTGGATGTGGTCACTGAAACTGTCTGGAGCCTGTGTTTTATGAAAATGGGGGCATTGAAAGGCAGAAAATCACCCCTGCATAAAGAAACAGAAAGTCGTTCATGACAGGGAGGGCACTTGCAGGAATAGAAGAGTGGTGAAGTGAAGAATTTAATACGCAGAAACACAAACAGGAAATGACAGGGACGTCACTTTCGGGGAGAGCTGGAAGATGTCGGAGGACTTCCTCCGAAACCCTATCTTCTCTCCCTCTGTTTGTGTAACTAATCCCTTCCATCTGCGCAAACAGATCAAGGGACAGGCGTGCTCTGGGAGGTGTTTTATCTACGACAGAGGTGGGTGACTTCTGCACTAATTAATTCCACCTTAGAAGGCAGGACGGATGGCTAATGAGCATGCTCTCCTTACGAATGAATCTGCCCACACGGTTACAGGGGGCATCAAAAAGACTTAGGTGGTTTTATACAGCCTACAAAATTTCCAGCAGCTTAATAATTAACCAAGTATAAGTTTAAAACCCAGGAAGCCTAGGCAGAGAGATGTCACTAGGTTATTATTATTATTGTTGTTGTTGGCAATTCTGTGAGTACTGGGGAATGTAGAGAACTGATTAGAAGGCCCCACCTCACTTTGGATGATGGGAATGTTGGCAGGGTTAGGACAGGCAATGGTCATCCCTGGACTGGGTCCAAAAGAGAAGCTGTAAGCTGTAGATTTTTCCTTTAATTACACATGACATTTTTGGTCCCTCTCCCCCACCATGTTCGTCAATACATTTAACCTTTTATTTGTGTGCCACATAAACATTTAGTTATAGCCACAATCTATTTATTACATGTATCGGGGTAACACAATACAAGGAACCTTATTCAAAGACCTCAAGCCTGGTTGGGGGATGGGTACATAAACATTAATGATAAAATAGCATACATATTGAAAAGAGAATATATACTGAATGCATATTGAAAAGAGAATATATATTGAATACATATTGAAAAGAGAATATGGTGTAACCACTTTGGAAAAAAGGTTTAGCAATACACGCTGACATAAAACATCTATCTACTCTGTGGCCTGAAGTTCTGCTTCTAGACATGTTCCTAAGAGACATGAGTGTATATGTTCATTAAACACACACACACACACACACACACACACTGCAGGAGAAGATTCATCTCAGCTTTGCGCAGCATCCCTCCAGTGGAAGCAACCAGAGGTAGTTTGAATAGATGGCCCTCAGTATATTCCGTGATTTATTAGTTTGCAGTTTGCATCTGCAGTTTAAAATTCGAACCTAAGGACGTACAAAAACACTTAGTTCCATCTCAAGTTCCTGAAGTGTGCAGTGTGGCTTCTTGGCTTTTGGGCTTGTGGCTTCTCTCCCTCTGCATGGACCTGTGAAGGCAGGCCAGCTTCTTCTGCCATTATGGAACTTCCCCTGGATCTGTAAGCTTTAAGAAGTCCCTTCCTCCAAAACTGTGCCTGGTCTGGATGTTCATCTCAAAGACCTAAAGCTATTTACTACACAACCCAAAGTCTACTCACAGAATAGACAAAGAAATTGTAGCCTATTCATGAGGTGGAGAGAATAAATAGGCTTTTAATTTATGCTTCAAAAAGCAAGCCAAAAAAGCCGGGCATGGTGGCACACGCCTTTAATCCTAGCACTCGGGAGGCAGAGGTAGGAGGATCGCCGTGAGTTCGAGGCCACCCTGAGACTCCATAGTGAATTCCAGGTCAGCCTGGGCTAGAGTGAGACCCTACCTCGAGAAACCAAAAAAAATAAAAAAATTAAAATTAAAAAAAAAAGCAAGCAAATGAGTAGACTGCAAAGAAAGTTAGAACCAGAGTTACTTGGAATGGCACACTGTTGACAGGGCAGCAGAGAAGAGAGTCTGCTCCGACCCTGGAAGAGATTTCTAGATCAGAGGGTGATAACAGGTGTGCACGTAGGTAAACACTAGTAGAGTTGTAGGTTTGAGAGATGGACCCTTTACAATATGGAAGTTCTGTCTTACTAAAATAATTCCATATGATAATCAATGACGGCATCGAAGTAAAAAAAAAAATTGTGATCTGGTAACAATGATACGGGAACCATTGTTTATCCCCTGGGGAAATGAGATATATACATGGGAAGCATTTGATCTGGTATGCTGAAGGTATTTGATTTTTTTTTCTTCTTCTGTGTGTATGTAATGTGGGGTGTGTGGCATATGTATGTGCATGTGTCCTTGTAGCACCCCATATGTTCACGGGCCCTGCGGTCGCTCACCTACAAAGGCAGGAGTGAACATTTTGGGGTGAACTGCTCCATCGCTCTTCCACCTCATCTTGTTTTAGCCAGAGTCCTCTGTTACTAATTGTGAAGCATGCTGGCCTCACTGGTTCTTGGCTCTCTGCTCCCCTATAAGACTAGGGTTCCAGGCAGATGTGGCTGCGCCCAGCAGGTCTAGAAGCTTGAACTCAGGCCCCCTCAGGCCCTTGTGTTTGCACAGGAAGCGCACTTAATCACTGAGCCATCTCTCCAGTCCATCTGAAGTCATTTGGGCCTTCTGGTTGAGGTCTGAAGGAGTTGAACATGAGTCAAGAGGCCGTGTTTGTGGCTAAGGCACAGAGCGCTCACTAGGACCAAGAGATGCGTGTGGGTGGGTGTGTTCAGTCAAGGTTCTCCTCAGAAATAGAAGCGATGGGATGCATATACAGTCACAGGAGAGGATTCATTCAGTTGGTTACCAATGGTCAGAGGCTACATGGTACCACAACAGCTGGGGAAACCAGCGGTTGCTCAACCCGAGAAGCTAGAAACTTCAGGACAAGAGAGCCCGTGATGCAGCGCCTGCTGTTGAAGTCCTGAGCCCCATGGAGAGACCCCAGTGCGAGGCTGACACCCCGGAGTCGGAAGTCTGCAGCCCATGGCAGCAGCAGAAAGATGCTCCCTCTGGAGAAATGTGGACCGTGCACATTTGCTGGCGTCCCGCACTTTGCTCTCTGTTCCCCCTGAGCTCTTGTTGCAGAAATTCTCTGGAAAGATCCCTCCAAGGACAGCATGAATGAAAGTAGAGGAGTTTTATCACCCCGGGGGCCAAAGATCCTGAGGCCGCCCTCCAAAGAAGCTCTGGCCCCTAGCTGAGATTTTATTTCCCATTTTATAGTCTTCATAGCTGAGGGGAGGCGTGAGTGAGCAAACAAGACGTGACAATTTGCACATCAATCATTTCCATAGTCAGGCCACCTTGACAATGAACTCTAGTTTACATTGCTTCAGTTTAAACTGTCTCTCCTTCTCCCTCTGGGCCGACAGTTGTCTCTTTGGGCTTTTTCCAACTGCTGACGAAGATAAGTTTAGCTCCTCAGCAATTAACTCTTTTCTGATTTATTTGTTTATTTATTTTTTGAGGTAGGGTCTCACTCTAGTCCAGGCTGACCTGGAATTCACTGGGTCATCTCAGGGTAGCCTCGATCTCACGGCGATCCTCCTACCCCTGCCTCCTGAGTGCTGGGATTAAAGGCGTGTGCCACCACGGCTGGCTTAGCAATGAACTCTTATAGTAACTCAATGAATCGGTTCAACTTTTAGCTTCTTTTCAACCCCACTCTCAGCCCATTGGATAGTACTGCACCCATTCAGGGTGTCCTCTCCCCTGAGTTTCCTGACCCGCACGCCAGTCATCTCTGGAGCACCGTCCACAGATACTCCCAGAGGTGTGCTTTACCTGTGTCTTCATCGTCTCTCGGTCCAGTCAAGTTGTGAACCATCACCCTCATAAGGGAAGTGGGAAAAGTTGAAGATAAAGGCCAAAGTGTCTGTACACGTTTTCCTTTGGTTGGCTGGCTTGCTGATGTGGGCGCTAATAGAGTGTTGGACAGAGACTCCATTTGGAATTATCTTAAGTCATAAGACCAGTTGGCGTCATTCAGACTTAGCACTCAAGTTAACAAGGCACCTCCTCCGCGACCTTAATTCTGGCTCATTTTGTTATACAAATGTGAGTTTGCAGCTTCAGTACCCGTGACAGAGGCACTATGCAGGAACTTCCCAGTGGTCTAAAGAAAGGTTTTACAGGGCTGGAGAGATGGCTTAGCGGTTAAGGCGCTTGCCTGTGTAAGCCTAAAGACTCATGTTTGACTCTCCAGATCCCACATAAGCCAGATGCACAAAGGTGAGGCAAGTGCAAGGTCGCACATGCCCACTAGATGGCACATATGTCTGGAGTTCTGTTGCAGTGGCTGAGGCCCTGGCACAACAATTCCGTCTCTCTCTCTCTCACTCTCTCTAAAAAAATAAAACAATGTTTTACAATCTTTTCTGTGGGACTGAGGAGGTAGCTCAGTCAGCAAGGTGCTTACTGCACAAGCATGAGGACATGAACTTGGGTCACCAGTGCTCACATAAAAGCCCGGTGCCAGGGCTGGAGACATGGCCTCGGGGTTAAGGCACTTGCCTGCAAAAGCCAAAGGACCCAGGTTCGATTCCCCAGTACTCACATAAGCCAGATGCACAAGTTAGCAGATGCATCTAGAGTTCCTTTGCAGCAGCTGATGTGCCCATTCTGTTTCTCTTTTTCGCTCTGTCTCCCTCTTTCTTTCACTCATTTAAATAAATAAATATTAAATTGTTACAATAAGAAGCCCTGTGCCGCCTGTAATGGCAGAGCTGCAGAGGCTGAGACGAGAGGAGAGGGTCCCTGGAGTTTGCTGGCTAGCTAGTCTAGCTGAATGGGTGAGTTACAGGTTCAGCGGGAGAGCCTGTCTCAAAAAATAAAACAAGGTGCACAGTCATCAAGGAAGACACCTGATGTTGGCCTCTAGCTTCCACAGCCATGCCTACACACATGCACGTGAACCCACAAACACACGCATGCACACACATACAAACACACACGCCCGCACACCACACACACTTAAAAAAATAAATAATATGGCCTTTTCAGTGACGAGGAGACCATGGAGTTCTGCCCTGCTAAGGAGGGAAGATTTTGTTGATCTCTTCAGACCCTCCCTGCCTTCAAGTCTCCTAATAAGATGGTTTACAAATAAGTAGTAAGTTTAATGGTAATGCTATTTATACACTGGCATGTTTTATACAGAATAGTTGAGAGAAAGACAGAGAATGGGCGCACCAGAACCTCCAGCCTCTGCGCCCCCCTCCCCCCCCGTGCATCTGGCTTATATGGGTCCTGGGGAATCGAACCTTGATCCTTTGACTTTGCAGGCAAGTGCCTTAACCACTAAGCCATCTCTCCAGCCCCTCTTCTTCTTTTTAATAATTCTTTTTTGTTGTTGTTGTTTTTAAAAGACTTATTTATTGGAGACAGAGAGAGAGAGGAAAAGAGAAAGAGAGAGTGAGAATGGGCGCGCCAGGGCTTCCAGCCACTGCAAATGAACTCCAGACTCAGGCGCCACCCTGTGCATCTGGTTTACTGGGACCTGGAGAATCAAACCTGGATCCTTAAGCTTCGCAGGCATGTGCCTTAACCGCTAAGCCATCTCTCCAGCCCTTCTTTTTTAATTGTTAAAAAAGAGAGAATGGGCACACCAGGGGCTGTAACCACTGCAAATAAACTGCAGATGCACATGCCACTTTTTGCATCTGGCTTCTATGGGTCCTGGGGAATTGAACTTGAGTCCTTTAAGCTTTGCAGGCTAGCTCTGTAACCACTAAGCAAGCCTTCCAGCCCACATCTAGCCTGTCTCATGACTGTTGTATTTGCTAACAGGTCTTATTGTTTTGCTCATTGAGTGCTGGGGTGACTTAGAGCGATGATCTCTTAGAGACGTTTTTGGAGATAGAAGGTAGCTTGTTTACTGCTTCCTGACAAAAATGTTATCTCTCTTTTGTTTAAAATCTAATTAATGTGCTTTGAGTATACGTTCCTCCTCACTTCCTCAGTGTTCAGCATTAAAACCATACGGATGTTATCAGGTTGTCAGGCCCCCTCTGCTGGGCTGCAGAGTCTGTCAGCACCCTCCCCTACCACCCTGGTCTACAGATGAACAAGCCCTCTTATTTCCTGGGCCGGGTCAAAGTAAGCGATATGACTCCTCCTACTGTGTTTCCTGTCCTGGGGGCAGCATAAGAATGGCCCAGAGAGAGCTTCCTGTTTCCTGTTTGCCTCTGGGAGAGTGCTATTCTAAATGGCCCCATTTCTCTGCCCTTGGAAAGGCAATTGTCTCTGCCCTAAATCAACCCTCATGGGAAGTCACCTGGAGTTCTTTTCTTTGGAGTGGCTAGAATTTCTTACAGCTCTGCTGAGAGAGAGAGAGAGAGAGAGAGAGAGACAGAGAGAGAGAGAGAGAGAGAGAGAGGGAGGGAGAGAGAGAGGACGTAAAGTTGCTGATAAACTACAGCTCTTGTTACATCTATTCAGAGGAAGATGCTTGGAAATCAAAATACTACTAAGTTATATTGTGAATATTTCTTTTCCTGATTGCTTGCTTGTTTTTGAGACAAGACTAGCCCTGGCCTACCTGAAAATCATTCTGTGACTCAGGCTGGTGTGGACCTTAGGGTGATCTTCCTACTTCAACCTCCTAAGTTCTAGGTTTAAAGGCATAAGCTACCATGCCTGCATAATCTTTTGTATATATATATGTATATATGTATCTTGAAATCTTTGTGATATAAATTTGATTTATAGATTTAAAAGTAGGAGAAATTTATTTTTCCTGGCCAAATCTATAAAATTTGTGATTTTGAACAGATTAAAGTTATGCCTCATGAAATCAATGCAGATGTTTAGTTAAGGAACTAATTTTGAGAAGTATGTAAGCACATGACTAAATTCATATGAGGAGGCAGACATTTGAGTGCAACGTACTTCTAGCCTGAGAGTCCAGCTCTCTGCGTATGTTAGCTTTTAGAGTTTGCAATGAAGGAACAAGATGGACAGTTTCTTGGATCTAAGACTTTATTGTGATGAGGGAAAGGGAGAAGGGAGGGAGAAAGAGAGAGAGAGAAGAGGAGAAGAGAAGAGAGAGTGAGAAATGGGTTGTATGAGAGAAAGAGAGAGAGAGAAAGGGGGTGTAAGAGAGAGAGAGAGAAAAAGGGTGTGTGTGTCTACAGCAGGAAAGTCACGAAAGAAAGAATGAGGGCCAGGGAGAGTTTTTATTTTTAAATTTTTGTTTCTTTTTATTTATTTGAGAACAACAGAGAGAGAAAGAGGGAGAGAGGAAAAGAGAGAGGGGCAGAGAGAAAGAGAGAGAATGGGTGCACCAGGGCCTCCAGCCACTGCAAACAAACTCCAGATGCATGCGCGCTCTTATGCATCGGGCTTATGTGGGTCCTGCGGAATCGAGCCTTAAACCGGGGTCCTTAGGCTTCACAATCAAGTGCTTAATCACTAAGCCATCTCTCCAGCCTAGGGAGAGGTTTTTATGGAGAGGAGATAAACCACTCTCAGAGAGAGGGGTCTTGGAGGTGAGCAGAGTTGAAGGAAGGGCTGAGGGAAAGGCGTCCTTTTCTCCTCTTATAGTCCAGGTGTAATTGAAACTACCATTCCAAGAGGCAGTCCCAGAGTTAGCCAGGTGGTAAAGGAGAGAGAGGGGGAAGGTCAGGCAGCTTTGAGACCAATATTCTGTGCCCCGATGGCAGCAGCAGGGCTCGGTAGGTTTGGAGCGAGGCCTGAGGTTTTTCATTTGTAAGATATTAGGTGATGGACACTTCCGGCCAAGATGGCGACCGCCTAGCTGCGCTGCAAATCCCGGGGAAAGAAAGATTGATGTAGATCCTAAGGAGAGAGCCACCCCATCATACCTCAAAAGGGCCCCGGCTGAAACTGAGAAAAATTGGAGAAACAAGCAAGGGAGCTGTTTTCCTGATGAACCGGATACCAGCACAAGGGGGAAGGAGATCAACAGAGAGAAAAATCAACTCCTACCAAATCAGAGAGCCAGAGCCTCAGAGGCCCCCAACACCTCATCACTGAAGCAAACCAAAAATGAACCCAACATGGCTCAGGGAAATTTTGCGGAAGAGGGGGCGGAAAGAATGTCAGAGTCACATGTTGGGTCATGATATGCAGAGACATTTAGCTTACCCATAACTGTGGGCTAACTCCACAATGCATGACCCATATACCTCAACAAGGAGGGGCCAAGGGGAGGGGGTAGGTCACGGATGAGCCTAATAATGGTACCAAACTGACTGTATTTGCTGAATACAAAACTGACTAATGAAGAAAAAAAAAAAAAAAGATATTAGGTGATGGTGGTATCTCTGGTGCAGAGACCATACTTCGAGAACCAGCACCTGCCCTTGAAGCATCTGTCATAGACACATGATGGCCTTCCAAATATGTCCACACACCAACCTCTAGAACCAATGAATATGTTCATTTCATGGCAAAATGGATCTAGTCGCGGGGGGGGGGGGGGAGATTATTCTAGATTGTTCCAGTGGACCCACGCTGATGGTGAGTGCCCTGAAGCAAATGGATCAGAGGCGGCAGAAGCAGAGGTGGCGACAGTGGCAGAGGCTGGGGTGCCGAGCCCCCAGAGAGAGCACAGCTCGAACAGTAGGATGATTTTTTTGCCATGGGATTTGATTTCACTTTCTGACTTAGCATTGACATGCTACATTTGTGCTGCTTCAGGCCCCACTGTCTGTGGTCATTTGTTGGGAAGAAAACGCAGAGGATGTATTACCGCACAGTGAGCAGACTTAAACCCTGTGAACCGAAGCTCACAATGTCATAGAAACCTTCCTCAACCTGCACCTTTGTGATGCCTTTACACATGGATATTGATTGGTTCCAAACGTTTCTTTTTGTGAATTCATAGAGAAGTTATTATATTGCTCAGTGGCATAGACTTAAAAAATCTCATTCACTTAGTAATGTGTTACATTGTAGACCCCCAGCTGAAGCTAATGATGAAAGTTATACTTCCTGCTCAATAAAGCAGGTGAAGCAAGATCACTGTCATCCTATGTCATTTGTATGGATATGTTATCTAACAGCGTGGTTGTATGTGTCACATATATCTAATGTGACATACACAGAGCCATCTTAGAATATAGCTATCCACATAAATTTCTACATAGAGATTGTAAATTTCTGGGGGGAGGGCAGTTTCTAATAAAACTAATTCTTTTTAAGTTTTATTTTTATTTATTTATTTGAGAGAGAGAGAGAGAGAGAGAGAGAGAGAGAGAATGGACACGCCAGGCCCTCCAGCCGCTGCAAACCAACTCCAGATGTGTGTGTCCCCTTGTGCATCTGGCTTTACATAGGTCCTGGGGAGTCCAACCTGGGCCCTTTGGCTTTGTAGGCAAGCTCCTTAACTGCTAAGCCATGTCTCCAGTCCAAAACTAATTCTTGAAGGTGGTGCAAATAATCTTTTTACTTATGTTTATTAAGTCTGAAAGTCCAAGAGAAAATTTGACTTTATTATGTTAGGATGTATTTATTTAAAAAAATTATTTGTGTGTATGTGTGTGCACATGTGTGCAGGCGCACACATTTGGGCACACCAGGGCCTCTTGCTACTGCAAATGATCACCAGATGCTTGTGCCACTTTTTGGATCTGATTTACATAGGTGGCTTGGCAATCTGACTAGACCAGAACGTTTTGTAAGCAAATGCCTTCAATCACTGAGCCATCATCCCAGTGCCAGGATGTACTCATAAGTACATTTTATTTAATAAGCATTCAAAGCTTTGGATCCATCCATCGTTGAAGAGAGGACAGAGACAAAGAGGAATCTTCTCCCTGGAGCCAAGCACTTCACATGACAAGAACCCGGAACAGCACTGAAGAGCACAAGGTTCCTGTCCAGAGCAAATAATCCTTCTTCTGCAAAAGGAGTGAGTCTAAGTAGATTATCTCCAAGATCTTTCCAGATCCAAAAATTCCATGTTTCTGTGATCTTTATACTTTTTTCCAGCAAAAGCACAATGCTTTGCATTTTCAGAGAATGAGACGGGGCTGGAGAGATGGCTTGGTGGTTAAGGCGCTTGTCTGCGGAGCCTAAGGACCCAGGTTTGACTCTCCAGATCCCACATAAGCCAGATGCATGAAGTGATGCAAGCATGCAAGGTCTCACATGCCCACAAGGTGGCGCATGCGTCTGGAGTTTGATTGCAGTGGCTGGAGCCCCTGGTGTGCCAATTCTCTCTCTCTCATAAAAAAGTAAAAGAAGAAGAATGGATCTAAATGCTCACTTGGAAGTGTCAAGCATTCTGATAAACTACATATTCCTAAAGTAGATGCATCTCTGTTTCTGGATTAAAATTGGGTTCTCAGACCGAAAAAAAAAAAAAAAAAGGTAGGATAACAGTCCAGATGTGCTGAAATTATGCCAAAAGGGGTTTAAGGAGGCTAATATACTGCAACAACTTGGCATATTTGTAATGTCTTTTGTTTTCTTTTAATTCAAAATTATATCTGTGTCTGTTTACTATGAAGTGGAGTGGAGAGAGTGGAGCTCTGGCCATGACCGAGCACAGACGGAGGTTGTCAGGTGTAAATCGTTCTCAGAAGTTCTTCAGAAAGCACATTAGAACATTCTGATAACTCTGAGCCACACATGAAGTTCCCCCGACCACCCGTAATTAGAAACAGTGGATACAATTAGAAAATACATGTTTTTGAAGGCATCTAGGGGTTGCCAAGGCAGAGAGGGAGGTTGAGAGGTCAAAAATGAAGCCAACCTTTTGGTGCCATCTTTTTCTCAAGACTTTAAGTGATTGGTGAGTGACAGGGGAAATACACGGAACAGAAAAGGGAAGTGGAGAATGTGAGTGCTTAGTCCTACTCTCTACAAACGCTCTACAGGTGAAGGACAATTATTAAAATTTAGGCTCCACCAAACGGAGGAGCTGCTAGGCATTCATTTAGGATCTGCTAAAGTCTATTTTCTAGAGTGAGAATAAATAAATGAAAAAACCCTTAGGAAAAGTGAAATCCTTTACATGAGTTCTCAACTCTCTGATTAAAACACATCAGTGCCGCGCATGGTGGTGTACGCCTTTAATCCCAGCACTCGGGAGGCGGTAGGAGGATCACTGTGAGTTTGAGGCTAGCCTGAGACAACATTCCAGGTCAGCCTGGGCTAGAGCAAGACCCTACTTCAAAAAACCAAAACAAACAAAAGACACAAACTCACATTAGTGTTAAATGGTCTTGGATGAAAACATCATCTAGAACCTCAAGTTATTTCTATTGCATTTTTGTCCTTATAGTCAGGCTGATAATAAAAACTCACCAGACATACCAGCAGATAAAACCACTGATCAAGTAAACAAACAAAAAAAGACCATAGATACAAACCAAGAAAGTAGCTTTGTAATTTGAAGTAACAAGGCACGGCTTTAAAAAATATGTTCAGAAAATTACATGGCAAGGTACAGAATATCAGCAGAGGCCTGGAAACTATGGAGACAAAGCTAAGCAATGTTTTACAATGGTAATTAAAATTAAGAACTCAGTGGAAGGTTTAAGATCATATTACAAATAGTCAAAAAGTATCATGAAACTATAAGATAGATTGAGAAGAAAATATCCTGAGACATCAAAATAAATGCATGCAATTATTTAAAAATTTTTGATATTTTTTTGAACTTTCTTTTTTTTGTTTATTATTTATTTGAGAGCAACAGACAGAGAGAGGAAGTGGCAGATAGAGAGAGAGAGAATGGGCGCGCCAGGGCCTCCAGCCACTGCAAACGAACTCCACACGTGTGCGCCCCCTTGTGCGTCTTGCTAACGTGGGTCCTGGGGAATTGAGCCTCGAACCTGGGTCCTTAGGCTTCACAGGCAAGCACTTAACCGCTAAGCCATCTCTCCAGTTCTGATATTTTTATCATTATAGTTTATGTCACAATTTTTTCTACTTAAATAATTATTTATGGGATAGAGAGAAAAAAAAAGGGCATGCCAGGGCCTCTAGCCACTGCAAATGAACTCCAGACACATATGCCACCATGTGCATCTGGCTTATGTAGGTTCTAGGGTAGGGCCTGGGGGAAGGGAAAGGGTGGGGGGCCACAAAACTGAACTCAAATTGAAGTGGTACCATAGAATTCTATATCCTGGAAGTCAGACTAAAAGGTGGAACCCTCAAGAGGACCTTAGAGGGAGCACCTGAATCGAAGGGCCCTGGAGAGAGTTAGACAAACCCTAACCTCAAATTTTTCTTGTTTCTCTTTCCTCTTTGGATTTTGCTTTTTTCTTTTCCCTTGGCACTGGCCTGTAATTCCCTGTACCACAATGTGGTTTACATCCACAATGAGCTGTTGATCAGAGAGACTTACTAGATCTCTCAAAACAAACAAGACAGACTTCTCTCAGAGCATTTGATTACCCACCAGAGGTTAATGGTAAGACCCTTACTGATGAAGACACCAAATGGTGTTGGCATGGACCATAGAGAGTCCTGTTTAGAATCCAGAAGAGAGGCTATCCCTGGAGAGTTAGTCCATCTAGTGATGGAAGGTGCTACATGAGCAACCGGGGGAAAGTGGCCAACATCTCTCCAAGCAACTTAAAGTCTAAGTGATTCAGAAGCAAACAACCTGATGTGATGCTCACACCAGTGCAATAGTGGCACACAGCCATGGTGGGTAACCAACCAACTGCTCTTGGATTGGCTAACAGATCTGCTCAGTGGAAGGGAAAGCATATCTTGAACTGGGAAACAAGTCAGAATCATATCCAGATAATGATTCTGCTTTCCATCCTGAAGGTCCCACTAACCTTAGACTATAAGAGTGTCTAAACCCTTTAAATTTAAATTCTCTCAAAATTAGTAAGGGTTATCCCATTTAACTGGCACTGACTTCACTCTCTGTTGGAGAATCTGCTTCTCTTTTTCAGATGGGAACTGGACCTGAGGAGATAAATTTCCCAGTGCACTCAACCCCGGCCCCAGCTGAAACCCCAGAGGAATTGGGGAAATGAGCAAGAATGCTGCTTTCTTACTTAAGGTGATATCAGCACAAGGGTGATTAAGAAATATACTGAGGACAGTAAACACCTACCAAGAGATCCAGAGGCCCTAAATGCCCATCACTGAGGTAGACTTAAAATGCTCCCAGCATGGCTCAGGGAATTTTATGGAAGAGTGTGGAAGAGGGGGTGGAAAGATTATTAGAACCACAAGTTGGGACATTTTGCACAGAGACATTGCCCCCCGCCCACCCCCCGCATAATGCATGACCCACAATCCCCATGGGGTTGACCTGCATCCCCAGTGAGGAAGGCCTTTTCAGAAAAAGGGCAGGGAGGAGGGAAAGGATGGTACCAACATGTGATGCTTTCATACAAAATATGTCCATATCTAATAATAAAAAATAGGTTAAAAATAATAAATAAAAATAAAAAGTTTGTTAATTTCATTGGTCTTTAAAAGCACTGGCTATTTGTTTTGTTGATTTTTTTCTCTTATTTCTCTACTTTCAATTTCATTGTTTTCCACTCTCCTTCTTCCCTTCTCTCCCTCCCTCCCTTTTTTCCTTCCTTCTTTCATTTATTCTTTTTGTGAGTTTATTTTTTATCTTCTTCGTATTTATTTACTTGACGAGAAAGAGAGAGAGAGAGAGAGAGAGAGAGAGAGAGAGAGAGAGAGAATGAGCATGCCAGGGCCTCCAGCCACTGCAAACGAACTCCAGATGCATGCACCACCTTGTGCATCTGGCTAATGTGGGTCCTGAGGAACTGAACCTGGGTCCTTTGGCTTTGTAGGCAAGTGCCTTAACTGCTAAGCCATCTATCTAGCCCTCAACTGCATTTAAAAAAATTGTCTTTAAAAATGGTCCAAGTCAGACTAGCTGGAAAGAATAAGGGATTCAGTGGGTGGGGGTGGATTCAGGAAAGGAAAAAGGAAGGGTGGTGGGAGGGGATTATGACCATGGTATATTGCTTATATTTATGGAAGTTGTCAATAAAAATGTTTTAAAAATAGTCCAGAATATGATCAATCTTAGCTATGCTTTTGTGGGTACTGGTAAAGACTATGTGTTCCACTGTTGTTAGAATGCTGAGTCAATCCTGTTGGCTACTGGTGGTATTGTTGTATTTTTGTATATTCTTACTGATTTTCTATGTAGTCATACCAACTGTTTGCTGGAATGAAGATATTGAATTTTCCAATTTTTCTATTGCTCCTTTCACTACTATCAGGTTTACTTCCATATGATTTGCAGCTTTATTTATTTATTTATATTTTGTTCACTATACTGTCTTAGTAATGGGCCTTTTGTTATTAAATCATGTTCTTCTGTTTATATATTGAAGTCTACCATACCTGATGTTAACAAAGACACTTTTATTTTCTTTTAGTAACCTTTGCATGTTATATCTTTTCCTCTCATTTCATTTTAAATTTCCTGGTATTATTATATTTGAGGTTAGTTTTTGGTTGCAGAATACAGTTGGATCATGTTTGTTAAATCCATTCTGTTGATCTCTCTTAATTTGGTATTATATGTGTGTGGATTTTCAAAGTTTACCATTATTATAATTCTACTATTTGAGATATAGAAACCTTACCTCCCTTTATACCTTTTTTTTGGTTGTTTGTTTGTTTTTGTTTGTTTTCAAGGTAGGGTCTGTCTCTAACCCAGGCTGACCTGGAATTCACTATGTAGTCTCAGGGATGGCCTCGAACTCATGGCAATCCTCCTACCTCTGCTTCCCGAGTGCTGGGATTAAAGGTGTGTGCCACCATGCCCAGCTCCTTTATACCTTTTTAACACCTTTCTTGCAATGTAATTATCATAATATTTCCTCTCTGTACCTTTAGATAGTTTCTTAAGTTTCACTTAAAAAAAAAAACACAATTTAGAAGGCTCAAAGGAAAAGTAAGAAAAACCCACTTGTTTATCGATGTTTTCACATACTGTGTTCTTTAGTACCTTCTGACCATCCAACTGTTTTCATTCTCTCTCTCTCTTTTTTTTTCTGTTTAGAAGGACTTCAGCTAATCTTTTTTTGGGTAGCCATGTTCTCTTAGCTTTCTGTTATCTGAGAATGTCTTTCTTTTCCCCTCATTCCTTAGGGCACTTTTCCTGCATATACAATTCTGAGTTGACAGTTGTTTCAACACATGGCAGATATCGTGCCAATTCCTTTGGCTTCCATAGTCTCTGATGAGAGATACGCTGTCATTGTAATTTGCGTCCTTTCTCAGTCTGTGGCTTTTTTCTTTCCTTCTCCTCTGGCTACTTTCAGATTTTTGTCTTCAGCTTTCAGAAGTTTAATTATATTGTAAATTAGCATGGAATTCTTAGATGTTTTTGTACTGTGTTCTGAGACTGTGGATTTTAGTTTGAACCTTCTATTTTAGCTGGTTTTTCTGGTCCAGCTCCACCGAGGGGCAAGGCACTGCTTTGTTACTGTGAGGTGGAGGTGGGGTATGTTCTTCCTGCTTACCCTCACAGCTGCTGTGCGGAGGTTCTCCACTGGTTGTGCAGAAGGATTGCCATAGAGCTGCTGGGCCATGGTTGAAGCCCTGACTCTCAGTGTGGTGGTTTGAATGCTAAATGTCTCCCATAGACTCATGCGCTTGAATACTTGCTCTCATTTGGTGGTACTGTTTAGGAAGGTTTTGGTTCCTTTAAATATATATATAATTTATTTATTTGAGAGAGAGAGAGAGAGAGAGAATGGGCGTGCCAGGGTCTCCAGCTGTTGGCCTCTGAAAGGCCCAGGTGTGAGGCCTAGTGGAACTTCCTGAGCCTAGCTAAAGTTTGGTGATCTGCCTCTGGCCAGACGTGACTCAGCAAGACGCCTAGTGGCTTCTTGACTGCTACTTCCGCATGGGATTTAGAATTATCATCTCAATAGTCACAGTTTACTATTGGCCCTTACCTTTCCCCACCGTCCTAAAATCCCCACCCTCGTCCCCAACATTATATAGGCAACTGTTCATAGCAATAAATCGAGTTTCTGCTTCGACAAGACTCCCGACTCAGTGTGGTTTTTCTCCGGTGGCCAGGAGAGGTCTGAGTCGTCGGACGCTCAACTCCTCCTCAACCCCTCGGGAGGAACCAGTGGGCCTGGTCCTTCCCTCGGCACTACCTGCCCCCGCCGGCGGAGCCCGGCATCCAGCCACTGCAAATGAACTCCAGATGCGTGCGCCCCCTTGTGCATCTGTCTTACATGGGTCTTGGGGAATCTAGCCGGGGTCCCTTGGCTTTGCGGGTAAATGCCTTAACCTGCCATCTTCTCCAGCCCGGTTTTGGAACCTTTAGGAGGTAGAACCTCGCTGGTGGAAGTGTGTCCCTTGGGAACAAGCCTAGAAGAGTCGCTGCTCAGTTCTGCTTATTGTCTCATCTTCCTCCTACGGATGTGACAGTGGGACTACAGATGCCTGTCCTGCCACGCTTCCCCTGCCTGGTGAAACTCCTCTGTGAAATTGTATGTTGAGATTAGTGACGTCCTTCCAGAGCTTCCATAAGCCTCTGGGCAAGTATTAGCATTATTTTTTAAATTTTTTCCTGATTTATTTATTAGAGACAGAGAGAAAGACACACACACACACACACACACACACACACACACACAGAGAGAGAGAGAGAGAGAGAGAGAGAGAATGGGTGCTCCAGGGCCTCCAGCCACTGCAAACAAACTCAAGATGAGTGTGCCCCCTTGTGTATCTGGCTAACGTGGGACCTGGAGAATTGAACCTGGGTCTTTAGGTTTCACAGGCAAGTGCCCTAACTGCTAAGCCATCTCTCCAGCACTATTTTTAGTTTTTTTTTTTTTTTGTGGTAGGGTCTTGCTCTAGCCCAGGCTGACCTGGAATTCACTATGTAGTCTCAGGCTGGCCCCTAACTCATGGCGATCCTCCTACCTCTGCCTCCCAAGTGCTGGGATTAAAGGCAGGTGCCACCACTGGGCAAGTATTTTGTTCCAACAACAAGAAAGCAACTGATACAAGTTGAGAGGCATTTTCTGATATCATCCGGTATGGATGGTAAGGGATTTCTTCTTGCTGATGGTGTGCAGTAGAAATCTTGCGACTCATCAGTTGGCAGTAATAAAATGAAATGGTTTCTGACTCGGCTTTCTGTGATACCACTCCAGTGTGTTGGTCCATTGTCTTACCCATTTGTGTTGCTATAATAAAATACTACAACTGGCTAATTTATAAGAATAGAATTGATTTTTCGTACTGGAGGCAGAAGTGTAAGATCATGGTGTTGACATGTTTGGTTAGGGCTGGATCTCTTCTTCCAGGTAGCATACTATCTATCTTTCTATCTTTCTTCCTCCCTTCTTTCCTTCCTTCCTTCCTTCCTTCCTTCTTCCCTTCCCTTCCCTTTCCTTTCCTTCTCCTCCCTCCCTTCCTCCTTCCCTTCTTCAATCCTTTCTTTCTACTTTTCTTTTTTTTAGGTAGGCTCTCTCTAGCCCAGGCTAACCTAGAACTAACTCTGTAACCCTGACTGGCCTTGAACTCATGATGCCCCTCTTACCTTCCTGAGCGCTGGGTTAAAAGGCATACTCCACCATGCCTGGCTTAATGCCTTATTTCTTATTATCAACTAAAGTCCCCACCTTGTAACATGTTCTACGTGAGTTTTGGAGGGGCTATAACATTTATTTTATAGCATCTGCCTTGTTATAGCCGGTGAAATCTAGGTTGTGTGCTCAGCCTTTGCTAAAGGTAGTGTGGGGACCACGTTGCTTTGTTGTGTTCCTTTGAAGTAGGACAAATACTACCTGAATAAAAGTCTTCTGCTTGCTAGGCTACCCCTGTCCTCTGGCTGGTGACAACAACAAGGGCTTTGCTAGAAGTTTTAACTCACTAGTGACTCCAGTTCCTTAGATTCCAGATGCCCAATGGGTCTGCCTTTCAGGGTCATTGTATGTCTGTTTTATACATAATTTCTGGGGTGGGAGAGTTCATTATTATTGAGAGGAACCAGTCAAAAATACATCTCCTGCATCTTCCCACACTGCACCTTTTGCTTTTCTGTGTGGGCAACGACTTTGGAGTTTACTTCTCGAACACATGCTGAATCTAACCTGCAACCTTTGGGGAGTCTAGGTTGTGAAAGGAGGTGACTCCTGAACCTCACATGCTGAGAAATAGCCTTTCTGTAATGAGTTTCCCTTCTTGCCATGGGCGGGAGGGTGTTCAGTTAGCCTGGTCGTGGCACTTGCACCAGCATGGACAGACAGCAGACCTGAAACTTCCTCTCACTTCTGTCAGGTGGGTGCTGCCACAGTGACCCCCCCCCCACCTCCAGTTAGCAGACTGCCTGTGGGAAGAGGAGGGCTTCGTAAGAGCATCGACCTTGCCGTCAGTTTCCCTTCTCCTCCTTCATCCCCTGCTTCAGAAATGATCTCAAATTTGGCCAAAGGAAAACTGCTACCTTTTCATGATAGAGAGAAGAGAGCATACGCTGGGCTCTATAATGTTTATATATGCCCTTCAACGAGCCATTCGGCTGCGCTCCTGCAAGGACTTCTCTTCCCTTGCTGGCCCTGTTTCATGTGTTTCTTACTTTTTATTGCCCTTTATCATTATGACGTGAACAACTTGTTGAAGGGGAAATTGCTTGTGCGTATAATGAGTATAGCTTGCATCCTGGGGGCCTTGAAATACAGTTTAGTAAACTAAATACAAAAGACAACAGTCTAAACATAGATTTATCCATAGCCAAGCTTTTCCTCTGAAGGCTTAAAAAAAAAAAAAAAAAGAAAAAGAAAAAGAAAACAACCAACCAAGGGAATTGTCATACCTCCCATTGTTATCCACAGGCTTGTTTGGATCCTACAGTGGCCGCTGCCAGAGGCCCAGCACTTCAGCGGAGAGGAGAAACAGGGTCAAAGTTGGAAGTCTCTGGACCTGGCCGGCACTCTCAAACTCGCTGAAAACCCTTGCTGTTATTATTACACACCATGGATCAAACACAAGGCCTGGTGCCTGCTAGGCAAGCCCTCGGCCACTGAGCTGTGTCCAGGGCCCTTTTTCTGTAGCTGTTGGGCTTTCTGAAAAATGTGGTGAGGGATGTAGAATTTGCGTACTTGTAAAAAAAAAAAACAAGTTAATTGGATAATGACATGCACGGACACTACAGAACACTACAGAGTGAAGATTGTCCCACCCCCTCCTCCCTCGTTCTGGAGTTGAGTATACGGCCCAGTGTACTCTGGACAAGTGTCCTACCACTGAGCTACATTCCTAGCCCTCATTTGACGTTTTATTATGAGACAGTGTCTTGCCTTACTGAGTCACCCAGGCTGCTATTGAATTCACTCTGTAGCCCAAGCAGGCTTTGAACTGGTGGTCCTCCACATCTCAGCATCCTGAGTAGATGGGACTGCAGGCCTGTTCTACCGGGTCCAAGTCAGAACACAACATGAAATGGCAGTGAATCCTATAAGTACTTAGAACTCTGCTTCTTAAGTGGCTCATTATCTAGTTGAAAAAAATTATTTTTAAAAATAGAGGGGCGGGCTGGAGAGATGGCTTAGCAGGTAAGAGCTTGCCTGTGAAGTCTAAGGACCCCAGTTCGAGGCTCAGTTCTCTAGGACTCACGTAAGCCAGATGTACAAGGGGCGCACACGTCTGGAGTTCATTTGCAGTGGCTGGAGGCCCTGGCATGCCCATTTTCTCTCTCGATCTATCTGCCTCTTTCTCTGTCTGTCTGTTGCTCTTAAATAAATAAATAAATAAATAAATAAATAAATAATAGAGGGGCTAGGGAGAAAGCTTCGTTGATAAAGTGTCTCACAAGCACTAGAACCTGCATTTTGTCCCCAGGACCCACATAAATACTGGGGATGGGGGCATGTGCCTGTAATTCTAGCTCTCTGGAGGTGGAAACAGGTGGATCCCCAGGGCTTACTGGCCAGCCGGCCTAGTCAAATCAGACAGCTCCAGGCCAATGAGAGACCCTGTCTCAAAAAGAGGTGGATGGCGTTCCTAAGTTGGTAACATCCGAGGTAGTCCTCTGGTCTCTTCACACATAAACACACAGGTGCATGCACACCCACACATTCATTTGCTCCCACACACATACCACCATACATATACATGTATACACATGCATAGAGACCATGCACCTGGCATTTTACTGTGAGCTGTTGGAGACTCAAATCGGAACAGGTCCTGATCCAATCGTTAAGCAGCTAACAACCTATAAGGAAATGAATTGAAATGTGTACAAATAAGTATTATAACATGTGGCCAGGGGGCTGGGGAAGTGGCTTAGCACTTAAGACGCTCGACCCAGGTTTGATTCCTCAGCACCCACAGAAGCCATCATGCACAAGTTGACACATGTGTCTGGGGTTTGTTTGCAATGGCTAGGGGTCTTGGCACACCCATTCTCTCTCGCTGTCTCTCTCTAAAATATATATATATATATTTAAATGTGGCCAAATGAGGCTTTATGAAGGGGTTACTATTTGAATTGAATCTGGAAGGACTGCTTAGTGTTTAGCAACAAGTATGGATTTTGCCTGATAGAAGAGAGAAGGGAACAAAAAGAGGGAGGGTTTGAAGTAAAAAACGTACCTCTAAGGAAACCGGCCTTAGGGATTGATGGTTCACAGACTGGTGGTAATTATTTGCCAGATGTGGTCTCCATGGCTGAGTCCATTCCAATACTGTTGGTTTGGGTCACTTGTCTCTCTCAAGCTACAAAGTTCAAGGAGAGAAGGCATGCGAGGTCTGACTTGGGTCATGTGCCCACCTCTCGTCAACGCAATGCCAGGGGAGAGGAAGGTGGGGGTGGGGAGGCCGTCATCCTTTAAGACAAGATCAGAAGAAGCTAATGGCTCTGGTGTTGGGCAACTGCAATCCATAGGTGGAGGGAAACAGGTTCAGATACAGATGCAGAGAGGGAAAATTTGTGTGTGTGTGTGTGTGTGTGTGTGTGTGTTTGCAATATGTGTAGTGTGGTGTATGCACATGTGTGTGCAGATGTTCATGCCCCATGTGCATGTTTGCAGAGGGCAGAAGTGCATGTTGGTGTCTTCCTCTATCACTCATCCACATGTTTTTTTAAAATATTTTATTTATTTATTTGAGAGAGAGAAAGGGGGGAAGAGAGAGAGAGAGATTTAGGGAGAA
Source organism: Dipus sagitta (assembly GCA_036346955.1). Classification (NCBI taxonomy): domain Eukaryota; kingdom Metazoa; phylum Chordata; class Mammalia; order Rodentia; family Dipodidae; genus Dipus; species Dipus sagitta. The sequence goes on along the minus strand of CM070781.1, from coordinate 48,453,553 downwards.
CAGGCACGCCAGAACCTCTAGTCACTTCAAATGAATTCCAGATGCATGCACCACCCTGCGCATCTGGCTTACATGGGTACTGGGAAATCGAACCTGGGTCTTTAGGATTCCCAGGCAAGTGCCTTAACCGCTGAGCCATCTCTCCAGCCCTCATCCACGTGTTTTCCTTGAGACAGAGTCTTTCATTGAACCTGGAGCTACCGTTTTCAGTCAGACTGCCTGACCAGCGATCCTCAGCAGTTCTCTAGTTTCTGTTCCCCACAGTCCTGGGTTACAGCATGTGTGGGGCCATGCTCAGCTGTTGACATGAGTGCTGGGGACTTGAACTCAGGATGAATCAGGCCCGCTCGGGTCCACCACGGAGCCATCTCCGCATAGCTGCCCTCGCAGAAGAACCTGCTCTGGCTGGGCACGAGGTGCAGGAGGCGACCAGGCTGGCCGGGGAGGGAAGGCGGGAGGGTCGCAAGTTTGCATACCGTACTCGGAACTGAGGACAGTCAATGGTTGGGCCTGAGAGGAGCAGATTCTGTAAGATCTCTGTTTTAAAAATAGCTCTTTGGACCTTGGGATGACTCAGAAGGCCCCACGGTGCTGAGAAGAAGCAACAGAGGAGTGCTCAGTACAGAAATATCTCTATCACACCATCCAAGGACTCAGGGTCCATTGCGGAAGAGGTGGTGGAAAGAATGTAAGAGCCAAAGGAAGGATAAGACTCCTTACAACGTGCTCCCTCCAGACACAAAATGGCCTGGATATACATGACCTCGCAGTGCCTGACACTGCCTACACAAGACCATCATAAGAGGAGGAAAATGACGTCAAAATAAAAGAGAGACTGATTGAGAGGGGGAGGGGATATGATGGAGAATGGAGTTTCAAAGGGGAAAGGGGGGGGGGAGGGAGGGAATTACCATGGGATATTGTTTATAATCATGGAAGTTGTCAATAAAAAAGTTAAAAAAATACAAATAAAAAAAACAAAGAAAAAAATAGCTCTTTGGAAACAGACTTGCATTGTACAATACAAGATGGGAACAGGAAAGTGAAAAGAGGGTGCTTAAGCCGGGCGTGGTGGCGCACGCCTTTAATCCCAGCACTCGGGAGGCAGAGGTAGGAGGATTGCTGTGAGTTCGAGGCCTCCCTGAGACTCCATAGTGAATTCCAGGTCAGCCTGGGCTAGAGTGAGACCCTACCTTGAAAAACCAAAAAAAAAAAAAAAAAAAACCAAAAAAAAAAAAAAAAACAAAAACAAAAAAAAAGAAAAAAGAAAAAAAAAGAAAAGAGGGTGCTTAGGTGAAAAAGGAAAAGACTTAAAATGACATTTTGCCTTCCAAGTTATTGACAACCACAGATTAACACTTTCACTCATTTCTTTTCTTTTCAGAAGAGAATTGAAGGCATGCATTGTTCTTTTTTTTTTTAACAACAGTTCGTTTTTTTTTAATTTTTTTGTTCATTTTTATTTATTTATTTAAGAGTGACACAGACAGAAAGAGTCAGAGAGAGAGAGAGAGGGAGAATGGGCACGCCAGGGCCTCCAGCCACTGCAAACGAACTCCAGACGCGTGCGCCCCCTTGTGCATCTGGCTAACGTGGGTCCTGGGGAATTGAGCCTTGAACCGGGGTCCTTAGGCTTCACAGGCAAGAGCTTAACCACTAAGCCATCTCTCCAGCCCCGCATGCATTGTTCTTGATTTCATTTAACAGTTTTTACAGCACTAGGGCTCAAACCCAGGGCCTGGTGCATGTGGTAGCACATGAACCATACTCCCAGCCCGTTATTCTCTCTCTCTCTCTCTCTCTTTCGTTTTTTGTTTTTCGAGGTAGGGTCTCACTCTAGCTTAGGCTGACCTGGAATTTACTATGTAGTCTCAGGGTAGCTTTGAACTTAGGCGATCCTCCTACCTCTGCCTCCCGAGTGCTGGGATTAAAGGCGTGCGCCACCACGCCTGGCTGTTATTCTCTTTTTTCAATAAATACAGCACTAGAGACTCAAGAAGCTGAGATGCGCTGTGTATACATCCCAAGGTGTGCGAGGGGAGCCAGGCCTCGTGTTCAGTTCTCTTGCTGGGTTGCTCTCTGTCACGTGAGACATCACAGCTAGGTCGGTAAGGAGAGCCAGGTCTCCTGCCCGGTTATGTTGCTGAGTGCTCTCTACTTCGTGAGACATCTCAGCCAGATCTGGCCAGCTTTGCTATGCTGCCCCGCAGGCTGTGACCCATTTCTTCACCACCGGGAGGACGTTCGTTTGAGGTTGCGCACTTGAGTCAATAGCTCCAGACCATCTGAATCTTGGCTCGTGCCTCGTGTGCTGATGTGGCCCGAAAGGGAGTTTTTCTTGCTCCCCTTGGAGAGAGGATTTTTCCAGAAGGCGTTTCAAAAATAATCTATGGTGGTGACTGATCCTGTGCTAAGCGGCTATGCCTAAGGTCAGTGACAGCCCAGAAGGAGATGACCAGAACCGTGGGGGAGGAGGGGGTGGAGAAGGTTGGAATGTGGAGTTGCTTTGCCTAGGCTAAAAACCTCTGCCCTGCCTCTTAGTGTCTTAGATGACGGAGGTGACATTGAACCTGCCCTCTGAGTTGCTGTGGGATTTCAAGGTGATGAAGTATGTATATAGTGATGTTGGAAGAGCATCTGGCATGTAAATAGGGCTTAAACAATGCAGCTTTCATAATTATTGTTGGTATTATTATCTCGTGGAAGACATGGAAGCTTTCCAAATAGTTCTATGACATTTGAGCTTCAGTGCCATCTAGTGGCTGGGACATGTGAGAAGGTGCTAACACATGCTGACCTCCCTCTCAGGTGACAAAAGTGCCCCTTACACTCTGAGAAATAGTGACTGTAGCCAGGCGGGGCGGCGCACGCCTTTAATCCCAGCACTCGGGAGGCAGAGGTAGGAGGATCGCCATGAATTCGAGGCCACCCTGAGACTACATAGTGAATTCCAGGCAGCCTGGACTAGAGCAAGACCCTCCCTCAAAATAAAATTAAAAAAAAAATAGTGACTGTTAATGGCCTGGGTTGCATAAAGAGAGTAAGTTTGTCTTTATAGACAGAGAAGTGGGTAGGGATGGGGTTATGAACGTCACACGGTCTGCAAGTCATCAGCTGTATTCGTTACCTTCTCTGTTGCGGTAACCGATCTCTGACCAGAAGCAATTTAGGGAAGGAAAGAGATTGTTCTGGCAGGGGTAGAAAGCCAGAGTGGTACCATCACAGCAGCAAGGAGGAAGCAGAGAGACTGAGCAGGGCTGGGCAGTGACTCCTCAAGGCTCACCCCCAGTGACATACTGCCTCAGCGAGGCTCCGTCTCCGAACAACCTTCCCAAACAGCATCACTTTGCTGAGGATCAAGTGGTCACACACATATGCCTGCGAGGGGCATTGTATTTAAGTATGATATCTGTTGAAGAATTTTAGAAAGTGACCTAACTTTTCTGGGGACAGCAAAAAAACAAAAAGGCCTGTCACAGGGTTTCAAGAGAATATACCTATAGGCTTAGCATAGGACGTGATGCCTAGGTGTTTGGTAAATAGTAGCCAGACCTATTTTTCACATTGGCAGTAGTTCTTTTTTTTAGGTTAAAGAAGTATCTTTTGGGCTGGAGCGACGGCTTAGCAGGTTGAGCGCTTGCCTGTGAAGCCTAAGGACCCTGGTTCAAGGCTCAATTCCCCAGGTCCCACGTTAGCCAGATGCACAAGGGGGCACACTCATCTTGAGTTCGTATGCAGTGGCTGGAGGTCCTGGCACACCCATTCTCTCTCTCTCTCTGTCTCTCTCTATCTGCCTCTTTCTTTCTGTCTGTTGCTCTCAAATACACAAATAAACAAAAAAATTAAAAAAAGAAGTATCTTTCATCCATCCATCAATTCCATGTCCCCTGAGAACACAGTATGTGCCAGGACCTGAGCTAGATACATGAGTCAGTTTCCCCTAGTTGTATTGTGAGACCCTTCAACATCCAGAGATTCCCAAGAAGCTGTGTGTCACTGAGCGAAGGACTGTCCGGGGAGCATCAATCACATCATAGATCTGTACAAACTTAAATGCTATCTTAAAAATTGGCAAGAGTGAAATTTCTTGTTGCTTTCTTTTTTTGTTGTTTTGAGGCAAGCCCAACGGACTGGACTTTAAAAATTATTTATTTATTTACAAGGAGAGAGAGAGAAGAAAGAGACAGATATAGAGAGAATGGGCACGCCAGGGCCTCCAGCCACTGCAAATGAACTCCAGACGCATGTGCCCCTTGTGCATGTGGCTAACATGGGTCCTGGGGAATCGAACCTGAGTCCTTTGGCTTCATAGGCAAATGCCTTAACCTCTAAGCCATCTCTCCAGCCTATGGACTTTTTTTTTTTTTTTTTAATGTGAGAGGAGAGAGGAAGAGAGAGGGGGAGGGAGAGAATTGGTGTGCCAGAGCCTCCAGCCACTGCAGTCGAACTCCAGATGCATGTGCCCCGTTGTGCACATGTGTGACATTGTGCGCTTGCGTCACTGTGCGTCTGGCTTACGTGGGACCTGGAGAGTAGAACGCTTGTTACTTTCATGTGTTTATGTACTTTCGTTAGGCAGTGAGAGACAGTCAATGTAGAGAATCACAACTTGTCAGGTGCTGGAAAACAAGTGACTGATGAGTGCTTGGTCCTACATGGGACATACACACCATCTCCTCCAGGGAACATCAGGGAAAATGAGACAGAGAGAATGTAAGAACTGGAAGATGGGGAGGAGCGCTGTGGAACTCTGGCATTCGGACGTGCGGAGGCCTTTGCACTCATGAGCTCACAGCAGCTGTGGTTCCCTCGGTAAGGCCTGCCTGTGGTGAGAAAAGTCAGCGTTCTGTCAACAGAACGGGGAGGACCTTCTCTCATTAACTAATGACAGGTAAAGGTTGCCAAGGCAAGTGGAGTTATTCCCTTCCTAGGCATAGCCATTGGTAAGTGATGGAAAGTAGTACAATGAGACTGAGAGGGATCACAGAGGGTAATGTGCATTGCTGGCAGAAAACACTCGACCAAGAGCAGCTTGTGTGTGGGGGGGGACATTTATTTTGGCTTACAGACTCAAGGGGAAGCTCCATGATGGCAGGGGGAAACAATGGCATGAGCAGAGGATGGACATCACCTCCTGGCCAACATCAGATGGACAACAGTAACAGGAGAGTGTGCCAAACATTGGCAAGAGGAAGCTGGCTATAACATGCATAAACCTGGCCCCAACAATACACTGCCTCCAGGAGGTTTTAATTCCCAAACTGCCATTCAGGGTGGGACCTAGTATTCAGAACACCTAACTTTATGGGGGACACCTGGATCAAACCACCACAGTGGGGGAACACACAATTAAAATGTAATAGATAAACACATATGAAACGGCTAGTTGAGGTAGTAGGGGGAAGATGTTGCATATGTCAAAACGGAACGTGAATTTTTAAAAAAGTCAAAGGCTAGGGAGGTGGTTCAGTGGTTAAAGGCAGTTGCTTGGAAAGCCTGCTGGCCTGAGTTCAATTAAGCACCCACATAAAGCTGGGTGCAGTATGTCTGGCATTTGTTTGCAATGACAAAAGATCCTGGCCACACACACACAAATACATAAATAAAGTAAAATAAAATTAATAGGGCTGGAGAGATGGCTTAGCCTGTTAAGGCGCTTTTCTGCAAAGCCCAACGACCCAGGTTTGATTCCCCAGCACCCATGTAAAGCCAGAAGCACAAAATGGCGCATGCATTTGGAATTGGTTGGTGTGGCTAGAGGCCCTGGCATACCTTCCCTCTCTCTCCCTCTCTGTGTACATGCCTTTTTCTCTCGAATAAATAAATAAAATATTTAAAAAGAATAAAAACTAGGGCTAGGGAGATGGCTTAGTGGTTAAGACACTTGCCTGCAAAAGCCTAAGGACCCAGATTCGATTCCCCAGTACCTGTGTAAGCCAGATTCACAAGGTGGCACAAGCGTCTGGAGTTTGTTTGCAGTGGCTAGTGGCCTTGGCATTCCCATTCTCTGTCTATCTGTCTGTCTCTCTCTCTCTCAATAAATAAATAAAATATTAAAAAAGTAAAATAAAAACAAGTTTCACTTGCTTTCACAACTTATTTAAATTTCTTTTTAAAAGTAGTTCAGTTTCGGGATGGAGAAACGGCTTAGTGGTTAAGGCGTTTGCCTGTGAAGCCAAAGGACCCAGGTTCGATTCCCTAAGACCCACGTAAGCCAGATGCACAAGGGGCACATGCATCTGGAGTTTGTTTGCAGTGGCTGGAGGCCCTGGTTCACCCATTCTCTCTCTCTCTCTCTCTCTCTGTCTTTCTTCTATTTCTATCTCTCTCTGCTTGAAAATAAATAAAATAAAATAAAAATAAAGAAGCTCAGTTTCTACACCCTGGAAAATGTCTGTTTAAGTGCTCTTCCATGTCCCCTAGGTGCATACTGTTTGGGACTTCCCTGGAGAGTAGCGATGATGAGGGTGGCGATGGCATCCACTCTGCTCCACAATACCTCATTCTCTCTTCCCCACACGGAGGAGGAAGCGGAACGAGTCTTAGCAGAGGAGCTGACACCTTCCTGGAGCCTACTAGGCTGCCTGGTGCATAAATGAGTTCCCCTTTATTTAGCTGTGGTCTTCAGACCCGAGAGGACCATTAAAGGGTTAACTTTAAAGTAGTCAGTGCTGGTGCCCCGTGGATGCTCAAGGGCAGGGTCTTTTACTAAAATCTCACTCCCGCCTCATTTCCTTGGCAGCCTCCATTGTTTGGCCAATCTGTAAAAGAGATTTCTGTTCACATATGGCTGGTAGCAAAGACAGATGACTTCCTACATAGCTGCTTTTTGACTTAAAAAAATGTGGCATTAAAATGGGGGGGAGGGGGCTTAGCCTTTTAATAGTAGGACCTTTGGAGCTGGGTGTGGTGGCACAAACATGTCATCTCAGCACTTAGGAGGCTGAGGCAGGAGGATCTTGATGTTTGAGGCCAGCCTGTGAGATTGTGTCTTAAAATTAAAAAAGAAAAGTCAAACAAAACAAAACAAACAAAAGTAGAATCTTCTTTCTCATTTTCTCTTTATAAGTCTGATAAGCGTGACAATTTCAGTTTTGCCCAAAATATACTATTGTTGAACACATTTCTGATAGATCCCAGGTGAACACACATGAACTTTTTGACGTTTTCTTTAGGCAGTGAATTTAGGGAAAACATCTATGCAATTAAAATTCAGCTTTTAAGTGTTGGCTTAGTTTGCATTCTGCAAAGGATAACAATTGTCTCTATTTGGGCTCTGCACACGCTCCCTTATTAGGGGTGCCATGGTTTACCTATCTTGAGTCTGTAATCCTTGCGGCTTGGTTTTGTGATGCATCTTGTTTATTCTAGGAAGGTCGGAGTTGTAAAGAGTGTGTGTGTGTGTGTGTGTGTGTGTGTGTGTGTGTTACTGTTTCTAAGTTTGATTGCACAGGAAACGTGAGGCGTAATCAGACTGTAAAACTCTAACCAGAGGGGAGATTGTCATTTCGGCTGCGGACTAAGTAGATAATAGACAGCTATTTACTCCTTGGAAAGATAAGGGAATGAGTTTGATTCCTCATTAAAAGCTTCTTGGTTTAAGTGTTTTTAAAAAGAGCTCTGGGTCTTTGCTTATTAAGTTACATAAACAAGGTGAAGTGTCATGGGGTTGGGGGGGGGAGGGATGGAAACTCTTGGTGTGACCTATAATTAGAAAATTTCCACCCGGAGAATAAAAACAGAGGCGGTGTGCTACTTCCTGACCCCACTTGCCCATGGAGGCTGAGCTGTCGGTGGGAGACAGATAAGCAAACACCAAAAAAGCGCCGATGTCCAAGACGCAGGACTTGCATGTGTGCGTGTCGTTTGAACGACCTCCAAGGCACCTTGAGAAAGAGAAGCATTGCTTTCATGAACTGCAATGGTGTGACAGTGTCCCATGCGTGCGGCACTTTGGAAGAAGGACCTCTGCACTGTGGCTGCTAATGAAATAGATGGAGGTAGCTTACTTAGGAGAATTAAAAAAAGAAAAGGAGCCCTGGGTGCCTTCCCCCATCTGTCTCTCCTCGCCCCCACCACCCTCCCACCACTCAGCGGCTGCTCTGAAGGGTGAGGGTGAAGTGCCCCAGTCATCTTCTCGTTACTGGGACAAAGCACGTGAACTAAAGCCGCTGATAGGAGGAGAGGGATTATTTGGGCTTACAGTCTCAAGGGTCAGGAAGGAGCATGCCGCCTCTGTTTTCACTCTCAGCGTGGAAACTTTCTAATTGCAGTCTCAAGGCCAAGGAAAGGATGCCAGAGAAGAGCTTGGACATCACTTCTTGCCGCAGCAGATGGAAAACAAACAGCAAGAGAGTGAGCGGAAGTCTAGCAAGGGGGAGCTGGCTACAGCACCCCAAGGCCACCCTCAGGAACACACCTTCTCCAGCGAGGATCCACATCCCAAATTTCCACCCACTGGGGACCAGGCATTCAGAACTCACGAGTTGATGGGGGATGATGGGGGGTTTCTGATTCAAGCCACCACAGTGAGGCTGCCTGCTCACCTGCTGGGGTTGCTGTCAAGATCCCATGTGATCAAGCTCCCCACAGTACTTAGAAAGCTCCAGGGGTGTAATTGTTCTGTCATGTACGTGAAATGTGTCTTTGCATGGGATGTCATGCTTTTCCCTACTTCCAAATAGACTAGGAATCTGAGCTTTGTGGAGGCTGTGTTTAAAGGTAAACCCATTTTGCCCAATGTGAGGGTTATAGAAGTGATAGGGAGCCAGGGTGGTATGCGGGGTGTAGTCACAGGGAGCCTGGGTTTTAAAATTTATTTTTACTTATTTATTTGAGAGAGAGAGAGAGAGAGAGAGAGGAGGAGGGAGAGAATGGGCATGCCAGGACCTCTAGTCACTGCAAATGAACACCAGACACATGTGCTACCTTGTGTATCTGGCTTACGTGGATCCTGAGGAATTGAACCTGGGTCTTTGGCTTACCAAGCAAGCACCTTAACCACTAAGCCATCTCTCCAGATCTGAACCTGGGTTTTACAGAGGCCACCACCACCTCTGCTGTGGCTCAAACACAGTGTGTTCCTGAGCGTGCCATTGTGAAGAGCACTTCACGTTTCCCAATGCCCTCCGTGCCAGGGCAGAGCAGACTGAGGCAAGGGTCCTGGGTGCGAGGCAAGAGTCAGAGTCCTGCTCCATCACTCACTTGCAGGTGACTTGGAGAAAGTAGCTTCCCTCTCTCGAAGCTCCATTCCTTCTATACATTCTTGCACAGCCCAAGAGCTGATCCCAGTCATTTGCCACTAGACTCCGTGAGTCAATGGGTTGGTGAACTGTCTGAATGGGGAGATTGGCCTTTGAGCATGTAACACAGTGACTGAGAGAACGGACATGCTCCATTTATATTGACTTAAAAAATACATGTTTAAAAAATCCTAGAATCGTGACTGGCACACACATAAGTGGCATGATTCTATTCCCTCTCCCCCCATACTTTGTTTCCTCTACAGCAAAGATGTCACTAACTGAATGGCCTTAAACAACTAACTGAAAGACCTTAAGTGAGTCTTGTGAATTCATGCATAAAAGAAGTTACAGTAGCTGTTAACATTTTCACTGTGTCCCACATGCCTAGACCCACACCTTAAAGGGAGGGAGGGCTGAGTTATTTGGGCTCACGGTTTCAGAGGAGTAGGCCCATAGTCTTTGGCTCCACCGGTTCTGAGCCCATGATGAGATAAGTGATCCCGGTGGTGGGAGTGTATGGGGAGGCGGCTCACCTCCTAGTGGACGGATGGACAAGAGGCCAAGCAGGAAAGGGGTGGTCTCAATTCCAGCTGTGGCAGACAGCTTCAGGTCCACTGAGATGAATGTCCAGACCAGGCACAGTGATGGAGGAAGGGCTATTTACTGAAGCTTACAGATCCAGGGGAAGTTCTGTAATGGCAGAAGAAGTTGGTCCCCTCTTAAAGGACCAGGCAGCGAGAGAAAGAGATAGAGATAGATAGATAGATAGATAGAGAGAGAGAGAGAGAGAGACCATAAGCCAAATCGCTAAAACCACACAGCACACTTCATGAACTCTAGGTGGTACCAGGCACTTTGCATATCTTTAGACTGGAATTTCAAACCCACCATCAGACCTTAAGATCAGCCCAGTCACATCTCCCCAGCCAGGTGGCTGCAGATGCAAACTATAAACTAATGAAACACTGAATATAGCCAGGCTGTGGCAGCACACACGCCTTAAATCCTTTAATCCTAGCGCTCGGAGGGCAGAGGTAGGTGGATCGCTAGCCTGAGACTACATAGTGAATTCCAGGTCAGCCTGCACCAGAGTGACAGTTGAAAAACCAAAAAAAATTTAAAAAGTAAAAAATAAAAAAAAAAAACCTTAAAGCACTGACTATTTAGGGAACCAGCTATTCAAACTACCACACCACCCATTTTTTTTTTTGTTGCTGTTGTTTGTTTCTGTTGAATATGCTAAGGCCAGAGAGCAGGGCTTATAGAAAGAAAAGCTTTTAGTTGGGCACAGCAATGCATGCCAGTAATCCTAGCACTTAGGGGATTGAGGCAACAGGGTCACAAGTTTGAGTGCAGCTTGCGCTGTGTAATGAGTTCCAAGCCAGTCTGGGCGATATAGTAAGACCTTGTCTGGAAATAAAACTTTAGTATTTCAACTGACTTTACCCTATGCATAACAGAAGCCCCATTTCACCCTGGGTGGATAGCTATGACTTCTTTTCTCTGTCTCCCATCTGGGTTGGTATCCTTTCCACTTTCAAGGGTCCAGCGAAATTAGAAAGTGTCTGGTCACCCAACTATGAGTGGCCAGGGGGACTAGCTAACTGGCAAATGAGTCTTGGCCTCCCAGCAAGATGTGAAGCACAGCCAGTCTCCTCTCCCCCAACGCTGTCTTGACTGGAGCAGTTGCTCTGGGGTTATGAACACAGGGAAGGCCCCGGGATATTTGGAAGAATTCAGAATCATGACTGATGAGGGATCGAGCAATGGGGGAAAGACCTGCCTGAAGAAATATCTTCTCAAACATGTTCGGTATTTCCTCCGGGCACTAGAAGACCAAATCAGAGCTAGCGAAAGACCCACTGACAGGGTTCAGCTTGCTGCATCATGACCCGTCTGCACAGGTCCGTGTGACGGGGCCGACGACAACGTCCACCATGCAATGTTAAATGAAAACCAAAAAGCTGTCATGGGACATCTGTACAATCACTTATGGAAAATTACATACATACATACTTATGTTGCATATGAAGAAGCAGTGAGAATAGGGCTGGAGAGATGGCTTAGCAGTTAAGGCACTTGCCTGGGAAGCCTAAGGACCCAGGTTCAATTCCCCAGTGCCTACGTAAAGCCAGATGCTCAACATGGTGTATGCATGTGTCTGGAGTTTGTTTGCAGTGGCTAGAGGCCCTGACATGCCCATTCTTTCCCTGCCCCACATAAATAAATAAATAATAAACAAACAAACAAACAAACAAACAAATAAATAAATATTTTTTTAAAAGGTATGTGCTACCAAACCCAGCCCTTTAAGAAAACCCATACATTTATTTTTTGCTTGGATATTTTTAAATTTAAATTTCATTTTATTTGTTTGAGAGAGAAATAGAGATAGAGAGGAGGGAATGGGTGCACCAGGGCCTTCAGCCACTGCAAACACACTCCAGATGCATGCATCACCTTGTGCATCTGGTTTATGTGAGTCTTAGGGAATCGAGCCTGGGTCCTTTGGCTTTGCAGGCAAATGCCTTAACTGCTAAGCCATCTCTCCAGCCCATAAATTAATTTTTTTTTTAAAAAAAAAAGTGAGAATGAGCCTGGTGTGGTGGTGCATACCTTTAATCCCAGAACTTGGGAGGCAGAGGTAGGAGGTTTGCCATCAGTTCGAGGCCACCCTGAGACTACATAGTGAGTGTTCCAGGTCAGCCTGGGCTAGAGTGAGACCCTATCTCAAAAACAAATAAAAAGGAAAACACTCTCTCAAATAAATAAATAAAATTAAAAAAAAACACTTAAGGAATAAGTAAGATATAGTTATAATTTTAAAAAACTCATGTAATGTCAGGAAGAGAACTGGGGCCATGAGAACTGAAAAAAAAAAACCAAAAAATCCCCCCAAAACAACATCCCCTTTGGAAGTGGTGGCTTCTCTTCAAGAACAGCTTGTCACAACTGTCAGGATAGTACAGCTTTGGCATGGGTGCTGGCTTCGGGACCTGTAAAGTTTCAGTCACCCCTGGAATTCTACTTTGAAAGTCTATGAGACAGCACTAGGGAGAAGTCACACCACGGTGAAAAAGTTCTAAACCCTGAGCCTACAAGCAAAAATCGGTCTATGACTGTTAACGTCTGCTTTAAGACTTCCTGTCCGCCGTTGTTCACCACAGCGCCTCGATCGTAGCGTCACGGGATGCTTCCTGAGCAAGCGCTACGCTGCTCGTGTCAGCTCACTTAGTGGTCATAGTACGCGGCGGGCACATTTTATCCCGAGGCAGCCAGGCAGACTGAGTTCCTCGCTCAAGGTCATGGCCAGCTCCGTGATGGGGATTTGCGATGTTAACTCCTCAGTATCTTTTCCAACTCTTCCCTAAGGACCTTAGGAAGGGTGACCCTGAGAATCACCTTTGCTCCAAAGATAGCTTTTGATTAATCCAACTACTGTAACGAAAATTCCAGTAAAAATGAAAATGGCATAACTTTGTTCCTTTACTGTAACTGGTGTGATGATTTAAAATGTGCTCATTGGGCTGGAGAGATGGCTTAGCGGTGAAGGCGCATGCCTGCGAAGCCCAAGGACCCAGGTTCTGTTCTCCAGGTCCCACATAAGACAGATGCACAAGGGGGCACATGCGTCTGGAGTTCATTTGCAGTGGCTGAAAGCCCTGGTGTGCCCATTCTCTCTCTCTCTCTCCCTCTCTCTCTCTGACTCTAATAAATAAATAAAAATAAAATCTTTTCAAATAAAATAAAATAAAATAAAATAAAATAAAATAAAATAAAATAAAATGTGTTCATGTGATCTTTTTTTTTCTGGTCAGTTTCTGAGGAAATGCCATGTGCTTGGTAGGACCAGGACATCTCTCTGCCTTTGGGTGGGGGTGGGGTGGGAAAACATGAAGGGGGTGTGCCCATTAGAAATGTCCCATATGGAATGTGAAGCGAAAGCTTTCTCTACCTTGACAATAAGATTGCATTCTGCTGGAAGACAATAGCCTCTCAAGCCAGCTATTGTTTTTGAGGAGGGATTTTTCTAAAGTCCTTTCCCCACCTCAAATACACAAAGGAAGGGACCTTGCCTTCTGGAGAAATGAGGGGTAAGTTGGCCTGGTTACCAACTCTGCTGTGTTGTCATATAATATAACATGGGGAGGTGATGGGCATCGTAGCCTGTGTTACTATGGGAAGAAGAAAGTGGGCAGGGCAGGAGAAGGGGGAAGCTTACACTTCTATGGGAGGACAGGTGTCATAACCAGCCAGGGAAGGATCAGGAAGCCTGAGGGAAGGGCCTGCTCATACTCACTGGGCAGAATATGAGCCTCTTAAGAATAGCCTTCAGTGAGTCAGGCTCTGCAAACTCATGGTGGTCCACAGACCTAACGCCAGAGCTGGCTGTGGGAAATATCTGATGGTCACTGGGAACGAGTTCCTGGTGTTCTGAGATTCCAACACTGGAGTGAAGAGACCCCATAGAACCCATGGGTCTGGATGACAGTGAGTCACAAAAGGCGATCACATGAGCAGGCTGCCCACCCTCCACCATCGTCCCAGGACCTCCTGTGGGGTCTAAGGAACAACGCCCCTGTGACAAATAAAGCCTGGGTCTCTGCAAAACTCCCTAAAAGTCAGCAGTGGAAGGAGGCATGTTTGTGTGGGTACCCCAAGACCACTGACGTTTCCCAAGGTTGAGACAGCCTGGAGTCACGAGACCAGCAGCGGGCCACAGAGTTCCTACTCCCAACCCCAGAACAAGCGAGATCTACTCTTTTCTCCGTACTTCTAGCCTCATCTATAACTAGCTCCAGGGGCCTGGTGGCTGGGAAGGCAGTGCTGTAGCCAGGTCTGGAGTGCCTGATGGGACACAATGATGTGACATCCTCAGTATCCATCTGGTGGCTGTGAGCCACACGTGACCACAGAACACTGGACATTTAGCTAGGTAAAAGGATTGACCATTCTTCAGTATAACCTTTTATTTATTCAAATCATCACTAATAATTATTCGTTCATTTAAATTTCATTTGCATACATATTAATTGGACATGTATATGGGATATATAGTGTGTGTAATGATCAAGAGGCCTTTAGTATGTCACCTTAAAGTTTAAGTCACCCTAAACACTTGCTATTTCTTTGTTCTGAGAACATTCAGAAATCCTCCCTTCCTCCTATTTGAAATATACAATAAGTTATTGTTAACTCCAGTCACCATATTGTGCTATGGAGCCCTGGAAGTCATTTCTCCCACCTAGCAGTAGTCTTGTACCCTTTAACCTACTTCAAATCATTATTTTTATTGTAAAAAAATAACATTAAAAGAGAATTTAGAATATACAATATCACTTAACCCCTCGCAGTTTTTTGTGTATCCACTTTGTTTTTTATCCTTTTATGTATTTATTTTTACATTTTATAATTGTAGAATTATAAAAAGCAACTTTCAATTATTGGATCTTTAAGGAAATCTTAGAAGAGAGCTAAAATATTTCTGAGTAAAGGGCACGAAAAGAAACTTTTGTATTCATTTATGAGAATTATTATAAGGAAGGGGGGGTGAGCTGAATTGTAAATGTTAGCATTTAAAATGAAATAGGCATTAATAGCTACAATACCAGTTAGTTCAAGAGGTATTATTAAATGGGGCTGGAGAGATGGCTTAGTGGTTAAGGTGCATGCCTGCAAAGCCAAAGGACTCTGGTTCGATTCTCCAGGTCCCACGTTAGCCAGATGCACAAGGGGGCGCATGCGTCTGGAGTTTGTTTGCAGTGGCTAGAGGCCCTGGCGCACCCATTCTCTCTCTCTCCCCCTCTCTCTGTCTCAAATAAATAAATAAATAAAAATATAATCTTAAAACAAGAGATATTATTAAATGGACTAGATTGAACTGTGTTTTAAAGTAGATAGGATAAAATGCTACTGTTGATGAAGACTAGTTAGCAACGGGTCAGTGTGTATCCATCCAATGGTTATGAGAGAGAGGTGTGCTCCCTCCCACGGCATTGCACATGGTTGAAAAATCTGGACAGTGTAAGTGAGCTGAAAGGAAAAACATATCTAACACCGCTAGTCCTACCACGTTCCCCTATAATCAGTGCTCCCCCAGCGTGTGTAGGGGTGCCTGGGCCTGCGTGATTGTTTCTAAGAGTGGAATTACAGAGGGTCCTATTGTTTTATAATTGGCTTGCCCCTCTGAATTGCACCACAATTAAGCCCCAAATGAAAACACTGGGCCTGGCTTCAGTGAGTCCGGGTTCTGAACAATGAATGCCTTGATAAATGTCCCCGTCGCTCATCTCCGCTCATGGTCACAGCGCTTGTCCTGACTCCTGCTCGGTTCCATGCCCACCGGCGTCCCTGGAGCCTCCTCCTGGTGTATTTGGTGTCCCTTTCTTTTCCACCCCGCTCCCCACCCTTGCTCTTTTCTCCCCCAGAAGTCCCACCTTGTCCTTCCGGGAAGGAGTTCATGGTCCTTACTTGAGTCCCGCTGAGCATCCTTAGGGTTGAGCTGAAGGGGCGACGGGCAGGTCCTACCTCCTGCTTGGAACTGGGACCCTCCACTTAAGATTTAAGTGGTAATAGGAAGGGGGGTGAGGTTAGGTGCAGAGGGGGTGTTTCCTGTTGATGGTGCATACCTTTAATCCCAGAACTTGGGAGGCAGAGGTAGGAGGTTTGCCATCAGTTCGAGGCCACCCTGAGACTACATAGTGAGTGTTCCAGGTCAGCCTGGGCTAGAGTGAGACCCTATCTCAAAAACAAATAAAAAGGAAAACACTCTCTCAAATAAATAAATAAAATTAAAAAAAAACACTTAAGGAATAAGTAAGATATAGTTATAATTTTAAAAAACTCATGTAATGTCAGGAAGAGAACTGGGGCCATGAGAACTGAAAAAAAAAAACCAAAAAATCCCCCCAAAACAACATCCCCTTTGGAAGTGGTGGCTTCTCTTCAAGAACAGCTTGTCACAACTGTCAGGATAGTACAGCTTTGGCATGGGTGCTGGCTTCGGGACCTGTAAAGTTTCAGTCACCCCTGGAATTCTACTTTGAAAGTCTATGAGACAGCACTAGGGAGAAGTCACACCACGGTGAAAAAGTTCTAAACCCTGAGCCTACAAGCAAAAATCGGTCTATGACTGTTAACGTCTGCTTTAAGACTTCCTGTCCGCCGTTGTTCACCACAGCGCCTCGATCGTAGCGTCACGGGATGCTTCCTGAGCAAGCGCTACGCTGCTCGTGTCAGCTCACTTAGTGGTCATAGTACGCGGCGGGCACATTTTATCCCGAGGCAGCCAGGCAGACTGAGTTCCTCGCTCAAGGTCATGGCCAGCTCCGTGATGGGGATTTGCGATGTTAACTCCTCAGTATCTTTTCCAACTCTTCCCTAAGGACCTTAGGAAGGGTGACCCTGAGAATCACCTTTGCTCCAAAGATAGCTTTTGATTAATCCAACTACTGTAACGAAAATTCCAGTAAAAATGAAAATGGCATAACTTTGTTCCTTTACTGTAACTGGTGTGATGATTTAAAATGTGCTCATTGGGCTGGAGAGATGGCTTAGCGGTGAAGGCGCATGCCTGCGAAGCCCAAGGACCCAGGTTCTGTTCTCCAGGTCCCACATAAGACAGATGCACAAGGGGGCACATGCGTCTGGAGTTCATTTGCAGTGGCTGAAAGCCCTGGTGTGCCCATTCTCTCTCTCTCTCTCCCTCTCTCTCTCTGACTCTAATAAATAAATAAAAATAAAATCTTTTCAAATAAAATAAAATAAAATAAAATAAAATAAAATAAAATAAATAAAATAAAATGTGTTCATGTGATCTTTTTTTTTCTGGTCAGTTTCTGAGGAAATGCCATGTGCTTGGTAGGACCAGGACATCTCTCTGCCTTTGGGTGGGGGTGGGGTGGGAAAACATGAAGGGGGTGTGCCCATTAGAAATCTCCCATATGGAATGTGAAGCGAAAGCTTTCTCTACCTTGACAATAAGATTGCATTCTGCTGGAAGACAATAGCCTCTCAAGCCAGCTATTGTTTTTGAGGAGGGATTTTTCTAAAGTCCTTTCCCCACCTCAAATACACAAAGGAAGGGACCTTGCCTTCTGGAGAAATGAGGGGTAAGTTGGCCTGGTTACCAACTCTGCTGTGTTGTCATATAATATAACATGGGGAGGTGATGGGCATCGTAGCCTGTGTTACTATGGGAAGAAGAAAGTGGGCAGGGCAGGAGAAGGGGGAAGCTTACACTTCTATGGGAGGACAGGTGTCATAACCAGCCAGGGAAGGATCAGGAAGCCTGAGGGAAGGGCCTGCTCATACTCACTGGGCAGAATATGAGCCTCTTAAGAATAGCCTTCAGTGAGTCAGGCTCTGCAAACTCATGGTGGTCCACAGACCTAACGCCAGAGCTGGCTGTGGGAAATATCTGATGGTCACTGGGAACGAGTTCCTGGTGTTCTGAGATTCCAACACTGGAGTGAAGAGACCCCATAGAACCCATGGGTCTGGATGACAGTGAGTCACAAAAGGCGATCACATGAGCAGGCTGCCCACCCTCCACCATCGTCCCAGGACCTCCTGTGGGGTCTAAGGAACAACGCCCCTGTGACAAATAAAGCCTGGGTCTCTGCAAAACTCCCTAAAAGTCAGCAGTGGAAGGAGGCATGTTTGTGTGGGTACCCCAAGACCACTGACGTTTCCCAAGGTTGAGACAGCCTGGAGTCACGAGACCAGCAGCGGGCCACAGAGTTCCTACTCCCAACCCCAGAACAAGCGAGATCTACTCTTTTCTCCGTACTTCTAGCCTCATCTATAACTAGCTCCAGGGGCCTGGTGGCTGGGAAGGCAGTGCTGTAGCCAGGTCTGGAGTGCCTGATGGGACACAATGATGTGACATCCTCAGTATCCATCTGGTGGCTGTGAGCCACACGTGACCACAGAACACTGGACATTTAGCTAGGTAAAAGGATTGACCATTCTTCAGTATAACCTTTTATTTATTCAAATCATCACTAATAATTATTCGTTCATTTAAATTTCATTTGCATACATATTAATTGGACATGTATATGGGATATATAGTGTGTGTAATGATCAAGAGGCCTTTAGTATGTCACCTTAAAGTTTAAGTCACCCTAAACACTTGCTATTTCTTTGTTCTGAGAACATTCAGAAATCCTCCCTTCCTCCTATTTGAAATATACAATAAGTTATTGTTAACTCCAGTCACCATATTGTGCTATGGAGCCCTGGAAGTCATTTCTCCCACCTAGCAGTAGTCTTGTACCCTTTAACCTACTTCAAATCATTATTTTTATTGTAAAAAAATAACATTAAAAGAGAATTTAGAATATACAATATCACTTAACCCCTCGCAGTTTTTTGTGTATCCACTTTGTTTTTTATCCTTTTATGTATTTATTTTTACATTTTATAATTGTAGAATTATAAAAAGCAACTTTCAATTATTGGATCTTTAAGGAAATCTTAGAAGAGAGCTAAAATATTTCTGAGTAAAGGGCACGAAAAGAAACTTTTGTATTCATTTATGAGAATTATTATAAGGAAGGGGGGGTGAGCTGAATTGTAAATGTTAGCATTTAAAATGAAATAGGCATTAATAGCTACAATACCAGTTAGTTCAAGAGGTATTATTAAATGGGGCTGGAGAGATGGCTTAGTGGTTAAGGTGCATGCCTGCAAAGCCAAAGGACTCTGGTTCGATTCTCCAGGTCCCACGTTAGCCAGATGCACAAGGGGGCGCATGCGTCTGGAGTTTGTTTGCAGTGGCTAGAGGCCCTGGCGCACCCATTCTCTCTCTCTCCCCCTCTCTCTGTCTCAAATAAATAAATAAATAAAAATATAATCTTAAAACAAGAGATATTACTAAATGGACTAGATTGAACTGTGTTTTAAAGTAGATAGGATAAAATGCTACTGTTGATGAAGACTAGTTAGCCACGGGTCAGTGTGTATCCATCCAATGGTTATGAGAGAGAGGTGTGCTCCCTCCCACGGCATTGCACATGGTTGAAAAGTCTGGGCAGTGTAAGTGAGCTGAAAGGAAAAACATATCTAACACCGCTAGTCCTACCACGTTCTCCTATATACTTAAATCAGTGCTCCCCCCAGCGTGTGTAGGGATGCCTGGGCCTGCATGATTGTTTCTAAGAGTGGAATTACAGAGGGTCCTATTGTTTTATAATTAGCTTGCCCCTCTGAATTGCACCACAATTACGCCCCAAATGAAAACACTGGGCCTGGCTTCAGTGCGTCCGCGTGCTGAACGATGCCTTGATAAATGTCCCCGTCGCTCATCTCCGCTCACGGTCACAGAGCTTGTCCTGACTCCTGCTCGGTTCCATGCCCACCAGCGTCCCTGGAGCCTCCTCCTGGTGTATTCGGTGTCCCTTTCTTTTCCACCCCGCTCCCCACCCTTGCTCTTTTCTCCCCCAGAAGTCCCACCTTGTCCTTCCGGGAAGGAGTTCATGGTCCTTACTTGAGTCCCGCTGAGCATCCTTAGGGTTGAGCTGAAGGGGCGACGGGCAGGTCCTACCTCCTGCTTGGAACTGGAACCCTCCACTTAAGATTTAAGTGGTAATAGGAATGGGGGTGCGGTTAGGTGCAGAGGGGGTGTTTCCTGTTGATGGAGTGCTCCTCTTTCCTCACCTGTCCTTCCTCTTTTCTTCTTCCCATCCTGGTCTGTCATGGGACCCCCAGCTTCCTGTTCTGTGTCCCCTGCTGTGGAAGTTTGATCAGATGCCTCCCCTCCACCAGCCAGGATCACTTCCATGTTCGTATATGTTAGTTATAAAATCCTATTTCTCATTTGATGGCTTTTCACAGTTTGGACTATTTGCTAAGCCAGACTCCATTCTCAGTGACAAACTTTTGCTGGCAGGGTCACTTGTCTCTGGGACAGACTCCTTAAATGACCAAGGGCAATGACAGCAACAGGAGGTACAGGAAGGACCCCCATACTCTGTGAATCACCCACCCCACTTGTAAATTCACTGGTAAAGTGAATAAGAAGCTACTGTAAAAAGCAGCTGTCAATTGGGCTGGAGAGATGGCTTGGTGATTAAGGCGCTTGCCTGCAAAGCCTGAGGACCCATGTTCAACTCTCCAGATCCCACATAAGCCAGACACACAAAGGCGAGGCAAGCACAAGGTCGTACATGCCCACTAGGTGACACAAGCATCTGGAGTTTGACTTCACTGGCTGAGGCCCTGGTGGACCAATTCTCTATCTCTCCTCTGTCTCTCTTCCTCCCTCCCTCTCTCTCTCTTATAAAAAAGTAGCTGGCTAGCCAGGTGTGGTGGCACACGCCTTTAATCCCAGCACTGAAGAAGCAGAGGTAGGAGGATCATGGTGAGTTCAAGGCCACCCTGAGACTACATGATGAATTCCAGGTCAGCCTGGGCTTCAGTGAGACCCTACCTTGAAAAACCAAAAATAAAATTTTAAAAAAGAAGCATTCAAAATTATTTTATTTGAATAAGTGCAGAATAGAAAGTACATTTCCTCACTCTTTTTAAAAATTTTTTGTTCATTTTTATTTATTTATTTGAGAGTGACAGAGAGAGAAAGAGGGAGAGAGAGAGAGAGAGAATGGGCGTGCCAGGGCTTCCAGCCACTGCAAACGAACTCCAGATGTGTGCGCCCCCTTGTGCATCTGGCTAACGTGGGTTCTGGAGAATCAAGCTTTGAACCGGGGTCCTTAGGCTTCACAGGCAAGTGCTTAACCGCTAAGCCATCTCTCCAGCCCCATTTCCTCACTCTTATTTCCAGAGAGGTTCTTCTCTTTGGAGGGGCCCACTGCCACCAGTTTCTTAGGGAGATGCCTATGCTTTTAATGTCTAATAAGGTAAGCGCCAGGGCATGTTCCTTACATATAGCGCACTGAACTCTTGAAATGCTGCTGGTTTGAACTCACTACTGCCAGAAGTAAAACACTCACCAGACTTCAAAGACTCATGAAATAAGAATGCAGAACATCTTGTAATTATTTTATATTGATTGATTGCTGATAATATTTTGGGTATCATTAAGTGCATTTCATGTGTTTTTTTTTGGGGGGGGGCCACGATAAAATTTTAAATTACACATATGACCCATATTGTTCCTTCTATTGTATTTCTATTGGACATTGTGGCTTATTAAAAATAATCATATAGGGCTGGGGACATGGCTCAGTGGTTAAGAACGCTTGCTGCTTAAACATGAGGGTCTAGCAGGGCCTGAGATGGCTTGAGTCCAATCCCCCCAGAACCCATGTAGAAAACTGGGTGTGATCACACACACAGCTGTAACACCAGTCTGAGGTGGGGAGACACCTGAGACTTGCTGGGGTTGGCTGACTAAACAGCATGGCCACAACAAGCATGGTAGCCTAAGTTCAACATCTTTCTTTCACCATTTAGCAATGGATCTTGAAAATCATTTCATATCGTGACGTAAAAAGACTTTAAAAATTATCTACGGGAGCTGGCAAGATTACTCAGTGGTTAAGGTGCTCGCCTGCAAAGCCTAACGACTGGAGTTCAATTCCCCAGTACCCACATCAAGCCAAATGCATAAAATGGCACATGCATCTGGAATTCGTTTGCAGCAGCTGAAGCCCTGGTGCATCCAGTCTCTCTGCCTCTCTCTCTCTGCCTCTCTCTCTTTCTCTGCTTGGAAATAAATAAAAATAATTACTCATGGCATTCTGTTGTATAAAACTCTGTGTAATCAGCCCTTTCTGATAAATCATTAATTAAGTTTTATTTCTCAACTTAAAAAATATATTTACTTATAAATAAATGTTTATTTATAATTAAACAGTGTGCAAACTGCACATATTGATACCATCTTTAGCCTCCTCCTGTCCCCCCTCTGAAGTGACCCTCCTTGTTGGGGTTGCCAGTTATCCCCATGGGGATTGTGGAGCGATGCACATTTCATTTTAACAAATGTCAACTATACCTTCTTAGAGGATGTGTCAATTCACATACACATAAACAATGTATGAACATACTCATATCCCTTACACTTCTCAATACGATGGATTATCAAACATTTTTTATTTTTGTCAATCTGACAATTGGCATGTATATAAATAATTTATGCTATTCAGTCATATATCGCTGTTTACAATATTTTCATTTATTATTTATTTGCAGAGAGAGAGAGAGAGAGAGAGAGAGAATGGCATATTATGATTTCCAAAGCATTATCATTAAATTCTTATAATAACTCAGTGGTAATAAACATTTTACCTAGGAGTAAAATCAAAACTGAGCTAAAGAGAAGAAAGGAACATATGGAAAATATATGCATAAATTCATTCTTTTTTGTTTTGTTTTGGTTTTGGTTTTCTGAGTTAGGGTTTCACTCTAGCCCAGGCTGACCTGGAATTTACTATGCAGTCTCAAGGTGGCCTTGAACTCACAGTGATCCTCCTACCTCTGCCTCCAGAGTGCTGGGATTCAAGGTGTGTGCCACCACACCTGGCTCTCATTTAATTTTTAACATGATATGGAAGCATACTCAGTAGATTTTTGTTATTCAAATTTTAAAGCGTTAGTAAACCGAGGTTCCAAATAGCTAAGTGATAGGGAGGCCAACGGCATAATTTTGCTATTAGATGAGCATGAATTAATTAAAGCTCAGCTGTTTCACTAGTGCTGTGAATTGAGTAAGTTCATTCGTACATGTGCGTGTATTCATGTGTGAATTGTGAAGAAAAGTTTTGGGTGTGTAAACTTGGTAAAACATTTAACTAGCCTGCACAAGGCCCTGGGCTCGATCCCCAACACCACACCAAAAAATGCGGAGAATAAAGCTATTTACCCCATTGTTATGCAGACAGCAAATTAATCAAGGTTGTGCCTAGAAAGGTGGGTAATGTGGTGTAGCCCCGTAATCTCAGCTACTTGGGAGTTTGGGGCCAAAAACTTTCAAATTCCAGTCCAGCCTGGATTACATTGTGAGACTCACTATCTATCTATGATCTATCTATCTATCTATCTATCTATCTATCTATCTATCTATCTGTCTGTCTATTGAGTGTATGCAAAAACTTAGTTCCAGGCACACCGCAGGTCCTCAAGTGTTCACGTTTATACTCAAATTTACGTATGCAGGCACATTTGTGCACATATGAATGGGCTCCTTCTAAGATTCAAACCCAAGTCCTTGGTTTCCTAGGTTTCCGTCCACTCATTTTCCCCATTTCTAGTGACTCAGTCCTTTCTGGGCAGCAGGACTCGGTTTGTTTGACCCAGTTCTTATTTGGGAGTGAGTTAGAGGAAGGAGGGTGCTGGGGAGGCATTTCCAGGTATTCAAGGACCTGCCCCTCCGCCCCAGCTTGGGAAGATGTTCAGCCTCTTTGGATCTGAGTATTTTTCCCCGTCCAGTGCGGGGGAGGGGAGGGGTCGCTGGCCAGTGTGAACGGAGTGGGTACTCTTACATGTTTCTTTGAGATTTCTGAGAGTTTACGTATGATGGTGTGCATGAAAACAGGCAGCATTCACTCTGAGGCTTCAGGGGTACGCTGCTTGTGACTCAGGGGTACTATCCATTATGTCAGGCAGGTCCCCCTGTGGCTTAGACAGCCCCCTCCAGATCGAGTATATAGTTAGAATAAACTACAATTGTGAAGTGGAGCAGAAGCGTCTGTGATTTCAGAAAAGCCTTTCTTCTTTCCCTGTAGGGAAAAAAAAAAAGACAGGAAGTAAGAGATCCGGAAGTGCAGGAACAATAGGCCTTTCCTGGAAGAGTGGTGCTGAGGCGATGACTAAAGGCCCAGATACGCCGGCTGGGAGCGGAGCTGGAGGCCGCTGGTCCCAAGGGGAGGACACCTGGAGCCTGGGCGAGATGCTCAGAGACAGGCCCTGGCTGGGGAGAATGAGCGAGATTACCAGAAGTTCACACAAGACCCGGGAGGCCAGCAAGCCCGACATTGGGAAACACCCTTCCCTGACCAGAAGCCATGTATGCAGCCTCAGTACCAGGCAGAAGCAACCAAGGGCTTTGCTTACTACCGAACATTCCAGAGGTTTTAGAAAGCTTGAAAATGTATGGCCGCCGCGGGACAGAGATGGTTGGATGGCCTGTCCTGTGGGTCTCGCCTTCGAATCCACTGAATTCTGTGCTAGTGTTTTGAAAGACTGAGGCATTTACTAATCCGAAAGAAGTAGTTATGGGCTGGAGAGATGGCTTAGTGTTTAAGGTGCTTGCCTGCAAAGCCAAAGGACCCAGGTTCGGTTCCCCAGGACCCACGTAAAGCCAGATGCACAAGGCGGCACATGTGTCTGGAGCTTGCAGTGGCTGGAGGCCCTGGTGTGCCCATTCTCCCTGTTTCTGTCTCTCTTTCTCTCTCTGTCTGCCTTTTTCTCTCTCTCACTCTCAAATAATAGATTTAAAAAAATAAATAATTATAATTTATTAAAAAAGAAAACTCTGTTTCTCTCTCTGCATGTCTTTGGAGTCCTTGGCAAACAGTGCTACAATGAAGGAGCATCATCCCAGCTGCAGTGGACAAGCTTCTTCAGCAAGTCCAAGAAGGTCAGGTATCAGCAATGCTTGGCTCTGCAATAGTCTGGAAGTCACCGTGCCGCTCAGTGGTTCCTGGAGAATGGAAAAGAACTACCTTGCAGAAGGGCACAGGAAGCCCTTGAGGGTGACAGAAAAGATTCTTGATGGGGATGGGATGGAGAGAGGCTCAGCAGTTAAAGGTGCGTGCTTGCAAAGCTTTATGACCTGGGTTTGTTTACACAATATCCACATAAATCTGGACGCACAAGGTTGCGTAAGTGTCTGAAGTTTGGTTGCAGTGGCAAGAGGTCCTGCTTCACTCATTCTCTCTTTCTCTCTCCCTTTCTTTTTCTTTCTTTCTCAAATAAATAAATAAAAAGAAAAAAAAAGTCTTGATTATGCTGGGGTTTCACAACTGCATACAATTATCAAAACCCATCAGGCTATAAGAACCTGGGGCTGATGAGTTATATAAATTGTGCCTTAATATACGTACAGACAAACAAAAAAGCAGGCGTGGCAAAATATTTGAGATTTAGCCATGTTTTTCACTTACTACTTCTTCTATGTAAGCACTTTAGAGGTATTAACTCTCCTTACCACGGTGACGTGGGAAATAAACATGCCTGTCATTCCCATGTTGCAGAGGAGAGACCTTGAGGCCTTGAGAGGTGAAGTGATTTTCCCCCAGGATCATGCACCCTTAAAATGCATCAGGAATATGATTCAGGTAACTTGGCTCTATCATCCAGAAACCTCAACTCCATCACCTGGCAACGTGCACCTATGTGCACAGCCTGTCTATCGTGGGTGGGATCCCGTTCAGTCAGGCGTTCTAACTTTTCTTTGCTGTCTTGATTCTTACTGAATATCATTGTGCATTGGCCTTCGTTTATCTGTGCTTTCTCTTAGCAGGGTTATTTTCCAAGAGAGGGGGCTGCTGAATCAGAAAATAGGTGTATTTAAAATTTCAGTGCTGGACTGGGTGTGGGGCTCAGCAGTAGAGACTGAGCATGACTAGAGCCCTGGGTGTGATCCTCTATACTGCAAATAGATCCCAAGTAACAAACCCCACATAAAATGTCAATTAAATTTCTTTTCTTCAGGCATCTGCTATGTATAAAAGACCCCCTAGGCAGGTGTGGTGGCGCACGCCTTTAGTCCCAGCACTCGGGAGGCAGAGGTAGGAGGATTGCTGTGAGTTCAAGGTCAATTTGAGACTACATAGTGAATTCCAGGTCAGCCCGGGTTAGTGTGAGACCCTACCTCAAAAAAAAAAAAAAAAAAAAGACTCCCAATTTGTCACGTATTTAACTCTCATGGTGCTATAGTAAGTGTCCCCAAAGGCTCAAAGGCTGAAGGTTTGGTCACAGCGCAGGGCCACTGAGGAGTGGTAGGAACTATGACGTGGGGCTTAGATCACCAGGGATGTCCCCTTGAAGGACACGGTGGGACCAAGGTCTTGTTCTCTTCTGGCCATCGGCTGTATGGCTTTATTTCACATGTCCCCACTGTGATATGCCACCACAGCCCCAAAAGAGTGGCACTCAAGCTTCCAAAACTACGAGTCCTACTAAACATGTCCCTTTGACAAATTGGTTTCCTCAGGTATTGTGCTCCATGATCAGCTCCGTGAATAGCTGTGTCCTCATCCTCACAGCTCGCAGGAGTTAAGTGACTTGTCCTAATCCCGCACGAAATCCCAGCTTAGGTCTCCTGATTGCAGGTGCGGCGTGAATCCTACCATATGTTAGCTGTTTATTCTGTAGTCGTATTGGTAGGTTTTTGTGAGATTTATTCTTGGAGCCAGAGTTGAGATTTAAACCACCACGTCGGTGACCGTTATCAAGTCTCTGTTTTCTCTTAGCCAATACTGAGATTTATGCCCTGGGTAGGGGGCGGTGAGTCCACAAATCTTTGAAGATTATTGTTATGGTTTTCATTACTCATAATGTTTTTTTTTTTTTTTTGAGGTAGGGTCTCACTCTAGCTCAGGCTGACCTGGAATTCACTATGTAGTCTCAGGGTAGCCTCGAACTCACGGCGATCCTCCTGCCTCTGCTTCCCGAGTGCTGGGATTAAAGGCGTGCGCCACCACACCCAGCTTCATAATGTGTTTTTAAAATATATTTTGTGGGTGTTCATGTGCACACGTGTGTGTGTGTGTGTATGTGTGTAAGGAGTGCACACGTGCCATAACGTGTGTGGAGGGAGCTCAGAGCACAACCTCTGGTCCTCTCCTCCCACCTTGCTGGAGGCCTCTTGCTCACTGCTGCATTTGCCAGGCTAGCCTGTGACCTTCCGGAAATTGTCCCGTCTTTGCCTCTCACTCCGCGGCAGGAGCGCTGGCATCCCAGATGCATGCATGCGTTCTGGTGGTCCAAATGCGGGTTCTCGCACCTGAGTGGCAAGCTCTTGACCCACTGAGCTATGACCTCAGCCCTGATTCCTAGTCTCTTTTTTTTTTTTTAACGTGATTAATATCAAAGAGCATGAGCCATACCTTTGATCAAGTATTTGCTCAGTGATGGTCTAAGGAACCACAACTTTGCTGACTGTGGAAACAGTGTGGCCATGTAGTCATTGACTAGACACAGGTATAAACGTTCCAGATTTCTTCTTCCTTCCATTTTTCTCACCCCATTACTTAGTAATTAGTAATTACTAATTGCTTGAACAAGTGACTACCTCATTTAAAAAATATATTTTATTTATTTATTTGCAAGGGAGGGGAGGAAGAGAGAGAAAGAGAGAGAGAGAGGATGAATATGGATACACCAGGGCCTCTAGTCATTGCAAACAATCTCCAGATGCATGCGCCACTTTGTGCATCTGGCTTGATGTGAGAACCGGGGAATCGAACCTGGGTCGTGAGGCTTTGCAGGCAAGTGCCTTAACGGCTAAGCCATCTCTCTTGCCAGACGCCCTCATTTTTTAATCATGTTTCCTCACGTAGAGCATGAGAATAATGAAAGCATCCTATTCTGTAGAATTATGGCAAAAGACTGTGTGAAACAAGTCCTGTTCAACGTTTGATCCCCTGTCTGGTTCATGAATATGGATACAAGTTAGCTGGCATCAGAGGCGCAGTGAAACCAACCGTTGCAAGACTGGACAGTCAGTTTGCAATCAAGCCGGGTACAATGCACAGAAGATTTCAAAAAAAAAAAAAAAAAAAAAAAAAAAGAGTGTGGTTCCACCCTCTGGAAGACAAAATGAGGCTACTTGGGAGTAGGGGTGACTGGGGTGAGGAGAAGCCAGGAAGAAATGAAACTGACCACCAAACAGAACGCCACTGGGCCTCTGACACCAACCCCTCTCGTGACGCCACCTCCACTTTCTCCTCTGGCTTCTCTGACTGCTTTTGTGGCTTTCTCTCCTCAGATGCCTTCTGTCATTTTTCCACTTTTCATCTGCAGCCTCTCTCTGGCCCTGGTTTATGAATACAGAAACCAGAATGATTAAGGACAGATGGGGGAGAGGACATTGTATGTTTTGGTAGGAAAGATGCTTAAGGCTCTTGGCTAACCTGGTGATGGGGACAGGGCGGGAAGGAATTCGGTTTAAAAACAGCAACTTGGGATTCAGCTTTCACCGCTGGCTTTTGGAGTTCTTGGTTAATTGAATCTTTTGGTCAGAAGATGACATACTCCCTGTCTGTTATTTGGGATGAGTTGCTGGGAATTAATCACACTCTGAGAAGTGTGTTGAGCCCGTGACCCGCAGCTCTGTGTAGCTAGGTATGTGTGGGAGGCGCCTCACCAGATGTGAAAGTCAAATTTAGTCAGTGTCAGTGCTGTCGGCTAACGCTACACGTTAATTTTGATCCATGGTCCCTCATGTTCTGTGCCCTTCGATAATTAAGAATTGGCTCCATACCAGCAATGTAACAGCCTCAGAATTAATATGTGGGAGCTCGAGTGAATCACAGTTTGATGTTTACTATCACCTGGAGATAACGACTGGGTCTCTCCAACCAGCCAGGAAATCTCATAAAAAGTTCTTTTGTTGATACGTTGGCTCCTATTTTATTGCATTTGGTGCAGAGATTGAATGAAAACAATAATTTTTACTCTTCTGGTTTATTTGTGGGTTGGATGCAGGAGCTCAGAGAAGCCAGTGCTAAAAAAAGGACAAAGGAGAAAGAAAGATGAGTTCACGAAGGCCCCTCTCTCTCCAAGATCTGAGTGAAGAAAGTTCATGACCTGCTGTGGTTTGGCCTGCCCGCTTTCCCTCTACGCGTGGAATGCAGCCCTTCCTTTAGGAGGATCGCATCCCTGTGCTGACTTTATGGTTTGGAGGTTGATCTCCCATCTCTTGACGCTCCTGGGGTCTCAGGGCCAAGCAATGAGAATAGCACATTCCGCTCAGCCGCCGTAGCTAATGCTGGGTGCCCTTGACCGATGCTGTACCAAAAGGAGACAATCCCAAGGACCCTGCTCAGCTTAGGAAAGACATAATTTCTCACTTAGAGCTGCTAGGGGCCCATCTTGTAGCCGGGAGGAAAAAGCAAGGAGAACGGCACCCATCGCCAATGGCGCCATGTGAGTATGTGGATCTAGTCGTGCCCAAACAGAACCTCTTGGATATGATGTACTAGATAAAGAAAGACATAAACTCTGCCTTTTCTGGTCCAAGCCAGTTTGAACTGTGTGTTGTGTGTGTTTCCATATGTGTGGATGCACTTGTGTGTGTGTGTGGATGTGGATGCACATGTGTGTTCACATATATGTGACGCTAAAGGTAAACACTGGGGAGCTTCCTCTGTCGCTCTGCACCTTATTTTTTTTTTAAGGCATATACCACCACGCCTGGCTGATTTATTTATTTATTTTATCTATTTATCAGAGACAGAGAGAAGGATACAGAGAGAGAGAGAATGAGCGCACCAGGGCCTTCAGCCACTGCAAACGAACTCCAGACGCATGTGCCACCTTGTGCATCTGGCTTACGTGGGTCCTGGGGAATCGAACCGAGGTCCTTTGGCTTTGCAGGCAAACGCCTTAACCGCTAAGCCATCTCTGCAGCCCCTAAATGCACTCTTGAGAACCACATGGTGTTCAGTTAGCCCGGTTTGTGTACCAATCCCCCTTCTCTCTCACTTGATCACGCTCGGCCCTGCCTCTGCTTTGCAAAGACTTGGTGTCTTTCTCCCTCTTTGGTCTTCACTCTCGTGTGTGTCCCACTGCCTAGCTGGAGCGCCCGAGGATTCACACCTCCTTTTCCAGGTGAGCATGAAATCACGCTGACATTGCAGGTTGCGCCCAGCACCCAGGGGTGTTCCAGGTCCCCGAGGGAAAGGAGAGTGCTGAAAGGAGGTTGGTGGTAAGAGAGAAGAAAAGCCGGGCATGGTGGCGCATGCCTTTAATCCCAGCACTCGGGAGGCAGAGGTAGGAGGATCGCCGTGACTTCGAGGCCACCCTGAGACTCCATAGTGAATTCCAGGTCAGCCTGGGCTAGAGTGAGACCCTACCTCGAAAAACCAAAAAAAAACAAAAGAGAGACAGAGAGAAGAAAATCTCCAGAGCCAGTACCGCTCATGCTCTCAGGGGAGGGGGGTGTCAAACCTTAGACCAGCGTTGTGGGGCTGCGAAATAAAACTGGCCGAGAGTCATGAAGGCATTGAAATGGGAATTCCCTGCTTCCACGTGTCTGGTTTTACACTGCAGGAAAACTCAGCTCGGTGGACAGGAATGTCTCTCCTATCCGGCACCAGTTTGCAATAGTCAGGTGAAGCCCTCCCCAGACTAGGAACTGAAAACTAACATGCCCATATTGTCCGTTCACTGAAAGGCTGCAACCCCAGGAGGACCAGTCTGTGGCCTCTGACTCTTTTTTTTATTTTAGGGAATTTTTAAAAAAAATTATTTATTTGAGAGCAACAGACAGAGAGAGAGAGAGAGAGAGAGAGAGAGAGAGAGAGAGGAGAGTGGGCACGCCAGGGCTTCTAGCCACTGCAAGCGAACTCCAGATGCGTGCGCCCCCTTGTGCATCTGGCTAACATGGGTCCTGGGGAATCGAGCCTTGAACTGGGGTCCTTAGGCTCCACAGGCAAGCGCTTAACCGCTAAGCCATCTCTCTAGCCCTGACGCTTTTTTAAAAAAATATTTTTTATTATATATATATAAATTTAAAAAAAATATATATATATAGAGAGAATGTGTGTGCCAGGGCCTCTAGCCACTGCAAACAAACTCCAGACATATGTGCCAGCATGTGCATCTGGCTCATGTGGGTTCTGGGGAATTGAACCTGGTCCTTAGACTTTGCAGGCAAGCGCCTTAAATGCTAAGCCATCTCTCTAGCCTGCTCCGACTCTTAACAGTGTCGACAATTACTCCAGGCAGCTGGACACTGCAGTGTGCTCAGATCTCAGCGGGAACCCACATATTATGGTTTGGGGCACAGGGTCTGCTGCCAGGTTGAGCTGGGTTTGTGGGTCTGGCTTTGTCACTTACGACTTCATGACTGAGTTGCTGTTTTCACATCTGTACAATGGGGTTTCAGTTTTCTTTTCTTTTAGAGAGAGTATGAGAGAGTGAGTAATAGAGAGAATTGGCACACCAGGGCCTCAGCTACTGAAATCGAATGCCAGGCCCTTGCGTCACCTAGTGGGCATGTGCGACCTTGTGCTTGCCTCACTTTTGGGCATCTGTGGGATCTGGAGAGTTGAACATGGGTCCTTAGTCTTCACAGGCAAGTGCCTTAACTGTTAAGCCATGTCTCCAGCCCTCAGTTTTCATATGAGCCTCAAGGGTGGGACTGGGAGGGAAAGATTTTGAGGTTAAATGACATGGTACAAGATATCTCTAAGCCTTTTACCAATCCTGGTACTGAAGGATACCACTGTAATAAAAGTGATAATTCTATGACTACAACTGACAGAAATTCACCTAAGAGATTGCTTCTATATTGTCCCAAAACATAAACTCAGAGAGGCAGTGTGCAGCGGTGTTAAGGACAGAAATCATGGGGTCCTGTTCTATGGCTCAGCTACACGCCTGTGGCTTCAGTTTTCTTATCTGTAAAATGAGGAATTGAGGTTTTTATCCCAAAGGAATCTGAGGCTGATTAAATGAAATAATGTGCCACTGAGTCAACATTCCCATGGCATTTAAACCACAGTCCAGTGAATAGTAAGAACTATGGGCGTGACAGGTTGTAATACTGTAATTGTAGGAAGGCTTAGTAAATCTCATGCCCTGGGTAAGAATTTATGTGCCCTCGAGCTTAATATTTACATTGTCCGACTTTCATAAAACATAATGCAATTGCTTCTTACTTTAGGAGTGTTGTAAAAGTTTACCTACTTTTATAAGGGCCACTTCAAATCTATAATGAAGGCATAAAAGAGACAGGAGGGACATACGCACAGAATATGAATATGAGAGAGAAATGATATCAAGTTCTTTATAAATAGGCTTTAAAATTTATTTGGGAAAGAATTAGGTATATTAGAAAATAATTTATTGAGAAGCTGTTTCGTTTGCCGTACTCTGCTAAACCTAGCAAGGAAACAAATTTCAAAGCCAAGCCCCTGTACCTCAGGCCAACATCTCAGCCTCTGGTTGGTGTCAGAGAGCTTTCTGAGATCTTTTTCCATGCTGAGAGGCCACCAAGAGCCAGGTGTGTGCAAGAAGGGAGAGGCAGAGTAAAGAGACTTGTGTGCTGGGGGGGCAGGGGTTAGGGTGAAATGTGGGGAGAAGTGACTTAGCAGGGTCCTCCTATTAATCAAGCAGCCCAGGTCATCGTAGTCCAGAGTAAAGTAGCTCTCAACCCCAGCCCCCACGATTGCCCACGGACTTCACCCCTTACTTCAAGCTGGGACTCCACGCCCATGGCCACCCTAGACTGGAGGAAGGAAGGAAAGGAGCTAGCTGAAGTGAGACTTTTATTCACTCACCAGCAAGGGGAATCAGCCTTAGAAGAAATTAAAGGAAGAATTTTCCTTTTCAAAAATATTTTATTTATTCATTTAGGTATTTGTATGAGAGAAAGAGAGAGAGAGAGAAAGAGAGAGAGAGGAAGAATATGGGTGCTCTAGGGCCTCTAGCCACTGCAAATGAATTCCAGATATATGTGCCACCATGTGCATCTGGCTTACATGGGTTCTAGGGAATCGAACCTGGGTTATTAGGCTTCACAGGCAAACGCCTTAACCACTAAACTATCTCTTCAGCCCAAAGGAGGCAGTTTCCAGCATGGAAGCAGTTATTTGAAAATGAACCGAGTCACTCAACAGCCACTCAGGCGTCAGGTGTGAAATCCTACGACTTTTTTTTTTTTTCTTTTTGGTGACTCAGCCAGAGAGAATGGCAGTGTCAGGAAATCTGGGGTGACTTTAGGTGCCTTAGTCTTAACCTCTATGAGACTCAGCTTCTTTCTCTTTATTTTTTAATATTTAATTTTAATTTTTTTTATTTATTATAGACAGAGGGGGGAGGAGAGTGAGAATGGGCATGCCAGAGCCTTTAGCCACTGCAAATGAACTCCAGATGCATGTGGCACCATGTGCATCTGGCTTAAGAGGGACCTGGAGACTCGAACCTGGGCCCTTAGGCTTCACAGGCATGCACCTCAACCACTAAGCCATCTCTCCAGCTCAGCTTCTTTCCCTTTAAGATGAGGATAAGAGCAACCCTTATCTCCCTTTCAGGGTGCTGTTTAGCAGTTCCTAGTAGAGAAAGTTGGCTATGAGTGACCAAGTGTGGCTGTCTCATTCATCCCATGATTTTAGGCACTAAATACTCAAAATGGAGAGTTTCGTAATTGTCTAGCTCAATTCTGTACATGTCTATCCCATGAATGCTATTGTAAGGAGGCGTCATCAGTGTGGACAATGGGTCTGACTAACATGAGCATCCTACATCATTTTGTCAGTGGCTTGGGGAGGTTTGGGCACATGTTACTGACACATCTTCAGTTGTGCACTACATTATTTTCCACGGTTGCCTGTCAACCTTTCTCTTTCCTATTGAGAACACGTCTGCGTCTTGACGAACTGGCTTTGTTTCCATGTGATTTTTCTACGCCTATTATTCTTTTATTATTATCATTATTACCTAGAAGTACAAGTAATCACTATCAAAGACTACTAATTTTACAACAGAAAAATATGATTTTCTTAATTTATTTGAGGTACGTTTATTTTCAGAGAGTTGAATAGAATTAACTATACTAAATGTGTACATAAGCGAGAGGCTGTTAAAGACAGAATAAAAATCCCTAATGAAACAATGGTATTACGTGCCTCAGAGGAAGAAAAAGCCCAAAGAAAAAGGAATATCTTTTAGTTAAAATATTTTATTGCTGTAAAGAACCCTAGTGTGTATTCTGCATTTTTATAATCTCATCACAAAAATCTCCAGGATCTATATTACCCCTCACTAGAAGCCTAATTGCATGCATGGTCTCTGCATAGCTGTAAAAGTGTAACCACATACTTCGTCATAACCTAAATTTATGCTTGTGTGTTATGCTAAGCTAGAAAGGTCGTTCCGTGGGGAGAGGTGGTGTGTTCATTCTTGCGCCCCTCTACCCAGTGCCTGTCACCGAATTGATCCCAAAGCAGTCCATAACATGCGTGTTGGAGTCTATCAATTTCATTGGGGCCAAATATTGTTACCCCTGAATTAGCTCCACCGCAAAGTGGTACTTTTTTTTTTTCTGTAAATTTAGATTTCTTATAAATTGCCGTGGTCTGCCAGGCTTCTAATACAATTTCCCAGGGGTAGCTCACTGTGAGTAGTTCATTGTGAGCTAATTTGAAGAAATAATGCTGGATAAACAAATGCCTTACAACCACATGAAGCCAACATATTCACTTTTAAGTGCCTTTGGACAGGAGGTATAACTTCAAATATTCAGTAGCACACCAGGTTAATTACAATTGACAGCAACTAACTGTATATTTCAAAATAGCTGGTGGAGAGGTTTGAATGTCGCCAACGTACACACAAACAAAATAGAAATATCTCAGATGATGCCTATGTCAGTTGATCATTACGCACCATATATGTGTACTGAGTTTGATCATGACACACTGTGCACATGTTCTGAGTCTGATCATGACACATTGTGTACATGCATTGAATCTGATCATTGCACAATTATACATGTACTGAATCTGATCATTGCACAATTATACATGTACTGAATCTGATCATTACACAATTATACATGTACTGAATCTGATCATTACACATTGTATACATGTTCTAAATCTGATCATCACACACCATAAACATGTTCTGCATCTGATCATCACACACCATAAACATGTTCTGAATCTGATCATTGCACACTGTACACATGTTCTGAATCTGATCCTTACACACTATACACATGTACTGAATCTGACTGATCATTACACATTGTACACATGCATTGAATCTGATCATTACACAGCATATATATGCACTGAATCTGATCATTATAGATTGTGTACTTGTACTGAAATGTCTCACACTATACCTCGTAAACATGTATAATCACTGCATCCCAAATAAAAATAAGTGTGGATTAAAAACATCCATTGCCATTTGCCTCAGGTCTCCGTTTGTGGCCCACCAGCAACCGTCCCTTACAGGAGACCATTTCGGATGATATTCAGCCATCCGTTCCAATCTATGGGAGGGAGAGAAAGTAAGGAAGGTGCTTCTTTCATCACGGACCACTTTGGAGACATCAAAGGATTAAGGAAACGTGTTTTTTCTGTGTCTCTCACCTCCTTCTTCTGTCAATTCCTCTTAACTCTCCATAAAGCTTATCTTGGAAGCCAGGCACCATCTGCCATGTCACAAAAAGGTGTGTGTAATGCATGCCCTGATAGGTTTGTGTTTACAGCAGCAGGGATGGAGTTGTCACTGAGGCAGGGGGACTGCTCGCTATCAGGAGGCGCATCCTCCGAGCTCGGTGGGGATTACCCGGGCTGGCCTGTGGTCAGACTGTCTTCTTAGCATCACTTGTCACTCCCCTCTAATATCCACATCTTTGTGAGATCTCCATCTCCATGTTTTGGGTTACTGTTGTTTCATTTTCTTTTCTAATCTCAACGCATCTCCGTGTGAACTTGTGTTTCACGGTGCAAAACAATAAGAAGAAGAAGAAGAAGAAGAAGAAGAAGAAGAAAAAAAAAGCTCTTTTCCATTTCAGGAGGGTAGAGGTAAAAACAAAATGAAACGGAAAGCTGTTCAGATAACCCAGGAGGACTTTAAAACCCCTTTGTTATAACAATCCTTTTATGTTTGAAATATTTATTGGGCTTCTTCCTGGTCGCCAACGGAAGGGAAACCTGAATTGGTGCCCTCTAAGCTGCTCGGGCTGACAGAAGAGCACATGTTTACAAGTCAAGATGGTGCTTGATCTTGGAATGACAGGAAATGATTTTGCAAACCCAGATAAACTATTTTATCCTAGAAAGCATATGTACCGAACACAGTTCAGAGTAAGCACAAGAGAACCTCTACGTTGCTGCAACGGAGGGAGCTTCATTTAAGGACAAGCTGGGGAGAAAGTGACCCCAGAGCCGCCTGCTTCGCCTGTCTGTCCTCACAGTGTTAGCATTTAAGCTTCTATAATGGAGCAAATACTTTGCAGAGCAAAACGGTGGAATTTGTACCAAGGAACAAATGAATGAACAAATGATTCTCAGGCCCCCCAACTCCCCACAACCTTTTGAGCTTGTATCTTTTTTTTAAATTATTTATTTATTTATTTGAGAGTGACAGACAGAGAGAAGGAGGGAGGAAGAGAGGGAGGGAGGGAGGGAGAGAGAGAGAAAGAGGGAGAGGGAGAGGGAGAGAGAGAATGGGCGCGCCAGGGCTTCCAGCCACTGCAAACGAACTCCAGATATGTGTGCCCCTTGTGCATCTGGCTAATGTGGGTCCTGGGGAAATCGGGCCTCGAACCAGGGTCCTTAGGCTTCACAGGCAAGCGCTTGACCGCTAAGCCATCTCTCCAGCCCTGTGAGCTTGTATCTTTAGGCTAAAAGTTATGAATGACTTGGCCTGGATCTCAATACATTTGATGACTTCTTTTGATACAAGTTTGATGCTAATGTGACACCAGTTTCTTTCAGGACAGAATGAATCTGGAGTCCTAAATTCATTCCTCATCCAAAATTGCTTAAAGTCATTTGAAGTTTATGTAGATGAATATTGTATGACGATGGCCTTAAAATTTATATCTAGATGAATGCTGTGAGAAACAACCAAAAAATTTCTGAAAAGGGATGGAGAGGGAATTGCCACTCCTGAATTTGTTATAAGGATAATACTTTTTATAATGCTAATAATATAACTCTGACAATATTAGAATTTGTTATAAAGCTCATAATAAAACACTGTAACATTCCTATGTAGGTCCATGGAATACAAAATGCTGAAACAGATCAAAGGATAAATATTAGCTTTGTTACTGTACTCTGCATTTTGACTGAAAATATTGTTTGACAAATTATGAAAATACAGCTCAGCTGGGTCAGGTAGCATGTAATAGCATGTAATGAGTATATACTACCCACCAGATATTATCTTAAGGGCTTCCACATATTACGTCAATTCTTAAAATAACCCTTTGCCATACATACTATTATCATCCACATTTGCAGACAAAAACACGGGAACATAGGGGGTTTAATAACTGGCTCAAAATTAAATAACTTTGTAGTTAGAGCCAGGATTTGAACCAGGTCGTAAAATTTACACCATATACAAAATTAACTTACAGCTGGATTACAACATCTACATAATGCCTTTCTAACATCATTACACTATTCGATGACAATCCAGAGGAATTCACATCATCTGGAAAATAGGAGAAATTTATTCCACAAGGCAGAGATCTCAGAAGACATGAAGGAAACACATTGATCTGATGACACACACAAAGAAATTCAAAACTTCTATTGATATAACACCATGACAAAATCAAAAGTCCAGTGACTAACCTAGAATCAATATACTTATGATATATTTGAGAGAAGGGGCTGTAATCTGTAACAGACCAAGAACTTTTGTCAAATGACACCAACATAGTCCATTTAAAAGTTGGTCAATAGACATGAGCTGGTAATTCACAGGCAAAGCAGATAGTCACCAAAAGAGGAGGGCGGCAATGTGTAAGACGCTCACTGGCATTTAGAGAAACTCCCAACGTGTTTTTTTTTTTTTTTTTTCTGTTCAGTTTCATCTTGGAGAGAGAACTAAGGTTTCCCTGCAAGTACCTCTTTCTCTTCCTCCTCCCACCTCAGCCCTCCCCACGGGGGTCGTAGCCCACCCGTCCACCGGAAGGCCTTTATCTCCTGCGTCCAGGCTTGCAGATGGCCAGGACTGCCAGGTGGGGGCTCTCAGTATGGGGGAGGGGGATGTTGAGAGGGAGGTTAGTCACTGGACTTTTGATTTTGTCATGGTGTTATCTCAATAGAGGTTTTGAATTTTTTTGTTTTGTGTCATCAGATCAATGTGTTTCCTTCATGTCTTCTGAGATCTCTGCCTTGTTGAATAGATTTCTCCTATTTTCAAGATGATGTGAATTCCTCTGGATTGTCATTGAATAGTGTAATGATTAAGCCACACTTGTGACTTAATCAGATTTCCTGTGGCTCTGTGTTCTGGTTTTCTTGGTATTTCCCCCTCCCACAGGGTGGTCTAGTGTTTCTGCCCCTTTCTCTGCTCCAGGCAGCCTGCATCTTTGGCATCCTTTTTTTCCCCTGGCTTTTTGAGGTAGGGTCTCACTCTAGCCCATTATGGAGTCTCAGCGTGGCCTCGAACTCACGGCGATCCTCCTATCTCTGCCTCCTGAGTGCTGGGATTAAAGGTGTGCGCCACCACGCTCAGCTTTTGGCTTCCCTTTTACATGGGTTCCTTTTTTCCAGGCGCCAGCCTAGCTAGTCTTTGGGAGAGGAAAAAGACGCATTAAAACCTTCCTGTTCTGCCCATGGACCTGGGGTGTCCTCGAAGTCTTTGTTTACACATTGGGGTGAGCAGAGGCTGTGGCAGGAAAATGGCCACCAGAATATTACTGAGAGAATACAAAAAAAAAAAAAAAAAAAAAAAAAAAAGCACACATTGATGTTGTGATCTTTTCCTGAGGCAACATTTTTAAAAAAATTTTATTTATTTGAGAGTGCGAGAGAATGGGCGCACCAGGTCCTCCAGCCACTTCAAAAGAACTCCAGATGCATGCACCACCTTCTGCATCTGGCTTACATGGGTCCTGGAGAGTCGAACTGGGATCCTTTGGCTTTGCAAGCAAGCGCCTTAACTGCTAAGTGATCTCTCCAGCCCCGCCGCTCCCCCTTTCTGGGAAGGGGGAGCATTTCATTCCTGGATTATTTTCCACATGTGGTGAACCCCTTACCTTAAAGTCCCTTAGGTTTCTTCTCTGAAGAGAGAGTTTTCTCTATGTGCTTTTCTTTGCCTCCTAACTCTTCCTAACATAAACCTCATAATTTGTAATTTATGCTTTTCCAAGTCCACATTTTCAGTTCTTTGATAACTTGGACAAGGACCAGAAGATGCGCTTCACTGGCCGGGAGTCTCCTGCATTTTGATGGACATCTAATCCCTCCCGGGTCTCCAGCCTTACATCATTATCTCCCCAGCCCCCATTATACTGGTGAAAATTTAAATTATTGTCAACATTCTATATAGACAAGGGCAAGAGGAGGCGTTCATATACTGTTCTTGGAGATGAACTGGTGAAACAGTTTAGAAATTACTAACACATGTCTTTACTTCTTAAAGTTTAACTCAATCTCAAGGAATAAAAGGAGTCAGTTGCTGTTTCACCTTAGAAAAGTTGTTCTCAGCCTGGCGTGGTGACACACGCCTTTAATCCCAGCACTTGGGAGGCAGAGGTGGGAGGATCACTGAGTTTGAGGCTAGCCTGAGACTACATAGTGAATTCCATGTCAGCCTGAGCTAGAGTGAGACCCTTACCTGGAAAAAAACCCCACAAAAACAAAACAAAACAAAACAAAACAAAACAAAACAAAACAAAAAAACTAAGAAAAACAGTTATTTTCAGCCATAGGATTTTGACGGCTTTATGGGTATATAATCCACACAGCACAGGGCTCAACCATCTAGAGTATAGAATTCAATGACTTCTAGTCTATTCACAGATACACACAACCATCACCACAATCAATTTCAGAAGAGTCTCATCACCCCCCCCAAAAGGAGCTTGGTATCCCTTTTGCCATCATCTCATCAGCTACCCGCCCCAACACATTCCACTCTTCCCCGGCCCTAGAGCGCCATCAATCTACTTTCCCCCTGCCTAGATTTATCTGCTCTGAACAGTTCAACCCCGTGGAATCCTATACTATTCGGTCCTTTGTGACTGGCCTCTTTCCAACAGCATGATGTTGTCGTTTCCCGTGGTATGAATCAGCACTTCGTTCTTTCTTATTGTCAAACGATATTCGGTCGTGTGAATAGAAGACAACGTGTTCACAGTTCACCAGTGAGTGAGCATTTGTGATGTTGCTTCTCTGGCTACAGCGAATCCTCCCGTGGTTAGTATTTGTGTCCCTTTTTGTATGCATCTGCGTTTTCATTGCCTTCCTGGACATGCCTAGGTGTGGCATTCTTGCATCGTATGTTGACTTTACAAGGTGTATTGAGGAAGCAGCACACTGTTTTCCAAGGAGGCCACAACCATAGAACTCGAACCACGTAGTATAGAAATTAGAGAATGTAGAAATTACTAGAGATATTTAATGCAAGATAGTGAAACAATTTAAAGTTAACTAGTGGGAGATATGAACTTGGATTTTGAACTTTTTATTTGAAATTGCTGTGTCTTTTCTTTATTTGTTTTAACTTTTTTGCTCTTAAATGTTTATTTCTTTTTTTTTTTTTTAAATTTTTATTTATTTATTTGAGAGTGACAGAGAGAGAAAGAGGCAGATGGAGAGACAGAGAGAGAATGGGCGCGCCAGGGCCTCCAGCCACTGCAAACGAACTCCAGACGCGTGCGCCCCCTTGTGCATCTGGCTAACGTGGGACCTGGAGAATCAAGCCTCAAACCGGGGTCCTTAGGCTTCACAGGCAAGCGCTTAACCGCTAAGCCATCTCTCCAGCCCAAATGTTTATTTCTTTACACACGTACTCACACTGGTGTCTGTGAATATGATTGTGAATATGCTAGTTTAGTATACCAGGATTTAGATTTTTGCCTCTTTTTGGTGCATATTTTCTTTTTTAAAAAAATTAGTTTTTTTTCTTTTTTTTTTGAGAGAGAGAGAGAGAGAAAATGGGCATGCCAGGGCCTCTTCCACTGCAATGGAACTCCAGTCAAATGCACCATGTTGTGCTTCTGGCTTTACATGGGCACTGGGAATTGAACCCATGCCAGCAGGCTTTGCAAGCAAGCAAGGGCCTTTAACTGTTGAGCCATCTCCCCATGGTGCATATTTTCACCTTGTTTTCTGCAGTGCATTTGTTTCCTCATGAGTTTCTAACAACTTAATAGTCACTCCTGTTTGTCACGATAATATTATCCTACACTCATATGAAGTTCTCTTGAAGTTAATCAGTCGACTTTTACTTCATTATTTTAAATGCCAACACAATCTTCAATGTTGTGGATAGCGCATCACTTACTCAGCTTATTCATTCATTATTTATGGTCTTTATTTATTTATCTGACAGAGAGAGAGAGAGAATTGGTACATCAGGGCCTTCAGCCACTGCAAATGAACTCCAGATGCCTTGTGCATCTGGCTTATGTGGGTTGTGGGCCCTGGGGAATCGAACCTGGGTCCTTTGGCTTGACAGGCAAACACCTTAACTGCTAAGCCATCTCTCTAGCTCTGTACCTGGCTTTTATTTTAATTTGCCCGTGGACAATAATGCTATCATTAATATCCTTCATATTTGGATATGGTCCGTGAGTCTGCACTTTGATTTTACCTGGCAGGGTTTTTCTTAGATATCCAAAATCTCAAGTTTCATCCCAACTTACTGAGTTAGAATCTGCATTTTAATAAGAACCCTGGGAGCTCATATTTACACTGAAGAATCAGTACAGACTTCTTACATATGACATTTTATATTAGTGCTATCTTATCCATTGTCAGATTCCAAGCTGTGAAGTTCTAGGGGCCTGAGCGTGCTTTTAATTTTAATAGATGCGTTAGCAGATTGTTGACCCTGAAGGCTACAATGCTTCAGATCTTTACCCCTTTCTTTATGCTCCCTTCCACCAGCAGTGAGTTTTGATGTTGCAATCCTGAAGGAAATTTTCCATGATAGGATCATTTAGGTTTTATTTGATTTTCCCTGTGTATCTGCCCATAAAACAGTATTATTAAAATAGTTTCACTTTCAAATTTTGGATTTCCATGTTAAATGACTGAAAGAACATAAGAGAAGAAGGAGTAATGAGGGAACTACTCCAATGGAAAACTTCTTTCCTCTTCTCCCACCTTCTATGGCACTAGAATGAGATTGTGAGGACCCAGGTTGGTGACTGCTTTGCTATCCAGATATTGGGTGGTCCCCTGTTCCTACATGTCCTCCGTTGCACATAAATATTTGTGGTGTAGAGGAGTATATAACACAGGAAAGATATGCAATCTCAAAACAATCAGGAAATTCTAAACTAAACTAAAATACTTGCTGGGCATGGTGGCACATGCCTTTAATCCCAGTACTCGGGAGGCAGAGGTAGGAGGATCACTGTGAGTTCAAGGCCATCCTGAGACTACATAGTGAATTCCATGTCAGCCTGAGACCCTACCTTGAAAAACCAAAAAATAAAATCAAAATACCTTATGTGGCTAATAAAGTTGGCAGAGTTAAAAAATATAAGCGCAAACACCTTTCAGCACGAGCAGAGAAATATGCAGAGACACATCCAAACTCGTAAATTGCCGATGGGAGTTGTATCAATTATACTCTCGTTGCTGGGACAAAACACGCAACCAGAAGCAGCTAATGGAAGGAGAAGGGTTTAATTCCATTTATGGTTCAAGAAGAAGCTTTATCATGGTGGGGAGAGCCAGAAGTCAGTGTCACATTGCTGCACAGGAAGCAGAGAAGGAAGGGAAGGAGGGAGGGAGAGAGGGAAAGAGAGAGAGAGAGAGAGAGTCAGACTAGGACACAACACTGGACTCTTAACACCTGAAGGCCCGCCCCAGTGACACACTTCCTCCAGCAAGGCTGTACCTACTAAATGTTCCACAACCTTCCAAACAGTGACACTTTGCTGGGAATCAAGTGTTGGCACACTTGAGCCCATGGGGGACATTTTACTTGTAATCACACCAGGAGTATAAACAGTTTTAGGGGCAGTGCACAGCGTCTGTAGCAGTTTAGTGCTTATGAGTCTGCGAGACAGGGTATGCTTGATATAAGCAGTCACACACAAGGAAAAAGATGTTTCAAAAGATATCCGCTCAAAGATTTGAAACCACTTAAATGGTTTTTTTCATTTTCGAGGTAGGGTCTCGCTCTAGCCCAGGCTGAGCTGGACTTCACTATGTGGTCTCAGGGTGGCCTTGAACTCACAGTGATCCATGAGACACCTACCTCTGCCTCCCAAGTGCTGGCATTAAAGGCGTGTGCCACCACGCCCTGCGCACTTAGACGTTTATCCACAGGGACCGGAATGCTTCAGTGCATGAACGATATACCCAATACACAAAGTTCTGTAAGGCATAGTGCTAAAGCAAAAATAAAAAATAAGAAAGTATCTCGAAACACTATATGTTTTATAACAACCCACTCCCTTTTGGAAGCAGTACCCAGAAAGGCGTGTGTGAGGTGTTGCGTGTATGTATGCGTGTGTGTTCAGGTGTGTTCAAGTCTTTCTATATGTAACAGAAAAACGCATGCCAAACTACCAGCTGTGGTTGCTTCAAGGCGTATGTGGAGGTGTTGGGTGATTGGTGGGTGCAGTGAAGGTGTGACATGCGTATTATTTCCTAAATGTGACAGAATGGTTGGTGACATTTATGGAGCATTTGTCCTCTGATCGTCTATGAATTGTTATTACCTGAATTTTGATACTAGATTAGCTGAATTACAAATAGGTGAAGTAATTTATTTGAAATGATGTTATCATAAAATTGTAATGCTATAATCTAATTTAATGTAGCCTGGCTTTAGAAAGCATGTGAAGAACCTGGATTCTATCTGTCCATGTGTCCTTCCAATTATCCATCAGTCCATCCACCTACATTCCTATATACCATGTGCATATTGTCTATTATCTGTCTATCTATCTATCTATCTATCTATCTATCTATCTATCTATCTATTTATCTATCATCTATCTATCATTTATCATCTCTCAATGGTGGTCTGAATGAAATATCCCCCTCCCCACAGGCTCATGTGTTTTGAATACTCAGACCCCAG
Source organism: Dipus sagitta (assembly GCA_036346955.1). Lineage (NCBI taxonomy): Eukaryota > Metazoa > Chordata > Mammalia > Rodentia > Dipodidae > Dipus > Dipus sagitta. Next base: position 48,409,421 of record CM070781.1, on the reverse strand, counting down.
CTGGTGACAATTTGGAAGGTTGTAGGGTCTCTTGGAGGAGGAGTCTCGCTGGGGGTGTGCCACTGCAGGTAGATCTTGAGGTATATTAGTCCAGCTCACTGGATGTTCACCCTTGATGTTTCCTCCCAGCTGATGTGGTAAGATGTGACACTCAGTTTTCTGCTCTGCCCTGCTTTTCCTGTCATGATGAAACTTCCCCTCAGTCTGCTTCTGGTCAGGTGTTTCATCTCGCAACGAGAAGGTAACTGCTAGAGCCCCCTTTCCCACAGTAACGTTCTCAGACTGTCACGGTGGAGACCACTGTTTTGTCTTCATCTTTGTGATAAAGTAGAATTTCTGAGAACACACTAAGTTTTCCAGAGAGCAGCAAAAAAGGCATGTGATCTAATTGGTTCTGGTTCTTTGACAGTGTGAGGGAGGTGGACTTCTTCCAGGAGATGTGTGGTAGGTGACAGACCGTAGATCTCAGGATGGAGTAGAACCTATGGCCTCTTGCCACTGACCCACAGAACCAAAGCACTTCGTGAGGAAGCCTTAGTCACTCTCTCCATTCATGTACTCGTGAAGAAACCGGACCCGGAGCATGTAGAACTGCCATTAAATTAGGTTTTCTGACCCTCAGGTCTTTCCACTACATCATGATTTAGGATCGTGTTGTTTATGACACACATTTGCTTCCTGTCGGATGTAACCAGATACAGCGCTGACCCACTCTTGTCTCTGGAGACTCCCACATCTCTTCATCTCTGTCTACAAGGAAGGAAAGTGCTAACCAGCCAGTGGTGGGTAAATGTTTTTCCCATCAGTCTTAAGATTTAACCATTACACCCTCCCTAAACAAGAATCTGAACAGAAAGAATATGGGAGTCCAGTTGATTTCCCAGGAGTTAGGTGGACAATGTAAGTTATCTAAGCTAGATAATCAGCTTGCACAAGGGGGGGGGGGTCCTTCCAATTCTACCTCGTAGGTCTCCATCCCTGCTAAATAAGCAAACCAACTTGGCTGTATCATCAGAGGACGGTGTCATCAGGCAATGACATGAAGTGGATTGTCTGCAGAAGATGTGGATGGCTTGAGGAGCTTCAGCAATGACCCAGGCCATGGAATTGAGCAGAATGTCCCTGCCAACTAAGCTCATGTGCAGGTGACTGGCCCTGGACACTAAAAAGAGGCCAGAGGTCAGGAAACATGTGGACGCTGAGGAGGGCAGTGAAAGTACCGAGTCTAAAGCACTTTTCCTGATTAATCTCTGCCAAATGGAAGGCAAAGGGCTGTGTCAACGAACTTTCCCTGAACCGATACCTCAGCAGAACTCGCTGATCTCCTGATTCCAAACGTGGAGTTCACGGCCACCAGCTGCCTGCTCGGAGCTCTTCAGGCAAAGGAGAAGAAAGGCCATGCCGTTTCTCCATCTCCTCCTTCTTGCTCAAGACTTGTCAGCTGTCATGGAACTTGTGAGGGGACCTGGTCACCCCATAGTAACCCGCTTCCTACCTCTTAAAACTCAGCTTCCCACCCACACGTTCTGATCAGTTCCCCCAGCCCCGTGACTGTTTTGCTCTGGTAACGCACGATTTTGAGGCCCTGAATGATCTGTGTGCACCAAAAAAAAAAAAAAAAAAGTCAAAATATTTATTCATCTATTGCTTGAGGAAAATTTGATTTCCTGAGAGGCAGTGAACAAATTAAATTCAATTAAACACAAATAAGCTGTGCAGAATGACCCTTCTTTAGACTTTGTGGTTGATATTTACAGACTTATAGATCAGTAAGCCACACTTTGAGTTCTCGGGGTTTGTTGGCAAGACAGAGAACTTCAGAAGCAAAAATGAAAGTCTTAAAATTATACAAACCTGGGCTGGAGAGATGGCTCAGTGGTTAAAGGCACTTGCTTGCAAAGTCTGCTGGCCTGGGTTCAGTTTCTCAGTCCTCACATAAAGCCAGAGGCACAAAGTGGTACATGCATCTGGAATTTGTTTGTAGTGACAAGAGACCCTGGCATGCCTGTCCTCACCCTGTCTCTCTCCTCTCAAATAACTAAATAAAAATATTTTAAAATAAAAATAGATATACCTACTAGTTAAACTATTTTTAAAAGGTTATGGATGTACTATGTCCTGATTTTTTTTTTCTACCAGCACAGAAAATAATGCAATAAAAAAATCTGCTGCCCATTTGACAGGTATCAGCATTGTTCGTCATTTCTCATATTGCCTCTCAGAAATGGTGTGTGTGTGTGTGTGTGTGTGTGTGTGTGTGTGTGTGTGTGCGTGCTACAGATGTCCTTTCTGTTTTGGCTAAGTGGGATCATACGGACATTATTTCTTGGGAACTCTTCAGGGTAAGGGTTCTACCCCTCTGTATGCTTTGCAGCTCTCCGCAGCATGTGCCATGCTTCGGATACTCTTCTGAATAATTAGCCATCTTGTGAATTAACTTCTCCAGACTCCGGAGTCCTCTTTATTTTCTAATTAACACTACCAGAAAAAAATATGAGATATATTATTTTTCATAATGTTTCCTATTGTAGACCAAATTCCCAAGTGAGTTTCCCAAGCTGTGTTTCCAGTTTCTGGGTGGACCAGAACATGACACTTCGGTAGGCAATGCCCAGGACCTTTTGTTTTGTTTCCTTCCACAGGTCAGGTGGCCTGAGCTGGCACAGAAGTAGAAACAGATGTTGTGGAGGGCAAGGGTAGGTATGTGGTGCCACTGTCTCGGTTCTGGGAAAAGGAAACATTTCAAGAGAATAGGTGCCACCTGTGGGGAGCTGCAGTTTGCCAAGTGAAACCAGTTTGGCCAAAGACACTTAAAAATAATTTCCTGGGGTATAAGGTAATGTTTGTTTGCCCGTGACATTGTACGCGCACGTGTCTGGCTGTGTGTGTACCTTGCACATACTCCACACTGCCGAAGCTTTGCGATCTTGTCAGGAATTCACTTGCTGGACGAACAATTTTTATTTAATATTTGACCTAGCGAGAACAGAAACTGTTAAATAAGTTTTTAACAGGCATAGAGGAAGGAATGCTAAATTTCCTTCTGTTTTCAACGATCCCAGTGAGGTTTGTGAAGCTCTCCAGACATGACGGAGGGGCTTTGAAGGATTCTGCAATATTACATAGTCATAAAATATTGCTTGCATCTTCTTCCTGGCAGAACTCGGTTGCAACTGAGAGATTAATTATGCCAGGTCCATTAGATGGAATTGAAATGCATTCCCTGTCTCTGTGGGCAAGTTACTAAACTTTTTGTGTTTCCTGGTGTTTAAGTGAGTGTAACAATTGTACAGATTTCATAGAATGTTGAGGTGAGCAAATGCTCCATGGAAGTGAGGAAAATATCTGCTATTACTTCAGCACTGCGACTATGACCCCCAGCTCTTCTACTTTTTTCTCTGCCAATTTTCCGTTAATTTGCAAAGATTGATAATTTAACATATTAATGAAAGCCCACTGAGTTTTGTGAAATAGTTCCTTCCTAAAGGGACCATAATTTGCTTTAATGTTGAAAATTTATTAAAGTCATGAGGCCAGATGTCATGAGAAGAGCCTATATTAAGAATCCTGTGGCTTGGGTTGCAGGGATAGCTTAGAAGTTAAGGTGCTTGCCTACAAAGCCAAAGGACCCAGGTTCGAGTCCCCAGGATCCATGTAAGCCGGATGCACAAAGTGGCGCATGCATCTGGAGTTCTCTTGCAGTATAGCAGCTAGGCACCCTGGCATACCCATCCTTCTGTTTCTGTCTTCTCTCTGCTTGAAAATAAATAAATTAAAAATTGTTTAAGCCGGGTGTGGTGGCACATGCCTTTAATCCCAGTACTTGGGAGGCAGAGGTAGGAGGATTACCTTGAGTTCAAGGCCACCCTGGGACTACAAAGTGAATTTCAGGTCAGCCTGAGCTAGAGTGAGACCCTACCTTGAAAGCAAAATCAACAACCAAAAGAATTGTTTAAATTAGTAAAAAAAAAAAAAAAATTCTGTGGCTGTAAATATAGCTAAGCGGTAGAGTGTTTGCCTAGCAAGTACAAGGTCCCAGGTTGATTCTCAGCGGCACACACACACACACACACACACACACACTCCTATGAATTGGCTTTAGTGACTTGGGAAAAATTGCTTATTTTTGTGGGTCTTTCCTCAACTATTAAGTAGAGTTATGTGGGTAAGTGAGATGGTTTTTGGCTCCCATCTGATGAGAGATTTATCTCAGTAAACAAATAAAAGACATATGTATTGGAAAGGAGAATTAAGGTTTTATTATTATAGGAACATGATAATTACATCGAAAAGTCTCAACAAATCCACACACACACACACAAAAACTACAGGGCTGGAGAGATGGCTTAGCAGTTAAGCGCTTGCCTGTGAAGCCTAAGGACCCTGGTTCGAGGCTCGATTCTCCAGGACCCACATTAGCCAGATGCACAAGGGGGCGCACGCATCTGCAGTGGCCAGAGGCCCTGGCGCGCCCATTCTCTCTCTCTCTCTCTCTGCCTCTTTCTCTCTTTCTCTCTGTCTGTCACTTTCAAATAAATAAAAATAAACAAAAAATTAAAAAATCCACAACTAATAAAACTAAAATGTGACTTTACCAAGGGCACATTTGACAAAGAATAAAGAATTCGTTGTGTCTAAATAGTAACAAAGAACAATCAAAAATTAAAACTTGAAAAAAAAAATACAACTATTAACAGTGGCACTTTGGGATACATCTCTCAAAGTATGGTCAACATTTGGTATTACAACCTGTAAAACACCCATGACGAGAGCAATGTGGTAAACTCCCAGATGGCCATCAGCGACCTCTGTCTTCTTATGCTTCAGCCTGTAATGTTGTCTCATACTGAAGAGGGCTGGCTTGTGAAGAACCAGGGTAATGTGGATGTGACATGTGATTCTAGGTTACACAGCCATCGTAGCTTCCACCTTGGTATCTTGGATCACTTCTTCTAGGGGAGGTCAACTTCCATGTCATGAGGACACTTGAGTAACCTTATGACGACTCTCAATATTCAGTGAGGACGTGAGTCCTTTCAGTACATACGTGGGTGAGTCAGCCTCAGCCAACTCATCACACAACTACATCTCTCACTGACAACAGTCAAATGCATAAGTGACTCCCAAGCCAGAAACACCCAATAAAACTGCTCCTGTACCACTGATCCAGAGAAATGCTAGTGTATTCTTATTGTTGAAGCCACTGGGTTTGGGGCATCATTTGTTCTGCTTGGTGGTGAGATGTCATAACAAATATTTTTTAGATGTTGGTACGGCCTTCTGTTGAGGTGCTCAGAAGATGGTAGTAAGACTTTAAGAAGTATGTTAGATGAGCTGGAGAGATGGCTTGGCAGTTAAGGCACTTGCCTGTGAAGCCTAAGAACCCAGGTTCGATTCCCCAGTACCCACGCAAACCAGATGCACAAGGTGGCACATGCATCTGGAGTTCATTTGCAGTGGCTGGAGGTCCTGGCACACCTACTATCTCTCTCTCTTTCTCTCTCTCAAGTAAATGTTTGTTTGTTTGTTTGTTTTTTTTATAAAAAAGAAGCATGTTAGAGAAACTATAAATATTGAAGGGATTTTTAGTGAAAGAATTATGGTTTCTGAATAAGCTGCTAGTGGGGCCATAAAGGTAAGTGTGGGCAAGTGTCACTGGACCACGGAGAGAGCAGGTACGGTAGAAACACTCAAAGCGTTTTCCCCGAGAATTGCGCAGTTAAACAAGACGGCTCTCCAGAAATTTAAGGCTACTATAACAGTTTCGATAGAAACCCAATGTGGGGAATTATTTATCCCAACGAGATTGGTAGATGCAGATTTTGACAAATGGTGGGAATCTCAAAATGAATTGCAAGGGAACTTAAAGAGTTTTTGAAGGAATTATGTGGGTGAAAATATCACCAACCTAAACTGATACTCAACTGATATCTACTTATGTCCAAATTTCCCAGCTGTTTCACTTTTTCCCTCCGGTGCTGAGGACCAAACCCAGGACCTTGTTCTTGCCAGACAAGCACTCTTCTACTGGACTAAATCCCCAATCCCCACACTTTATCACATTCTCACATTTCATCGACAAATTTTATACTCCTGTCTGTCCCCCTCCACTGAGCCCCATCTTTACCGCCCGTCTGTCTTCTATTTTGGTGTCTTTGATTTTGCCCTCTTCTGTCCTCCAGGGTGACTGGCATGTTGATGGGTCCAATATTGGGTCCACACTTTTGATTTGCACCTATAGTGCTGGCTTGTGAAGACTTGGACAATATAGACTGAAATCCTTCCACTTGCTATCATTGATGCCTGTTACAGACACCAAAAGTGTGCTGGAGAGATAGCTCAGCGTGTGGAGTGCTTGCCTTGCAAGCATGAGGACCTGAGTTCAATTCCCAGAACCCATGTTCATAATTAAAAAAAACAAGCAAAATTAAAACAAACAAATATGGTGATGCCGGTGCTGGGGAATTGAAGACAGGCAGATCCCTGGGGCCGGTCAGCCAGTCTAGCCTACTTGGTAAATTCCAGGGCAATGAGAGACTCCATCTCAAAAACAAATACAAATACAGAAAAACCATATACAATACCTAAGAAATAATCCATCAGGTTGTTGCTTCCATATGCACATGCACGCCTGGGTCCTTAGGCTTCACAGACAAGTGCCTCAACTACTAAGCCATCTCTCTAGCCCTTATTTTGTGTTTTTAAAAAATATTCATATTTATTCATTTGAGAGAGAAAGAGGGAGAGAGAGAGAAAAAAAAGAGGGGTGGGGGAGAGAATGGGCATGCCAGGGCCTCCAGCCACTGCAATTAACTCCAGACACATGTACCCCTTTGTGCATCTGGCTTACATGGTTCCTGGGGAATTGAACCTGGGTTCTTTGGCTTCACAGGCAAATGCCTTAACCGCTAAGCCATCTCTCCAGCCCCTTATTTGTCTATTCTGATAAGTATAAAAAGTATTATATGATTATTGAGGAAAATTTGAGTGACCTATATTTTCTCTCACTGAGGAGCAATCACTGTTAAATTTGGATGGGTAAATTTTTAGTCTGCATTCTATAAATAAACACAACACATTTAATCTTTTTAAACACAAGCTTATAAAGAATTTTAAAGATGGGTAGAGTTTAGAGTCCCTACTTTAGACATGGGAAGAATCTTAACTAGCTAAAAGAGCTATTTCCACATATTACTCCAATTTATTGGAATTTGGCTTTTGATGTCAAGAGCTAGGAAGGCCGAAAGATGTTACACACTACACAGTGTTCAGCAATGTTTCCAGATAAGAGAAACCGATTTAGATGACTTATCTTTCTTGCAGCTTGATTTTGGTGTATTCCTCCCACACCGCCTCTCAAATAGTTCTTCTTGCAGTCACAACAGCATTTAACAAGAATCTTAACAGGAAAAAAATGAGAAAAGTTGCTTCAATAAACATAACAAGCTTATCCTCTGTTTGAAGGGAAGATGAGGAAAGCTGTAATTTTCTATCATAATGTACTGGTGTTTCCAGACTGTTAGTTTCCAACTATTGTACTTTGTTAACATTTTTATGGTGGTAAATGGAAGCATTTCATGTAGTCAAATATTGAATAGGCATTTGAAATATTCAAAGGTGCTTTAAGACTTGTCAAGAGTGCTTTTCGTAGTAGATTTGTCTTGAATCATGGCAAACACATTCAAATCCACTTGCAACTCACATTAAATAGATTTTTAAGGAGTGGAAAATATTTTTAAAATATTCCCAATTTAAAAACTTTTTACATTTTAAAAATTTATTTGCAAGCAGAGAGAGAGAGAGAGAGAGAGAGAGAGAGAGAGAGAGAGAGAGAACACTGTAAAGGAACTTCAGATGCATGTGCCACCTTGTGCATCTGACTTTACATGGGTACTAGGGAATCAAACCTAGGTCATTAGGCTTCACGGACAAGCACCTTAACTATTAAGCCATCTCTCCAGCCCAAAATATTCCTAGTTTTGAGGCTTTTAGACATTCACTTTAAAAAATATCTCTTGTATTTCTGGGACTTTATGGAAGGCTCACTCTGATTCCAGCACCAATGAGTGGCATAGTCCTGAAATGGCTTTGCTTCTATTTCCAAATTTCAGAAGGATCCTTTCCTGTTCTTGTAACAAGAGTTTAACACAATGTCTCTCTGGCTGTATAAGAGAATAACATTATGAAACAAACAAACCTCTTTTTAAAAAATTTTTTGTTCATTTTATTTATTTAGTTGAGAATGACAGAGAAAGAGAGAGAGAGAGAGAGAATGGGCACGCCAGGACCTCCAGCCACTGCAAACAAACTCCAGATGCCTGCATCTGGCTAACGTGGGTCCTGGGTAATAGGGCCTTGAACTGGGGTCATTAGGCTTCACAGGCAAGCACTTAACCGCTAAGCCATCTCTCCAGTCCCAACAAACCTCTTAATCAAGCTTTCTTCATGGAGATGTTAATTTAAATGTAGAAAGGCGCTAGGTGTTAGGATTTTTGCAAAGCTCCTCAACCCAAAGAAACACTAATCTGACGAAATGTTGATGAACAGATTCTCTCACAAATCTTAAATACATACATGTAAAATAAAGCAAGACAATAAATGTCTCATAAATTCTCTAACAAATAACGGGAGCAGTAGGTCTAGTGCCTGAGTGATTCTTTTAGAAAGTCTCCCATTCTGTTTGTAGTTTCCTTCATGTTGCTGGTACAAAGCGCCCGACCAAAAGCAGCTGATGGGAGGAAAGTTTTTATTACGGATTGCAGAGTGGAGGGGAAACTCCATGATAGCAGGGGAAAGATGGCACGAGCAGAGGCTGGACATCACCTCTGCCACAGCAGGTGGAAAACAGGAGCAGGAGAGCGAGCTAAATGCTGGCAAGGGGGAGCTGCCTGTAAAACCCGAAACCAGCTACCAAAAAACACACCTCCTCCACCAAGGCTCCAACACCCGCATTGCCAGCAGCTGGGGACCTAGCCTCCGGAACACATGAGTTTAAGGGGGACGCCTAATTCAAATCACTACAGTTCTGGCATTTGTGCACATATGTGATCATCACTTTCTTGTTTTTTAAAAAATGAGTTAATATTTTGCTGAATGAATGGAGAATGCTCATCAATTTACCACCTGGACTCAAGGGCCAGGTCTCTGTCCAGCCCAGCTGAAGGTTGCTGAGCCTCACGTATTGCCTGAAACCTGATGTTGACATCTTGATTGTTAAGGGTAGAGTTTTCCTCTGTTTCTCAAGAGGTGCCAACGAAGATACTTGAGGGCAGGACTGATAAAAGTCGCAGAGAAAAACAGTGAGAAGACACTTGAAAATTTTGGTCTGACCCACTATAGGGAATGTAAGTATGCATAAGAACTCTGAGCTCCAGAGGGCTGGAGGAGGAAGCATAGGAGAGAAGAGACAGAGCGCTCTGTTTTGGCTATTCTGAGTTCAAGAAGTTGACATATATCCATGGAGACACCAGGGAAAGACTGGAGACTAGACTATGAGCTATAGTATAAATCAGAATTGGACAAGAGAACTTGGCAAGCTCTCTTCATCATGAAAGTGGTTGAAGACAAAAGGACCCTGAGCTCATTGAGAAAGTCATGAAAGAGCCCAAGGGAGGATTTAGAGGATTGTGAGAATCTGTGCCCTTGGGGTTGAGCAGAGGAGTCCATGCCAATGAAGGCCTTCGTCTGGTTAGGCAGTGTGCACAGGGGCTATGGCCCTCAAGCAAAGATGGAGCTCCAGGATGCAGGTCCATACAGGATGGATGCTGAGGACATGCAGGTCCATAGAGGATGGATGGTGAGGACTTGCAGGTCAGTGTCAAGGCGGCAAAGAAGCTATGTTCTTGAGAAGCTTAGCTGAGCGATGGCATCTTGTCTTTCAACAACTTTTCTAAAGGAAAGGTCAAAGCATTAGATGACGAAGTAGCTTTCAGGAGAAGCAAGGTCAAGTTCTCTTCGGATGAGGAAGCATAGATGGTATTGTGCCTTTCGGAGACCATTGTCATGTCTAATACTTTTGGTGTGGCACTTTGTTACTAGACGTGTTTCCTCCACATCTGGAGTGTTTGTTTATTTATGTTACATGGGCATATGCATGAAATGACTCCCTGATGGCTTTTCATCTGCCTAGAACCAGCCTGACTGATTTTTGGATGATTTTCAGTTAGATCTAAAGTTGTATTTTTCATTTCTCACTGTGAGGCATTCTGTGGTGAGGATAAGGCAGTGATGTGTCCAGAAGTGAACGTCAGAAACACTGCTCAGAAAGAATTTGTACTTGTGCCTCATGGGATCATGCACCAATGGTTTTGGAAACTCTTGGGAATAAATTTATATGCAAGGAGCATAAAGCTTTTCTGTTACCACTGAATAGTTCTCAGTGCTGGTGAAGCGACATTACTGAGAAGCCTCATCCTTACTGTGTAAGAAGGTGAAAACTACAACAAGAAAAGATAGTTGACTGCCTATCAGGAGAATGAGTCACCTCTAGCACATCTGTGGGGACTCAGGAGACATTGTAGAGGAAGCAGCAATTTTAACATGCATGCTGCTGTCACTGCTAACCTGACAACCAGCTCCAGGGAGATGATAACAGACACTGTGCTCACTCAAAACTTATTAAAGCAGACATCCAGGAGCTACAGAGAAATCAACTCTAAATCAGGCTTTTAACAATCCTGCCAAGACTCAGGAAATATTTTATAAACATTCTAAGGGCCACCGGGTGAGTAAGAATAGCCTGAAGCACAGTCTGCCTGCCACAGAGACTGACTGAGGCCTTTATGACCCCACAGTGAATACCAATAACCCCGCTGAGGAGGGCCCTCAGTGGAATGGGGTGAGGAGGAGGGGATATGAGTATAACCTTTACAATGAAAAAAATTAAAATGCACAAAAATTTTGAGTCAGCTGTGGTACCTCACACCTATAATCCTAGCACTCAGGAAGCTGAGGTGGGAGGATCACTATGAGTTTGAGTCAGTTTGGGCTACAGAATGAATTTCAAGTCAGCCTGGAATACAGTAAAACTCTGCTTCAAACAAACAACAGGGCTGGAGAGATGGCTCAGTGATTAAGGCACTTGCAAAGCCTGAGGACCCGAGTTCTATTCCCTAGTACCCACATAAAGCCATATGCACAAGGTGGTGCATGCATCTGGAGTTCCTGTACAGTGGCTAGGGACTCTGGCTCACCCCTTCTCTTTCTATCTGTATCTGCCTCATTTTCTCTCATAAATAAATATTTTAAAAAAATTTAAAAAACAAATAATTTCTTCTTTTTTGTCTGCAGACTACTATGCATGCTTGTTGCCTCATGGGGGTGGCCTGAGAATAAGGTGAGGAGCTATATTAAGCTTTCAGAGGCAAGTCTACTCAGAGCTTTTTATTAATTTCTGGAATCTTTCTCTGATGCTAGGTGGGTTTTCAGTTGATTATTTAAGTGCCCTGAATATTTTAAAAACATATTTTATTTATTTATTTACTTTATATATATATATATATATATATATATATATATATATATATATATATATATAGAGAGAGAGAGAGAGAGAGAGAGAGAGAGAGAGGGAGAGGGAGAGGAAGAGAGAGAGAGAAGAGGGAGAGGGAGAGAGAGAGAGAGAGAGAAGAGGGGGAACAGAATGGTCCCACCAGTGCCTTTAACCACTGCAAATGAACTCCAGATGCACGAGCCACCTTGTGCATCTGGCTTTACTTGGGTACCGGGGAATTGAACCCTGAGTCTTTAGGCTTTGCAGGCAAGCACCTTAACAGCTGAGCCATCTCTCCAGCTCCCTTGCATCTTTTAGATGCTTTAAAATTGTTAACTTTGTCCTTATGTGAGATTTTCTAAGGAATTACATGAGAGAGTTTGGTGGATGGATCCTGATATACATATTTGCAGTGAGATTTTTCCTTTACAGGGAGAAAGTGATAAACATCTGTTTCCTAGGACTGGAGAGATGGTTTAGCAGTTAAGGCGCTTGCCTGAGAAGCCTAAGAACTCATGTTCAAATCTCCAGGTCCCAAGTAAGCCAAATGCAGTGACATAAGCAAGCAATGTCGCACATATGCACCAAGGGACACACATCTGAAGTTCATTTGCAGTAGCTGAAGACCCTGACATGCCCATTCTCTCTCTCTCTGTGTGTGTGCGTGTGTGTGTGTGTGTCTTTTTCTCTTTCACTCTCTCAAATAAATAAATAAAAATCTATTTCACAAAAAAGACAGTGAAGTTTTTAAAAATTATTAGATGTGTGTGTGTGTGTGTGTGTGTGTGTGTGTGTGTGTAGGCACACATGTGCCATGGTTTTCCACTTCATATCCAGCTTAATTTAGGTGTTGAGGAATTAAACCTAGGCCAACGGGCTTTGCAAATAACTGTCTTGAACCTCTGAGCCATCTCTCTAGCTAGGTGGCATGTTTTAAAAAATATATTTATTACATTGTATGACACTATGAATAAAATGAATACTGAGACAACATCCAAGACAGGCCTAATTCTTGGGCAGTTTAGTCTTTTTCCTTGAACATATGAACATCCTTTAAAAATACATAAGTATTTATGGAGAAATTCCTCAGTAGTTAAAGACCCTTGCTTACAAAGCCTGACGGCCTGGGTTCAATTCCCCAGGACCTACATAAAGCCAGATACACAAAGTGGCGCATGCATATGGAGTTTGTTTACAGTGGCAGGAAGCTCTGGCGCATCCATATTCACTCTTGCTCCTTCTCTCTCTCTTTCTCTGTCTCTGTCTCTTTCTCCATCTCAAATAAATAAAATATTAAAAAATGTAAGTCACATCAGGGAGTAAAATAAACTTTGGTACACAAAGAAGGCCAATAATGAGAAAGAAAAGGCGGGCCTGTGATCCTGCAGGCAGAATACAGATGTGCTATGAGACAGCAACATCTGGCACAGTTGTCAGGCAAGTGACAATGCAAGCGAATGTGGGAAACAAACCAATTAATGAAGTAAACATGCAAATATGTAATCAGTGAGCGCCAATGCTTGAACGTATAGTAGCCGTTGGAAAAGGGTGGCTTGACATTTTTAGTTGTGAAAATAGTGCTTGTTTTAGCCGGGCGTGGTGGCACATGCCTTTAATCCCAGCACTCGGGAGGCAGAGGTAGGAGGATCGCCGTGCGTTCGAGGCCACCCTGAGACTCCACAGTGAATTCCAGGTCAGCCTGGGCTAGAGTGAGACCCTACCTCGAAAAACCAAAAAAAAAAAAAAAAAAAAAAAAAAAAAATAGTGTTTGTTTTGAAAGAAATTGTGATAGAAATGCAAGAAACAAACATTCCTTCTCATCCATCTGCCCCTCTGCCTCAAGTATTTCCTGGAGTTAGTATAATATGATGTTCTAGATACTGTCTATGAAGTTTCCTATTATATATATATATATATATATATGTATATATACTTATATATACATATACATATAGATACATATACATATATGCATACCTTCTTTCTCTACACTCACACACACATGTATGTATATATGGAGAGAACGGGAAATGATTTTGAACAGTTTTTATTCCCTTTTACTCTTTTTTTCATTTAAAAAAATATTTTATTTCTTTATTTATGAGAGAGAGAGGAAGAGGCAGAGAGAAAGAGAATGGGCTCGCCAGAGCCTCCAGCCACTGCAGACAACTCCAGACACAGGCGCCACCTTGTGCATCTGGCTTACGTGGGTCCTGGGGAATTGAACCTAGGTCCTTCAGATTTACAGGCAAGTGCCTTAACCACTAAGCCATCTCTCAAGCCATAGTTTAAATTCTTAATGTTGAAAACAATTTCCAGGTGATGAGGATGTGTAGGGGAGACCAGTCACCTAATTCAAAGACTTGGTAACGAGTATTTCTAGAAAAGAGAGTAAGCATCTATGGAGAAAGCCTCCATGGCCACCACCACCATGGATATAAAGAATTTTACAGTTTCTAAGACACTTTCATGTGATTATCTCATTTGAGTCCCATTGTAATCTTTGTGAAAGGCTGGATGCAAGTTATCTTTCTCATTACGAATGGAGGCACTGATAGTGATGAAAAGATATGTTTATTGGTCATTCCAAATCTTTGTTCTCACAACAGTGGTAAAGCCAGTGAGGCTATACTGAGTTGAGCACCACTTTGACTATAGTTACTAAAGCCTATTAGTCCAGGCTGTCTTTGAACTCATCCTTCTTCTGCCTCTGCCTCCCAAGTGCAGGGATTACAGACATGCAATGTCATAACCAGATATAAGAAACTTATGGAAAATGTCAAATAAGTAACAGTACAGAGAACAATGAAATTGTTTATGTATCTACTTTGCAGCTTCCATAGTTACATAACTTCTAAAATTAAAATATATTTTTAATTTTTTTGTTTATTTTTATTTATTTATTTGAGAGTGACAGACAGAGATAGAATGGGCACCCCAGGACCTCCAGCTACTGCAAACGAACTCCAGACGCATGCGCCCCCTTGTGCATCTGGCTAACATGGGTCCTGGGGAATTGAGCCTCGAACTGGGGTCCTTAGGCTTCACAGGCAAGCGCTTAACCACTAAGCCACCTCTCCAGCCTAATTAAAATATTTTATTTTTATTTATTTATTTGTTTATTTGACAGAGAAAGAGGGAGGGAGAGAGAGAGAGAGAATGGGCGCTCTAGGGCCTCTAGCCACTGCCAATGAACTCCAGACACGTGCGCCCCCTTGTGCATCTGGCTAATGTGGGTCCTGGGGAATCGAACCTGGGTCCTTTGGCTTTGCAGGCAAACGCCTTAATTGCTCAGCCATCCCTCCAGCTCGTTATATAACTTTTTACTTGAGATATGACGTCTGAAGTTTTGGTGCTGGTGGTGGAACCAAATGTGGGGATCGTAGAGACATTTATACAGTATGCCTTGGACTCAGGCAGTGTGTTCTGATTCTGAATGCACAAGCCCAGAGACGAGACGAGAACACAGCGCTCTGATGAAATCACACTGACTCTGGAGGAAGCTGTGTGGTGAGCGCTCACTTCGCCTCTCTCTTTACCGTTGCAACCTCAGTTTATGGCACGGTGCCAAGCACATAGTAGGTCCTCAAAAGCTGATGTAGAATGAAGGGGCTGTCTCTGCCCTTTAGATCTTGACAGCACGAAAGAGTCTCATGACGATGGAGCACGCCTTCCTCTGCAGAAGGTCTCTTAAAGTGTCTCTTCTTCTTCGAGGTAGGGTCTCACTCTAGCACAGGCCGACCTAAGTGTTTACATGCACTGAACTCACTCAATCCCATGAAAATCCTACGAAGAAGACACCGATGTTGTCTTTTGCATGTTACGTAGAAAAACAACCAGCACGTTGGCTGAGATGGCGTAGATAGTGTGGATCTATCTGGAGGCAAACCCAGGCAGCGTGGCCTAAGAGTCTGGGCATATGGGCCATGGTCCATGGTTCTGACGCTTCTCCAGGCGATGTGTGTGTATACTATCCAGGGGATACCAAGTATACTCAGGACACTGTGTGGGGCACGGGCATTTTGTACCACTGGATTTACTCATGCCCTCTCTCTTTCTCTCTCTCTTACACACACAAACACACATGCGCGCGCACATACACACACACCAGTCTTTTATGCCAGATAACGGAAGGACATTACACATGGAACACATCTAAAAAACAAACAAACAAGCATTGCCAGTTTGCACAGCTTCAAGGCACCGCTCAGGGCTGTGTGGGAGGGAATGTGGTGGTAGACTTATATCACTGAGATGTTGCCAAATTCAGGTCCCATGGCCATCAAAGACGCATCATTTCCTCTATGGGTTCGAAGGGTAATTACCATTGGGCCAGGTTCTGGTTTGCATTGAGAGGAGACACTATCTTCTTAAGTGAGGTGGAGAAGAGGAAGTGTCCTGAACAGGAAATAAGACTGCGGCAGAAGCCCTGTTTAGAGATGAGGATGGACAAATCCACGCAGGATCCAGACCCCATCCTGCTTCATTTGCTGAGAGTGGGCTTTTTTTTTCTTTCCCTTTAAGCAGGAAGAGATGTTTCTTTAAACCTGTCCTCCATTATGCACCAATGAGTACCTCTTAGATAAATATTAGTATAGCTCTACAGTGGAAAACCATTAAAAAGGGTGAGGTGGACCCTTCAGGGCTGACACAGGTTGATCTCCAAGATATGTTTTAAAGCAAAAGAAGCTATGGCTCCCAATAGCATTTGTGCCAAGTCCCCATTCGTAGAGAGTATTGGAATATGCCTGACCCTAAATGTGCAGAGAACTTACTGGGGAAAAAAAAAGAAAACATCTACATGCTTACTTTTACCAAACGAAGGACATTTTCACCCCAAACATTTCCATATTTTTCCATGCAATTTAACCATATAAATTCATTATATTTTATATATCATTTTGTATATTGCATACATATTTTATATATCATTGTCAACCTGGGAAAGTAGAAGATTAACGAGAGGGCCTACTTTTAAATAAAGAAAGAGAGGCCACACATTGCTTAATGGTGTGTATTAATGGAGTTTGGATTAGATGTAGAAATAACCACTGTCTCTGCGTCTTGCGATGGTCTTTTTAAGGTAATCATTATAAAAGAAGCTGGACACGTGGACAGGTGGAAGATGTTGAAAAGTCATTTCTTGGGTGTAGAAAAAAAAAAATGGAGAGAAACCGAAACGGAGCGAATGCGTTCAAGAAGGAAAATGGGCTCCTCTCCAAGCAGCGCTGCACGAAGACCACACACTCTGAGAAGGTGTGAGGCTTGTCCAGCGAGTGTCCACGGAGTGAATTCTTTTCGTTGCCCCGGCGTGGGTGGGGGGTAGGGATACTGAGGGCCTCTTCACCAAAGGGGATCTCGGCGGAAAGTTCAACTTTGAAAAGGCGCCTAGTCTGAATGAGGGGACCCTTTTTCTGGAGCTCCCAGACAAAAGCGCCTCTGGAGAAGGGCAGGTGACCTTCACGCTGGAGCCCACCGGCCCCTCTAGCTTTTGAGATCCCTCCCTGGTTATAGATTTCTTCTTCTTCTTCTTCTTCTTCTTCTTCTTCTTCTTCTTCTTCTTCTTCTTCTCTTCTCCTTCTCCTTCTCCTTCTCCTTCTCCTTCTCCTTCTCCTCCTTCTCCTCCTTCTCCTCCTTCTCCTCCTTCTCCTCCTTCTCCTCCTTCTCCTCCTTCTCCTCCTTCTCCTTCTTCTCCTTCTTCTTCTTCGAGGTAGGGTCTCAATCTAGCACGGGCCGGCCTAGAATTCACTCTGTAGTCTCAGGGTAGCCTCGAACTCAAGGCGATCCTCCTACCTCTCTGCCTCCCCAATGCTGGGATTAAAGGCGTGCGCCACCACGCCCGGTTTAGGTTTATAGATTTTTGACCAGGGCCGGACAGGATCTCCAAACGGGAATGCTTTCCGGGGTTAGGAGCGTAACTTCTTTCTCCCAGGTAGACTAGGAAACTGTGGAGATATTGACGAGATGGACAAGCGCATTCTCCAATCAAAGGAGTTCAGATGGGGAGTGCTATTTTTTTTTTTAAATTTAAATCGACGATCATCTGGGCCAAAGAAAGTACTATAAAACAAAATCCCAAACTCCTAACTGCCAGGTTGAGACCACCCAGATATACCTAAGTTCAGTATTCGTTTTCTCCCACCTGCGGCGGGGGACCCGCGGGTCACTTGGGATGCGCGGCCCGGCCCGGGTCAGCAGGCGCCTGGACCTTGGAGAGTGACTCGTGTCCCTTAGGGCTACATTCCACTTGCAGCCGAAGCCGAGTTGGGACCGGGCCCAGACGGAGGCAGTCGAGGAGGAGTTAAGGAGATGGAGTGGGCGTGGGAAGCGGGCGATCCAGGTCGGGGTACCCAGCGAGGGGCCCGGGCGTGGTTTCCCAGGTCCCCGCCCCTTCCCGGCCACGCCCCTCCGAACTCGGGGAGATCTGCGGTGCGCTCGCACCCAGCGCGGAGTCCTCGGGACCCCGGGCGAGCAGGCGGTGCGCGGCCCCCGCTGCGCCTTCTCCGGTCGCTCCGGACACTTTGGCACGGCAGAAAACTCCGATCAGGTCCCGCTGCAGCCGGAGGCCGGAGCCTGCTGCCGGGCATCTCCTAGCTGCTGAGCCCGCAGAGGAGCGCGTCCCATCTCCACCGAGAGAGCGAGCGAGCAAGCGAGCGAGAGCGAGCCTGCGCCCGGGGACCGGGCACGATGCCCAGCGCGAGGTGCAGGATGGAGGGCAGGACGCTGCTGGCCGTGGCCCTGTGGCTCTGCGTGGAGACGCGGGCGGTCTCTGTGGGTAAGAAGCGCACTGGCCAGGAGTCAGGCGGGCGAGGGCGGCGGAGGGTAGGGATGCTGCAGCGTCTAACTTGGACTCCTACCTCGGGAGAGTTGCAAGGGACTCGACCCTCTGTGCTCGCACTCGCCCATTGGGGAAACTGAGGCTCCGAGACTAGCCCCTTGGTAACTCCGCGCTCGGTGATCTTCTGAGCCGTGTCTTCTCCTTGGGGCTCGTCTGGAGCGTGTCCAACGGAGCCCACCCACACACACTCACACTCGGGCTCCGCGGGGAGTGGGAGGCGGAAGGTGGCCCCGGGTTGGCAAGAGATGCTCAAACTGCCTTTGAAACTCCAGCGCGCCCCAGCCTAGGTCCCGCGCGCGCGCGCGCCCGGGGAAGGGAGCTTTGAACAGGGTGCAACCCCGGCCTCCGAGATCCCGTCTTGCCCTCCGCACCCTTAGTCCCAGCATCGAGGTGCTCCTCAAAAGCTTCAGTGTACAGGGAAGAGGTGGCCACTGCGTCCCGTCCCTTGTCCTGTGACAGCTTCTCCAGGACTTTCGGTGCAAAGCAGCCTTAGCAGCGTTGTTCTAAACGTTTCGGTCTTGGAGGAAAGGCATAGCCAGAAATTCGAGCGGCGGAAAAACCCTCACCGCTTGGTGCCTACTTGGAGTACCACTTTCCCCTCACCTAAAACTGGTCTCCTCCTTCAAGATTAGGAATAAATGTTTCTGATACAATGCCACTTCATCTTTTCTCTCTTGCTCCTCCTCCTCTCTCCTCTACTCCGGTCTCATCTCTGTAACCTCGGTTTGCTCATTTCCAAATCTCCATACGTTGGAGGGTGAGAAAGGGGAGGGGGGGGGAAACAGTCCCTTCTGTAAAAAACATTTCTTGTATCAAAAGAGAAGAATCACATGTCTTAAAAAGACAGTGGCAACCACATGCGGTACCAAGATCATCTGTCTACAGTTATTGAATTTTCTTCATAATGACTTGGTTCATGAGGCCAGCTCCACCGTGGACACTCATTTGTCCCTGACAAGAATGAAGGTCTGGAACACGCGGTTGTTGTGTGTCCCTCAGAGAAGTGAGTTGCTTTGAAGCCCGGGGTGTTCCCGGAGTAGTGGTATAGCAGTAGTCTGGTTGCCCTGAATAGAATGGTGAGGTTGCCCTTTTGGAGTGTGTGACTTGCTTAATTGGATTGGACTATAATTGGTGCCATCAAATTCTAGAGACAGAGGTACTGTTGTTTTCCCTTCTCCTCTTTGAGCTGGAAGGGTTACAGTGCACAAAATTAATTAATGGTGGTTATGGGGTTCGAGCATGAAAGGGCTTTTTCTTGAGCAGTAGTATACGCACCTCTGACAGGCAGCGTGAGCTTGCTGGAGTAGCCTGCAAGCTTGCCAGTGAAAATGAGCGGACTTTAGAAGAGATAAGAAAGTTGGCCCTATAAATGTAAATCCAAAGTCATTATTGGTAATCTTGTTGTTATAGACAGGTAACAGACATACCCATGTTATCGATATGTCTTGGTGGTGTTGTCTTGGCTTCTTATGAATGGAGAAACTTTCATAGCTCATGTGTGTACAGGTTGAGATGATCTTTGGCGATAGTTTACTATCGATACCTTCAAGAGTCTCTTGGGGGCTGTAGAATGGGGCTCAGTGGTAGAGTGTTTGCCGAGCGTGTGTGACGTTCTGGACTCAGTACAAAACAGTGTCTTTGGTGGTAGAGTGAGCAACACTTACTGAAGTTAGTTATTTTACTTTTCCCCCCTCACACAAATATGCCCAGCTTATAGATTGTTTCTCATTTGGATCGTGGTATGAATTATATTAAGCTATTGTTTTCAGCATGCCTTACAAAGTAATGTGTCCCAGTCATGTTTGAAATCCATTTATCCAGACGAATCGCTTTCGTTTTCCTTTTCATAGACAAAGTTGGATTTCATTATTGGAAGACTTGCTTTTGAACATTTTGTTTAATTGCTTGTTTCTGTTAGGGGACAGTTACTCGTGACGTATTGAAAAGTGTTATGGTAATTAATTGAACATGACTACCCAGACCAGTAGCCGTCCCAGGGTGGCCCATAGACCATCTGTGATACTGTTATTTTAAATGCTATTAAAATGCATTTTTTGGAGGTCTAGGGATAGTGTAACATGAAGTTCAGGGCCACTGTCCAAATACCAATCATTACCAATGTCAACTAGTTTCTGAGATGTACTGATGCAATTGAATTTCCAGTGGTTTTCGTCAAATATGTTATTGGTCAATAAATCTCTAATTCTATCAGCAACATATGTACATTTGACAAGATGGGATGCTCTCAGAGTGAAATGGCCACAGACTGCTTTGCACATCTGTGTGGGTGTCTGAGCATGTGTGCAATCATTTGTCCACATCCCTCTTGTTGTTCACATAAGGAGCCTGAGGCCATGCGCTGGGTATTTGCCCGACTGTTTACTTATTCTCTCTCTCTTCACAGGGCCCCGCGTGCGTTCACATTTGTCCAGGTTCACTTATTTGCCCAACAATGTCAGTGCAGCTTAGGGGATCATCTGTTATTAGATGGTGTGAATTTGAAGGCATGATGCTTGCGTAGCATCAATTATTTTTTAAAAATATATTTTATTTATTTATGAGAGAGAGAGAGAGAGAGAGAGAGAGAGAATGGGCGCACCAGGGCCTCCAGCCACTGCAAATTAACTCCAGACGCATAGGCCCCCTTGTGCCTCTGGCTTATGTGGGTCCTGGAGAATCGAACCAGGATCCTTTGGCTTTGCAGGCAAACGCCTTAACTGCTCAGCCATCTCTCCAGCCTCCCCCTTTTTTAAAATAATTTTTGAGACAAGGTCTCATTATACATCCCAAGCTGGTCTTGGACTCCTGTCTCAGACACCTGAGTGCTAGGATGACAGGAGTGTGCTTCCATGCCAAGCTGGCCAGTGACTTTTCAAACTGATGGCTGGAAGATCTTCATATTTCTTCATCAGAGCGGGCCCTTTCCCTCGTGCCCTGGTAGCTCTTCACATCGAGCTGACTGAAAACTCAGTTCTCTTGCTGTGAAATGAACTATACTGAAAAATAGCTCCCATAGGATTCTTCTGCCTCTTGATCCCTTAAGTAATAACACATTTCTTATGCCCCAAGTCTCGTTTTGGAGTGAGTTCAGCACGTTGATTAATGAGTTGAGATTCCCCTTGGTGGCTGGAGAGATGGATCAGTGGTTAAAGGCTCTTGCTTGCAAAGCCTAACAGTCCAGGTTCGATTCTCCAGTACCCAGGTAAAGCCAGACACACAAAGTGACACATGCATATGGACTTTGTTTGCAGAGACCCTGGTACTCTCATTCTCTCTCTCTCTCTGCTTGAAAATAAATAAATAAAAATTTAAGAAGAGATTTCTCCAGTTGTGTTCATTAACATTACACTGTACTCGGTCTTGTTCTGGGAGTAACAACATATTAACATGCACATATGTACCGGGGGAGATGTTTCTCTTCCTTTAGTCTTTTCCCTCCATTTAAATGCACTGTCTTTATGAGCCTTGACTTCAACCTTTGTAGTTAGTCACCAAAGGAAGTGTGCGAGATAATACGATAAAAGAACAATGAGACTAGGCCCAACTTACTCTCACTCTTTTTAGGGCATATAGATGAGCTATACAGAAATGTCTCTAAGTAGTATTCATTAATCAGCAGTTTAGTCAGATGTGTACATCCTATGCTTTATAAGAAATGTCAGTGGGTCCTCTCCCAAGGGACTGAGATCATCCGATGAAGGTTCATTGGGTTTCAATGTCCCATATCCTTTTGTAAGACCTTGAAGTTGGCAAGGCGGGAAAACAGGAACTCCACCCTAGCGCCATGAATCGCAGCCCTGTTGTGCTGGTTTCTCACCATCTGCCCATTCTTCCTGTTATGACACAGCCTGTGAACTCTTACTGGGAATGGGGAAAAGTAAATCCCAGTCTCATACAATGAATTGCTGAAGAGGCCTTTTACAGATTAGAGGGGACATTGTTTATGGAAGGTGTTTCCTATTGGGTTCAGCTCTTTGACTTGCATAATTTGTTTCTAGGTTTGCCTGGCTATGCCCTCCTCCCGCCTAGGCTCAGCACACCAAAAGACATACTCACCATTTTGGCTAACACAACTCTTCAGATCACATGCAGGTAAGGACTCACCGCACATCCACATTGCCTGTATAAAGGGACTCATTGTTTATTAAGGGAGAAACAATTTCTTTTGCAGCAGAATGATAGTAATGTTGGTGTAATTGTTCATAAGTAGCGGGGCTTCTAAGAAATCATGTAATAGGAAGCAATGAGAAAGATCTTCCCAAAACTTCATACTATTTTGTTGGTATTTTTTCCCCACTATTCCAACACATAAATACGCCACACAGACACATAGTCCATTTACATGCATCCCACATGCATGTCATAAATACCCACACCATAAGCACATAACACACACATCATACATGCATACCAACACACATACAAAAAGCACATATACACACACCATATACACATACCAGAAACTGACATTGAATAGATACTCACGACTGTTGAGCATTGGTAGGTAAGTAAGGGACATACTCTTAGGAAACAGAATTGAAGAACTTCTGAGCTATGTCTATTTTTCTCTGCATGACTTCTAGGCCTCGTCCTAGCCTTCATAGGAACTTTATTCCACACTTGAAATGCTCCCTGTAGCAGCAATGTATTACCAGTGAGCACTACTCCTGAGCACGTGTCCTGTACGGGCCACTGACTTCACGACCTGGCCTTCTGCTCTGGAATGCCTCTTTTTGCCACTCGCCAGCCAGAAGCCATGTGCTATCGAGGCTTGGAAAGTGGGGGGAAAGGCTTCGTTGACAAGAAGAGGCCTTTAAATTTTGCCTTTCGGTCAAGAGGCAGGAAAAGAAAGCCAGAAGAGCCTGGGTATGATGCAGTGCAGACTTAAAGACCCAGATACTTCTCAGCACCAGCATGTTTTCGATGGGAGCCATGATGGGTCGAGGCGATGTTGCCCGCTCAGAAGAGTGTGGGATGCCACAAAGAGCCCTGGCTGCCTGATGTCACTGACTCGTGCTGGGAGAATAGCGAGCAGCCCACAGAATGACTCAGTTCTATTTTAGATTGCAGAATGTGGGCTACCCCCCAGGTTCCTTATCAAGGGTTTCTCAAAGTCACCAATACACAGCCTTTGGGAAAAATACACAATAGCAGGTGCTAGTTTTTTTTTTTTTTTAATCTTTTCTAATTCATGACATTTCCAGAGATTGTCCTCTCGCCTCCCCTCCCCTCCTAGACAAAGGCTATTTAGAATTGACAAAGGTTCCATGCTCCTTTTGAAACTCCGCAGAACCATTTCTCAGGTTCTGAACAAGCCAGTAGTGAGTGAAGTGTCTCCGCAGGCATAGCTGCAATGTGGCAGCTTCAGGTTCTCTGAATGAATGAATGGTAACGTTTTTCCTGGTGTTGACTGAGGTCGCTCCTTACCAGAACCTGCAAGTGTCTGACTCTTGCCTCCTTCCTCCCTGACCTCAGTTCTTACTCTCTCCCCTTTGCCCATGCTAACCTGGATCCTCTGGATTCATGGCTGTTCAAATATTCTCGATGCACACCTGGCCCCGTCCTCTCCCTTCACTGTTCCCTCCACCTGGAACGCTGCCTCTCCCGGTGTGACATGTGACACCAGGGCCAGCCAGCTTCATCAAGCCCCCCCACCCCGCACTGTTCACCTGCTTCTCTGCACAGTTGATGTGTTTCTTTGCCGCAAATTTATTTGAGAGCGACAGAGAGAAGGAGGCAGAGAGAGAGAGAGAGAATGGGTGCGCCAGAGCTTCCAGCCTCTGCAAACGAACTCCAGATGCGTGCGCCCCCTTGTGCATCTGGCTAACGTGGGTCCTGGGGAATTGAGCCTTGAACCCGGGTCCTTAGGCTTCATAGGCAAGCGCTTAAACGCTAAGCCATCTCTCCAGCCCTCAGCTGACTTTTTGATGGTCTCATTAGAGTGAGCTTCCGTAAAGGCAATCAACCAGTTCCTTTTCTTCTTTTGTTCAGTGCTGGAGGTAGAACATAGGATACGGTCTTGTGCATTTGGGGAAAGTGTTTCCTCACTCAGTCCTTAAAAACATTGATTTTTTTTGTTTTTATTTTATTTATTTGAGAGGAAGATATATGGAGAGAGAGAGAGAGAGACAATATGAATATGGGTGCGCCAGGGTCTCCAGCCACTGCAAACAACTCCAGATGCATGTGCCATCTTGTGCATCTGGCTTATGTGGGTACTTGGAGAATCGAACCTGGGTCCTTAGGCTTTGCCAGGCAAGCACCTTTCACTGTTAACAGCCCCTCTTGTTATGTTTTTTTTTTTTAACACTATTTAGCACATCATAGATGTTCTGTAAGTATTGTGAAAGGCTCTGAGTGTGTAGGTTAATAGCAGACACAGGGCTCTCTCTAGGTGATTTCTGAAGTTGAGGCTGTTTGATGTGTAGCGATGCAAATTGTCGTCCTTGGTAGAACGCTTTGAATTGTCTGCTGCATTCAGGTGGCAGTCAGACCTTCTGGTCTCTTGGTTGCAGCCTCGTGGCATGCCACTCCACATTAATACCTTCCTGAAATGAATTTTTCAGGGGCGAGCGGGACTTGGACTGGCTTTGGCCCAACAACCAGAGTGGCTCTGAGGAAAGGGTGGAGGTGACTGAGTGCAGCGATAGCGTTTTCTGCAAGACGCTCACAATACCAAAAGTGGTCGGAAATGACACTGGAGCCTACAAGTGTTTCTACAGGGACACTGACGTGACCTCGGCCGTCTACGTCTATGTTCAAGGTAAGTGGTGGAATTGAATGTGTTTCCCCCCACATCCACTTACCAGTTCTAAAGCACAATAGGCTCAAAGGAGAACTGAGTCCAACAAAAGGCTTGCTGGGAAAGGCTTTGTGCCAAGCGGAATATACAAAATTCTTCTCTCTCCAGGAGTCCTCTGAGAAGTGACTCACGGCCGGTTCTGGAGCCTGGGCTGTGTATGGCTCTTCTTTAATTAGTTTGGTCCTGATCTTTGCATGATAAATTTGTGGTCCTCATTGGCTGTGGAGATGGCATAAAGAAGCCTTCTGCTATTTGAGAAATGCCCTGAAGACAATTTTTGAAAGCAAGAACGACTGGGCATGAGTTATAGAGAGGTTTCTGTGGTGAGATAGGGTATCTGTAGTAGGGAGGAGAATTTTGCAGGAATGCATAGGGAAGCAGCTCAGGACTCTGGAGGACTCCTCCCCCGTGGTATCATCCCTTCCCCTGCTCACACTTTGTAAATGAGAATTCACATGTTGGTGCGCAGCCTTCTACTTCAAAAGGACCCTGTGAGGATTGTGCCTCTTGTTGATCTGATAGGCTTGCGACTTGGAATTGATACCAGGGAGACCAACAACATATATATGTGTATGTATGTATGTAATATGTGTATACACACACATATATATGATGCTATATGTATTTAGTATTTATAATGTGAATTAAATTAAGCTTTCTTTCACGTTTTGAAAAACCTCCCACCAACTGAATTTTCTTGTACAAACCTGTCTTAACTAATGTGATACCTATAATTCCATATTATTTGGGAATATAAAGGCTGCATTATATTTGCCTGGATAGACTATGTTTCTTTCAGTGAAGGATGGATTTTGAAGACATTTTATTTATCCATTTACATGGTAAAATACTCTCAGAGGATTTGAGGCAGGTGAAAGCAGTTTAGAAGCTTTTCTCCACAAGCGACTATAACAGGACAGGAAGGAATTTGATCAGCTTTGGGAAACACGCTTGCATGCCCCCACTTACATTTTGATAGGACCATATGGGCCAATGCCACAGAAAAAAGTGGGGACCATATCAGGATCACCCAAGTCCCTCTGAATGTCACATGCTTTGCTCTGGGTTAGATCGGTCCAAGACAGTTTTGTGTTCTCTTCCTCCCTCCCCTGAGGGAGACAAGGCTCAGGCTGGGATCCTGGAGAATTTCTGGCTCCTTTTGATCTGCCCATCTTGGGAGCCTGTGGTTCTCAGCAGACCACAAGGATTTCCTGCTTTTAGCCTGTCTGGAAATGCTACGAGGTGAACCTCTCCTATAATATCTCGTTACTTCCTTCTCCCCTGAGTCAGGAAACCTGGAGACATGTGAAAAGTCATTCCATGAGTTACAGTAAATATTTTATTTTCAGAGGATGGGTGGTTGTTTGGGTTCCCTTTGTTGACTTCCCTTTTTAGGGCAACCGAAATAGAACGGACTCACTGAATTGTTTCAGTCTTAGGTCAAAGGGTTAATCTCGCTCCCAAAGACACGCTGTGTAAACGAGTTATGGAGAGATGTTCACTAACGTTGACGGCGAGTAAGCCACAGATGAACGAGTCTCTAGCACTGATGCATTGTAACCTAGCTGTCTTTGGGGGATACCACGACATTCTGCTTCCTGTCTGAGCTTAGCGTTCTACGTTCTACCTTGAGCTGCCTGATGAGATTTTGGTCATGGAGTTTTAACAACAGGAAAGAAAACATTGAATGGACTATTCCCTACGGACAGGTCTTGAAGGTCCCCCCTGGTCCCCACCTCGCATCCTCAGTCTTCTGACCTTGTTCTCGTCAGCAGTGGAGCCAGGAAGCAGGCCCTGGCCTGGGAAGATGTCTGTGGCATGTGGGAGGGGGGTGGTGATGGGTGTGGGGGGGTGCTCTTCTGTTCCTTCCAGCTGGGAAGGAAATCAGACTTTTGCTGTTGCTGGCAATTATCTGCTGTGCTCCCCTTCGGTCTAATTAACTCTCCCCTCACCTCCGGAAAAGCCTTGATCAGATGTGTTGGGCATAGAAGGTTTCAGGCACGACTTCAGGTCTACCTCTGGAGAACGGACTGGGTTGCCAGTCATGTGTTAACACAGTATACAATGTCAGAATGGCAGCGAAATCTTTGCTGGGCTTCTCAACTCTTGCCGTTGTGGCCTTCTCAAATATTTGTTATTGAAATGCTAATATCTGTGAACCCCATAAACAAAGCACACTGTTAAAACATTATTGTGTGCCCTTCCTTATTTATAATCTTCCAGTCTGAAAATGATGCATAGAACATTCTGGAAAAACTGAATCACCAGATGTATAGTTATTTTCTGTTCATTTAAAGAACCTATTTTGTTCCCATGCTATTTACATTATTTGTCTAACAATAGAGAATATGAAAAAATTTAACATGATAAAACTCATAGGTTAAATGTCTAGACTAAAAAGGAATGTTTCTTTATTTTGAAAAAAAAAATCCAATAATCTATTTGAATGTGGAACTTATGGACTATCTTCAACTTGTTAATGTTCTGTGTGAAAGGGAATCAATCTCATTTGGGGATCTTTCTTTCAAATTGCGCATGCACACACATACACACACTCCTGAGCAGATCTTGGGGGCCTAGTTTCTCTGCGCAGTCACCTGTGCAAGGCACCATTGCTAATCTTTCACTTACTTGGTTAGAGTTTTTAAAAAAATTTTTATTTATTTATTTGACAGACAGAGAGAGAATGGGTGCACCAGGGCCTCCAGCCACTGCAAATGAACTCCAGATGCATGCGCCACCTCCTGCATCTGGCCAGTGTGGGTCCTGGGGAATCGAACCTGGGTCCTTTGGCTTTGCAGGCAAATGCCTTAACCACCAAGCCATCTCTCCATCCCTTGATTAGAGTGTTGAACCTGAACTTTTCTGCTCCTCAGTTCCTGATGGGATGTGCTTCTCTTTTAGACTACAGGTCACCATTCATTGCTTCTGTTAGTGACCAGCACGGAGTCGTGTACATCACTGAGAACAAAAACCGAACTGTGGTGATTCCGTGTCGGGGGACGGTTTCAAACCTCAACGTGTCACTGTGTGCCGTAAGTTCCATCTTTTTCAATCATCTCTTCAGTTTCCATAATTTTCAGCTTGTATGTCGATGGATAGATATCCTGTTTCCAATATCTTATTTATCCACAATGAATCGCAAAGATCCCTTTGAGAGAGCCAATATGATAATGAATAAAACCAAGTTATGTTCTTGAAAATAAAGTGAGTCCTTAGTCAATGTGCATGGCTTTCATGTTTGGACAGCACTGGATTAAATTCTGACATATATATATATATATATATATATATATATATATATATGTCATATATATACATATATATTTTTTTATTATCCAGAGGTATCCA
The DNA here is from genome assembly GCA_036346955.1 of Dipus sagitta. Lineage (NCBI taxonomy): Eukaryota > Metazoa > Chordata > Mammalia > Rodentia > Dipodidae > Dipus > Dipus sagitta. The sequence continues at coordinate 48,380,939 of CM070781.1, read as the reverse complement.
GAAAAGAGATTTGTTCCTGATGGAAACAGGATTTCCTGGGATAGTGAAAAGGGCTTCACTATTCCTAGTTACATGATCAGTTATGCCGGCATGGTCTTCTGTGAAGCAAAGATTAATGATGAAACCTACCAGTCTATTATGTACATCGTTGTGGTTGTGGGTAAGCACACATTTCCTTAACATATCGTTACAGCAGACAATAAAGAATGACTTTCTAGGGCTGGAGAGATGGCTTAGTGTTTAGGGAAGTTGCCTGAGAAGCCTAAGGACATAGGTTCGATGCCCCAGGACCCACGTTAGCCAGATGCATAAGGTGGCGCATGTGTCTGGAGTTTGTTTGCAGTGGCTGGAGGCCCTGGTGTGCCCATTCTCTCTCTCTCTCTCTCAAATAAGTAAAAATAAATAAATAAAATACATTTTTTAAAAGAATAACTGTCTAGATGACAATCCCAGAGATTAAGGTGCAGGGCAAAGGACAAGAAAAATATATTAACTCATGAAATAGTGCCCGGAAATTCATTACATCTGCCCTTCTCTACCACATCTGCGAACGTGGGAACGGACTTTCTCCTTTCTTGCCAAGACCAAGGATGAACAACAACAAAAAAAAAACAGTGCTATTACAGAAGCTTATTTTATGAAAACTTCATTATTGAGAACATTTCTTGGCGCCCCATTCTTTGAATTGTATCTATTTGATGGAAAGTTCAGGAGTTTACTAAAGAGGGTGCCATTTGCCTAGACTTTCCCGTTTGCCAGCTTAGGACATCTTAGAGATGGCCTGCGGTAGTTATTTGTAGATCTCTGTAAAGCAGTGTTCCCGAAAGCTACTAAAGTATGGGCGAGGCAGGCCCTGGGGAAGAATAATGATGTAGCGTACTTTATAACACCTTCAGAAAAAAAAAAAAAAGAAAATCAAAAACAGTGTCCAAGTCCTAGATATTTTTTCCCCCTTCTTACTTTCTGTTTTTATAATTTACTTGCTCCAGGGTACAGGATTTATGATGTGACTCTGAGTCCTTCTCATGGAATCGAGCTATCAGCCGGAGAGAAGCTTGTCTTAAATTGCACAGCCAGAACTGAGCTCAATGTGGGGCTTGATTTCAACTGGGAAAGCCCTTCTTTGAAGGTAGCGTTAACAATTCAAAGCCAGACCTTTGAATACTTTGATAATAAGCCCCCCTGGTGAAGTTCGCTTAAGAGATAGGGTTCTCTGTGGCCAGATAAAATATAAAGGCCTTAAGACACACACGTCTCCCTTCCCCCACACCACACATGTTACAATTGAAAAAGAGATAGCAGGTCACAAAAAGACATAGTACCAAGAGCCCATCCCAGGCTGCTGTGACTGGGTTGTAAATACTATTTTTTTTTTTTTAACCAGGTGACAATGTCTTTCCACATTGTGGTATTTCTCTGATCCCTTGATCTATTTTTCCCTTTGAGGGAATTTTTCTTTAAGAGGTGGCATGAGAACACATTTCTTCTTAAACAATAGATATAGTTCCCTGTGTTTCTCTTATCCATATCCTCCTCATTCTCACCAAGTGAGCCTTTGAAAATCTTACTTCAGTTCTGTTTAGGTCTCTTGAACCCAAATATATTTTCTGTTTGCATGATGTTCAAAGTCTCTGTTATTGACATTAAATCATGTTCACCAAGGGACAAGTCTTCATGTGTGTATCTTAGAAGCTGCTAGATAATGTTCCATTGGTCTTTGGAAGTTTAATCAACTCTTATTTTTCTTTCAGCATAAGAAAATTGTAAACCGGGACCTAAAACCTCAGCCAGGGACTGCAATGAAGAAATTTTTGAGCACCTTGACAATAGATGCTGTGACCAGGAATGACCAAGGATGGTACACCTGTGCGGTGTCCAGCGGCCTGATGACCAAGAAGAACAGCACGTATGTCCAAGTCCACAGTAAGTTACTGTCTTCTTGGAATGTACTTTGTACTTGGGAGAGAGAGAGAGAGATGACAAATCAGCTTATGTCACCTTGTTCATTCATAAGCTCCTTTTGAACTCTTGCAAAGGTGGACATGAGACCCAGAGATTGAACAAGACCCAGAGGTTGGGTGCATGGCTTTGGAGTCAGAGTTGAGGGTTAAGTCCCAACTTTAAGTTACATAAGCTAGTAAAGTAGGTGCCCACTAGATATTACTGGTTAGAGCTGCAGTCAAGGTTGTAATTATTCCTACAATAATACAGTGTTAGTATCTAAAGTAGTTTTTCGTTTAAAACTTCAGTTTATTAATAGGGTCAAGGGTCTACGTGAATAAGCGTGAACTTTGCAAATTTGGGAAACCCAGAATCAATTACTTTCTGGATGGCTTTGGGCAATTCATCTTAATTGTTCACTTGTTCTCTTTGATTCAGATAAATTTGTTAGTTTATTTATTTTATTTATTTATGTATTTATTTTGGTTTTTCCAAGATAGGGTCTCGCTCTAGCCCAGGCTGACCTGGAATTCACTATGTAGTCTTAGGGCCTTGAACTCACAGTAATCCTCCTACCTCTGCCTCCCGAGTGCTGGGATTAAAGGCGTGCACCACCACGCCCAGCTCAGTTTATTTATTTTCTAATTTGTATTTATTTATTTGCAAGCAGAGAGAGAGAAAGAGAGAGAGAGAGAGATGGAGAGAGAGAAGAGAGATAAACAGAGAGAATGGGTGTGCCAGAACCTCTAGCCACTGCAAATGAACTCCATATGTATGCACCACTTTGTGCATCTGGCTTCACGTGGGTGCTGGGGAATCGAACCAGGGTTGTTAGGCTTTGCAGGCAAGTGCCTTAACCACTGAGAAATATCTGCAGCCCTTAAAGGTCTTAGTTTACACATGCTAGACAGTACTCTACAAAGAGCTGTGTCTTTGCCATTACACGGGATCTTTAAGGGAGCAAGGACCAAACAAGAGAGACCAGTTAGGAGGCAGATTGCCAGAATCCAAGAGGAAGACTTGGGTCAAGGGAGTCAAGGAAGTGGTAGGAAGAAGAGATGTGATTCTGGGCACAGCAGGACTGGCAGGTTCATTCATTGGTTGTAACAAAAAGAGAAGTCAGCCTGCGCTTTAGCACCAGAGACTGAATGGTGGTTTCACTCACTGAGGAGGGAGTGGGGTTTGTCGGGAATGCTTATAGGGAGGTGCCCATTAAACATCCCAGTGGAAGGCTGGAGAGATGGCTTAGCCATTGAAGCTCTTGCCCGTGAAGCCTAAGGACCCATGTTTGACTGGCCAGATCCCACGTAAACCAGACGGACAAGATGATGCATGCACAAGGTCACAAGCGTCTAGAGTTTGATTATAGTGGCTGGAGGCCCTGGAAACCAATTTCTTCCTTCCTTCCTTCCTTCCTTCCTTCCTTCCTTCCTTCCTTCCTCCCTCCCTCCCTCCCTTCCTTCCTTCCGTCCTTCCTTTCTCTGTTTCTTTTTTTCTTTCTCTTTCTCTCACATAAAAAAGCCAGTCTGTTACGCTTGCCTCAAAAAAGCACATCCCAATGGAGATGTAATGTATGTAAATCCAGACCCCAGAGGAGTCAGGGACGGAGCTAGACGTTTCATAGATGCTTCAAAGCTGCATCTAGAGGAGAGTCCATAAAAAGAAGAGAGGTCTGAGGACTGAGGCAGCACCTGGAGGGTGGGTAGAGGGTATCCTGGGCATAGAAGGTGTAGAAAGATGGGGCATTTAGAATGCTGCTTGGAGGAGCGAATACTTACGGATTGTGGGAAGGTACCGGTGGGAAGAGAAGTGCCGAAACAGGAATGTGGCCCACGTGCACGGTACGGGGACTCTCAGAACTCCAGGGCCTGCACCATCACTGTCTGGCCTTTCGCTTGACAGGAGGCTCCACCCACAGACCACGTCTGGTCACTTGACATTTATGGGCCCCACTGCTTTCGTTTTCTTCTAGCAAAACCTTTCGTGGCTTTTGGCAGCGGTATGGAATCTGTGGTAGAAGCCACGGTGGGCGACCGTGTCCGGATCCCTGTGAAGTACCTGGGCTACCCAACGCCTGAAATCAAATGGTAATTCCTGGAAATAAATGCACAATGCTGCTCGACGTGGAAGCGAACCCTTTGGTTGCATTGACTTCTCGGATTCTCCCCCTCCCCCCTTAGGTACAAACACGGAAGACTCCTGGAGTCCAATTACACAATCAAAGTGGGCCATGCACTGACCATCATGGAAGTGAACGAGCGAGACACGGGAAACTATACTATCATCCTTACCAATCCCATTTCAAAGGATAAGCAGAGCCATGTGGTCTCCCTGGTTGTGAATGGTGAGTTCATTCAGTTTTCCCCTCTGCCCAGGATTTATCAGAACAGTATGACTCCGTATCCCTAAACCACCCAGTCACCATTCCTTCGTCTCCTGCTGCCTCGCTCGTATCACAGAGTATAAATATGAAGCAGGATCCAGAGGGCTGGATTTCAAATGAGATGTACAACGAGGTGCTGTGGCTATATTTCCTCGAGAAACCTTGTAGATGAGTTGCTTGGCGATCACGTGTAAGGTGAAAGTAGGTGGGAATCCCCATTGGCCAAATCCTTGGAAGAGATGCCTATGGGATCAGTCGTCTGCTAGGCTGTGTTCCTTTTACCCTGCCCGGTGCACACCGTATGCAGACGTGGGAGGCTCTTGTTTTCTGACCAAAGCTTTAGTCTGATGCCTGCAGTTGCTGTATCCTGGATGCGTGGGCGAGGATGCCCTCGTGAAAAGGTCTCCGGAGGCTGGCACTGCTGGTTTGCGTATTGTCCAAGGTCTGATTGAGTCTGTAGAGGAAAGATAGTTGAGGATTTTTTTTTCTTCAGTTGTTTGTTTTTCCAGTTAGGGTCTCGTTCTAGCCCAGGCTGACCTGGAATTCACTATGGAGTCTCAGGTTGGCCTCAAACTCATGGTGATCCTCCTACCTCTGCCTCCCTAGTGCTGGGATGAAAGGCGTGTGCCACCATGCTTGGCTAGTTTAAGATTTTTATTTAAGTGGAAGATAGAAATAAATATTTGAGGTGAAGGGAGACATTGAGGGTTTAACAAGCTTATTTGACCAAAGCACTGCCCTCCCCTCCTTCTGAACAAATCCATTAATGTCTTGCTCCACACACAGTTTGAGAAATGCTTCTCTGTTGTAATTCTCTGTGCACCCTACTGACCTGGCACATTAACACTTGAGATACTCTCTCACTACGTCAAGGTGCTCCCCAGCCTTTCTGATCCTCCTCTGCATGTCTGCTGAGCACATCTTCAGTTCTTTCTTCAGGGACAAGGAAGGGGCACACGAAGAGGGGGGAGAAAGGCAAAAGCGGATTAGTGGAACGAGAAGGAAGTGATCAGGCATCACAGGCTGAAGAAACCCATGGCATCATTTCAGAAAGTCACCAACCATCTAACACACTCTAGCGCTTACCCTGTCACGTGCAGTAAGCGCAAAAATGAAGTCAGATTCGCAAAGTATTTGGGAAGTGTAAATCTTTATTTTTCTTTTTAAATTTTATTTTATTTTATTTGAGAGAGAGAGAGGCATAGAGAGAGACAGAGAGAATTGGCGCGCCATACTCCAGCCACTGCAAATGGACTTCAGACGTGTGCACCACCTTGTACGTCTGGCTTACGTGGGCCCTGGGGTATCGAACCAAGGTCCTTTGGCTTTGCAGGCAAGGACCTTAATGTCTAAGCCATGTCTCCAGGCCCTGGGAAGTGTAAATCTTGATGGAGTGCATCCCTCTGGGCATGAACCTTGATCTTCCCCCCTCCCTCCTCCCTTCTCTCTCCCCCTCTAGTCTCAGAGGAACTTTATATTCACAGTGATAAGGCGATATGTTTCAATTACTGATTTTGGAACTAAAACAACAAAAAAGAGGGAATGAAGAAGGGATGGAAGGAGGAAAGAAGGAAGGAAGGGAAAGGTGGAGAAAGAAGAAAGGACAGAGGAAAAAAAAAGCCCAGGATACATTCTTTAAGAATTTACAGCTTCGGGCTGGAGGGATGACTTAGTGGTTAAGGCATTTGCTTGCAAAGCCCAAGGACCCAGGCTCAATTCCCCAGGACCCATGTTAGCCAGATGCACAAGGGGGGGCGCAGGCATCTGGAGTTTGTCTGCAGTGGCGGGAGGCCCTGGCGTGCCCATTCTCTCTCTCCCTGCTCCTCTTTCTCTCTCAAATAAATAAATAAATAAGAATTTACACCCTCCTGTGTAATATAGTGGTTAACTAGAGTTTGTCTTCAGAAGCCTAGAGCATCTCTTTGCCCTGGATTTTGCCACATACTAACTGAACACAGGCAAGTCTTCTGACTTCTCTGTTGCATTTTACTCATGTGTAGAATGGGGGACAGTCGCAGTGATTGTGAGAACCAAGTGAAGCAATCCATGAAGGGCACTTAGGACCACGTTTGGCACATAGTAAATGCGTTTACATTAGTCCAACAGCTCTTTCTGTATAGCCGAGCTCCACTCTTGGGAGGCTGGAGGACAGGCAACACAGCCCCGTGGATGTGAATGAGAGAGCGAGGCTTGCATGAAGTCACTCTCCTTATTAGTTTCCATTATTATTACTAACATCTTACTAATGTAAATGCCGCAAGAACTCAGGTCTCCTGTTTCCACGTCCAGATGTTCTTTAGAAAAGCAAGTGGGGGTACGGGGGAGGAGACAAGATCCTATGCTTACAAATGGTAGCCCTGGGTTGCTTAAAATCATTTTCATCTCTCAAGGCTAATTGGCAAGTCACAAGCTGTCTTTCCTGTTTTCAGTCCCTCCCCAGATAGGCGAGAAAGCTCTGATCTCCCCCATGGATTCCTATGAGTACGGCACCACGCAGACGCTCACGTGCACGGTCTACGCCAGCCCTCCCCCACATCACATCCACTGGTACTGGCAGCTGGAGGACGAGTGCTCCTACAAGCCCAGGTCAGCTGACCATGTGCTCTGCACCTCCTGCCACTTTGCATTCCATCTGGCCACCCTAGGCCCGGAAGACCATCCCTGAGAAAGTCACCCCTCCAATGCCACTTGCGATCTCCCCCATCTTTCTCTGTGCCTTACTGTGTGACAGATGTCTTTCGTTGGAGTGTCCCACTAGGGGATTAGCCAGTTCTCTCTTAGGTAGCCCTGGAGTATCTTCCTGCAAAGGATTCGGGTCTTCTTCTGTCTTCTTCCACATTGTTCCTCCTTATCTGTGGGAAGGTCCAGCTCTCAGAGGAAGTGCTAATGGATGGGAGGCTGTGATAAACCTAGCCCAGACCTCCAGAGTCCCAGGCCTGGCTTATCAAGTTCTACCACAAGTACAGACATCCTCAGGGAAAACAACACCCCCCCCCACCCCAAGCAGTCCACTTCCTGTTGTTGTTTTTGAAACAGCCATCACTAGTTTTTTTGTTGCTTTCTTCCCTCAGATGCTGGCCACTTCCTACACAAAAGCCAGGCTTTCAGAGAAGGGGCTTGAAGAAGCCCAGTGGCTTCTAAATTTCCTCACCTTCCTTTAAACGAAATGACTTGAATTGTCTTGTGGATCCAATTTATGAATGGAAGTTTGTTCCCAGAATAGCTGCTTCCCTCCTGTGTCCTGAATGAATCTACCTAGGACCTTTCCCCCCCAGCAGACGGCTATTTTTAATTGGCGCCAAGTGTTATAAAGAGATAGGTTACACTGAAGGTTGTTTCTAAGAACACGATAACCAAAGTGTGACCCTTTCCCTACTGTTGATTTGAATTGAAGAGAAATCAAATCGTGACATGTGATGTTTTCTCCCCATTACAGCCAAGGAATCTTAACAACAAATCCATACACTTGTAAAGAATGGAGAAATGTCGAGGATTCCCAAGGGGGAAATAAGATTGAAGTCACCAAAAATCAGTATGCCCTAATTGAAGGAAAAAACAAAGTGAGTTTCAAGTTCCTTAATTTGAAAATTTTCTCTCTCCAATTCTCTCTCTTTGATAGAAGGATGATACAGTTAATATGTAAAGGCATCTTAGATATTAATAATCAGACTCTGGGGCTGGACGGATGGCTTAGTGGTTAAGGTGCATGCCTGCGAAGCCTACGGACCCAGGTTTGATTTTCCAGGTCCCACATAAGCCAGATGCACATGGTGGTGCATGCATCATTCGTTCTCAGTGGCTAGAGGCCCTGGCGTGCCCATTCTCTCTCTCTCCCTCTCTCTGTCTCTAATAAATAAATGGATCTTTAAATTGAAAAAAAATAATCAGACTCTGGCATGATAGAGAAAATACCAATACACTATGGAGTATTATTTAGCAATAAAGAAGAATGAAGTTATTTCATTTGGAGAACTATGGGTGGAAGTGGAGAGCATCATGTTAATTGAAAGAATCCATACTTAGAAAGACAAATACCACATGTTATTTAGACTGTAGATTTAAAAAGGATACTAGAGTAGGAAGGGAAGCTCATTGTGAAGGGGAAGGGAGCCAGCTGGAGTGGGGAGAAGGAAAAGACAGGGCAAACGGTGGTGCATAAGATCCAAGTACATTATATACATGTACGACGACATCATGATGAAACCCATTATTGTGTACAATTACGTGTGAATTAAAAAAAAGACAAAAATAAAATGGAACAGAAGATAAAATATTAACATGTAAAGTCTGCTTGAAAAAACATCACTGGTTTTCAGCAGTGCTATGAATTAACTAAATAGTTTATTGACAATAGATGAAATCATTTGATCCATTGAAAGGCGATTCTTGGATTTTAAATATGAAATGGGAAAAGAAACCTTCCCAACGTTAGATCACAGTGCCTCATGAGTTGGGTGATTTCCAAAACGAGGGGGTCAGCCTGGAGTATGAATGGGGTAGGTGGTGGAGCATACGGCAGTTACGGGGACTCTGTACATGGGTACAGACATAGCCTGCATTGCTCAAAGCCACGGCCTGGGTTTCTTTGTTTCACAGACTGTAAGTACGCTCATCATCCAAGCTGCGAATGTGTCTGCTTTGTACAAATGTGAAGCAGTCAACAAAGCCGGGCGAGGAGAGAGGGTGATCTCCTTCCACGTGACCAGTGAGTACCCCTCTGTGCAGGGCAGAGGGATCTCTCCTAAAGTGACCATGAAGGAGCTGGGCAAGGGCTCTCAGTGGTTCAAAGGGCTTGCTTGCAAAAGCCTCCAACTTGGATTCCACTGCCTAGCCACCTTCTTAAAGCCAGTCACAAAAAGTGGCGCAAGCATCTGATGTTCTGTCTGCAGTGGCAACACGCACCGTGGTGTGCCTTCCCACACACACAACACTTGTGCCAATAAAGACATGGAAGGTGTGGGTAGGGAGCCGTGAAGGTCTCTGCTGTCCTTGCCATTCATGTGAGTGATGTGATGACTAGAAAGAGGGCTTGGATGGATAACCGGTGAGCTCTGCTTAAAGTAAACACGCGCAGATAGCTCCTGGGCTTATGTGAAAGCCATTCATACCCCTTACTGGAGAGAGGATGGTTGAACGGTTTAAACGACAAACTCTGTATCATGCATGCTAGTTTGCTCATCAGGTCTGGTACGATTCATAATTTATTGGGGTTCATTAAGTATCTTAACAGACAGTGGGGCTGGGGCTTCTCAAAGCAATCGAAGTAGTGTGGGGAAAGTGCCCTCCACTCTCCGGTACTGCTGGTCTTGCCTATGTAATCTAGCACACATGACTGGACTGGATACAGTATTTCAGTCTGGGCTAATGAATTGTAACAACTGTAACTTTAATGTCATTGAATGGTATGTGTTTAATGAAGAACTCATTTGTTTTGTAAAATTCTGTGATGAGTAGATGCCCTACTTTGGGCGTGCTTTTTTTTTTTTTTCATCCTAAAAATGATATTTAGAACTCAAAGGAGACGTTGAATAAATATCTGGGGAATAAACTCACTTTTCCAGATACATTTTGGGAAGTGAATCACCCCATTTGGCACGGGTCCTTGTAGCAGGGATTGAGGGCTGCAGGAACATCCCTTAGTACTTCTTAGCAGTCCAAAGGCAACAAGAAGATGAGAACATCATTAGCACGTGAAGCCACCATCCTCTGACTACGGCTTTACATTTCAGAGGGTCCCGAGATCACTTTTCAACCTACTCCCCAGCCGACTGAGAAGGAGAGCGTGTCCCTGTGGTGCAGTGCAGACAGAACCACCTTTGAGAACCTCACGTGGTACAGGCTTGGCTCCCAGACATCCTCCCACTCGGGAGAGCCACTCACGCCTGTGTGCAAGAACTTGGATGCTCTTTGGAAGCTGGACGCCACCATGTTCTCTAATAGCACAAATGACATCTTGATTGTGGAGTTCCAGAATGTCTCCTTGCAGGATCAAGGCGACTACGTCTGCTCTGCTCAAGACAGGAAGACCAAGAAAAGACATTGCATGGTCAGGCAGCTCACAGTCCTAGGTAAGGAGGCAAGTTTGGGTGATGCTGTTCGGAATTCCTTATACAGAGTATGTTCAGGCGATGTGTGAAGAGAATTGTCCTGTGGGAGTTGATGAAGCAGGCTGGTACGCTTGCCCACTGCAAGTTCTGGAGGCAGAACAAAGCTAATGGTGGTGAGGTGGCGCATTAAATATAGAGGTTAAATTGGCTCTTTCCAACCTTTATGAGGTGATAGATCACTGATTGATATCTGCAAGGGATTACCTTGAATGAGGGGACTTTCTGCCTTATCCTTAGACATTGGCTTATTGTAATCACACATTTGTAGACTACCTATTATGGACAAGGCGAGTGCCAGAAATTCATGGTGTCACGGTGCCAGAAGTCAACTTCCAGATGGACAGGATAAGAATATGGGTGATCACTAGCCAGTCGTAGCCCAGTGAGGCCCCAAGTTCATGAGAACAGGGACTGTTTCCACCGTAGTTCTACCATAGAACACTGTGGCATATACTAGAATCTCGGCGAGATGCTTGGTGAGTTGCCGATCTAGAAGATATCATGGAAGGGGAGTTACACTCGCTCACTGAGGGTACTGTCAGTGGGTATCCGTGCGGTCTAGAGTGGAGTCAATGAGATGATAAAGCTTGGTAAATTCCCTGTCAATTGCCCTCTGTGTCTTACTTGACCTCGCACCTTGCATAAACTCGGGGCAGACCCCATTCTTTCTCTGGGGAGGTCAAATAAATTTGGGGCGCTTCTCTTGATGCCATTTTCTTCTTCTTGCAACGCCCATTTTGGGTGCCTGTGAGGTATCTGCCCTCTGTGATTGATTGTTAGGAAAGAAAAGTCCCCAGGTTAACTCAACTACACCAGCGTTTTTGCTAGCATCTGCTGAGGGCTTTGGCACTTTTGGGACATCTCTTCAAATAGACACTAACATTGGCTTGCTGGCTTAAAGACTCAGGCAGCAAGGGACATTGGGGAGTCAGATAGTCGGCCACAGCCCTTGAAGTAATATCACATATATAACCATGTATCATCAGTTCAGAATGGTAGCTGGTCCAGATTTGGAAGATCTAGAAGGAAGCTCCTGGCTTAGCTATGCCCAGGAAACAGCATGCTTACAATTAGTTGTTTGCTTCTCTAAGGACGCCTAAGTTGTTTCCTGAAATCTATTCTTAGAAATAAGCCAGAGCCCGGTACATTTGTTTTAACCCTAGCGTTGTGGACGGTGGAGTTTATCTCCTTTTGCCAAGAGCCAGTGTGAATCCTTTCAACATGGTTCCTCCGGATGCTCATTCGATTTGGATAAGATAGATCCATGCGCTTGAATGATTTTCTGCAAAAAGACAAATGTAATATTTTGCTGTACGTTTAATTAAATACCCATGGGTACCCTGTTCTTTCGATTCTTGACTTTCCTTAGGGCATTGCTGATTTCTTCATTTATTTGTTATTTGTATTTTATTGGAAGCAGCACTGGACTTTAGACTCACATGCTCTTATTAACTGAACTGTTTACTTAGTTGTGGGGACTTTCAGACAGGACACTCAAACCCTTGAACTACAAGCATTTCATATATTACCTTACTATCATAAGGAAGGAGTATAAGTGAGGAGTTTGAAAATAAAAATAAGGCATTCTTTATGGAATCATGCTAAAGTTTCACACTTTCAAGAGCAAATAAGACAGAATTCTAGAGTCTTAGTGGATGGAATGCCTTTGAGAGGGAAGTTTCTTCTCAGGGAAATCCTTGTGTGATTAGAAGGAAAACCCATTGCCTGCAAAAAAAAAAAAAAAATCCGGGCTGGAGAGATGGCTTATCCCGGTTCAATTCTCCAGGATCCATATAAGCCAGATGCACAAGAGGGCACATGTGACTGGAGTTCGTCTGCAGTGGCTGGAGGCCCTGGCATGCTAGTCTCTCTCTCTCTGTTTCTTTCTGCCTCTTTCTCTCTCTCTCTCAAAAAAAAAAAAAAAAAAAAAATCCCTGAGCCTTTATTACGCGATTTCTCCTGGGATCACAAGTGTCCTCTGAACTGTCCAGACATGTCATCATTGATTTCAGTCATTGAGCCACAGTGCTGAGGTCAGTTTAAGAGTTGCTTGAGCCAACCAACTCAACAGGCTGCTGTTTATTAAGTTTAAGCTGTTTAAAAGTTGCTTGATGCTAAAGCCATTCCCAAAGTTCTAACCCCAGGCTCTTTGATTTTCTTTTTACGTGCACAGAACGTGTGGCACCTACGATCACAGGGAACCTAGAGAATCAGACGACAAGTATTGGCGAGACCATCGAAGTTGCTTGCATAGCGTCTGGGAACCCATCTCCACAGATTACGTGGTTTAAAGACAACGAGACTCTTGTAGAAGATTCAGGTGAACAGAACTTGTCTATTTCTTTGGTTGTAGAACCTTCTCCAGGATGTTATGTAATAACATAATAACAATATCACGAATTGGTCTGTTTTAAGGTAGACAAAAGGTGGTATTCTTGTGCTTGGTCTGGTTCACTTCATAGTCAGTCTTTGGAGCCTTGTTGGGTTCTCAGAGAGGTCTCATGAGTAAGCCACTGGTAGTGGCTGACTCTTTACAGTTTGTTAACACCCCAAGATGAAGTTCAGTAGCTAAAGCTTTAAAGCTTTTCCTGGAGAGATGGCTTAGATGTTAAGGCACTTGCCTGCAAAGCCTGAGGACCCAGGTTCGATTCCCCAGTACCCACGTAAAGCCAGATGCACAGGTTATACATGCATCTGGAGTGTGTTTGCAGTGGCTGGAGGCTCTGGTGCACCCATTCTCTCTCTCTCTCTCTCTCTCTCTCAAATAAATAAATAAATAAATAAATAAATAAATAAATAAAATATTTAAAAAATGTTTCCTGGAAAAAACAACCCTCCCTGGATCACATCATGGGAAATACTAACAATCATTTCCCCTCCACTTTTAGGCATTGTATTGAAAGATGGGAACCGGAACCTAACTATCCGCAGGGTGAGGAAGGAGGATGAAGGCCTCTACACCTGCCAGGCCTGCAATGTCCTTGGATGTGCGAGAGCAGAGACCTTTTTCATAATAGAAGGTCAGTGTGAAGTCGCAGACACATTGGGCAATTTTAATGATTAGCTTGTATCTGATAAATACTTTCACTGGGGAGGATGGCTAGTGGTGATTTTTAATGTACTTTGTGGGAGCTCAGTAGTACTTATGCAAAATGTGTGGGGTTAGATGTAGTCATATATATATGTATATATGTGTATATACACATATATGTATGCATATATATATATATTAGATACTTTGGGGATGGGACCTATGTCTATGCACAAAATTCATTTATCCTTCATGTAAACCTTATATACATAGTTTGAGGGTGATTTTATGCAATATTTTTATGCACCTTCCTTTTGACTGTGGTCCATTGTATGAGGTAAGATACAGGTGCTCAAAATTGTTCAAATTTTGGGCATTTTTGGACTAAGAATCCTCAATCCATACTCTGTACATTGCTCTCAACAAGAATCAACTCCTGGGCTGGAGAGAGTTGACTTAGCAAATAAGGCTCTTGCCTGCAAAGCCAAAGGACCTCCGTTTGATTCCCCAGGACCCATGTAAGCCAGATGCACAAGGTGGCGCATGTGTCTGGAGTTCGATTGCAGTGGCTGGAGGCCCCAGTGCACCCATTCTCTTCTCCTCCACCCCCCACCCCGTCTGTCATCAAAAAAGACCAATCTTTTGGGCTTGCCTCAAAAAAAAAAAATGTACTTCTTTAACCAACATGCTCACCTCACGTTTTTATCCATGTGATTCTCATTGTGGAAAACGTCTCAGCTAGGCAAATGAATATCCTCCTGTCCCCGACTCAGTATTTGAATAGTCCAGCCAACCTTCAGAAATGACACTTCCCTATTTGCTAGGAAAAAAAAATAGAATTGCTGTTGAGTCAGGCAGGTCAGCAGTATTCATTTAGTGTCAAGGATTCAGAATTTTCAATACACTAGAGGCAGTTAAGAGTCACTCATAAACAGCATACCATTGCTTTTGTGATATGGAAATTTGGGGGCTCTTATTGAACTGGGGGAAAGTAAATGTGTGTGTGTGTGTGTGTGTTGTGTATGCGCGTGCGCAGGGTTGATGTGGAATGTGGCATTTTCTCAGCCAGAAAAGTAATTTATGACAGAATACTTCACATTCAGAGTGTATTCTTGTGTCTGTTATTATAAGTCATCAGGAGAACAATAAAACTGTGTTATGTGGTTGAGCGAAAGGAATGCCAGGGGAAGATTGCGGAGGTGATAGGAGGAGGGCTGGTGGATTTCTGTGAACTCATCCTAACTCGTCTCTCAAAGTCTAAACGTTGTTCTCTTTAAATCTGTCAAACCTGTGTTGCTGAGTATCGCCATCTAGACATCATTCCAAATCTACAGACCTGCTACTATTTCATAAACTGCAGTTGAAAATGAAAGTTTCAAAGGCCATGGTAGTTATCACTTTCAAAGGGATTCTTATCTTAGCACAAATCCCGGGAGGGACATTCAGATCCTCTCTAGGACGTTTGCCTCCTTTGGTCACCTGTCTGTGCCCGTTACCATGCCTAAGTGGGCACAGTGACACAGGGCTTGCAATGACTTCTTATAGGGACAGAATAGCAAGAAAGGGAGATACAGACATCGAACACACTTGCTCAGCTCCCAATGTTAATACCTATGTGTAAATTTATAGAGGCAGGGGAGTCTTTGAACTTCCTGTTACATCTGTGATATGACTGGCCTTGAAATCTCTCTATCTTCATAGAGACTTATATCCCTGAGACCAGAAGGGAAACAAACCCTTATTTCCTGATGCACCCAGGGCTTGTCTCTCAACTGGCAACTCTGAATTTTGCCAACTAATTAATTCTGCTTTCTGGGCTGCTCTTTCACCTTGAGGCCCAATTTGACTCACACTTCACAATGTGAGTGGAGAGATGGAAACCCCAAGTGATAATGACAACCTTATCACCTCAGTGTTAATCACTTGAGGTTGAAAGCCTTTCTCTGCATGGCATTTCTCCCTGTTTGGAGCTGTCTTCTGGAACCCTGAGGTCCAAGGCTTTCATAACCTCCTTGAACCTTTTCTTTCCCTTTGCTTTCATATGCAGTTTTACACTCTTATCCCTGGGCCATGCATGCTGTTCTCATTTCAGCTCTCTCATCCTCACCCTGGCTACTGCCACACACACAGAGGCAGGGTGGTATATTGGTCAGTATGCGTTGGGTAAATCTAGTTTAATTCTTTTTTAAATAACTTTTTTGTTTATTTTCATTTATTTATTTGAGAGCACAGACACAGAGAGAAAGAGGCAGATAGAGAGAATGGGCATGCCAGGGCCTCCAGCCACTGCAAATGAACTCCAGACGTGTGTGCCCCCTTGTGCATCTGGCTAATGTGGGTCCTGGGGAATCGAGCCTCGAACTAGGGGTCCTCAGGCTTCACAGGCAAGCGCTTAACCGCTAAGCCATCTCTCCAGCCCAAATCTAGTTTAATTCTTGAATGACCCATCAACTACCTGTGTGTCTCCAGTCAAGTAGCTTAGCTTCTCAGGTGTTTCCATTTCTTCATCTGAAAACTGATGGTTGTTGAGAAAGTTAAGTTGAAGGACTTTATTTTCCTCTGTAGCTTCTTAAACAATCCTTTCTTTAAATGCCACATCAAGACAATGACTGTCAGTATAAAACCAGACTCTATTTCCCTGGAATAGAAATACATTTCTTCTTGGTGGGAGATCATCTGGTTTTCTTTTCTATTTTTTTATTAAAGATTTTTAAATTTATTTATTAGAAACAGAGAGTGAGAGAGAGAGAGAGTGAGAATGGGCACGTCACTGCAAATGAACTCCCAACGCATGTGCCACCTTGTGCATCTGGCTTACATGGGACCTGGAGGATCGAACCTGGGTCCTTAGGCTGCACAGGCATGCGCCTTAACTGCCAAGCCATGTCTCCAGCCTTGGTTTTCTTTGTTCATCCAAGGAGTGCTTTCTTCAAGCACATCCTGTACTCATCTCTTAGGACATTTCGACATCTATCCTTAATTGCTTGTGAATTTTATTGCCGGAAATTTTCATGAGCAATATTTGCCCTGGCTGTAGACCCACCTAAGGGGGTGGCCCTTACAGTGTAGGGTTCGTGAATGTGAATAAGCTTTGAGCCCTGCCTTTCGTGTTCCACCCTGTCACCTTCTACCAAAGGCTGCGGGTTTCCAAGTGTTGATGATCACTCAATTGTGTCTTCAAGGTGCCCAGGAAAAGACCAACTTGGAAGTCATTATTCTAGTGGGCACTGCAGGTGATTGCCATGTTTTTCTGGTTGCTTCTTGTCATCGTCCTACGGACCGTTAAGCGGGTAACAAAATAATTTCCCTCCTGCCCTTGCCCGTTCGTTTTCATGATTGATGAAAGCTGACTAGGGTTCCTTTCAGCTGTTTCTCCCCATTGTCGTTGGCTCAATGGGCACATTTTTACTTCACTACAATGACATTCTTGCCCATTTTCTTTGGCTGAGCCATGGAGCATTAATTGATAGAAGCCCACTAGAGGGGAAAAGGGTTTGGGCTGTCTAGTGTAATTAAGATTTAGAAACCTCATTCTGCACCCACTTGGGAACTAAGGAGACGCTAAAAGCGGGATTATAATAGGACTACTCTCAAACTCCATGGGTTTTATTGGAAAATGAGATGTCAGGAATGAGGCCGCTATTAAACAACAGTAATAAGTACACACAACAACAGCCAAACAACGGGGGAGTGTGTGACTGGAGGGACTGATGCTTTCCAGGCCAATGGAGGGGAACTGAAGACAGGCTACTTGTCCATTGTCATGGACCCGGATGAATTGCCCTTGGACGAACGCTGTGAACGCCTGCCTTACGATGCCAGCAAATGGGAGTTCCCCAGAGACCGGCTGAAACTAGGTGAGCAGTCAATTATGTTCATTTGATGTTGCATTGCCAGGCCATCCCTTCCCTCTTGCAGATGGTGACAAATCTAGTCTATTCGGATGCTGTATCCCGGTTAAGAAATATTCTTTCTCTCGCTTGCATTTGTGTGATCATTCAGGTAGGCCCTTAGAAGTAAGGTCCCTGTGCAATGAGTCAAAGCAAGGACATTTTGGGGCATCAAGGAGGGATGCATTAAATAACTAAGCCATTATAAGGGAGGAAACTGGACTATGATGTTGAACAAGTATGTTCATCCTGTCCAAGTAGAACCTTTGCGTATCATTTTGGTGGCGTGATGACATGAGTTCTCATTGGTTCTAGGCAAGCCTCTTGGTCGGGGAGCTTTTGGCCAAGTGATTGAGGCAGATGCCTTTGGAATCGACAAGACAGCAACTTGCAAGACAGTGGCTGTGAAAATGTTGAAAGGTAAAAGGAAAAAAAAAAAATAACGCGGTGATGTATCTTTCTGTGTTTCACCCATCATTAATTGTGCTTTAGTGGCTTTTATGAGTGGCTCTGTGCCTAGGGGGCAACAAGCAGGTAACCTACAAAAGGCCTTTATGTAAAATGGAGAATGTTTCTTCCTTTGGACCCTCATACCTGGATGCATGGGCCTTGGGGGTGGGAGGGACTTCATCCACCTCTCCTGGGAACCCTTATGCAAGGCTTAGCCCACACAATTGAAATGAGGGTTCTGGCTTGAAGAGGAAAAAGGCAATTGTTTTATCAAAATTATTCTTCACTATATTATGGTATAAGATGATTGTAGACCCTGTAGAAATATGGAAAGGAATTTCATTGTTTCAAAACAGTAGAATGCAAAAGTGGCATGTTCTCTACAGTTGGAATTTATAAATTACTTCCCATAGAAGATACTTTGTAAAATAAGTATGATTATGTTCAAAGAGTTATGGGTAGTCCCTTTAAAAATAGTGGTAAGTAGAGGCTGGAGAGATTGCTTAGTGGTTAAGGCATTTGCCTGTGAAGCCCAAGGACTCAGGTTCATCTCCCCAGAACCCACGTAAGCCAGATGCACATGGTGGTGCCTGTGTCTGGAGTTCGTTTACAGTGGCCAGAAGGCCCTGACACATCCGTTCTCTCATCAACAAATAAATAAATTGGGGCTGGAGAGGTGACTTAGTGGTTAAGGTACTTGCCTGCAAAGCCAAAGGACCCAGGTTCAATTCCCCAGGACCCATGTAAGCCAGATGCACAAGATGGCACATGCATCTGGAGTTCCTTTTCAGTGGCTCACCCCCCTCTATCTGCCCCCCTCTCTCTCTCCTAAGTAAATAAATAAAAATAAAATATATTAAAAAATCTAATAAATAAATAAATAAAATATTTGTAAATAATTGTTCATTTTAATGATCATAGAACCATTTTGACAAGGGGAAGGTGACACACGAAGACTTTTCTGACATGCTTTCATAGAGGGACACAATGCTGCAGACCCTTCACAGTTGTGCCTTTGAGATCTCTCTGTCTCCTCTTCCTTTTCTTTAGTAGCTAAGGGGGTGGATGTAACGTCTAGATGACCCACCTGAGATGGGAACCTTGCCAGTGAATTGAAGCGAGCTGCAGCAGTTTATCCAGGCTCAGATATAGTCTTAGTCCCACCAGCCTCATTTGCCGACAGCCTTGTGAGCCGGTCCTGTTGAGTTCTTCACTTGGCACATACCTGGTGGAACATCAGTGTAGACGCGCGGGTGTTGGCACATGCATCCCTTCCCTGTGAGGAGGCACTGGCAGGGTCAGGCCCTCAGGAGGGTAGCCAGTCTGAACTACAAAAATCTGTTTTTGCATATGCAGAGAAAACAGGTGGAATTCCGTTGCAGAAGACACCACAATAAATTCCTTTTAAATATCAAACATTTGGGATACTCTTAAAGTAAACAGTCTGATTTTCAATTAGAAACTAGAATTCAGGGCTGGAGACGTGGCTCAGCAGTCAAGGCACTTGCCGTACAGCCAAGGACCAGAGTTTGGTTCCCCAGTACCCAAGTAAAGCCAGATGCACAAAGTGGTGCATGCATCTGGAGTTTGTTTGCAATAGCGGGAGGCCCTGATGTGCCCATTCTCTCTCTCTCTCTCTCTTTCTCATATAAATAAAGATAAAGAAAACTGGAATTCCCACTTAAGTTTTCCTAAAAATGCAGCTGGTCTGTGAGGCTCCAACTGCATTACCGTGGGAGGGTAACTTGCCCAGTTGTATGCCTCCCACAGCCTAAGGTAACGTCCACACTGACGGGTTCTTTCTTTGTTCTGAACTTGTAGAAGGAGCAACCCACAGTGAGCACCGGGCCCTCATGTCTGAACTGAAGATCCTCATTCACATTGGCCACCACCTCAATGTGGTCAACCTCCTAGGTGCCTGTACCAAGCCAGGAGGTGAGTAACTGCAGGTGGTTTTGCGGGCCTGACACTAGCACCTACCTCCATGCTGGTGTGCACAGGAAACACCATGTAACCATCGCCGTAGGTTCCTTCCCTCAGAAGCCCTTGTGGATGCCTCAGTGTGTGTGTGCACAGAGCTCCTGGACACTTAGTGTGCATTACAATTGGATATTCACTGAATATCTAAAGCTTCTTCTGGGTTCAAGAATATCACATCATTGTGGTACAGTTTGTAACCTGTGCAGAAAGGTGTTGAGATAGGGAAACTAAATTTTCCTCCAATCTAAAGCGAAGGATGTCAAGAATCCTCCCTCAAGAGCTATCTCAGTGGGAATGCTGACATTTTGGTCACTCTTGCAGAATTGTCTTTTGAAAAAAAAAAGGAAAAGAAAAAGTAAAGCTAAGACTATAAAGGGCCTGGGATCAGTTGATTTCTGTACTCCGGTTCCAATGAAAGGTTATCTATCTGTGGCCTTCTTCCAAAGTGCTTTTGAGCGTATCAACCTACTTAGCACTTTGTGAGTAACGTGAGTGCAGACACACCTTGCTTTCTGCTTCTCCCTTGCTGACACACGGTGCTCTCTGCAGGACCCCTCATGGTGATTGTGGAATTCTGCAAGTTTGGAAATTTGTCCACCTACCTACGGGGCAAGAGAACCGAGTTTGTTCCTTACAAGGTATGTCGTTTCCTGTCCCAGCTTTGGCTGTGTTGTAAAATGCTACCTACGCGTCCCTGAGCACTGAGTGCTAATTCCGCAAGGAGCTTGTGAGGAATCTTCCCGCAATCTTCTCTTGCTCGTTGGAACTCATGGTTTCCTTTTTGGGGTTTTATTTTTTCAAATTTTTTTAAATTTACGTTTTATTTTTAAGACTTTAATTTCCAGACCCATTACAGATGGTGCCAGTTGGGGAGAAGGCAGATTTGATTAAAGAAAGGGAGAAACAGAGGGAATAATGACTCTATTTTAGCCCCCCCCCTTCCTTGCTAATGAGGACCTGTGGAGTATGTCTTTCTATAAATGGGACACCAATATTGGAAATGAAGCATTTCTTACTTTAAGCTAAAGAATAAGTTTGGCTTTATGGAAAAAAAAATAAGACGATGCACCACATTTGCTCCAAATTTGACTCCCGAGACCACAGAGTTGTCTTTCTTACCCGCATCTTATAAGTCCAGTTTCTAATGTCTGCGGCATTTTAGAGACCCGTTTTGTACTTAAAGAATTTGCTCACTGACTTCCACATAGAGCAAAGGCGCCCGATACCGTCCAGGGAAGGACTACGTGGGAGAAATCGCTGTGGATCTGAAGCGCCGTCTGGATAGCATCACCAGTAGCCAGAGCTCCGCCAGCTCGGGATTCGTGGAGGAGAAATCGCTCAGCGACGTGGAGGAGGAAGACGGTACCTACCTGTCCTAGCTGCCTACCTCGGGCTCCCGTAGGAGTAGATGAGGTGACAGGCTGTGGCGAGGGATTTGGTCATAAGAAAAGCTTCACGTTTGGAAGAAATCTGACTTCCTAGAGAGAGTTCTCAGTCAGTCTCTTCAAAAGTGTGAAACCCCTAAGTAAACAGTGAGGTAGGTTGGGAGGCAAAACGGTGATATCCGAGATATGTAGGTAAGCCACGTAGGCTAACTGTTGCTAACAATCAAACCAGTATTCTTTGTTTATCATTTTTATTTATTTATTTGATGGTGTCAGACAGACACAGAGAGAGAGGCAGAGAGAGAGAGAGAGAGAGAGAGAAAGGAAGAGAATGGGCATGCCAGGGCCTCCAGCCACTGCAAACGACTCCAGATGCATGCGCCCCCTTGTGCATCTGGCTAACGTGGGTCCTGGGGAATCGAGCCTCGAACCAGGGTCCTTAGGCTTCACAGGCAAATGCATAACCACTAAGCCATCTCTGCAGCCCCTCAAAGCAATATTCTAAACCAGCATTGGGCCAGTATTCACTGGAGAGGATCAATACTGTGTTCTGGAAGGAGAATAGGGTTGGGGTGTCTGGTGTTGGTTAACCTTCTAGTGCCCTATGTGGTTCAGACCCCTGTTGTAAACCTCACCAGGAGAATGAATAGTTCATCACACCGACCTTCCCTAAGGGAAGATGCATCGGTGTGTCCGCTCCACTCCAACTGGTTTCTCTCATCTAATCCCTTCCAGCCATGCTTCAGATCCCGTCCTGTTCATTTGTGTTCCCAGTGACAGTGCGTTCTTCCTGGGTGGGGGACCTTAGCCTTTGTCCAGGACTTCAGCCAGCCTCAGGATGCACTGAGTGTCTTTTTTTTTTCTCAGAAGACACAGCACCGTGGACATAGATATGGGGGGTTTTCTGACCCTGCATCCTCTTGGGGTGTGAGTTTAGAAGTGCCCAATCATGGAAAAAGTAGAAGAAACCCATATGTATTTTCCATGACGTAAACCTACCAGTAGAATTGAAACTGAACTTTCTCCCCTTCGAAGCAATACAGGCAGCATGAGGCTAGGACTAGTGCTCCAGGACCTTAATGGGCAGTCCAGGGCTCATGGAAGGGGGTCTCCAACAGAGTGGGGTACTGTTTCTTCTCTCTCCCAAAATGGTAGCCAGTGAGCTAGAACTCCAAAGGACTGAGGAAGTATGTCAGAGCAGACAAGCCTTGGAACTGTGGGTCTGCAATTTTGCCTCTGTTTATTTAGAAAATGAAAAGGACTTTGCTTATTCTGATGAGTCCTTGGCATAAGGAGTCATTGAGAAAAAGTCTGTCAGCCTTTTGAATACATACTAAGTTATTACTACAACTAAGTTTGTGTTTACGGTGGTACTGTGTTCAGGAAAGAGGCTTATCTTATCTTCACCAAAGTTAGGAGAATCATGTGGAAACACCCATGAATGTCTCAGTGTTTATTTGTACTGGTCTCACTATAGTAAATATTACCAATTTACATAAATTAATTTTTTTCTCTCATGTCTTTGTTACCTCTCATGCGTCTCTTCGGAGGACAAAGCATCTTCCCAGGCCAGATTTAATGTACTTAGAGCATGTTTTGAGTTTAAGAAGGAGAGGAGCAACTCTTTAATATTTTTAGTTGTTCATTGTAGTTTGAACTTTGGTCTTTATCCTAGAACAAAGCCCGGGGAGAAAAGATTTGATGACCCTGAATATTGTTGTTTTATTTTTAGAGTTCTTGATATGAAAGTATTGTTTATCCCTCTGGGTACATAGAAAAGAAAACATTGTAAATAGCAAAACTGAAGAAGTCTTCTGCTTTCCCTACTGTCTGTGCCAATTCTGCCTCCTTACACCCCTCTGGATTTACTGTTCAATTTGACTAAAACGGAGACACCAGTGCTTTTCCCAACAGATATGATGAAGGCTGACAATATTGGGGTTCAGCAAATTGACAGACAGTGGGCACTTCCCCTCTGACTTTCACTACAAGTCTTAAATCACTCTAGCAGACTTACAAGGGACGCTAGTGACTGGTGGGAATACTGACCGTGTCCCCCTGCCTCTTGTGACAGCTTCTGAAGACCTGTACAAGGACTTTCTGACCTTGGAGCATCTCATCTGTTACAGCTTCCAGGTGGCCAAGGGCATGGAATTCCTGGCGTCACGGAAGGTGAGACAGATCAGGAGGGAGTGAGCTCTCTCCGTGAGCTCTGCAGGAGATGCCCATTTGTTTGGGGTGGAAATTCAGGCATCACTTCTAGGATTCTTGAGCTCTCTCCCCCTGGAAGGCTCTGTCTCTGTTAATGAAAGGTGGTTAGAGGTTTCATGAAATGAATGTATGTAATAAATACTGAGTAATCGCTGAGAACCAGGCAATCTTAAGTGCGGTGAGCCAGCCAAGAAAGCTCTCTGGCTTCATGAAATGTGCATTCTAGTGGTTGAGACAAGTAATAAACAGTAACATATTCAGCAGGTAAGAGGGGGGGAGATGTTGTGAGGAAGAGCTTGGAGAGTATACGGAAACAGCATGTTTACACAGTGAATATGGTCACATATGTGTGCAACGAGATGCATGGGGAAGACTTTAATAAGAATGGAACATCTGAGCAGTGACCTAGAAGAGACGAGGCAGAGCCTCGTAGACGTCTCGGTGTAGGAGAGTCTATTTTTAATTTATTTTACATTCATCGCCATCCATCAGAAAGTATTTGTGGGTAGTATAATTAGAAATCAGGAAGACCGGGGCTTCAGAGGAGAGCGACTCCAAAAGTTAAAATTAGAAAGTAGGCCAAACAAAGGCTAAGGTGGGGACGTGACAAATGACAAATATTCCAAGGCTTGTAAACGCCGTGGAGCTGGGGTGGGGAGGGAGGTTTGGTGGAAGTCACCACAGGCCCTGGGAAAAGGAAGATGCGCAGTTTTACATTCCAAAGGGGAAGTTCAAATTCATGTTCAGGAGAAGCTGTCTGTTGACAGAGTGGAGTTGCTACAGCCTCCTGGGGGATGAAAGACTTCAGTGTTTGGTTTTTTAAATTTCAGTGAAATCCCAAACTCACGTCCCTCCATGTGAAGCTTAAAGCTCTGCCCAGTTTCCAAACCTCAGGATCATACATGGTTCTGCCAGATAGCATTTGTATCCTCTTTCCCAAGAAGGGTCAGAACCGAGGTCTTACAGGGTCTTTCCAAAGAGAAATGAGTTACAACTTTTTTTAAAAAAAAGATTATGATATTTAAATTTTTTAATTGATTGATTTACTTGTGAGAGAGAATGATAAAGAAAGAAAGAAAGGAAGAAAAGAAGAAGAAACAGAGAGAGAGAGAGAGAGACAGAGAGAGAGAGAAAATGGGTACACCAAAGCCTCTAGCCACTACAAACTCCAGACACATGCGCCACCTTGTGCATCTGGCTTTACATGGGTACTGGGGAATCGAACCTGGGTCCTTTGGCTTTGCTGGCAAGAGCCTTAACTGCTAAGCCATCTCTCCAGCCCAAGATTGTGATATTTTGTTCTTTTTTTCTTTTTAGTCTGAAGCTTACTACTGAGTTAGGGTTCTTTGGTGACTAGGACAGGAACTGGCATAGTGACTAGAGGGTGGAGAATGGGACCTCTTTAATTTTTCTTGTATTCCCCAGGTGACATTTTTGAATACGACCTAGTTGTTAGAGTGAAAAAGGAAGCTTGTTGGTTGGGGTATGGTAGGAAGCCCTGTCTGATATTTAGACTCTCTTGATTTTCCTGAATCATGTTAGACAATGTGGTTTTGAATATCTCGTTCAGCGGAGACTGTTTTATAGTCCTGGGATGCCAGGTGGTGGTGGTGGGGGGGGGGGTCAGTAATGCTCAGCTCCCAGGATCTCTCTTATCTTGGACTTGAAATTCTTATGTGAGCCTTTCATTCATTTCTAGTGTTTCCTGGGCTTTTAGTCTCTCACAGATTTGTACTTGGAAACTTACGTGAGAATTATGGTTGTCACCATGAGAGTTGCTTCATAGTGGGATGTTAGAAGGAGTTAGGGGACGGAGCACTCAGGAGCTGAAGTGACTTGAAGGCTTAAAGACAAGGCGAGCTCCAGGGTGCCTGTGGGCGCACTAGAGAAATCCACCGGCTCATGCTGGGCAGCAGTTGCCTTGGTTGACCTTCATGGGGATAAAGAGCTTATTGGAAGTGGGATGAGAGCCACTAGGGACCGCCTCCACAGCTAGTCCAGTTCAGCTCCAAGTAGCATAGGAAGCAACAGAGAACACCAGATCCTTGAGATCCACTTGTTTCTGGTTTCCGTGCATTCATTCAAAATCCATCCTGGGACCTCCTTATGATGACATGGTTCTAGCCATATACAACCATTAGGGAAAAAAAAAAAAAAAAAAAAAAAAGGATGTGTGGATGTGACCAGAAACACGCACTTTAATTGTGTCCATCATCACCACACTTTGAATTCATCATTTGATTCCAAAGCCTGGGGCTGTATATGGAATAAACAGATGTGTGTCTCAACAAAGCTTACAAATTTGTTTTTCCTGACACGATGCTATAAGACACTACTCCAGTCCTTGTGTATCAGTTAGTTCTCTGAGGTGGGATTTTTTTTTTGTTTGTTTGTTTTTTTGGAAGCATGAGGTCACCACAGATGTAGAAAAGATCATCTGTGCAGAGAGCTAACACACACTGTCTTTCCCAGTGTATCCACAGAGACCTGGCAGCACGGAATATCCTCCTGTCGGAGAAGAATGTAGTTAAAATCTGTGACTTTGGCTTGGCCCGGGACATCTATAAAGACCCAGATTATGTCAGAAAAGGAGATGTGAGTTTCCAAGACAAACCCTGTGGTCTATGAAGTTGCAGGAACACGGGAAGCATTTTTTTTCTTCAGACATTTGCTAATTTGGGTTCTGATTCCTCCTTGTCACCCCCTTAGGCCCGACTCCCACTGAAATGGATGGCCCCAGAAACCATCTTTGACAGAGTCTACACGATTCAGAGTGACGTGTGGTCTTTCGGTGTTTTGCTGTGGGAAATCTTTTCCCTAGGTAAGTCACCTCACTTTGTTCCTCTGGCAGAAGGACTAATGAGATAGTGATAGTAGATGGCTCCCACATGTCCTTTCCTCTCCCATATTTCACCTCTGTCTAGTGGAATTTCTTGGAAGCTTTAGATGGTAAACTGAAGGAAAAATAATAAGAAGAAAAAGAATCTATGCAGGTGACGATACATAAAAATCAGGCTTACGGTTTTTTTTAATGTATTTATTTATTTATTATTTGAGAGAGAAAAAAGTAGACAGAGAGAATGGGCATAGCAGGGCCTCCTGTTTCTGCAAATGAAGTCCAGATGCATGGGCTTCTTTGTATATCTGGCTTTATGTGGGTATGGGGAATTGAACCTGGGTTGTTAGGCTTTGCAGGCAAGTGCCTTAGCTGCTGAGCCATCTGTCTAGCCCTTAATGCCTTTTTTTTTTAAAATGAGAAAAATCACATCACATAATGCCTCTTTGTGTTTTATTCTAGGTGCTTCTCCATATCCTGGGGTGAAAATTGATGAAGAATTTTGTAGGCGATTGAAAGAAGGAACTAGAATGAGGGCCCCTGACTACACCACACCAGAAATGTATGACTCTTAAGAAGTGTCCTTCTCTTCCCTCTATTTACTTTCAAATTTTTCCCAAGAAGGCTTTCTATCATATACACACATATATAAACATGTATGTGTGTGTATATATATATATTTCACTAGTTTGTGGCCAGCTTTTTCCTTGAAACCTTCCTTGGTAATCTAAAACAATCATTGTTTATTGGAACAATGATCACTTTAATATCTTTACCAAAGAGTTTTTATTAGATATTGACGTGCAATATCTTCTTTCTATACATTGTTGGACCTCCACATATGGGAACATTTCTCTCATATAACTTTTGTTTGTTTTTTGAGGTAGGGTCTCACTCTAGCTTAGGCTGACCTGGAATTCACGATGTAGTCTCAGGATGGCCTTGAACTCATGGAGATCCTCCTACCTCTGCCTCCCAAGTGCTGGGATTAAAGGCAGTGCGCCACCACGCCCGACTCTCTCCTGTGGTTTCATGTCTTTGGTTAGCATCTCAGCTCCTGGTGGGTTCTTCTTAAATAGTTGCAGTGCAAGCGCTTGTTTGGAGCACTGGCTCCAGGAGGAAAGCGGAAGCCAATGATAGTGGTGTCTTGCTTCTGCAGGTATCAGACCATGCTTGACTGCTGGCACGAGGAACCCAACCAGAGACCCTCCTTCTCCGAGTTGGTGGAACATCTAGGAAATCTTCTGCAAGCAAATGCTCAGCAGGTTTGTATATCTGGCCAAGAAGTACGTCCAAGGAGTACTTAGGTGGAAGGACTCTGCTGCCTGAACCTTCTCCTTGACGCTATGTTATTATTATCGGTCACTGAATAAGGACCCACACGCTTCCATATCTGAGTGGCAATGCTTTCTAAAAGCTGTAATTGCCCCTCAGATGAGACTCTAATTCATAGTTTGGAGTAGATGGTTCTTATTCCCACCCACTTACTTATCTTCATGCTATGCCTTCAATGTTCTTCTAAAGTTACGACATCTGCTGGGTGTGGTGGCACATTTCTGTAATCTCAGTGCTCAAGAGGCTGAGGAAGGATGATGATGAATTCGAGGCCAGCCTGGGCTACCTAGTGAGACCTTATCTCCAAAAAAGATAAATATGGTTTATATACTTGTTTATATATACATAGAATATCAACAGTGGAAGGGCTTTCAAGGGAATTTTAACAAATTCTATAGGCAGAAAAAAAATCATCCAGCTTCTAAAAAAAAAAAAAAAAATCAGTGTTTTTGTTGTCTCTGTAAGATCTCCAACTCCCCCAGTAACATGGAGTTGCGACTTTTACCATTAGAGTGTGCATCTCTGGTCACTATCCCTTAGTACAATGGAAGCCATTATCCTTCTCTTTCCTTGTGAACAGTTGAGGGTCAAATGTGTTTTTATCAATAAACCTTCCAAGCATTTAAATGTATTGAATCGTCCTTTTTTTTCCCTCCCTCCTCTTGAGAAAATGTTACAGTGTAAAGATCCTTTCCTCAGAATTCCTGTCCTCCTGCCCATTTATTACTTTTCTTTATACTGTCATCTGATTTTCCATTGCCCTGGAAAATAGAGGCTGCAAACCGGATGCCCCGTGCTTTGAAGCCCTGGGTCCTGTGGAGAGGGCTTTGTGGAGGAAGGGTTTCTGGGCTTTGTGTAGCTCTGTGCGTTCTGCCTTTTTCTCATGACCAGACTTTGCTTTGCCTTCATGTTGCACAGCTCTGCTGTCTGTTTGGCAATCTTGATTTTATTTAGCTCCTTTATTATACCTCCACACACACACATACCTCTCAAGTGCCCCTTCGCTTTTAATATTGCCTTGAGTCCCGAGTTCCCATATGAAAGGAATACACTCATTCCACCGAGCCCCCGTGGCCTTTGTAGTTTATGAAAAGGCCCTTGAAGGACGCAGCCTTAACAATAGCATTCCATGTTTATTGTTTCAGGATGGCAAAGACTACATTGTCCTCCCCATGTCAGAGACCCTGAGCATGGAAGAGGATTCGGGACTCTCTCTGCCTACCTCACCTGTTTCCTGTATGGAGGAAGAGGAAGTGTGTGACCCCAAATTCCATTATGACAACACAGCAGGCATCAGGTACTGTGTAGGCTGGTGGCCTCTCAGGGGGCCTTCGAGGGCAGCTCAGGGAGATAAGAGGGGGTGAGAGGAAGACATTTGCTTTTAAGATTTTACTTTTATTTATTTATTAATTAGAGACAGAGAGAGGAAGGGGGAGAGAGAGAGTGAGGATGGCGTATCAGGGCCTCTAGCCACTGCAAATGAACTCCAGACGCATGCGCCCCCCCCCTGTGCATCTTGCTAACGTGGGACCTGGAGAATGGAATCGGGATCCTTAGACTTCGCAGGCATATGCCTTAACCACTAGGCCGTCCCTCCAGCCCAGGAAGACATTTTTGTAGGGCTACCACACCTTACTTCCATCTAACTGGAGCCTGGTGCTCACATAGGGGTGTGCTCCCTGAAGGAAGGCCCTGTTAGGTGATCAACTCCCATCTGTGGCCCACGTTACAGCTGCAGCTCTGCCCTTAAGAATTCTAAAGCTTTGAGGCTGCAAATAGCTGAAATACCACAGTTAGTTAATCTCCAGTAAGAGGGAGCAGTTTTAGGGAGACATCTGTACTGAAATGATCTCCTTGTACGTTTTTATTACGGTGAATTAAATGGCTTAAGAAAAATAGGAAGAATTCAGTGCATATACCAAACACACTTAGGGCTCTCTGGCCAGGATTCAGCGTGCTACTGGCTGTTTCCTGAATTGGACTGGACACTGTACCTCAGACGCCCCTCCCTAGTTGGATTTTCAGCATGTTATTTGCATAATGGGATGGCTAAGCTTATTTGAAACACATGCCTCGCAGGCAGTCCGTTCTGGAAAGGCAGCTTACTTTTCTCTCCTCCCAGCACCTGTGCTGAAGGAAGGTGTCAGTGTGGGCCTCCACGATCAGACGTTAACTTGGCCTTTCGTAAGCCTGGGGCTGCTCTGTTTTGCTGGGGCCATTGTTATCCCATGACTGGAACCCCTGACATCACGAGTCCAGCCCTCCCCTCCGCGTGCTAAGGTTGCGGGAGGACCACGCAGCCATCTTGTGTAGAAGGTGTTAGGCTTGGTTACCATGCTGCAGCAAAGGTAAAAGAGACCTTGGAGCCCCCCCTGGAGAAGTGGCTTAGCGGTTAAGGCGTTTGCCTGCGAAGCCAAAGGACCCAGGTTCGATTCTCCAGGACCCACCTAAGCCAGATGCACAAGGGGGCGCATGCATCTGGAGTTCGTTGGCACTGGTTAGAGACCCTGGCCTGCTCATTCTTTCTCTGTCTGTCTCTCATCTATCTCTCTCTCCCTGCTTGCAAATAAATAAAATAAAATAAAATAAAATAAAATAAAATAGACCTTGGGGGACTTTTTTTTCCTCCTGTGGAATCCTGCAGGGCAGTGAGAGAGAAGAAAGCATGGGATGCTTAGATGCCAACCAGGGAGCTACTCAGGAGCAAACTTAGCATCTTCCAAAGTACTGTTGTGCCCACTGTCCACGTTCTGCCCCTGTGGTAACTCTAGACTCAGGCAAGGTGGCATCTGTGGGATGCTGAACATGAGGGTCAGCTCAGTTACCTGATGCAATAGGATATTAAAGATCTAGACACGAGAGCCTGACGGAACCAAGTGGGACTGCCAGGCGCGTCAGCAGCTGTGCGACATATCCCAAACAGGCTCACGTCCCTCTCGGTTTCTTTATGGGAGAAATGAGGCAAGGCCCCTGGAGATGTATGGAAGTGTTCATTTGGAAAAACGGCGTGATAGAAATGACAGAATGGATGTCTTAAGTGTGTGGCACCTGCCGACACCTTGTGCAGGATCTCTGAGGAGTGAGCTGCTTCCCGAAACCCAACTCAGTGCTCTAATGAGGGCAACTCGAAGAAAGGAGCCACGACTCCCGTGTAGACAAGTACCTCGCTAAACTGGCTTCCGGTGTCATTGCTGTGCTGTCACCCCATCATCGTCTTCCCTTTCATCAGAGACTTGTTGGACGGCTCAGTGTTCCTTTCATGTTCTGTGACCGGCCGAGTGCAGTGAACATCAGAGCCGGAGCCTTTTGGCTCATGGTTGCTTTGCATATGGTGTTAGGCAGGAGGTGAAGTCATGGTTGGGTGATAGAAGTACCAGTTGACGGCGTGGTTCTAAAAAAGGACTGCTAACACTTATCCTCGGAAGCGTGGACACATGTGACACCACGCGGCAGCCCAGGCCTGGCTCCGATTTTCTGTGACTTTGAAATAGGCCGTTCCAGGCTCGTTTTTTTTCTTTTAGCCATGTGGAAACTGGAAAGAGAAAATGGAGAGCATTTGTGTAGGATCCCTCCCAGCTCCCCCACCTACTCTTTTGTTGTTGTTTATAAAAACCACACTCCCAGCTACCTTGCAATCCTCTTGAGTTCAAAGAAATGCAGGCGAGAGGCATCAGGTATCCCACATACTTTATAGTGGGACTTTTGTATGCTTCTGAATGTGGGGAGAACGGACTGAGCCCGGGACACTGCTTGGAGATTGTTCTAGTGATCATCTCCATGTTTCCAGCCAAGAAGCAAGACTGAATCTTTTCTCACTCGGAAATTTTCAGCTCCACTGCATTATAAATAGAGCTGGACAGAGACACCCCTGCGGGAGCCAGCCCCGTGATTTGTTGCCCCTCTAAACCATTGTGAAAATATTTGTACAGCATTTATTTAGAGGAGAGGCTGGGAAGTGTGTGCGGAAAGGACCACTTGTGTCTAGACTTCACTTTGTCTCTCATTTGTCCCTTGTGGGTCGCCTCTGGCCCCAATGGTGCATGCTTCCTGGCAAGGAAACGTAACTCAGCTCCCTCGAGGGGTAGTTTGGGTACCATCTGTGGTTCCTTTGCCTTTTCCTCTGGGAGTTAAACCTCCTACTCTGAGCAGCTCATCGAACATTTCTTTGGGCTTCTCCTCCAAAGAGAGAGAAAGGTTTTGGTATCTATGATTTTCCTCATTTTGGTTAATTTCTAGTGGTGATTCAATGTCGATGGTGGGTGGATGCAGGTTAGATGTTCCAGGATTTGGCTGTGTGTTCAGACTGTTTGAAGGGCATCCGTCCTTTCTTCCTTTCATCTGTTTCTCACTATATATTACTCCACACACTCATAAGAGAGGCTCAGTGCACCACATGGAAGTCAGAATACTGCTGGACACATAATAGATGCTTAATGAAGACTTGAGCACCCATGTCTATAACTTTTCCTGAAAGTCTCCCAAGGGGGTTAGTATGGAGTGGGGTGAAAAAGAACACCCCCCCCCCCATGGTCCTTGGAGCTTGCAAACCTAGAGGTGTGGTCCAGCTCCGCTCCTCAGTAACCATTTTCTCTGCCATTCTTGGCTTCCTCTTCTGAAAGGGGGAAATAATCAAAAGATCTTGCTTGGTAGCATTGTGAGGAGCAAGCGCCACGGTGTCTTGGAAAACACTGTCAACTGTGAAGGACCCTGTTGGTTTTTCAGTTATTGGGCTCAGAGTTCAGGGAGCTTTCTTCTGAGACAGCTCTGCTTCTGCCCAAGCCTTTTGACCATGATGGGTTCTGCGCTCAGATATCTGTTGAATTCGCCATTGATGCAAACCCCGTGGCATTCCCTGGTTCTCAAGCGTGCTATCCTTCTTTCTCCCAGATAAGTGTGATGTCCTCTCGTCGATCTCGCTGTCTCTGGTCTTATTCATCCCAGTCCAGAATCACCTTTCTAAAAGGAGTATCTGCCCCATCAATTCCGTGCTTAAATCTTCAGGGGTGGGCTGCAGAGCTGGCTCCACTGATAAAGGTGCTTGCTTGCAAAGCTTAATGGCCTGGGTTCGATCTCCCAGTGCCCATGTCAAGTCCGGGTGCACAAAGTGATGCATGCATCTGAAGTTCATTCACAGTGGCAGGAGGTCCTGGCATGTCCATCCTTTTTGCACCTTAGACTCCTCCCTTGAAAAGTTTGCGTGACAACACATACCCTTGGAGAGAAGGCACTGCGAAGACGCCGTGATGTTTGCAGAGCAGTCAGCACGGTGCCTGGCACGTGGTAGATTTTTCCAGAAAGGCTTCCTGACTGAGTGAATGGTTACATACAGGGCGTTTTGCACAACCACTACTTTTAGCGACGGGCCTTAGAAGAGAATGGCGATACTTGTTCCAAGTATTTCATGTCCTTCTTTTTGTGGAGTCTCCTGAGTGAGGATGTCACTGGCAAACCTCATTCTCAACGCTGCGAGGGCACAAGCCAGCTCCTCAGCAAGTGGAGAGACGCTGAGCTTCCGTTCTCCCACGGCGACACAGAGCCTGTGCCGGGTTCCGCTGGGCTGCTTGTCACCGAGAGCAGGCTGAGGAAAGAGGGGTGCCGCTCTCGCAAGGGTCTTTCCTGTGACCAGGACTTCCCTCACCTTTCCTTGGGCTGTAAGAGGGTTTTTTTTTTTTTTTTTTTTGAGGTAAGGTCTCACTCTAGCTTAGGCTGACCTGGAATTCACTATGGAGTCTCAGGGTGGCCTCGAACTCACGGCGATCCTCCTACCTCTGCCTCCCGAGTGCTGGGATTAAAGGTGTGCGCCACCACAGCCAGCAACAAGAGGTTTTGATAGAACCTCTAGAGTTCCCCAAAGCCGCATGACAGGGAGGGAGCAAGCCCTAGCAGGAGATGACATATTGTATGACAAATCTCATTCTTTGGAAGCCTGAAGGAAAATGGGACCCTTTGGAATTCAGAGGGGGCGAGGGCACAAGATTGGCTGATAGAACTTCCTAAAACACAGAGGCAAGTATTCACCACGTTCATCTTCTCCAAAATCCTCACGAGCTAAAGCGGGACAGCTGCCGCGCTTTAAAAATGGGCAACAGAGGGTCAGAAATAACTTACGACTTTCTCAAGTTCATGTGGTCAGTGATAGACTTCAAATGCACAAAGCCAGGCGAGGTGGCTCGCACCTTTAATCCCAGCACTCGTGAGGCTGAGGTAGGAGAATAGCCACGAATGAGTTCTAGGCCAACCTGGATTACAAGAGCGACTTTCAGGTCAGCCTGGGCTAGAAGGAGGCCCTGCCTTAAGTCTCCCACCCCCAAATGGACACAATTATCTTGAGCCCTTGAAGCTACCAATGCTTGTTGTTGAAAAGGCAACTCTGGAGGTTAATCTGACTTGACATGGCCACTGGGAGATCGAGCCTAGGCCATTAAGCTTTGCAATCAAGCCCCTTTATTATCAGCGGAGTCAGCTCTCCAACCCACCACTGAAAGACCTTAAGCACAGAATTGATGATGTAGATACACCTCTTAGAAAGGTCATTCTGGATTGGCCTGGATAAGACCAGAGGCAGTGAGATAGGTCAATGAGAGGTGAGACTCGGATCACTTCTTGTTCGCGACGATGTGGTATGGAGAAGGGAGAGGCTGTCTTGAGATCCTAGTCAACTTGGTATGTTTTAGGGAGACTGGTGCGTGTTTCACCTGCTCAGGTTACCTTGGGAACAGTAGCTGGAACAGTTTTCTTTGGTGACGTGAAGAGGGTAGCAATGTGACCAGGGCTCAGTGGAGGAATCCCATGGAGTCAGGAGAACAAGCAGAGGCTACCACTTGCTGAGTCTGCTGTTGTCTTTCAGGCCGCAAGGGGCCTCAGAAGCATGATTCTGAGTAATGGGGCCTCCTTTCCCCTCTTCAGTTATATTATACTTTAAAATGGACTTTTACAGGAAATTAAACCTTCATTGTGTGGTAGCAAAGAAAGATTATTTTTTTTTAAAAAAAATTGTTTTTCTTTTTCTTTTTCCAAAGGATATTTTGAAGGCTGCTATTCAACTTGTGGTTGAACAATCATGAGCTTACATATCACTTGTGGTATCTCCAGACAAATAGACCACCACTCAAATACAAATATTTCTTCTTTTGCAGTCAGTACCTGCAGAACAGTAAGCGAAAGAGCCGGCCAGTGAGTGTGAAAACATTTGATGATATTCCACTGGAGGAACCCGAAATAAAAGTAATCCCAGATGTAAGTACGTCTTTTAAAAATAACTCCGAGGAATTATACCAAGGGCGAAACACTAGCTAGATCAATATTAACCTAAGCATTTGAGCCTTGGAGCCTCATCAGAAGGCTGTCCTTGAGAGTGGGTGCGCCATGGGGTCACGATGCAAATGGAACCCTGGCCTTTCCATAAGGAAGGCACCTGGTCCAAGACTCGAGATAGTTTGACTTGGTGCCCAGCTTTACTCTAGGGCACATGGTGTCGTGAGGAGAAAGGTGGGCACTGTCATTCTCAGCTACTGCAGTCATTTCCTCTTCTCTTTGGCTGAGGTCTACTTCTAGCAGGCACTTTCTCCCTTACGGCTCGTAGAAGCTCTGGCTTATAATGCCCTGACCTTCCTCGGCAGGACACTGGGGCGTGTTGTCTGCTAGATGGATTAAGAAATCAGTTGATTGGAATAGTTGGTTGGTATATATGCTCAAATCAACTGTGTCATCTCACTGTCTCTTTAAAAAGGACAACCAGACAGACAGTGGGATGATTCTTGCGTCAGAAGAGCTGAAAACTTTGGAAGACAGAACCAAGTTAGTTCCATCTTTTAGGTAAGACCTTTTTTTTTTTTTGCCAACTAAAAAGAGCACTTTCAAATAAAATTTTTGGAAAGAGCTAGTAAGGACATTTGGTGTAGTTCAGTTTCCCTTTTTCATGTGTTTTAAGGTTGGTGAAATTAGCATCCTACATGAGCAAGCTAACAAAGAATCGAAACAAACCAGTGAAATTAAATGACAAGTCAAAAATCATCTGAAATAAATCAGAGGATTTGGTCACTTTCAATGACCAACTTTATGAAGACTAAGAGACTTGGGAACAATTTACCATAGGCAATACTTAGTATGATGCTGGCCAAATAGCAAAGAGGCCATTGGATATGATCACCAAAACTATCAGTGTATTAAAATCTCTGTGGATTATGTAGAGTTTTCAAAGCAGTACATAAATGGATAGTCAGTCCTTAAGAAAGATGGTATGTACATACTTACTGATTTTGTAAAAGCTGTTTAAGGGTTACTGTTTAAATCATTACATATTTACTTGTGAAAAAGGTATTCAATTAAGCTTGGAATACAGTCTTTCCCGATGTGATTCAGCAGACATCTGTTGTTGTTTTGAATAGATGCACCTACTCTTAACAAAAGAACTCATGAAAATCTGTATTTCTGTTGTTGCTTTGAATAGACGTATACTTGCTCCTAACAACAACAACAACAAAAACCTAATCAAAATCTATATTTCTAAGAATAATAGGATAAGAGGAGCTCCGTATTTGCCAGTGGAGTTATTCTAGTTAAGAATGGAATAGATTATTACATCTACATGTAATATAACTGTTACATGAAATGGAAATGCCATAGGGTTTCAAGTCATGCTTATGCAGTAATAACAAATGTAGCATTGTAGAAACTTTGTTTTCTTTAAAGCCAAATAAGAAACCGTGAGAGACATTCGTATGTTTCATTCATTGATTCAAACCATATTTGTTCAGAACCACAAAATGCTATTGATTGAGATGCTACCTAGTTTTCTTTTTTGGGGGGGGTTGGAGTGAATGAAAAAGATATATTTCTAATTTTTCAAAAATTTTTTTGTTATTTATTTATTTATTTGAGAGCGACAGACAGAGTGAGAAAGAGGCAGAGAGAGAGAGACACAGAGAGAATGGGCACGCCAGGGCCTCCAGCCACTGCAGACGAACTCCAGACGCATGCGCCCCCTTGTGCATCTGGCTAACGTGGGTCCTGGGGAGCTGAGCCTCGAACCGGGGTCCTTAGGCTTCACAGGCAAGCGCTTAACCACTAAGCCATCTCTCCAGCCCATATTTCTAATTTTTTGAAACAAGTTTTAAACCAAGATATGGTCACTTCTGGGCCTTTTGGCTAAATGTAAACCATATAAGAATATAGAGTTAATAAAAATCTCTTTTTTTTTTGTAGTTTTACTGTGAATAATTAGGGTAAACATCTACTGATTAGAGAGGCCCCCCTCAGAATGGCTTGTGAAAGTGCGAGTCCTGAACTTTTTAGATCCACACAGCCCACATTTGTAAGCTATTGAAACCATCGTGCAGTTGCTGCTGACTGACCGGATCGGATCCTCAGTCCATCCAAAGAATGCGGTTTGGATGAGCGGAAAAGCAGTTTTTGACAGGGCTGGCTCGATGGCGCTCACTCTTCCCGCTTTTCAAGTGTGAAGTTACTCAACGGGTTTATTTACACCCACATGTGCCTTGCAGTCCCCCTAAATGACAGAATGGGGAAAGCACAAGTGAACTTTCCAAGTATCCTGATTTCCTTGAATATCATGAAAAGAGGCCTCTTGGCTCCTCTCACTGTATACAAACTTGTCAGTCTTCAAGGCCGTGAAACTGCTCCATTGGTTGGAGCCTCGCAGAACCCCACAGAGCTCTCTTTTTCATCTCATCCGGGCCCTGAAAGACTTGGACTGGAATAAGAGGACTTACCTGCAACTACTAATTCGCGCAAGTACCTGCGAGTACAGGTTGTCTGGAGTCAGTCTGATGGGCTGATCAGCGACTGGGAGAGATAAGGGGCCTGTGTCTCTAGAGACATTTGACATCTATGAAGCTGGGGTTGGAGAGTGTGAAAACCAAACAAAACAAACAAAGCAAACCAAGGAGCTGTCTTCTCCCTTCCAATTCATTTGTTTGCCTTTTTGTTTTTTCTTTCCCCCACAGCGGGATAATGTCCAGCAAGAGCAGGGAGTCGGTGGCCTCTGAAGGCTCCAACCAGACCAGTGGCTACCAGTCTGGATACCACTCGGATGACACGGACACCACTGTGTACTCCAGCGAGGAGGCAGAGCTTTTAAAGCTGGTGGAGGCCGCAGTGCAAGTTGACTCTGGGACCCCGCTGCTGTCTCCTTCCATTTAAAAAGAGGTGTCCACACCCTCACCCCCGCTCCTGGGAAGCATGGGAGAGGTGCTGCTCTGATTTTCAACTGTGTTTTTAAAAATTTTCCCCCCCACCACCAGGAAGTGGCCACATTTGATTTTCATTTAGGAAAGAGGACCTCAGACTATAGGGAGCTAGTCCTCTGGGCATTCCCCAAGAAAAGACTGGTGATCCAAGAATGTATGGACTCTCCTCTCTCTCCTCATTCATTTCAGAAGCATGTGTAAATGTGCCCTGCTGTGGCTCTGTCCATGGGGGAAGAGCAAAAGACATTAAGCAAAAGGGGCTGTGCCATCTTAAGAAGTCACCATACCCGGGCAGTGGGCACCTTTGGAACACTGGGACCATCAGACGGTGTTAGTGTTTTGGGCGTTGAAGATGTTTAGGGCTGAGTCTATCCAAGAGGCTCTGTTGAAGAGATGGGCTGAGGGCCAAGTGCTTAAGTGTGGGATTTGGACTGGTGGAAAGGAAGGCCGAGCTTACTCCGAGAGCGCGCCCTGGAGCCTGCAGATGTATTGTGCTGGCTCGGGTGGAGGTGGGCATGTGGCCTGTCAGGAAATGCTAAGGCTGCAGGCGAGCTCTCTGGTCTGGTTTTAGAAGCTTGCGTGCTCTTCACAGTTGGGCTAAAGGCGAGTTCCCTGTGCCGTTTCCGACTCCTAATGAGAGTTCCTTCCGGACCCTTACGTGTCTCCTGGCTGAGCCCCAGGAAGGAAATGATGCAGCTTTGGCCCCTTGTCCCCCCCCCACCCCCCAACCCCCGGGCTGATCTTTTATTCGGAGCATCACAAAGAGAGGACATTCGGCCCGAGGCTCCTTGTCATGTTGAAGAGTTGACTGTCTCAAGCAGCTTTGGTTGTCCGTCTCGATGGCATATGTCTGAGACGGCATGCAGTGGGTGCTGTGTCAAACTGTGCTGACAAAGCTTCAAGAAGGATTGAACCCTTCGGCTTCTCCTACACCCCCAACCTCCTCTCACCGTCCCCCAATCCATCAGTATTTTAGCTTTGTGTCTCTACACTGCAGAACACCTGATTCGGTTTGTTCACTCTCTTAAGTAAACGATTGTTAGCCAGATTTCAAAATTACCTTATAGCCAAAGTTATGATAACATCTATTGTATTATTTAGACTTTTAACATATAAAGCTATTTCTACTGATTTGTTCCCCCTTCTTTCCTTATTCAAAACAAGAAACTGTATTTTTTTTTTCATCTGGTACCATAGTGTGAGACGCTGGAAAGAATGACTATAAAACATGCTGTGGCACATTTATTTATAGTCTGTTATGTAGAACAAATGTAATATATTAAAACTTTATATTATATATAATGAACTTTGTACTATTTGCATTTTGTATCAGTATTATGTAGCATAACAAAGATTATAATGCTTCCAACAACTGATGTCATTTCATTAAAAAAGAACATTGAAAAGCTTGAAGGAATCCTTTTCTACAGTGGCGTTACCCATTCCTGTCACTTCCTTATGAGGTGCAGTAGGCAAAGGAACAGGACAGAAAGTCGTGGTTTTCCATTTTCACTTGTTCCTTTTTCTTGTTTAAAAGAATATTTCATCAAGTCTTTGTATATTTCATAAGCCAATTAAATGTATTCATAGTAAAATAGTATAGTAATATATAGTAAAAAAAAAAAATACAAAACATGGGGCTGGAGATATGGCTTAACGATTAAGGCGTTTGCTTGCAAAGTTTAAGGACCCAGGTGTAATTCCCCAGTACTCATATAAGCCAGATGCTCAAGGTGGTGCATGCATCTGGAGTTTGTTTGCAGCGGCTGGAGGCCCTGGCACACTCATTCTCTCTCTCTCTCTCTTCTTGCAAATAAATAAATAAAATATTTTTAATTAAAAAAGTATCACAACTACTTGGAGAATAAGCATATCTGGCTTGAGGCATAATTTTTCTTCCTTCCTCTCTTCATTATAATAATATATTCAGGTGGCCAGATCCATCTACTCACAGGGCCAGAGTCTCAGACCCCTTACTGTCATTTTTTAAACATTTATTTTTATTTATTTACAAGCAGAGAGACATAGAGTGAAAAGAGAGGGAGGGAGAGAATGGGCACACCAGGGCCTCTAGCCATGGCACACAAACTCCAGATGCATGTGCCACTTTGTGCAAATGGCCTTAAACGGGCACTGGGGAATCAAACCTGGATTGTTAGGCTTTGCAGGCAAGTCTCTCTTTGCAGGCTGAGCCGTCTCTCCAGCCTCAATTACTGACATTTTGAGTGAGTGCTTTTGCCTGAATTCAGAGAGCAAGTCACCCAAATCAAATCACTGACACCAGTAAGTGTCCCTGTCTTGTGTGTTGTTTTGAGACAAGCTCTTTATCCTAGCTTAGCCTCGAACTCCCTGTGCAAGCCAAGGATGACCTTGAACTTCTGATCTTCCTGCCTCTACTCCCTGAGTGCTAGGATTTCAGAGCATATGGTACCATGCCATTTTTTAAAAAAATTATTTATTTATTTGAGAGAGAGAGAGAGAGAGAGAGAGAGAGAGAGAGAACGTGTGTGCCAGAGCCTCTAGCCACTGCAAACAAACTTCAGATGCATGCACCACCTTGTGCATCTGGCTTATGTAGGCACTCAGGAATTGAACCTGGGTCCTTAGGCTTCATAGTTAGTAAGCACCTTAACTGCTGAGCCATCCCTCCAGCACATGCACCCTGTCTTTTGAGTGTACACTTAAATACAAGATTTTGAAATGTTTTAAGTGTTTTTCTAATCAAATATATCTGTCTTTTTTTTTTTTTAAATTACCTTCTAGGTTTTTTTTATTTTATTTTAAGGGTTCTTCCTCTAAATCTAATTACCAAATTTTAACTTGTCTTCTTTTATTGCATTTACACCCACTGGGAGTTAATATTTTCGTACGTGGTGTGAGGAAGGGTCAAACTATGTTTTTCCAAGTAGATTTTGAAATCCAGCTCTTTCCCCTGTAATTGGAGAAACCTCCGTGACGCATCCTTTTCCAGTCTCCATCATCTCACCGGTCTTCTGCACAGTTTGATGGTGGGGAAGGAGGTGTGTGGCTTCTGGGGATAGCACCCAACAGCCGGGGCCTTCAGCTGGGGTTAGTGAGCTGGGGTTGTCTGCAAAACTGTTTGGGGGGGGCGGGGGGGGCAGGGTAGGCCTTGCAGGGACTTCCTCATTCTTTCTTTATTAGAGCCTTTTCTAGTAAAGAATGGCCGAAGAGCCTAGGTTGTTCTGGGTGGGAAGGCTGTGGGGGAAAATCAGAGCTTTCATCGCTTTAGGAAAGGGGAAAAGGTGTTTCTCAGAAATGGCTCCTGGCATCGGCGTCATCTGTGGTGCCAGGAATTTGGATCCGGCTCAACCGTCACACTTAATTAAGAAATGCGCCTTGGGTGGAATGATCAGGAGAGGTTTGGCTTTTCTGGCTCCCTGTCTTTGGTGTGTTGGGCGCTGTGCTCCCCTAGCTTGCCCCTTCCCCCCCCCCAAACCACCATGCTGAAGACCAATGCAGTGGTTTTCGAGGTGCTTCCTGCATGGTCTTATGTTCAAAGCTTTAACTGGAAGCGAGGCCGCACTCTCCCCTGGGCTTCTTTCTGTCTGCCCTCCTCTGTAGCCTGTAGTTCCCTCTCCTCTCAAAGCCTCGTCTCCCCACTTTCCTGCCCTCTTCCCACTAGCCTCCCTCTCCTCACCCCATCACACAGCTGCCTTTCTCCTCCGCAGACAGCATCCCAGGAGAGCGGACTGGCGGGGAAGTTCACGTTCATGACCTCTGGACTACGTTTCCCTGTGAAGGCGCATTCTTTCTTTCTTTTTAAAAAAAGTATTTAAAATTATTTGACAGAGAGAGATAGAGAAAGAGAAAGAAAGAGAGGAGAGGGAGAGAAAGAGAAAGTATGGGTACACCAGGGTCTCCTGCCACTGCAAACAAACTCTAGACACGTACACCGTTTTGTGCATCCGGCTTTACATGTTCTGGGGAATTGAACCCAGGCTGTCAAGCTTTGCAAGTAAGCACCTTTAACTGCTGAGCTAGCTCTCTGGCCCAAGACACATTCCTTTCAGTGAAAGGAAAGAAGGAAAAAGGAGGCCATGACTTGACCCAGGTTTCTGGCTCCTTTGGCATGTCTCTTTCTACCTCTGACTCATACGTATCAACAGGTAATAAAACATAGGCAAACCCAGGACACTGCAGTGTTTCAGATCGCAACACAAAGCCACTTTCCCTGTCCACCCCTCGGCAACGTGCAAGCCCCTTTTCCCTTAGAGACAGTGGGCATGCCCATGCAGTCGTGGGCAGGCAGTTCAGAAGGGTTCTATCCTACTGCTGTAAGATTCTGCTTTTAAGTGACTTTTCCATGTTGAAGGTATAGACATATATAATAATTTGTGTAGTTTTTTTTTTAAACATCAACTTTAAGTCCAATTCTGGGGAAAGATACAGTTTCTTTATCACTCCTCAGTGGAAAAAAAAGAAAAAGTTAACATGGTGAAGTAAAACTGTTTACTCTGTTTTTGACTGGAAGGGGGCGAAGTGATGGAATCTGGGAGGAGCCACAAGAGAGTATTAGCACAGCCAGGTTGGCCTGAAATTCTGGAGCTAAAGTAGAACATTCCATCACCAGGGCAGGAGAAGTCTGACTCAGAGATAAGAGCCCAGCTCAGAGAGAGAGAGAGAGAGGTCTAGTGGAAACTCCTGATAAGACAGGGGTTATAGTAAACTGTCACTGACATCAAGTGAATGTCAGTGAGGAGACATCAACCGCACCTTCCTTTCTGCCTTACAACACATCATTTTTCTATACCTTTCTGGTGCTTCCAGTATATCTTCAGTGGCTTCAGTGTGTGTGTGTGTGTGTTTTAAGTTTAAACATAACAGAATAAAGAGAAAATTTGTAGTACTTTACTGTAACGTCAGTTATTGCTGATGTGAAGCATTTTAGGAATATGATCAGTGTATTTGCTGATAACAGTGTTCTCTCATGCCCAAATCATATGAAACTCTCAACTTTCAGATACAGTATCAAATAAAAAGGGCAAGTTTTTTTTTTTTTTTAAAGACTAGCCTTTTGCTCTAATTTTTTTGTCCTAGATTTTGCTGGGGTTTTTTTTTAGGAAATAATATTTGAGGAGGGAAGATTTGTGGTCAGTTTCTGTTACTATCACTGGATACCATGGGCATGGTAGTTTATAGAGAAGAGAAGTGTATTTAGCCCATGGTTCAGGAGGCTCGGAGGGCTAATACCAAGGCTCAGGCTTCTGATGAGGACATTTTTGCTATGAGATAAGATGGCAGGGGGAATCACATGGCCAAACTGAACAAGTATGTCAACCTACATCCCTTTTGCTCTTCCTATAAACCCACTAATGCCATCATATCGTGACCTCATCTAATCCTAGTCACTTCCTAAAAGTCCTATTTCCAACAACCAAAATCTGTCAATAAGACAAGAAAAGGTAGCTGACTCCTTGGCAGGAGATGAACCACCCCTCACACGTCAGCCGGGGCCCAGGTGGAATCACAGAGGAACTGGGGAGATGAGCTAGAGTGCTGCTTCCATGGTGAGCCTGACAGTCAGGGCCAGGGTGAAGGAGACAGATGCTAAGGATACTCAAAATGCATCACATCAGAAATCCAGAAACTGCTGAGAACTCAACACTGAAGCCCCCTTAAAACACATCCACCAAGGCTCAGGGAATCTTGCAGAAGAGGGGGTGAAAAGAATTTAAGAGCCACAGGGTGGAAGAGATTATCCAGAGGCATTGCACACCCCCCCCCCACATCACAATGACTGACTGCTGCCTTCACAACTCATAACCCACAACCCCACAGTGAACACCAGTGATCCCACTGAGGAGGGGCCCCAGTGGAATGGGGATAGGGAGGACAGAAATTATGGTACCAACATATGATGTGTCCATACAGTTTCTACTTAACAACAACAACAAAAAAAGTCCTATCTCCAAATGCATTGACGTATGACCTTGAGGATTAAGGTTTTTCACATATGAACTTTGAGGGGTCATACTGAAACCACAGCTTGGGGATAAAGCCTAGAAAATAGGCTGACTTCTTCAATTAAAGGTTCTCTTGCAATGTCTGAGACTGGGCTCACAGAACATGGGACGGGGACTAACTCATCAGGAGTTCTCTCAACTGATGTGACCTGGAAAGGGTTAGTGGGATCTTAGTGCTCTGTATGGGGGTGTACCTCTGGCTAAAATAATATTTCCCTGGCAGAGGGATTGAAAACATTCCTTACCTCCCTCATTGTCACAGGGAAAATGTAGCTGGGAATGAAAGTCCAGGTATAAGGCAGAGAAATCAGGCAAGTTATAATGTAAACAGCAATGTCCTATAATCATTCCCCAGCTTAACAAGTATTCAGATGGCACAAATCTACCTCGCAGTACATACTGGGGGAAAAACAAAGCCTCAGATGAAAATCCAGAGCCCCAAACTCAGTCCTTAATACTAAACTTCAAATAATCTTTTTACTTGCTTGCTTATACCTGACTTTACCTATAAAATACTTACAGT
This sequence comes from Dipus sagitta, assembly GCA_036346955.1. NCBI lineage: Eukaryota > Metazoa > Chordata > Mammalia > Rodentia > Dipodidae > Dipus > Dipus sagitta. The sequence goes on along the minus strand of CM070781.1, from coordinate 48,336,675 downwards.
GTGCCAGGTATTCTTTTCAAACATTTTCTTTTCTTTTTAAGTTTTTAAAAGTATTTACCTTTTATTTGTTTATTTGAGGGGGGGCAAAGAGAGAGGGAGAGAGAGCAACAGGGCACACAAGGCCTCCAGCCACTGAAAAACAAACTCCAGACGCATGTGCCACCTTGTGCATCTGGCTTATGTGGGTCCTAGGGATTCAAACCTGGGTCCTTGAGCTTTGCTGCTAAGCCATCTCTCCAGCCCTGAAACACTTTCTTACTATTAACTCACTAAAGGAGTAAATATCTGTATTAGTTACTTTCCTCATTGCTGTGCCAAAATACCTGACAAAACGCACCTGGAAGGAAGAGAGGTTTAGTTTGGGTCACAGTTTTAGGGTACACAGTCCATCGTGGTGACAGGACCCTGCAGCGCCTGGTCACGTTGGATCTGCAGTCAGTAAGCAGAGAGACGAATGTTGGTGTCCCACTTACTTGTTCTCTTTTATCCAGTCGGGGACTGCAGCCCACTTGGATGGTGTGACCCACATTCAGGGTAGGGCTTCCGTACTCAGTTAAGCCTCTCTAGAAACACCCTCGCAGACATGCCCAGTAATTTGTCTCCTTTATTTTATTTTTTAAATATTCTTATACATTTTATTTGCAAGCAGAGAAAGAGAGAGAGAGAGAGAGGGAGGGAGAGAATTGGCATGCCAAAGCCTCCAGCCACTGCAAACGAACCCCGTAGGCATGTGCCACCTCGTGCATCTGGCTTTATGTGGGTGCTGGGGATGAGAACCCGGGTCGTTGCAGGCAAGCACCTTAACCACTGAGCCATCTCTCCAGCCCCCTAGATGATTTTTGAATCCTGTCAATTGAATTAAAGGTACCATCACAGTACCCTAAAGCAAGGGTGAGTGTCACAATACGGACCATGAAGATCATCCAAGGCAGGGTACAGTCATGGACCCTCATAACTGTGTGTCAAACATCCCAGAGGTCGAGCTCAGGACGTTTCCTTCGTGGCGTTAGTTAAGGGTCATGAACAGAACCGGAAAGAGGAGAAACTCCAGTCATATTTCAGACCCCTCTCGATCACTTAATGGTCTCATCTCAGTGACTTGAGCATAGCCTCCTGATTGGATCAGTCATACTAGACTAAATGTAGGAATTTCTTAGTAACATTTTGAATCAACATGGGGTCCCCTAATCTGATGTTAGACTCAGGGAACATATGGGAACCATCAGATAGAACTGAAGGCTGAGAGAATTAATTTCTCTTGCTGGTTCACCTCATGTGGCAAATTTGCTTTGCACTTGTAAAACAACATGTGATTCTGAAATCCTTCCAGAACTCCATGTGGGCAATGATTGATTGGCAGTGCAGAAGGCATCACTGGTGTTGTACAAGGAAGGCAGCGTCGTCTTTCATATTAGTGTTCTGCATTCAAAACTTTTCCAACGGAAGAAAACCCAGAACAGAAATAAGTTCTAATTCTTCAGTAGGAAGTATAGAATGTTTCCCCCTTGAGCACTTGGGAATGCTGTCAGGTAATGTGCAACGTGACCCCGAATACGTGTGTTTTGCATGAAGCACACTTCTGTATGAGTAACTTCATGAATCCTTTAAGCAACCTGTACTTTAAGTCAATAGCGAACTTGGATTTGCCTTCAGTTTGAGTGTCACGGATGGATTGTGCTGTATCTCTGAGCTTTCCCTTTCTCGGTCCCGTTCAACGTGGTTGGTAAAATTCCTTGAGCATCTGTCATGTGGATAGAAAAACAAAAAAAGCATACTCCTTCTTGCATTACCTTCTACCTTGTTAGCGAACTTCTGAGCTCTGTCCAGCATTCGTTCCTGTGCCCTTTTCTACTGGCTAGAGCTCAGACACAGGAGCAAGACGAGAAGCGTCATGCCAGAATGCAGTCCTAAGTCAGACCTTCCAGAATCGAACACGTTCAGACTTCCAGTGAGCATTGACTTTGACTAGCATATAGTTCAGAGCATTTAATCATGATGTAGTCAAATTTTTAGATAAACATAGAGCCTAGTTTTCATCCTGTTTTGTTTTTTTCCACAGTAGAAGGCACTTAGGCATTTAAGCAACTCTGTGTTCACTGAGACCTCAGCACCGTAAAAAGCCGAGTACTAATGTTGATAATTTGCCATACGCTAACCATGGAGCCTCCTATAACAGGAACCCTCATGTTTGGCACTAATATCACTGAGTTATGAGAGAGGACAGTCAGTTAAGGTCTGAAGCATCAGTGTCCGATGTTATGCCAGGAATCCCATCTTCTGAGGACCTCAGGGATATGTTAAGAACCAGAATGGGATCTTTGTTCTTGATGGAAAACAGAGAGGTGATCCATCCTATTATAAATCACTGAGCCACGTGACAGGTACATGGTAAGGTGGCCTGGTCCCATTAACTGTCTTGTTAGCACGTGTTGACTTTAACATTCCCATCTTTAAGGCAATTAAACTAACTTATCTGTAAGATAAATCCATAGGCCAAGGATGTAAGCATAAAAGCTTTGTGTTGTAATAAACATGTAACTTCTATTGAAAGTTGTGTGGTCTTGGGCAAGGTACTTATTTATTTTGAGCCTTGAATTCTCCATCTGAGTGAGGGTTAAGTGGGATGTGGGAAAAGCACTGGCAGTGTCCAGTAAGAACAAAACTGCATGGGCAGGAAAACCTATGGAAATGGATATCATCATGTCAAGCAAAATAACCCCAACTCAGAAAAAACAAATATGTTTTCTCTTGCTAAGACATGAAAGTAGAAGGGAGTTTTTTTTTGCGGGGGGGGGGGGGTGTTTCAAGGTAGGGTCTCACTCTAGCTCAGGCTGACCTGGAATTCACTATGTATTTTCAGGGTGGCCTCAAACTCACGGTGGTCCTCCTACCTCTGCCTCCCAAGTGCTGGGATTAAAGGCGTGCACCACCGCGCCCGGCCTGGGAGTTGATTTTGTGGGGCAAGGGAAATGTGTGGCTGCTAGAGGAAAGAGGGGTGCATGAGAGAGAGAGAGTAATCTGGAGTAAATACGGACGAAGTTCATTGCATGCATGTGTGCAGATGCCATGGTGAAACTCATCTTGTGTGACAATTAAGAAAGGTTAGCTACTCATGTTTTCATGATGATATTGACGATGGTGGAGCTATGCACATGTCTACCTTGTTGAGTAACAGTTCTCAAAGGCTGTTAACTTTCTCAAAGTTCATGGACTTTCCACTGGCTACCTGGATGGAGGTGTCACATGGAATGGCCTGGCTCTTGGGTTCCTTTGTTTTACGGGCTTTTACAAACACTCTTCTTGGGCTGGAGAGATGGCTTAGCGGTTAAGTGCTTGCCTGTGAAGCCTAAGGACCCCGGTTCAAGGCTCGACTCCCCAGGACCCACGTTAGCCAGATGCACAAGGGGGCGCATGCGTCTGGAGTTCGTTTGCAGTGGCTGGAGGCCCTGGCGCGCCCATTCTCTCTCCCTCTCTCTATCTGCCTCTTTCTCTCTGTCTGTCACTCTCAAATAAATTAATAAAAACAACAACAACAACAACAACAAAAAGTTTAAAAAAAAAACAAACAAAAACACTCTTCTTGCAGAGTGAACCACTTGCCAGAAGTCACGTGCCTGCAAAGGTTTGTGGTGGAGTTGGGGTTTAGGGGGAGCTCAGTGTTCAGATTTGAAACTGAGTTAAAAAAAAAAGTTAACTTGATTTTTCTTCATAAATTTTCAGATGACAATGACTTAACAGCTCTAAATTGGCTGACAAGTTTCCGTTTTCTAAAAATTAGGCTTTGATCCATTTACTAAAAGTCAGTTTGCCAAATGGTAAATTTGTCCACGGAGTGACTTGTCAAATTGATATTATTACTAAATCACAATTTCCTAAGAGTAATTTACAAAGTTTATTGTAATCTATATTGGAGATTTCTGTGAAGTTTTTGTGGACTGCTTTATTATTCATAGCACAATTTTATAAAATGCTCTATTTCTCAAAAGTTAAGGGATAGACTTGAATCTCCCTTGAATATATTTAACTGTCTCAATGATTCCTTGAGACTTATCATTTTAGCATATGATTGTAATATATATATATACATATATATATGTAATATGGTATATACATATGATATATATCTTTCGTATTTTAGAGAGACAGAGACAGAGAGAGAGAGGGAGAAAATTTACCAGGGCCTCAGCCACTGTGATCGAACTCCAGGCGCTTGCGCCACCTAGTGGGCATGTGCGATTTTGCACTTGCCTCACCTTTGTACATCTGGCTTACGTGGGATCTGGAGAGTCCAACATGGGTCCTTAGGCTTTGCAGGCAAGTGCCTTAACCACTGAGCCATCTCTCCAGCCCTATTTATGAGATGTATCTACCATTAATATAACAATCCTGTGGAAGGGTCCAAGCAAATCATAGCAATATGAAATGCTGGTTTCTGTTCCTCAACAATGTCTAGAAGTGCGACATTATAGCTTAGATGACACTTGATGTGTCGGTGAAAGGTTGCCCCATACGACTGCAAAACGGATTGCAAGGAACTCAAAAGTGGCTGGAGCATTTGTGCTATAGTACAGTGTTTTTGCCTGTTTTGTTAGCCACTCTATCTCTGGCACCTACAGCAGTGAGTGACATCAGTTGGCACTCAGTAAATATCTATGTTACACAGTGATGAAACCAGTTCGCTTGGGAAGAGAATCTCAGTCCGTTGGCCTTAAGGAAAAGGCATTTTGTCATTTCAGTCTGCTCTCCTTAGTACCAGGAAATACAGAGGTTTTTGTTGATTTCAATTTAGGGTATGATTATGCTTGTGGGTTTTCCAAAGAAGTGAGGGAAATTTTAAGCTACATGGATCAGTTACTTTTCTTATCAACAATCCTGGTAGGAAGCAACACAGAGAGGAGGGGCCGACTGTGGCTCCTGACTTGAGGATGTGTTCCATCACGGTGGGGAAGGCCGGGTGGTGGGCTCAGCTCGCGGCTGTGTCAGCAAGAGCATGTGGCAGCTTGCTCACATCTTGGAAGAACAAGTAAGCATAGAAAGTGCCAGAAGCAGGCTGGAGAGATGGCTCAGCTGTTAAGATGCTTGCCTGCAAAGCCTGATGACCTGGGTTCAATTCCCCAGTACCCATGTAAAGCCAGGTGGACAAAGTGGTGTGTGTGTCTGGAGTTTGTTTGCAGTGGCTCGAGGCCTTGGTGTGCCTGTTCTCTCCCTCTCCGTCTCTATCTGTTTCTCTCTCTTCTCTCTGCCTCTCTCTCTCCCTGCTTACAAATAAATAAAATAATTTTTTTTCAGAAAAAGAAAATGCCAGAAGCAAAGCCAAGCTATAAACCTGAAGGACCACCCCCTCAGCAACCCCCTTCTCCCAAGTTGTTCCCACCTTCTGAAGCTTCCCTAGCCTTCCAGAACAGCACCAGGTGGGGACCAAATGTTCAGATACACAAGCCTATTGAGGATATTTTACATTCAAACCAAAATGCTCTAACTAGAGAGGCAAGTTGGAGACAAGGCAGGGGTTGTCCTATTGTCTCTAAGCTGGACAGACCCACTTGGAATGTGACATTTGATGCCTAAGAGCTGCAACAAGGGGCTGGAGAGATGAGTCAGTGTTTAAAGGTACTTGCTTGTAAAGCCTGTTGACCTGGATTCAACTCTCCATCTATCCATTGTAATCCAGATGCAAAAATTGGTGCAAGCATCTGGTGTTTGTTTGCAGGTGCAAGAGACATTGGTACGCCTACACACACACACACACACACACACACACACACACAGATAACTACTAAACATAAATAAATACTGTTTTACAAAGAGGTATTCTTAGGAAAAGGCCTGCAGCAGACTCAGAGGAGTGAGGTCAGCATGGTCTTATTACACAATGAACAGCTAAGAAACTAGAAATAGACTGAAGATTAGAGGGATATATACAAGGACTCTCAATATAAAATATTTTATTTTTTAAATTTTTACTTATTTATTTGAGAGAAAGAGAGAGAGAGAGAGAGAGAGAATGGACATGCCAGGGCCTCCAGCCATTGCAAAAGAATTCTAGATGCATGCGCCACCTTGTGCATCTGGCTTACCTGGGTCCTGGGGAATTGAACCTTGGTCCTTTGGCTTTGCAGGCAAGTACCTTAACTACTAAGCCATCTCTTCAGCCCCAGTGCTCTCAATAAAAATTACACACACATATATTGAAAATACTCCAGCTTTTTCTTGTCTTCTCAGAGGGCAAAAGTCAATCAATGAACAGAAACCATGAGACAGGCAGCCTTCTGGGTCATCTGAGTCCCCATCACATGCCCTTCCTTAGTGTTTCTCGGAGCCTCCTCTCCCTGCAGTAAGTGGTGACTGTTCCCTAAAGCTGCTGGAGAGGAAGCAGGGCATCGTAAATCAGAACTGGACTCAGGGGCCTCCAAGTAGTATCCAGGCAGCTCAGCAGACAGAACTGTGTTTGCATCCTGGCTCCACCGTTTACTAGCTGGGTGATCATGTGTGTGGTGGTTTGATTCAGGTGTCCCCCATTAACTTAGGTGTTCTGAAATGTTCCCAGCTGGTGGAGATTTGGGAATTAACACCTCCTGGAGGCAGTGGATTGTTGGGGGCGGGCTTATGGGTGTTAAAGCCAATTTCTCCTTGCCAGTGTTTGGCACACTCTCCTGTTGCTATTGTCCACCTGATGTCGGCCAGGAGGTGATGTCCACCCTCTGCTCATGCCATCGTTTTTCCTGCCATCATGGAGCTTCCCCTCGGGTCTGTAAGCCAAAATAAACCCTTTCTTCCCACAAGCTGCTCTGGTTGAGTGATTTCTGCCAGCAATGCGAACCTGACTGCAACTGTGCAGATTCTCTTAGCTTCACTTTTCCTCGTTCTTTAAGTGGAGATACTAACAGCAAATAATGCCACATAAGGTTATTGTGAGGATCAAATAGGTAATAAATGTAAGGTGTTCCTGTGAGTACCTTGCACATAATAGGTTCTCAATAGACACAACAGGGCTGGAGGGATGGCTTAGCGGTTAAGGCATTTGCCTACAAAGCCAAAGGAGCCAGGTTTGATTCCCCAGGACCCACGTTAGCCAGATGCACAAGGGGGTCCACGCGTCTGGAGCTCATTTGCAGTGGCTGGAGGCCCTGGAGCACCCAGTTTTTTTCTCTCTCTCTTCCTCCTTCTCTGTCAGATAAATAAATAAATAAAGATAAATTTAAAAAAAATAACCACACAATGGAAAGGAATCTACCTGGTGTTTTTTGTTTTGTTTTGTTTTGTTTGTTTGTTTGTTTGTTTGTTTTTAACTCTGAGAACTGAGCACCAAGGTTCTGTCTCAAAGGTTAAAGTACACACTTCTAAGAGCTCACCAAGTGCTTCTGAGGGCACGGAAGTTCCTTTTTGTTTTCAAAATAGTTTGTGTCCACAGATGAACCCCAAGTATATACACACCACTTCAGTCTTCTCCATGGACTCCAGACCTTGGCTCTGTGCAGAGGGGTCTGGGTGGAATGGAGACGGGAAGAGGAACTGAGACACTGTGGCCAAGAAGCTGGAATCCAGGCTGGGGTAAGCAGGGAAGTGGGCCTATGAGTCACAGTCTGAAAACTGCCGTGATGTCCCTGTGACTCCTGGGCTCCTCGCAGGGAGACATTTCCTGCCCAGTGTACTCTGCCGCCAGCATTGACCCTCCCTCCCCCCGCCAGCCACCACCACTAACCAAGACAAGATTTTTAACTGAATTGTTATAACCCAAGGGAAGGTGGGGTTTTAGCAGCTGCCCAGGCTGGGAAACTCCCAAACCTTAAAAAACAGTACCCTGATGGGGAGAGCCCTTGCCATCATGGCTGGAGAGATGGCTCAGAGGTTAAGGCGCTTGCCTGAAAAGCCTAATGACCCAGCTTTGATTCCCCAGTACCCACATAAAGCCAAATGCACAAAGTGGCACATGTATCTGCAGTTTGTTTGCAGTGGTGAGAGGCCCTTGCGTGCCCATTTTTTCCTCTCTCTCTCTCTTTTTCCTTGAAAATAAAGAAAAATAAAATATTGTTTCAAAAGAGAGAGAAGGCTAGTCACGTTGACTTTGCTTCTCCTGAGCCAGCAAACCTTAGCGGACCCAGAAGGTAAAACTAAAGACACATCCCTATGGTGCCCTTGGCAAGGCAAAGACTTCACTCTCCCATGGCTGTAGGTGCCCCCGGCTCCCCTGGGATCTACACCCGCAAGCCCCGTGGTGCATGAAGGTGGGCGCAGGAAGTGCTGCTCACCTCAGGAGAGGAGCTGATGTGTGGTCATCTCCGACCAGACCCTGACTTCTGACAGGTTTATGGAGGACAGAAGGCAGGGACGGTTCTCTCCCTCTTGGCTATGACCTCCTTCCCCCAGCTGTAGGTTCAGGCCCTCCTCTGGCCTGCAGACTGATTAGGCATCAGGAGGCTTTCCTGGGGTCATTGGGAAACTTGCCAGGCCTTGGAACATATGGCGCCCGATAAGGATCTCACACTGCAAGATAAGGAGCTGGTTCAGGGAATCTGAGGAAGCCCGGAGTTTGTTTCCATAAAGCTGGACAATGTAATGTGTAATCCCCACACAGATGTAATTAGCTGTTAAGCATATTAAATCCTGAGGAAGGGGTGTTGTACTGACCCATAAATTACCCTGAGTCTGCCCAGGAGCACCGAGTGGAGAGCAGGTATCTTTTCCTGCTAGATTGGTAGAATGGCACGCGATGATGGATGAGACGGGTGAGTTTACAATGGCTCCAGCCACCACGAGGCTCTTAAAGCAAGCAGGGCTGGGGGGAGTCCCAACGGTGAAGGACCAGGTCTCCTCAGCCTGGGTTTCCACAGAGAGGGGAGGCTTCCCCAAGTCATGCCACGGCCCGGTGTGGCACACTGCTGTCTTTTCTGCAAGCTTCAGCAAGTGGATGCTGGGCAAACCAATGAAAGCTGGCGTGTCACAAGCCAATTCAGGCTTGTCAGAAGAAAGGAAACTTAACTCTTAATTCTTGCCAAGTAGCTATTGGATGGCCCTCACTTTATGAGCTGATGTTACAGATCAGAGCTCTTATGTCCATGGATAGGATATAAATAAAAACAAAAGCAATCACGAATGGTTACTAAGAGCCTACTCTATGTTCAGCCGAACTGTAGAGAACCAGGACAGTCATTAGTATGGAGCGTTAGGAGTTCAACATCTCACCTTCAATATAGGAACTTACATGATTGCCAATTTACAGATGGGGAAACTAGGTTTAATTTATTTATCCGAAGTTATAAGCTATCAAGTTGCTGGATCCAGGTTTAGATCTGAAGCTGATTCTAGAACTTATGCTCAAAATAAATACTTCAGGGGTCATTAGTGACATCTCTCAAGTCTTAGGGAGAATTCTGTCATTCTTTAAATTTTTTTTCGGATTTATTTTTATTTATTAGAGACAGAGAGGAACAGAGAGAGAGAGAGAGAGAGAGAGAGAGAGTGAGAATGGGCCTCTAGCCACTGGAAACGAACTCCAGATGCATGTACCACCATGTACATCTGGCTGATGTGGGACCTGAAGAATCAAACCTGGGTCCTTAGCCTTCATAGGCAAGCGTCTTAACCACTAAGTCATCGTTCCAGTATGAGAATTCTGTCATTCTTTAGGCTCCAACTGGTATCAAGATCAACTAAGAATCAATTAGAAAGATACATTGGCAGAGGTCTTAACATTATGTCCTTCTGCCTAGTTCCGCTAGCTTGACCTTTAGAAATTCACTGGGACTTTTAATGTCATGTTGCTTGGGAACTTTTTGAGTTAACAAAAAGAAATAGAGCAGGTAGTAAAAAAACATTTATAATCTTGTCTTTGGATTTCTTTTATACAGATGGCCTCTCTTGAAAGACAATAACATCAAAATAAAAGAAAGGGGCCAGGTATGGTGGCGCATGCCTTTAATCCCAGCACTCGGGAGGCAGAGGTAGGAGGATAGCCATGAGTTCGAGGCCACCCTGAGACTACAGAGTAAGTTTAGGTCAGCCTGGGCTAGTGTGAAACCCTACCTTGAAAAAATAAAATAAAATAAAGACTAATTGAGAAAGGAAGGGGATACGATGGAGAGTGTATCTGTGAAGGGGAAAGTTGGGCGAGGAGAGGGAATTATCATGGTTTATTGTCTATAATTATGGAAGTTGTCAATTAAAATGTTTAAAGAACACAGACAAAAGATTGAAACATATTTCCCCCACTGGGACTCAAAAACCAAAATGCATGACAAAAACGATAGCCTCTCCTCTCTCCTTTCTTTTATCAGGGTAGGATAGTGTATGTACATACATGTCTGACATATGAATGTATTTGTGTATATTGATTGTACAAAATAATGAATTTCACTGTGACATTTTCATATATATATATATATATAAATAACAAACATTGATGATATTTCTACCCTCTCTCACTTCTCTCCTTTGTCCCCTTTACCACTCCCCCTGATTCCTTGTCTCTTATCAGTAGTTAAGGTGGGATGATGCAGAAATTAGGATTTTAAGGTACGAGTCTTGAGGAAAGCCCCCCCCTGCCATGGTTAGCAAGGGTGAGCCAGCCATGGGAGGCAGCACTGTCTGCATAGGGGTAGGTGGCCAGCATAGTGCTTTTTCCATCTTGTTGACACATTCTTTCTCTTCTGGTGTCTTCTGGTCAGTAATATGTGGACACTAACGATGTCCACTCTGCCCATCTGATTGACATTCACTGCGGAGGAAACTGCAACATCGCAGCTCAATGAGAGGCCGGCTAGACCTTGCAGCCCACTGACATGTGAGAGAAAATTCTGAGAACTTGAATCACTTATAATGGCAGCTTTATGGAGTTCTCTTAAGTGATTAGAGATTCTCCCATGAGGCACTTAATGAAAAGTTCACCTCAGGGGCTGGGGACGTGGCTCAGCAGTTAAAGGCACTCGCTTGCAAAGCCTGTCAGCCCAGGTTCAATTCTTCAGTATCCACATAAAGCCAGAGGCACAAAGTGGTAGATGCATCGAGAGGTTCGTTTGTAATGGCAAGGAGCCCTGGTGTGTCCATTCTCTCTCTCTCCTTGCAAATGAATAAATAAAAATATTTTTAAAGAAAAGTTCATCTCAGCCTCTGAAACGTGCTGAGTGCCAGTCTACAAGAACTAGGCTCTGTATTGTATCGTGCTGAATCTATGATGGCATGACTGTCTTGGACATTTAAGGCATAGGTTAATGGACTTTGTGCAACAGATATAAACTGCTGGGGAAACATAGAACTTTATGTCCCCCAACAACCAAACAGGATGCTGGGAGTGTCGGCACACGCCTTTAACCCCAGCATTTGGGAGGCAGAGGTAGGAGGATCGCCATGAGTTTGAGGCCACCCTGAGACTACATAGTGAATCCCAGGTCAGTCTGGGCTAGAGCAACACCCTACCTTGAAAAAGAAAGAAAGAAAGAAAGAAAGAAAGAAAGAAAGAAAGAAAGAATGAAAGAAAGGAAGGAAGGAAGAAAGAAAGAAAGAAAGAAAGAAGGAAAGAAGGAAGGAAGGAAGGAAGGAAGGAAGGAAGGAAGGAAGGAAGGAAGGAAAGAAGGAAGGAAGGAAGGAAGGAAGGAAGGAAGGAAGGAAGGAAGGAAGGAGGAGAAGAGAAGAGAACCAAGCAGGAGTAAGGTCAGGAGTGCCCAGGTCCCCAGGTCAGCCAGGCCATGCTGGAGGCAAACGCAGCTTGCTCCATATCTTATCAATTGTCATTTTGTGTGATTTAAGACAGCCTGGTGGCAATACATTTTTCAAAAGTGTGGCGGCGGGGAGTGGGGGGAGTGGTGTGGGGCAGGTATGGATGGCAGTCTTCTAAATGTGGTGGCACTCCTTTCCATAGTCTTCTGGAGATAATATCCCACTAGGAGCTGTATGGGGGAACTCAGGAGCAGCTTTGCCTAGAGTGATCTTGAGATCTTTACATTTTCTGATAAAGGCTCACTCTTGCCTCCTGGCAGAAGTTGATGAACATTACAATGGAGTTAAAAGCTAATGGCAATAGGGAACATTGAGATAAAACACCACAATTATTAACTCACTTGCTGCTTAAGAGCACGGAAACTGTCAGTCATGTGGCTGGCCTGACCCGGGTTCCCACAATGATCCTAGATCTGGCTTGTGACGTTTTTATTAGGGGCCCACAGCTTGTGTTAATTGTCACAGCCGTGGCTGAGGAAGATTAGCGCCTGGACGGTTTGTGGTTGTACCCTCAGACCGCTGTACTCCTTGAAGTTGGGTGGATAGAGTGGTGTGGGTCAGTTTGAACCTTGGCATTCCTATTTGAGACTCTGATTTTTATTCAATTTTTGTGTGTGTGTGTGGGGCAGAGGGGCATGCACGCATGGTCTATGCACATATGTGTACAGGGGTGTGTGCCCCATGTACACATGTACAGAGGCCAGAGGGGGATGGTGGGTGTCCTTCTCTATTGCTTTCTGCTCTATTTCGCTGAACTAGTCTCTCACTGAACTTGGGGCTCACCATTTTTCCTTTGGACTCGGGGCTCCAGAGATCCTCCTGTCTCCCCCACACACTCAGTGCTGGGGTTACAGGCACGCACAGCTGTGCTCAGTTTTTCACGTGGGTGTTGGGGATCAGACTTAGGTCCTGATGCTGGAACATCAAGTGCTTTCACCCACTGACGCCACTCCCCAGCCTCATGTTCACTTTTATGCCAAGAGGCAATGGTATCATGGAGTTGTTCAGACATGGCATTTTCCATGGTGTACAAGTTAAACTTTCCTGTGGCTGAGACAAAACACCAGACCAGAATCCGCTTACAGAAGGAAAGGGTTTATTTTCAGCTCACTGCTTCAAGGGGGAAGTCCAGTGTCCCCCAGAAAGCGTGGCTGGAGCAGGAGACTGGAGTCACATCGTCCCGTCAGCAGGGAGGAAGCAGAGTAGAGGGGGGACTGCTCAGTGGCTTTCTCCTTTTTAAACTTTTATAAAAATTTATTTATCTGGGCTGGAGAGATGGCTTAGCAGCTAAGCGCTTGCCTGTGAAGCCTAAGGACCCTGGTTCGAGGCTCGATTCCCCAGGACCCACGTTAGCCAGATGCACAAGGGGGCGCACGCGTCTGGAATTCGTTTGCAGTGGCTGGAAGCCCTGCCACACCCATTCTCTCTCTCTCTCTGTCTGTCACTCTCAAATAAATAAATAAAAATAAACAAAAAATAGCACTCATTTTTTAAAAAATTATTTATCAGAGACAGAGAGAGAGCGAGAATGGGTGCACCAGGGCCTCTAGCCACTGCAAACGAACTCCAGATGCATGCACCACTGTGTGCATCTGGCTTATATGGGACCTGAAGAATCGAACCCGGGTCCTTAGGCATCACAAGTAAGCCCCTTAACCGCTAGGCCATCTCTCCAGTCCCTTATTTATTTATTTATTTATTTATTTTTTTGAGGCAAGCCCAATAGACTGGCCACACACACACACACACACACACACACACACACACACGAGAGACTGAGAACGAGAGATATAGAGATCTATATAGAGAGGTGGCACTAGGGCTTCCTGCCACTGCCATTGAACTGCAGACACATGCGCCACCTTGTGCTCATATGCGACCTTGTGTGCTTGCATCACCTTGTGCATCTGGCTTACATGGGACCTGGAGAGTTGAACATGGGTCCTTAAGTTTTGCACGTAAGTGCCTTAACCATTAAGCCATCTCTCCAGCCATCTCCTTTTTGCCTATGATTTCTAGAGGGATTTTTTTCCCATGGTGACTCTATATCCTGTCAAACTGACAACCAGAGACTAACCATCACACTGGTCTGTGTTGAGAACAGAGGCCTTTGATACCTGAGAACCTTTCAAACAGAGAAGCCTCTTCTAAGTAGCTATTACTCCCTTTCTGGACCCTTCAGCTTTCAAGAAATCTTTAAGGATGAGAGAAAAGAGAAAGAGAAGGAAAAGGAAGAGAGAATAGTTATCATTTCCCACATTGGTTTAGAAACATTCCTACAAGTCAATTGTGCAACACAATGAACAGTACACAAGTTTCCTATCTGTTGATTTATTCAGAGGGAAGATGGGGTCTTTGATCCATATATTTCAACATATGGAAAATATGTACAGGAGGACATTACAAAACAGTTCAAGCTTTAAAAATATTACTGAAACAATGAGGATTCATTCTATAGGTTTAATAAGGTGGTAGAGAAAGAAGTAATGATATGAGAGCTATGCTTCGAATTCTTAGAGTTTAAGTCTATTTACATATGTATTAAAAGTCTGGGGCTGGAGAGATGGCTTAGCGGATAAGGCACTTGGCTGCAAAACCAAAGGACCCAGGTTCGATTCCCCAGGACCCACGTAAGCCAGATGCACAAGGTGGCACATGCATTTGGAGTTCATTTGCAGTGGCGGGAGGCCCTGGTGCGTCCATTCTCTCTATATTTATACATCTGCCTCTCAAATAAAGAAATAAATAAAAATGGTTTTAAAAGTCTGAGGAATGACGTTTTTAATCACTAGAGGAGTATTTCATCACTGGAGACTAAATACTAATGACTTCTGAAGAAGAGCGTGACAGGGAGAGTCGAGTGGAGGTCTTCTCAGACACTAGTTCTACTTCTCTTCTTTGTAGTGAAGTATGTTTTTTTAAATTTAATTTTTAAAATTTTTGAATGAGTGCGTGTGTGCATGTGTGTGTTCAAGGTGTGTGTGTGTGTGTGTGTATGTGTGTGTAATGTGATGTAATTTGGTATGTGCCCTTGCTGGGTCCTATGCACTCATCTGTGGTGGTGATCACTCACCCTACAGAGAGGCAGGAGTGGAGCATCCGGTGAACCACTCCATCACTGTTCTGCCTGGTCTTATTTTGAGCCCGAGTCTCCTTTTAGTCATTCCAGGGTTTGTGGGGCTCTGATGATTCTAGGGTCTCTGCTTCCCCGAGGGCCTGGGGGATCCAGGCGGGCCTGGCCACACATGACTGTTTTGTTTTGTTTTTTTTTTTAAAAAAGATTTTACTTTTATTTATTTATTAATTAGAGACAGAGAGAGGGAGGGAGAGAGATAGAGAGAATGGGTGCGCCAGGGCCTCTAGCCACTGCAAACGAACTCCAGATGCATGCACCCCCTTGTGCAACTGGCTAACGTGGGACCTGGAGAATTGAACCAGGGTCCTTAGGTTTCACAGGCATGTGCCTTAACCGCTAAGCCACCTCTCCAGCCCACATATGACTGTTTTATGTGGAAGCTGGAGATTTAAACTCGGGCAGCCTCAGGCTCCACTCAGGCCCTCGTGCTTGTGCAGGAAGTGCACTTAACCACTGAGCCATCTCTCCAGCCCTCTTGGTGTGTCTTCTAAGGCAGGGTTTTTATGCATTCTAAGCTGCCCTCAAACTCACTACATAAGCTGGGCGTGGTGGCACACGCCTTTAATTCCAGCATTTGGGAGGCAGAGGCAGGGCAGTTGCCATGAGTTTGAAGCCACCCTGAAACTACATAGTGGATTCCAGGTCAGTCTGGGCTAGAGTGAAACCCTACCTTGAAACCGTGGGCCCCCCCCCCACCAAAAGAAATCCTCACTATATAGCCAAGGATGACCCTGAAATCCTAACCCACCTTCCTGGGCCTCCTGTGTGCTGGGATCAAAGGCTTGTGCCGTCACACCTGGCTTCTATTTCTTTTTTCTTTCTCCTGATTTATTATTTATTTATGTATTTATTAGACACAGAGAGAAGGAGAGAGAGAGAATGGACGCGCCTCTAGCCACTGTAAACGAACTCCAGATGCATGTGCCACCTTGTACATCTGGCTTACGTGGGACCTTGAGAATGGAACCTGGATCCTTAGGCTTCGCAGAGCAAGCACCTTAACTGCTAATGGCCTCTATTTATTAAATAAAGGAATTGTTCTCAGGAATGCACATCCTTTGAGATTTGGGTAGTAACATGGAAATTAACTTTATAATCATTGTTTTAACTAAATATGTAAGTCTTTGTATTATTCCAGATTATGATGTATTTAAAATGTATTTTAATGTATGATGTATTTAAACATTTAAAAGAACATATGTGGGAACTTATTTTATATTTTTGATCCATTTTCATAGCTGATGATATGACATGTGTTGGTATGCATGAGTGGAATCCTGGCTTGCAATATACCAAGAGTGTATGGCACGAAGATCTTCTTCTAGTAGTCTATCCTAACTCAGGCCCATGTGTTCGTAGGTGTGTTCTACACACGGTTCCAGTTGCATGGGAAGGTTTTCAACATGGAGAGAGGGGTGCTAATGAGAGAGTGGTAGGTTATAGTGTGGACAAGTTACAGGCCACTCCCAATTCTGGATTAACCTCCTCCCAGGTCCCTAAGTCCCCATGTGGATGCTATTCCTGGGCTGTTGTTTAGGGATGGTCATAATCAGGACAGGGACGTGTATACCCAGGTGTTCAGACAGCGTTTCCTTGGGGAGGGACAGGATTTGGAATGTCCATGGATAAGCAACAAACTCCAGGAGTGGGTTCTCTAGTCATATAGACGAAACAACAGACGCCCACGAAAGTGGCCGAGTGGAGAATAAAAATGCGAGGGCTGCTGTTTCTTCTGGGAGAAGGGAAGAGCTTTCTGGTTGGGATGGGCTTGTGTTGACTAGAGCACCAGGAAGGGAGAGGCCAAAGGCCACAGAGGATGCGTTTCCTTCCTCCTGGCAATTGTTTGGGCCGCTCCTGGACACTCACACACCCCTGCCAAGAGCACGCTCCTTATATGCACACAGGGGGGAAAAGCAGCCTGAACTGTGCTTTTTCGAAATAAGTATAGGTGTTCTTACACACAGAGCTCACGGGCCCTTCTACTGGGGTTTGCAAGTCAGCTCTGGAGTCAGGCCGTGGAGAGCAGTGGGGCGCTGGACAACGCATTTGGCTAAGCACTGGTTTTCGTGTCGCGGGAATTACTGACAAGGCAAGGTCCTTGATGTAGTTCCCAGCTTTTAGCGTTGCACAACAAACGGTAGTAACAGTAGGAGTTATTGTTTTGGGTATCTTATTGTGGAGGTGGCTTAGCCATTTACAGGAAGATTTAAAATCTTAAAAAAATTAAGGCTCTGGAGGGCTGGAGAGATGGCTCAGCGGTTAAGGCGTCTGCCTGCAAAGCCAAAGGACCCTCGTTCGACTCTCCAGGACCCACGTAAGCCAGATGCACAAGGGGACACATGTGTCTGGAGTTCGTCTGCAGTGGCTGGAGGCCCTGGTGCGCCCATTCTCTCTCTCTCTCTCTCTCTCCCTCTCTCTACCTCTTTCTCTCGTTCTCAAATAAATAAATAAAAATATATTAAAAAATTAAGGCTCTGGGGCTGGAGAGATGGCTCAGCCGTTAAGGTGCTTGCCTGCACAACCTAAAGAACCAGGTTTGATTCCCCAGTGCCCATGTAAACCAGATGCACAAGGTGATACATGCATCTGGAGTTGGTTTGTAGTGGCTGGAGGCCCTGGTTAACCCATTCTCTCTATCTGCCTCTCTCTTAGATAAATAAGACTGTGTTGGAAAGTTGTTTCTGTAGGTCAGAGTAGAAAGGGGAGGTGAGATGTGTGGATCATTTCTTTTAAAAGTTATATGAAGCCGGGCGTGGTGGCGCACGCCTTTAATCCCAGCACTCGGGAGGCAGAGGTAGGAGGATCACTGTGAGTTCGAGGCCACCTGAGACTACATAGTGAATTCCAGGTCAGCCTGAACTAAAGTGAGACCCTACCTCGTAAAACCAAAAAAAAAAAAAAAAAAAAAAAAAAAAAAAAAAAAAGTTATATGAAAATTTCCAATAGGAGGGATTCTCATGCATTCATTTATCTGTTAACAAATTTAATTTTTTAAAAAATTATTTATTCATTTATTTATTTGTGAGCAGGAAAAGGGTGAGGGAGAGAGAAAGAGAGAGAGAGAATGGGTGCAGGGTGTGCCAGGGCCTCTTGCCCCCACATAGAAGCTCCAGGTGCATGTACCATTTTGTGCATTTGGCTTCCTGTAGGTACCGGGAAATCAAACCCAAGCCAGTAGGCTTTGCAAGCAAGTGCCTTTAACCACTGAGCTATCTCCCTAGCCTAATAAATTTAATTTTTGATACTTAGCGTGGCTTTGATTTGTGCATGACACCATGCTAATTTGGGGACCATGATGTGCTTCTGTCTTTGCAAAGCTTGTAGTACAGGGCATCCTCCCCTCTTTGTACCCATTCAAGGACTGAACAGGCAAACATTATTTGAGCTATTTTGAATAAGAACCTTTCAGAAGCCCGCTTCGAGACCTAGCCCCTCAGTAGGTCTCCCATCTTGAGTGGTTTTGGAAGCCAAGAGCTCATTCACTTCCAAACAGGCCACCAGCCATGAACAAGGCCATGGTACATTCAGGCAAGGAAGTCTCCTACAACTTCAGGAACCTGAGCATTTCCGGAATCTTCTGGAAGGATTGGCAACCACTTAATATAGATATCCTGTAAAATTCCACTCTACCGGGATCTTTGTTTATTCAGTTCTTGCGGACGTATTTTCTTCTCTCTGTAAAGCAAGAATCTCATCACAGAAAATCATTCGCTCCCTGCCCTATTCTCTCTTCACTTCCTGGATAATTTTTGCATTAATAACATTTTACCATTTTCATATGAAAAATTTCAAGTTATAGCATACTTGAAATAATTTTTTCAGTCCCATGCCTAATGTCTACCATTAGCATTTATCTGCGTGTGTGCGTTTTCATTGCCTATCCATAGATCCCTCTACCCTTCCCCTGACTCATTCATCTTTTCTTTATCATATTCTGTTTTAAAGGAAGCTTTTATTTATTTTTAGAGTAATTTTTAAAATATTTTATTTTTATTTATTTATTTGAGAAAGACAGGGAGGGATAGAGAGAGAATGGGCACATCAGGGCCTCCAGCCACTGCAAACGAACTCCAGATGCATGTGCCACCTTGTGTATCTGGCTTATGTGGGTCGTGGAGAATCGAACCTGGGTCCTTTGGCTTTGCAGGCAAGTGCCTTAACTGCTAAGCCATCTCTCCAGCCCTTCTTTACCATCTTCTAAAGTAAAATGCAAACATTTCTGGGTCTTTCTCTAGTTCAGTTTTTATAACATTGGATACATCTAGTATGTTTTAGGCTTTTTCAAAATGAACTTTGCAAACAAGAAAATGCATACATCTTAATTTTAATTCAATGTTCTTGATAATTCATGTAGTTGTATGACCTAAACCAATTTTAGGGTACAGAGTAGTTTTATCAAAACCAGCAAGTTGTTTTATATTTTTCCAGTAAATCTCAACCAACTCTCTACCCCATCAAAAGTAACCATGGGGGCTGGACAGATGGCTGAGCGGTTAGGGTGCTTGATTGTCTGCAAAGCCTAATGACCTGAGTTCTAGTACCCACAGAGAGCCAGATGCACAGGGTGGCACATTCATCTGGAGTCCATTGGCAATGGCTGGAGGCCCTGGCATGCCCATTCTCTCTGTCTCTCTTCTATCTCTCTCTGACTGCAAATAAATAAAAAAATATTTTTGAAAAAATGTTACCATGATTCATATTTTATTTCCACTATAGATTTTCTGGCTCTAGAATCTTGGATAAATGATATCATGTAATATCTACCCTTTATATGACACTTTTGAAAAATTTTGCATTGTGTTTTAATATTGCTTTATATTATTGAGCATATTATTAGCTTATTTTATTATTTTTGTTTGTTTGTTTTTTTGAGGTAGGGTCTCACTTTGGCCCAGACTGACCTGGAAATCACTATGTAGTCTCAGGGTGGCCTCGAACTCATGGCGATCCTCCTACCTCTGCCTCCCGAGTGCTGGGATTAAAGGCGTGTGCCACCATGTCTGGCCTTGTTTTTATTATTGACTAGTATTTTGTTTTGTGAGTATGTCACAGCTTGTTTCTCCATTTTTATATTGCTTAATACCTGGACTGTTTCCAGTTAGGGGTTCTTATAAATAAAGCCTCTATGAACTTTTTTGTGATATTCTCTGTAAACATAAGTTTTTATTTCTTTGTAGTAAAAACTCAGAAGTGGGCTGGAGAGATGGCTCAGCAGTTAAGGGACTTGCTTGCAAAGCCAAAGGACCCAGGTTCAATTCCCCAGGACCCATGTAAGCCATATGCACAAGGTGGTACATGGGTATGAAGCCTCCACTCAGGAATAAATCACAAAGAAAGTTAGAAAATACCTTGACTCCTAGTAACAAAATACTACTGCTACGAAACAACATACCAAAATTCATGCAGTGTGCCTAGAGCAATGCTTAGGGAAGCTTAGAAATGTTTAGAAGACAAGGAGCTGTCAAAATAATATGCTAAAGAATTAATTAAACTCAAAATGAAAGATAAAGATGAAATAGAAAATAGACAATAACAAAAAAAAATCAACAAAGCCAATAGCTGATTCTTCAGAGAGCTAAAAATTACAACAGGCCACACGATCAGCAAAGCCTGAAATACTTACCTTTGGGTCTTTATCATCCCTCAGTCTAGGTCAACTACAGCTTTCATGCACCTATTGAAGGAGTGTGAAGCACTACATCCCCCTTGAAAAACAGTTCGAATGTATTTTAAATAGTTAAACGTGTACGTATCTTTCACTCAGCAATTTCACTTCTGAGTTTTTAAAAATATTTCATTTTTATTTATTTCTTTGAGAGAGGGAGAGAGAGAGAGAGAATGGGTGCACCAGGGTCTCCAGCTGTTGCAAATGGACTTGAAACACGTAGTGTCAAATTGTGATTTATTCCCGAGTGGAGGCTTCATTGTAATCCCATGGCTTTATTCCCAAATATTTGGCAAGTTTTCTAGATATATTTTTTATTTTCATTTCTAATTAAATTCCATTTTGGTGAGGCAACATACTTTTCATTTTCAGTCCTTTGGATTTTATTAAAATTTGCTTTTAAACCAAGATGTAGTCTACCTTGGTAAATATTCCATAGGTGTATGAAAAGAATGTGTTCCAAATTGTGAGATCAAGAGCTCTTCTTTTTCTTCTCCCTCTCTCCTATCTTCTCCTTTTTTCTAAAAAAAATATTTTTTTGTTTATTTAATTTATTTTTATTTGAGACAAAAAGGGAGAGAGAATGGGCACACCAGGGCCTCCAGCCACTGCAAATGAACTCCAGATGCATGTGCCCCCTTGTGTATCTGGCTTATGTGGGACCTGGAGAATTGAACCCGGTCCTTAGGCTTCATAGATAAGTGCCTTCACCACTAAGCCATCTCTCCAGCCCCCTTTCTTTACTCTTATTTTGAGAAAAGCTCTCACTCTCTAGATCAGCTGCCTTGAACTTCAGCCTCCCAGGTGCAGTGATTACATCATGCTCAGTGGCTGGTGTAAGTGTTCTGCAAATGTCCACTAGTCCTACTGATTTCTATCAGTGGTAGAATTTCCACTTATAGTAGTCTTTGTGTGTGTGTGTGTGTGTGTTTTTCGAGGTAGGGTCTCACTCTAGTCTAGGCTGACCTGGAATTCACTATGTAGTCTCAGGCTGGCTTCAAACTCATGGCGATCCTCCTACCTCTGCCTCCCCAGTGCTGGGATTAAAGGTGTGCGCCACCATGCCTGACAGTAGTCATTTTAAAAAATTTCTTCCATTAGTTTCATCCATTTGCCTTATAAGTATTCAGGATTTGTTCTGTTGTTTTAATGAATTGAACATTTTTTCATCACAAAATATTTTTTCTTTGTATCTAGTAATAATTCTTATTTTAAAGTCTCCTTTACCTGATACTAACACATCCACACCACTTTATTGCTTGAATTTTGAAAGATTATGTTTTGTTTTTGTCAAAGTGCTGAGATTCAGTGACTATTGAGGGCTCAGTCCCAAAGGAGACATCTTTATCATCCCCTCCAAGGCTCAGGGAACATTGCAGAAGAGTTGACAGAAAGAAGGCAGGAGCCAGGGAATGGGGAGGAGTGCTTTGTAGATACAGGAAGTGGTCTTGACCTTCACAGCAGCTTGCACAATATTGGGCCCGTCAACATTTTGTCATGGACGAGAGAGGTGGAGACAAAAAGCCATCACAACAGAAGGACTAGTTGGGAAGAAGTAAGAATTCAGTGACAGGGGGATGGAGATGGGAATAAGAGAAGTGATAGGAGGACATTATGATCAAAATGCATTATGTATGAAAATTGTCAATAAAAAAGGTTTTTAAGGACTGGAGAGATGGCTCAGTGGTTAAAGTTGCCGGCTTGTAAAGCCTGATGGCCTGGGTTCATTTCCCTAGTACCCACGTAAAGCCATATGCACAAAGGGATACATGTATCTGGAGTCCATTTGCAGTGGCAAGAGACCTAGAAACACCAATTCTCTCCTCCCCCCCTGCTCACACACACACACTTTCTTCCTCTCTCCTTGTAAATAAATAAATAAAAATTTTAAAGTTTTTAAAAATACAGGTTTTCATCTCACCTTCCCTTAGTCCTGTGATGCTTCAGCATTCTGAATGCAGATCTGATTTTCTCACCTACACAGTTTTTTTTTCTCTAAAGAACTTCTCATAACATATTTTTTAATTAATTAATTAATTAATTTGACAGAGAAAGAGGGAGAGAGATGGGAAGAGAGAGAGAGAGAATGGGCATGCCAGGGCCTCCAGCCATTGCAAACGAACTCCAGACATGTGCGTTCCCTTGTGCATCTGGCTAACGTGGGTACTGGGGAATCGAACCTGGGTCCCTTGGCTTTGCAGGCAAACACCTTAACCCCTTCAGCTCTCATAACATATTTTTGTGAGACAGGATTATTAGCAACAAATCCTCTCAATGTTTTTAAAAAATGTATTTCATTTATTTATTTGGAAGTAGATACAGGAGAAGAGAGAGAGAGACATTGAGAATGGGCACACCAGGGCCTCTAGCCACTGCTAACGAACTTCAGATGCATGTGCCTCTTTGTGGATCTAGCTTTACATGGGTTCTAGGGAATCAAACCCAGGTCATGAGGCTTTGCAGGCAAACACCTTAACCACTGCACAGCGCTCCAGTCCTCAATTTTCATCTGAGAAAATCTTTCCTTATCCATCACTTTTGAAGGGTAGTTTAACAAAGTATAGTATTCTAGGTTGATGTGGTTTTTTCCATCCAGCCCGAGCATATCTTGAATATTTCACTGCACTCTTTTCTGGCTTGCATGATTTCTCAGATGTCAGATATATTTTTTTCAGTCTTTTTAAATTTTTGCTTCTCACTTAAAAAATATTTTATTTATTTATTTATTGGAAAGAGATAAAGAGGCAGAGAGAGACCAGGGGCCCCGGCCACTGCAAACAAACTCCAGACTCTTGTGCCTCCTTGTGCATCTGGCTTTATGTGGGCACTGGGGAATCAAATTCAGGTCCTTGGGTTTTGTAGGCAAATGCCTTAACTGCTGAGCCATCTCTTCAGCTTTCTTGTCACTTTTGAAGATTTTTATTTTCATGTAGCCAAGCATGGAGATTCTTTCTGGAGGCATGCCCAGTTTATAATGATCCCAGAAAGGACATTCCTCATTCTGTGACAGTGGTTTGATCTCTAGCATGGACTGTTTTTCCATTGAAGTCCTAGCATATTAATCATAGTTTAAAAGGATTCCTGGTCTGATAATTCCAGAGTTTCTGCATATCTAACTCTGGATCTTTTTCTCTCTGTCTCTCTTTCTCAAATATGTTGTTTTTAGTTAACACATTTCACTATTTCATCTTCATGATACACACACACACACATATGAGATCATTGAACTCTGTTCATATTTCCCCCCTCCCTTTTTCCCTTGGTCCCTGCTCCCCAAACAGTCCCTCTTTGGCTTTTATGACTATACATATAATAATGTGCAATATAGATCACATATATGTATCGAAATTTTATACATGAGAGAAAAATGAATTGGATATTTGAATCTGGTCTATTTTGCTTAACTTAGTAATCTTCATATGCACCTCTTTTCTTGCAAATGACAAAATTTCATGCTTTTTCATGGCTGTATATGTGTGTAAATATATATGTAGAGAGTATATACATATATATGCCATGTCTCTTTACTCTTCATCTCGGCTAGTGTAGTGCCATATCTTGTTTATTGTGAACAGTGCAGAAGTAAGTAAACACGGATTTGCAAATATCTCTGTGAGATGCTGACTTCGATTCATTGGGTATAAACCCACTGATATATGTGGGTGATATGACATTCTATTTTTAGCTTGTTGAGAACCTCAGTACTAATTTCCATAGATAGCAGCTTCACTTAGTTTATGTATTCCCCCTACATCCTCTCCAGCATTTTTTTTGTCATTTGTTTTCTTTAAATATTATTTATTTATTTATCTGAGAGAGAGGCATATATATGGAGAGAGAGAGAGGCAGAGAATGGGCATGCCAGGGCCTCTAGCCACTGCAAATGAGCATGTGCCACCTTTGTGCATCTGGCTTTACTTGGGTCCTGGGGAATTGAACCTGGGTCCTTTGGCTTTGCAGGCAAGCACCTTAACCACTAAGCCATCTCTCCTGCCCTCATTTGTTTTCTTGATGGTAGTCATTCTGACTGGTATGAGCCGGAGTCTAAGTATAGTTTTAGTCTTTGTTTCTGTGGTAGCTGAAGATATTGACTGTTTTTGTTTATGTTTATTGATAATTTGCCCACTTATTGACTAAATAGTTTGGCATTTAAATTTTATAGCTATTTATAGCTTCTAGTTAGTAATCCCTTATAAGAGATACAGATGGCAAAGATTGTTAGGCCTTGCAGGCAAGCACCTTAACTGCTGAGTCACCTCTCCCACCCAGAAATTATTTTGTATTTGTTAAGAGTTGCCTTATGGCCAAAAATGTGGTCAGTTTTAGAGAATACCATGAGCTGCTGAGAAGAATGTATATTCTTCAGCTGTTGGATGTAGTGTCTTGTAGATATCTGTTAAATATAGTTTATCTATGAGGCAGTTTAGTCCTGAAGTTTCTTTGATTTTTTTTTCCTTTGGTCTGGATAATCTATGTTTTGATGAGAAAGTGGTATTGAAAGCACCCATTACTATTGTATCTTGACTCATCTGTCCCTTTATGCCCAGTGATATTTTTAAATGAAATCAACATAAGTGTGTACGTATAAAATTGTCAATAATTTTTTAAAAAATTCCTCCAAGCAGCATGTTAACCCTGACTTTTTACTTCTTTTAAAGTTTTAATTTTTGTTTTTTTTTTTTTTTTTTTTTTGTAGACCAAAGGTCTCACTCTAGCCCAGGCTGGCCTGGAACTCACTCTGTAATCCCAGGCTGGCCTCAAACGCACAGCAATCCTCCTACCTCTGCATCCCCAGTGCTGGGATTAAAGATGTGTGCCACCACGCCTGGCTGACTGATTTTTCATGGGGAATCATTCAAGCTCTGGGGAAAAATGCTGACCGCAGGCCTCCACTCTACCTGCAGAGGCGAGAGCCGGGACACACTCACGAAAAAACCCAGCGCCACGGAGGTAACAGCGCCCCAGGCTCTTCTCAGTCTGGAGAGGGGCCAATTTCAACCCTCTGCCAAAGAAAAAGAAAGGCCAAACGAAGAGGGTGAACTTAGAGCATAAAAGTAGAGAATTTCTGATTATTATGTGCACACTATTTTCCCCCCAATGGCTCATGGAAATTCAAGAACAACACTGCCTTTCCGAAAGCTATTTCAGGATCCCACACATCTTGATGACATTCAGAAACAAAGTTCAGTGGCTGCATGCTGGTAAGATGACTGGTGGGGTGGGTGGGGAGGGGGACAGCTTTTTTGCACCAGCTGCTGATTTCCTTAATGTCAGTGCTGCCACTAGGGTGGAGTGTAAGCTGCCAGTGTGACTGGTGAACATGGGGTCGTCAGAACCACCACCAAGCCCGAGGCTCATGCTTAGAAAGGAGACCTATTGGCACAGCCAACCCTCGTTGAAAACAGGTATCACCAAGTTCCAGAATTCTCTGCCTCTGGTTCTATGACCTGTATTTTGGTCAACTTTTTTTTTTTTTTTTTCCTTCATCTCCTTGAAGTAGAAAATTTCACTGCTCTGGACCCCAGACCTTTTGACTTAATGAAGATTGATGTCTTCATTAGATTTTTGAGAAGGAATGCTCAGACATTTTATTACCTGGTGGCCGGTGCCTAGTACTCTCTGTTCCCCTGCCCATCTCCTCCACCTCTTGTGACACATTCTTGAAAGTGCTCCAGGAAAAAGAAAAAATGTTCCAGCCTTGGCTGATCAGCGTTTCTGATTGTGCAATGTCCTTCCTGAGAGAGCCTGTTCTCCCCAAAGGCGCTCACTCTGAAACGGGAGCGAGAAGTGGGGGACAGGTCGGTCCCAGCACGGGAGACACGTGAAGCGAATGGTGACACCGTAGCCCTGTAGGAGATGATAGCCGTCGGGTATCTCACTAGCTTATGGATTTAGAAAGATTGTCAAACGTTTCATTGGGAAGGGGAGGGAGATAAAAACAGGTCCTTTTCCAATTTTTCTACTTTTATTTATTTATTTTTAACTTTTGCCCCTTATGAAGCAATTTTATTTACATTCCCTCAGCTGTTCTTCATGACAGACTGGTGAGGCAGTCTTATGATACTGTTACTATACTAAGTATAATAACCCGTGATGAAATGCACTGGGATAATATGTGATACAATCACTGTTCATGGGAAGATAGCGAACATTAGGATTCCTCCTTGACAGATGAAGGTTCCCGGATGTGAAGTGACTTGCTCAGAGTCACACAGATGTCAATGACCGGAGGAACTTGGGCTCCACTTGTCTGATGCCAGACTAGCCGGCTAGTGTGCTCGCTTCTTCTCTCTCTCTCCCTCTCGCTCTCTCTCTTTCTGTCTCTCTTCCTCTCTATTTCTCTCTCTCTCCTAAACTGTGTGTAAGTGCAGAGACTTCAGAACATTTCAATGTACTCTGATCCTTTCGGCCTACATGCTAGGTAGAATTAAGACCGTCAGAACTTTTAAATACATCTATATGTTAGGGCCCAGCCTGAATAGAGCCAGAGAGTTCCCTGGGCATTAGAGATTCACAGATGTGCAGTCCAAATAGCCCCTCCCATCCCTGGCGGGACCAATAAAGGTGCAAAAAAAAAATACAATGACCATGTAATTATTCATATACCTTAAGTTTCCAAATTTCAGAAGAAATCTTTTCAGAGAATGCTGCTCATCAGCTTATGTTTCCAAACACAGAGTGCCCGACATAGCTTATTTAACCTTTTCTCTTTGAGTTCATGTATCTTTTTATAAAAAAAAAAACACTTTAAAAAATATTTTTATTTATTTAACAGAGAAAGAGGATGAGAGAGAGAGAGAGAGAGAGAGAGAGAGAGAGAGAGAAAACAGGTGCGCCAGGGCCTCCAGCCACTGCAGACAAAACTCCAGACGCGTGTGCCCCCTGGTGCCGCTGACTAACGTGGGTCCTGGGGAATCGAACCTGGGTCCTTTTGGCTTTGCAGGCATGTACCTTAACCACTAAGCCATCCCTCCGGCCTGAGTTAGTGTATCTTTATATATCTCAATCTTTTGAGACTTCTCCTTAATTCACAACCCTCTGGGGCTCTCAACCCTAAAATCCTGACTGTGATGCCTTTTTTGGCATCCTGCTTTCTGCGTAGCTTCCGTGGGGTTATTTATTTCCGAGGTTTCCGCGCTCCTTTCGCATAGGCCCCTACTGTGTGAGCGGAGTACCTACAGTGTGCGTGCGGTGGGGCTGGAGCCGTGCATCTGAAAGCCCTTTGCCGGGGACGGCTTTTTCCTCCGCCTTCTGCTGTGAGCGCGGGTGACAGGGGCCCATAGAAATGCCTGGGTAATTAACTCCCCACCTGCGTGTGGATTACAGCCAGCAGCCCAAACCCGAAGTCTCAAGGCCCAGCCCCTTGTTTCAAGGTGTGACCATAGGGGCAGTCCTAGTGGCCGAGCTTCCGGTGGGAGTAGGCCTGGGGCTGAATACTTTCTGATTCCCTGGGGGGTGGGTAAAGGCTTTGATTCTCCCCGCTCTGTTGTGCCCACCCGGCCCTCTGCCAAGATTTCCCGGGCCTTCACTTGGAAAAGGTTTACCATCTGGGCCTCTGGTTTCAAGGGCTTCTGGTCTACAACATGTAGCGTCTCCCACTTCACTGGTCAAACTTTGACTTAAAGACTAGCATTTGAATGACTGTTTTAGGGCCTGAGGAACTGAAAAACCAGACAGTCTCCTCTTCCCTCACCACGTTGACAAGCTCACAGTCTGATGAGGAAAGCACAGACATAGGGTGATTGCCCTATATCAGGATAAATGCTTATTATTGAAGTCAGAACTCAGTTGCTTAAATATTTCTTACATATCCTTAATGTGCTTAAACTTTTTGGGTATAAAGAACCCTGGGGCTGGAGAGATGGCTTAGTGGTTAAGGCGCTTGCCTGCAAAGCCAAAGGACTCAGATTCAATTCCCCTGGACCCACGTAAGCCATGTGCACAAGGTGGTACTTGGGTCTGGAGTTCATTTGCAACAGCTAGAGGCCCTGGCATACCCATTCTCTCTCTGCCTCTCTCTGTCAAATAAATAAATAAAATACAAAAAATTTAAAATAAAAGAACTCTGCGGGGCCAGGCGTGGTGGCACATGCCTTTAATCCCAGCACTCGGGAGGCAGAGGTAGGAGGATTGCCATGAATTTGAGGCTACCCTGAGACTATATAGTGAATTCCAAGTCATCCTGGGCTAGAGCAAGACTCTATCTCAACAAACAAACAAACAAACAGAACCCTGAACAAAGAACCCTTCCATGCAAAATCTAGAGAAAGCATGATCCGGAGAGAGTTGATAATAGGGAAGATGTTTAGATGGAAGGACAATGTCTTAAAGGGGCTTAGGGCTTGGAGTAAACAGGGGAGACATTTATCATTGCAGACCAGAGGAAAGCAGAGAAAAAGGAAGAGAGGGATATAAAGAGCTTCATCTGCCAGGCTCAGACATTTATGTTTTGTCCTGCAGGTTGGAGCCAAGAGAGTCTTATAACCTTAGAGTATCACTTACCTTCTCATTGCTGGGACAAAACACCAGACCCAAAGCAGCTTATGGAAGGAAAGAGTTTCTTTCCAGCTTAGAGGTTTCGAGGGGAAGTCTCATTACGGCAGGAGCAGATAGCAATGTGACATATCTTCTCATCAGCAGGGAGGAAGGAGAGTGAGCTAAGTGCAGAAAGCGGGTCTGGGCTATAACACCCCAGAACACACCTCCTCCAGCAAGGCTATACCTCCCAGAGGCTCCACCAGCTGGGGATGAAGCATGAGGCTTAAGCACAGACGCATGAGGCTATCGGGGAAATGTTACATTCAAAACCATCCTACCTAGCAATGAAACCAAGACCATTCCAGCAAGGACATGACTATGATCCACAGAGCAAAGCTGGAGGAGAAAGGGAAGGGCTCTCTCAGCAGTGAGCCTGATGGGCAGGCTTTTATATGCAGTAAACCAACTAAGTCCACATCCGTGTATGATAGCTGGATGGCCTGTGGCCTCATGGTGTACTTACATCTTCCATGGCCTAATTCACGTGACTCCTGGAAGGAAAATGAAGAATTGTTTAAACTTCCCCTGTTGAAAAATGGATTTGTAAAGGACCATAAAAATCTGTTGAATACTTCCTGGTTTAGAAGGGGGTACTTACCTGTATACTGCTAATGGGTCCAGAAGCACCCAAGGGAATCTCTGTTTCTAGGCTTTGTATGATGTCATCATTGTCTGAGGAGCCCCCTTTGCAGATGCCTCCCCTGTGACTCATGAGGCTCTTAGATAGCCTGGGGATGGGGTTTGCGGTTCAGGTGGGAGGGGAGAGCACAGGGATTGGGGAGGGCTGAGAAGAAAGACGGCGAGTTCTCTGTGGAGCAGTGCAGAAGTGGAGGTGGTGGGAATGGGGCGGGATAAAAAGAAGACAAAGAAATCCAAGCTTGAGGGATTAAAAAAAAAGTCTACATTTTTTTTCTTATATACAATATCACAGTAAGAAGGCACTGTCTGTTCAAATTCACTGGAGTCACAGTACAAAGTATTTTGATTATTTTATTATTATGAAGGAAGTGTAGAATTCCCCTATGCAGATTCATTCCTGATTTGAGGGTGTGGCTCAGTGGTAGAGCTCTTGCTTTGCATGGGCAAAGCCTAGCTTCACTTACAGCACTACAAGAAAAAAAGAAAGAGAGCGAGAAAGGAAGGAAGGAGGGAGGGAGGGAGGGAGGAAGCAAGAGGAAGGAAGGAAGGAAGGAAGGAAGGAAAAGTCAACTTTCGTCTTTGGAAAAGGTGTTCATGTTTTTTAAATATATTTTATTTATTTATTTATTTGAGAGAGAGAAAGAGGGAGAGAGAGAGAGAATGGACATGCCAGGGCCTCTGGCCACTGCAAACGACCTCCAGACGCACGTGCCACCTTGTGCACTTGACTTATGCAGGCTCTTGGGAATCAAACCTGGGTCCTTAGGATCTGCAGGCAAGCTCCTTAACTGCTAAGCCATCTCTCCAGCCCCCTCATGCTTTTAAAAACACACTAATAGATAGCAATAACAAACACTCTTTGGGCAGGTGCTATATGCCTGGCATTTGGCTGAGAGCTTTGCCTATATTTAGCTTATCTTAATTCTTCCTCAAAACTGTGGTGCAAGTTCCGCTGTTATTATGAGCTAATTACTGCGGGAGAGGAAAGTCAGGCGCTGAGTCGCTACAGAGCTTTCCCAGCGTCACGCAACTGACCAGGGGCGCACCCTGCAGCCACTCTGTTTTGCTGGCGTCCACAGCAGCGCCGTTGTGTGCATGGTGCTCCCAGGCATGGCTTTCCACTCCTTCTCCCATCATTTCCGGGGTCTTTCACCCATTTCACGTTCCCTTCATTTGCTTCACTGATAACCTGGAGCCCCTTCAGCTGTGCCATGGCCCTGCCCTCCGCGGAATGCCCATGCTAACTTCCTCCACGGCTGGGGAGAAATGGACTTCAGGTAGGCAATCAGGCTTTTAAAATTTTATTTATTTATTTATTTACTTGAGAGAGAGAGAAAGAGAGAGAGAATGGGCGAGCCATGGCCTCCAGCCACTGCAAACGAACTCCAGATGCATGTGCCCCTTGTGCATCTGGCTTATGTAGGTACTGGGGAATTGAACCAAGGTCCTTTGGCTTTGCAGCTGTGGTGGTTTGATTCAGGTGTTCCCCATAAACTCAGGTGTTCGGAATGCTAGGTTCCCAGCTGATGGAGATTTGGGAATTAACGCCCCCTAGAGGCAGTGTATTGTTGGGGGCGGGCTTATAGGTATTTTTGCCAGTCTACCCCATGTCAGTGTTTGGCACACTCTCCTGTTGCTATTGTCCACCTTATGTTGGCCCCGGGGGTGATGTCCACTCTCTGCTCATGCCATCATTTCCCCCTGCCATCGTGCAGTTCCCCCCTCAAGCCTGTAAGCCAAAATAAACCTTTTTTTTTCCCTCACAAGCTGCTCTGGATTGGGTGATTTCTACCAGCAATGCGAACTTGACTGCAACAGCAGGCAAATGCCTTAACCGCAAAGCCATCTTTTCAGCCCCAGGCAATCAGTTTTTATCATGAATAGATTTGAATTATTCCTTCAAGGCTTTCAGTGAATTTAGTTTTTGTTTTGTTTGCTTCCGAAAGATTTTGACCAATTGTCAGGGTAGGGCAGAGTCGTGAGTCCCCGTCTCCCCAGGAGCACCTAAGCTAAGGGTGCCGGGCCTCGCTCCTGCCATCAGGGAAGAGCTCCCATCCAGCGTCTGCTCCATTCGAGGGAAGGAGAGATGCATGTGTGCATCTGATAAGGCCTGAGTGATAGCTGGAGAAGAAGACGTCCGATTAGCGAGGATCAGCGATGTTTACCATTTCAAGCCACAGGAGCGGGGCCAAGACAACGGCCAGAGACCGCGGACAGAAGTTCATGGAGAGCATCGCTTGACGGGTCAGGGTAAAGGTCTCTTTCTTTCAAAATCTGTGAAGGGTCAGGAAACGTGTGTCCCAGGTGTTTTTTGTTCATGGCTGCCTGGGAAAGATAATTCTGTCCACTGGATGAGAACATTGTGCTCCGCACATCAGGTTGTTTTTTTTTCCAACAGCTATTTTCTGCCTATAAAAATGACCATTACTGGCTCCTTTACTTCTTGCTACTAATCCCTTGGGCAACCAGCGATAACAAAAGGTATCTTATATTTATACAAAGTTGTCCTCAGGAAAGCTCAAGGACCCCAAAGAAGCTTGTTTTTATGTGTAAGGAGTTCTTATGTAATCCCCAAGGGGCAAAGGAGCGAGGGTGATAATCGAGCTAGGAATGTTGCCATTCCCAGCTAATAAAAATGGACAGGGGAGGGCCCTAGCACCGCGGTACACTGATGGGCACAGCCAGGACAGCAAGTCCTTCTCTGCTTCCTGTCCAGAGTTTTGCATACTGGGCAACACTTTCTGGTCAGAGACTCCAGAGGACTTAAAAAATCCAGAGGAGGTGCAGGAGAGATGGCTTAACTGTTAAAGAGTTTGCCTGCAGAACTTAACGACTAGGGTTCGATTCTCCAGTCCCCACGTAAAGCCAGATACACAAAGAGGCACGTGCATCTGGAGTTCATTTGTAGTGGCTGGAGGCTCTGCACACCCATTCTCTCTGCCTCTCTTCTCTCTCTGCTAGCAAATATATGAACCTGTTTTTACAATAATAATAATCAACATCCAGAGGAGATAAGTGGGGGCATGGACGGGAAGAGAAAGCCCGTCTGCATGGGAAGGGGCTGGTCTCACATGTTCTCACCATCTGTGGCAACTGCTGTTTTCACCGCTCAGGATTCAGCTACTCTTAAGAGTCAAGTGTTCTTTGGTCCTTGGTAGAAGTGACCCAAGGGAGCATTTTAATCGCCCATCTTAGGAGTAACAGCTGGATAGAAGTAGATTCCAGAAGGCCTGGATGGGTTGGAGAGATGAGCCGTCCGTGCGGGCAGAGGGCATTCTGTAAATATTTACTGCACACTTGGATACGGCTCTGATTAAGGCATAAGCCCCGCATTTAGTAAGTCCATCGCTGAGCAGGGAGATAAACACAGGCTAAAGGGATCTGTGAGTACCAGCTGAATATGACAGAAGACAGTTACTTTTGACTTCTTGGGGTTCCCAGGGAGCTATTTAGGGGGGATGTGCTGAAGGATTAGTGAGAACAATTGTAAGAGATATATTCTTTCTCTATGCCACACTGAGCCCTAAGAAAAGGTCTCATTCAGTTGATTTGATATAGCCTAGACTTGGGGTGGTGGAAGATCGCCCACGAGGTTTTACTGAGCAATCACGGAGGAGGAGCACAGAGAGTGCGGCGTTGGAGTGAGTCAGTCTGCTCTCACATCCTGTGACCTTGGGCAAGATCCCCGGTGGGGCAGAGCGACTCTTCCCACCTTCACAGTTCCCTCCCGCATGTGTTCCCTATGGAGAAACTGCCATGAGAGAATCCCGCCTCTGTGACAAACTGTCCTTGACTGAAAATACTTGGATTAGGAGCAAAGCGGTGTGGAGTTCATCCTGTTCTGCTGCAAGAGCGCTGCCTGGGACTGGGGAGAGAGACAGAGACCAGGTGAAGGCACTTGGATTATTATTACCAGGATGCTGTGCTAGGAATTCAATGCATCTCTGAGCCTCAGTTTCCCCATTTCTTGATGATTAGAGATCAGACTCTATAGGTTATAAAGTCTTTTTTTTTTTTTTGGTTTTCTGAGGCAGGGTCTCACTCTAGCTCAGGCTGACCTGGAATTTACTATGTAGTCTCAGGATGGCCTCGAACTCATGGTGATCCCCCTACCTCTGCCTCCCGAGGATTAAAGGCATGAGCCACCATGCCCGGCTCATAAAAGTCCTTTTAATAGGCAATGGCCAGAACTGTTTTTAAATTACATTTTCATTTATTATTTGCAAGCTGAGATAGAGAAAGAGAGAGAGAGAGAGAGAGAGAGAGAGAGAAATGGGCACACCAGGGCCTCCTGCCACTGTAGTCAAACTCCAGATGCATATACCACTCTGTGCATCTGGCTTTATGTGGGTACAGGGGAACTTGAACCTAGGCCCTCAGGCTTTGCAAGCACCTATGACCACAGAGCCATCTCTTTAGCCTTCAGAATTATTTTTAGAAAAGGAGTTAAAAATAGAAAAATATCCATGCATAGAATAAGGACAAGCATTATAAAGTAAAATTTTGTTTCAGTTATTTATGTGAGTACTGATTCATGATATAAAATGATTTTGTGTTGTGGATCCAAGTTCACAAATGTGGGATGCTGGTTTTGGATACATATGTATGTATATATATATATATATATATATATATATATATATATATGTAGAGAGAGAGGGGGGGGTATTACATAGCCACTGTGAAGGAATTAACATGCAGCTTCATGAAGTATTCTATATATTTATTATGTTTTCATTGCAATAAGAAAAACTAGTTTGAGAAGAGGTTATATAGTCTTTACATAGGAAAGCCTTCCTCTACTCCAGCCCTCTATGAGGTTCTTTCTATGACCTCATTTCAGTAGATTCCATGTTAATTCTAGCCTATCATCTATTTTTTTAAAGAAGGAGGTAGGCTACTATAGTCACTAGAAGGACCCTTGAGTTAGCTAAATTTTTGTTTGAACTGATATTTTATATTGATAGAATGGCCTAGAAGATGCACAAGTCCTGTTCAGATCTGGTTTTGTCCAATGGATGACAGCACTCAGTATGTACGATAGTCATCCATGTGAATGGGAAGCTGCTGGGTAAAACCCAGCACAAGTCATCTTGTTCAGAGAAAGCACTTGGGGTTTAGTAGAAATTATTACCCAGCTTCCATTCTGTCCAGATCTTAAGGTACAGTCTGTAATTTGGCGGAACCAAATTCCAAAACTCATTAATGCATCAAGCTTATCTGATTGGAAAAGCAAAACAAGGATTCCAGCTTCAAGCAGACCCCAACATGGAAGAATTACTTCTGTCACCATGCCCCATTCCCGCAAAGAAGACAGGGAGCTCTGAGCTCCTTGCCTCAGCTCCTTCAGCCTTTAGACTCGAGAAGTGGCGGCAGGAGGCAGCTGATCCTGGCTGCAATTTGTCCCAAGGCTTACAAGGAGCGAGTGGACCTCAGTATCACTGGAATCAATGGAAAGATGGAAGCTGAAAATGGTTGTGTCACAAACTGGGAGTCAGCTGAAAATGGTTTCAGAAAGAAAAGCACAAAGAGAAAAAGAGAGAGAGAGAGAGAGAGAGAGGAGAGGAGAGGAGAGGAGAGGAAAGGAGAGGAGAGGGGAGAGGAGAGAAGAGAAGAGAAAAGAGAAAGAGAAAGAGAAAGAGAAAGAGAAAGAGAAGAGAATAACAGAGAAAGAGAAAAGAGATGAGAAGAGGAAGAGAAAAGAGATGAGAAGAGAAAGAGAAGAAAAGAGGAAGAGGAAGAGGAAGAGAAGGAGAAGGAGAAAGAGAAGGAGAAAGAGAAGGAGAAAGAGAAGGAGAAAGAGAAGGAGAAAGAGAAGGAGAAAGAGAAGGAGAAAGAGAAAGAGAAGAGAAGAGAAAGAGAAGAGACACGGAGAGCTCATGGGCAAAACATTGAGAAACTGGGGGTAAGTTTTAGGTGTTAGACTAGAAAGAAACGCTGGTCATCAAACAGTAAACAAATAAATAACTCAGTAACTCCTATTTGCCCTAGAAATAGGCTCGGAACCATCACATTGCCTTGTGAACGATTCGTTTCAGGAAATACCCACTAATCAATTACTAGGGCTTCTGTGTAATAGTTTCCCCAGATTTATTGTTGGTGACCGGTGTGAATTGGATCACTGATGCTAGAGGGAGATAAGCAGCAATACTGGTAACCTAATCTACTTGCCCCAAGTAGCAACAAAGAAATTAGCTGCCCCTGGTGGAAGCCAGCCAGTTACCAAAGAGTGAAAGAAAAAAAAAATCCATTCATCATGGCAGAGCCTCACACCAGCCAGGTCCTCTGGGACCCTCGGCTATGCTGAGATGTTGATGGAGAAGAGGATAATGACCCCGAAATAGAAGTATGGAAGGGGATGGGAAGGATGGAGAAAGTCTCATGAAATTGCGCAGGGGAAAAAAAAAGGGCTTAAATATTCTTAAAACGATCAAAGTAGAGAATCACGATGTATGAACTGACAACGAATGTCTAAGTAATAATTAGCGGAACTGTTGACAGCGGCAGTAGCTGGTGGTGCGTTTGCATGTGGGTGCTGTGTTCTTGAAAGAAAAACTGGGTTTGACATTGGATGGTGAAAAAAGACTGTGTGAATACTGTAACCCCACCTAAAAATACGTTGCTAATACAATTGGCCTTGTTTTTTTTTCAGGAAAGAAAAGAAAAGAAAAAAAAAAGATGCCTGGAAATAGCTGCATCTAATCAGCCCCCATCCCAAGCAATCAACCGAAGTCCAGGAAATTCCGTATGTGGCTAGAAGAATAGACATCCTGGAGCATTTTGCCACGGTTGAGCTTAGCGGAAACAGACCCCCGGCAATGCTATGAACGACATAAAAACAAAAAAAGAAAAACTAAGGGCAAAAAAATTACATCAAATCCCTCCGTGCCGTGCTGGGAAGGTGGCAGCCACAGAGGGCAAGAGGGTCTGGGTGGAACTGGGTTCCCTTGGCTGTAGATGGTCCTCTGTCCTGATGTCCGACAGCAGTCTATAAGAACCTACTTGGCGATGAAATCAAAAGTGACTGAGCTCAGAGCACCCTCCTGGTTACAACCCTTAGACATGTTTGGTAAAATCACTGAACCTCCCCCTCCCTTTTTATCTTATGAAATCCTTCCCTCAGTAACGACCATAAAGATATTCTGTTCTTTTTTTTTTTTTTTTTAAGGATTTCAAGATTTTCCCTTTATACAAGCTCCTCCTCTATGGAGTTGAAAACTACAAACCAAGAGAGAAGAGATTAGTAACTTTCATTTTATTAAAATGAATACCTTTTTTTTAAACCAAAAATTCCATAGAGAGTAAAAATATCAACCATAAACAGTGAGGAAATCTTGAGGTTGTATGTCAATGACAAAGGGCTAGGACCAAGAATTAAAAAAAAAAAAAAAAAAAGAATACTTACAACCCATTGAAAAATGCACCCAAGACATGGCAAGGCAATTCACAAAGGAAATACTAATGACTATTCATATATTTAGACTTCATTAGAAATCATAGAAATGCAGGTTCAAATAAAGATGTGTCATTTTATAACCCACCACATGGACAGGAGCAATTATGAGGAGTGACAACAGCAAGACTTGATGAGGATGTTGAAACAGAGGATCTTATGTTCCTACGATGAGACTTTAACAGGGTTTCTTTGGGTAACAACTCGGCGTTATTTAGCATAGGGCAGGCTGGCAGTTCTGTGACCCGACACCACCACTCCACGGTGTATATTCACTCTGCTAAAACTTGCTGATGTACTAGGGATATAGACGAGCAATGCTCATGATATCAGCAAAGATTGCTAGGGAATAGCTACATTGTAACCTCTTGTTTCAAAAAGCAAGCGAAACACAAAATTCATGGAGGCGGCTATGTTGGAGAAGGCAGGAGGGTAGAAGCTGAGGAAGAGGGCATAGTCAACTTCAGTAGTATGGTTAGTGTTCCCATACATTATTGGGATTATTAATATTAATAGTAATTAAGATTATTATTAATTGATACATGATAATTGTACATATTTATGGGATATTATATGATGTTTCAATACATGAATACATTGTGTCATGATCATGTCAGCAGAATTAGCATGCGCATCACCTCAAACATTTATTATTAGTTCTTTGTGATGAGAACATTAGGAGTCCTTGAAGCCAGCTTGAAATCTGCCACACACCATCACTAACTCCAGACACTCCTCTGTGCCATAGAAAACCAGAACTTACTCCTTCCGTCAGCTCATCTTCACCGGTCAGTGTCTCCCTTCTGCCCCTCCACTACTCTCTTCCAGCTTCAGGTGGCCCCCATTTTATTCTCCACTTCTGTTTTCCCAGCATGCTGGGGTTCCACATATGAGTGAGATCATACAGTATTTTTCTCTCGGTGCCTGGCATGGTTCACTTAGTATAACGGTCCCCTATGTTGACCCGTGTTGTCTCAAATAACAGAATTCTCTTCTTTTACTTTTCAGTAAGGAATCAAGTACATATTTAATGCACTTGCGTGTTGGTAGGGATTTTCTAGGTCTTCACTATTCATAGGACAAGGAGAACAGACAGTTCTTCAGAATGCTGATTTCAGTTCTTTTGGGTATAAACCCATGACATGGACTACTGAATCATGTGATGATTCTCATTTTAGCTTGTTTCCAAATGGCTATACTAATTAAAAATATTATCACTAATATGTAAGGATTTTTTCCTTCTAAAACCTGTTGTCACTCATTATTTATTTATTTACTTATTTATTTATTTTGGTTTTTTGAGGTAGGGTCTCGCTCCAGCACAGGCTGACCTGGAATTCACTTTGTATTCTCAGCCTATCCTCGAACTCATGGCAATCCTCCTACCTCTGCCTCCCGAGTGCTGGGATTAAAGGTGTGTGTCACCATGCCCAGCATCATTCATCTTTTGAAAAATATATTTATGAATTTATTTTCAAGGGGAGAGAGAGAAAGAGAGAGAGAATTGGCACTTCAGGGTCTCCAGATGCTGCAAATGAACATCAGATGTATGCATTCCTTTCGTGCATCTGGCTTTACATGGGTGCTGGGGAATTGAACTCAGGTCATCAGGTTTTTTTCAGGCAAGCACCTTAACTGCTGAGCCATTTTTCTAGCCCTCATCTTTTTGACAAGAGTCTTTCTAACAGGTGTGAGGTGATGGTCCGTTGAGGTTTTAATTTGTACTTCTCTGATACTGAGCATTTAT
This sequence comes from Dipus sagitta, assembly GCA_036346955.1. Lineage (NCBI taxonomy): Eukaryota > Metazoa > Chordata > Mammalia > Rodentia > Dipodidae > Dipus > Dipus sagitta. The sequence goes on along the minus strand of CM070781.1, from coordinate 48,297,785 downwards.
TCTTATATCTGTTGGCTTGCTTTCGCACGTCTGCTTTTGAACAATGTCTCTTAGGTTCTCTGCCATTTTTAAATCGGGTTCCATTTTTGCTATTGAGCAGTTTGGGTCCCTTGTGTGTTTCAGATGTTAGCTCCTTATTTAACATAGGAATGCAAACAATTTCTCATCCTGTAGGCTGCTGCGCTGTTGAGTGCTGCCACCTCTGTGCAGAAGTTTTGTCATTTTCATATAGCTCCATTTATTTTGTCACTTCGTGACTGTACTTTTGAGGTCTTATTCAAAAAGCCCTTGCCCCGACCTATGCCACGGAATTTTTTCTGTTTTTTTTTTTTTTTCTAGATTCACAGTTTTGGATCTGACACCTTTTGGTCTGTTTTGAACTGGTTTCTGTAGATGATGAGATATAGTGGCTTTCTTCTACACAGGAATATCCAGTTTTTCCATACCATTCTTTCCCTGTTTGTGTGTTCTTGGTTCTTTTGTCAAAAATAAGTGGGTTATAAATACATGGATTTATTTATTGTTAACACTTTTATTTATCAGAGAGAGAGAGAGAGAGAGAGAGATCACATGGGTGTGCCAGGGCCCCCAGCCACTGCAAATCAACTCCAGACTTTGGCTTTGCGTGTGTACTGGGGAACTGAACCCAGACCAGCAGGCTTTGCAAGCAGGTGCCTTTAACCACTGAGCTATCTCTCCAGCCCGGTTTTATTTTGGGGCTCTTTAATTTGTTCCATTGGCCTATGTCTTTTTTTATGACATAGTATATTGTTTGGGTTACTATAGCATATGTATTTAAAAAAAAACATTTTGAGGGGGTTGATTGAGGCAAGATCTCATGTAGCCTGTGTTTCTGAGGCTGGTTTTGAACTTCTGAACTCCTGATCTTCCTACCTCTACCTCCCAAGTGGTGTTTTGTAGAATAGTATATTTTGAAGTCAGGTGGTACGATGCATCTAAACTTTGTTCTTGCTATTCGTTGCTTTAGCTATTTGTGGTCTCTTGTGGCTGCATGTGAATTTTAAGACTTTTTCTATTTCTGTGAAGAATGTTGATGTTTTGATAGGGGTTGCATTGAATCTATAAATCACTTTGAGTCATGTGGACATTTTCACAATATTAATTCTTCCAATTCATGAACATAGGATATTAGTCCATGTTTTCTGTGTCTTCCTTAGTTTCTGTCATCAATGTTTCGCAGCTTTCAGTTAGTGTCTCTTCACTTCCTTGGGTAAATTTTTTTTGGGGGTAGAGTTTATATTTATGACTGTGTTATTCCCTACTTTATATGATCTCTGGTTTTATGCTACTGAACTCATTTTGAAATTTTTTTTAAAGATTTTTGTTTTATTAAGATCATTGCTTATGTTTTCTCTTGATTTCTTTCTTTAGATTTTTAATTTTTTATTTATATATTAGAGACAGAGAGAGGGAGAGAGAGAAAGAGAGAGAGAGAGAGAGAGAGGGAGAGAGAGAGAGAGAGAATGAGTGCGCCAGGGCCTCCAGCCACTGCAAATGAACTCCAGACCCATGCGCCACCTTGTGTATCTGACTTATGTGGGACCTGGAGAATCGAATCTAGGTTCACAGGCATGTGCCTTAACAGCTAAGCCATCTCTCCAGCCCTTAAAAATATTTAAATATGTAATTTATTATTTATTGCAAGGAGAGAGAATGAACTCCAGATGAATGTGCTACTTTGTGCCTCTGGCTTTACATGGGTACTGGGGAATTGAGCCTGGGCAGTCCAGCTTTTCAAGCAAGCGTTTTAACTGCTGAGTCATCTCTCCCACCCACGTTACTAAATTCTTAAGTTATATGGTTAGATTGTTAACTATTTAGTCTTCCTTTCATAGAAATGCACTTCAAATTTGTAGTCTTTAAGTATATCACAATGCTTTCATTATCTTTTCATATTTAATGTTTTCTACATATTTTCTTTTCTAACTTTATTTAGAAACGTGTTTAAATTTAAGTAGGGGACATGGTTGTATTTTGTTACTGATTTCTGGTTTGATTGCATTTGAGTCCAATAACTTGCTTTGAATGAATTCTCACTCCAAAATTTGTTGATGTTTTTGTTTTGTTTTGTTTTTTGGAGGTAGGGTCTCACTCTAGCCCAGGATGACCTGGAATTCACTATGTAGTCTCAGACTGGCTTCAAACTCACAGTGATCCTCCTACCTCTGCCTCCTGAGCACTGGGCTTAAATGTGTATGCCACAACACCCGGCAAGTTGAGACTTTTATGGCTTAATTCTAACACATGATTACTTTTCACTTAAGTTCTGTGTACATTTGAAAGCAATGTTGATTAATTAAGGTTTAGATGAATTGATCTCTATCTAATTCATATCACTGATTCTTTCATCTACTCACCTATTCATTTCTAAGGGAGACAATAAAATCTCTCATTATCATGGTACAATTATTAATGTTATAACTGTTATGCCTTAATAACTTTGAAAGCTATAGTGATTTTATATAGTCTTTAAGCATTTTGTTCCTTTAAGTCTATTCTGATTCCAATTTACATTTAATTTAGTATTTACATGACAATATTTTTTCATTGTTTTAGTCCTAACTTAATTGTGTGCCTGTTTTTAACTGGGTCTCTTGTAAATCAAATATAGATAGATTTGCCTCTTTATTCAGCCTGACAATCTTTGTTTTTTTTTTGTTGTTGTTGTTTTTGTTTTTGTTTATTTTTGGTTTTTCGAGGTAGGGTCTCACTCTAGCTCAGGCTGACCTGGAATTCTCTATATAGCCTCGGGATGGCCTTGAACTCACAGCGATCCTCCTACCTCTGCCTCCCGAGTGCTGGGATAAAGGCGTGCGCCACCACACCCGGTTCAAACCCTGACAATCTTTAACTATGGACTAGAGACTCAATGTATTTGTGTTTGTGTTAATTCCTGATATATTTTGATGCATTTCACTGGTATATTTGGAATAAGGGAAAAGTAGTTACTGACCAAGTGGGTGGAAAGATAGGGAGGTATGAGCATTAGTAACATAGGAAGATGGACAGTCTTTCTGCTAGAAATTAACCTCCAGTGTCTGACTGTTTCTTTTTATTAAAAAGGGGAATAAGAGTTCAAAATTATTGTCTTTAAAGGGATTATTTTCCCAGTTACCAAGAGAAAAAGTCGTAGCAATCTTGGCTTAGTTCATGTGCTGGCTAGAACAGGCCAGGCACAATTTGGTTATCCCGGCCTGTCATATTGTCTGTGACTGGAACATCACAAAGGGGAAAGACTGATCTGTTACAGTCGCATATAACTCAGCTTTCCTCTCAAGTTTTCATATCAGGAGCTCTAATCCAATTTTCCCAGACCCCATCTCCCTAGGGGCCAACAAAAGTTCCACACTGGGTCTTGCAAAATTAAGCCATAAGCTTTTCTTCCAATAAAGGTTCAAATTTGAGCACAGATGTCAGGGTTAATCCAATTCACCCCAGGCCCTCTTAAACCAGTAGAAAAGTACATTGGTCGTGCTGTCTCTTCAGTGGTATGGAATTTTCTTCTACTCAGCAAGTTTCCTCAATTTGTTGCTTATATCTAATTGGATTTATCTTTGAACTAAGGTGATGGACAGACCATTTGGCAAGTGGACGGTATTTATTCCTAGGGCTTAATGTATGGCTCACTCATAGACTTCTCCAGAGACTAAGTCCACTGGGAGTGCCTATCCCGTTCTGTTTGCTCTGAAAACAAAACTGTCATCAGTGACCCTGGAAAACAAAACCTGGAGCTTTAAGGATGGTGTAGTGGTTACATGATATTACAGTCAAGCCCACGATGCCCCGTGGTGTTAATTGGGGTCAACGTCTAACACGTTCTGTTAGGTCTGTGGTTGCTGCCACTACAACACAAGGCTGTCAAAGCCTGCACACTTATCAATCATCCAGTCAGATCCCTGGTCTTTTAGATAAGTCACCTGCCACCATGGCTGAGCATCTAATTCGAGGTCAGGTCTTTTCCTAAGTTTTGGGCTCTCTTGCTGATCTCCGCTTTCTTTATGTCCGTCCATGCTTCTTAGCAGTGTCCTTAGGCTAAGACAGAAATACTTCTTTCAAATTCTGACTGGTGAGTTGCATGACGCTGGATAACTTACTCAAGCTATTCATCCCATCATCCGTGAAACCACAACAGCAGCGCTCACCTTAAAGGTTGCAGTGAGACTTCATGAAATAAAATGCGTAAAACACCCAGCACAGCCCATGACCTGTAGTGTCAACCAGACAGGAGTCACTCTGAGTTGCGATGAAACTCTGTCTTCGGTTCTACTAAGAATAGGTTGCTGAGTTATGACCAAGAAAATCAGCTGCAGGGCTGGAGAGATGGCTTAGCGGTTGAGGCGCTTGCCTGCAAAGCCAAAGGCCCCAGGTTCAATTCCCCAGGACCCACATAAACCAGATGCACAAGTTGGCACACGCATCTGGAGTTCGTTTGCAGTGGCTGAAGGACCTGGCACACCTATTGTCTCTCTCTCTCTTTCTCTCTCTGTCTGTCACTCTCAAATAAATAAATAAACAAAATTTAAAAAAAATTATCATGTATTTATGACAGAAAGAGAGAGAGAGCAGGTTGGGGGAAGAATGTGTGTGCCAGGGCCTACTGCCTACTGCAGACCAACTCCAGACACATGGGCCACTTTGTACATCTCATCTTACGTGGGTGCTGGGTATTTATTTGAATCAGGGCCTGCAGGCTTTGCATACAAGCACCTTCAGCCACTGAACTATCTCCCCAGCTCTGTCTCCATTTTGTTTTAATGAAAAAATTTGAGGCTCAAAGGCATAAGGTGATTTTCATTTTATATCTTATTATCTTTTCTAGTTTATGAAATATATATATATAAAATGCAAATAACACAGAAAAAGACACTTCCTTTTATAGCCCAACATCCTGTTACTATAAATATTTATGGTTTCTCCTCTGTCATCTACAATTTTCAATACATATTCATATAGTTAGTGCATAGCTATGCATGTATATAGTATGCATACATATGTACATAGCTTTATATCCTATTTTTACTTAACACTGCAGTATAAATATTCTTTTATTATCACTAAGTTTTTGAAAATAAGACTTTTGATGAAATACAGTATTCATTTCATGGTTATATCATATAATATTTAACCATTTTCCTATTCCCATGATAACAGTGGTTATAGAAAGCTCTTGGGAACCCATTTGTTTTTTAGAGAATTACAAGTAAAATGCTAATGGTATTATGCCTTCAAGATCCTTTATCCATATCAACCTATTAAGGAGAAATTATATTTACATATATGCTAATCAGAAGTATGCAAAAACCACCATTAACCTGCATCAATCTTCAAACCTACTAAGACGATTGAATTTGAATTAGTTTCGTTTTCTGCAGGACAACCAAATAATGAAACTTTAACACACACACACACATAGCTGTAATTAATAGCTGTGAAATATGTTAAAAATAAAAGTTCTGGTTTTAACTTTAAGCAGCCTCTCTTTAAAAAGGAAATATGTGAAAGCATCTAACTGAACCCTTTAAAAAAAAACCTCAGATACTTGTCTATTGTTTCTTGTATAGCAATTATATTACTATTTCGATTTTTAATTCTAAGTTTACTATTCAATTGGATATTTTCCCCCACAGATATACTGTTCATTTTATGTCATTTTGGTTCCCTTTTCTTTTGAGCAGATTTAGACAAACATATAACCCACGAGCCAAATCTGTTTCACGGACAGTTTCTGTAAATAACGTTTTGCTGGGGCATTGACATAACCTTGTTCATTCATGTGCTGTTTACAGCTGGTTTCTTGCTCTTCTCTAAAGCTGGGTGATCATGACTGAAATTATATGGCTCTGTAAAGCCTAAAATACTTACTATCTAGACCTTTACAAATGATCTTCCCACCCCTGTTCTAGAAAACAGACTCCTGCATTTTCTAGTCTACTATTCTCTTTATACTAGCTTCTTGTTTTAGGAAAGTACTTTCCCAGTATGTCTCTGAGTGATTTTAAAATTACTTATTTATTTATTTGAGAGAGTGAGAATATGGGCACACCAGGGCCTCTAGCCACTGTAAATGAACTCCAGGCTGGAGTACTGGGGAATTGAACCTGGTTCCTTACGTTTCACAGGCAAGCACCTTAGCCATTAAGCCATCTCTCCAACCCCCTCCAGGTGTTTTTTTTTTTTTTTTTTTTTTTTTTTTTTACACTTCTTACTTCAGTACCAGAATTGTGTCTAGACTGTCAATAGATAAGACACAGGAATCAGCTCTATTTCCCTTGCTGGCCCTTATTGACTATCAGCCTACGTATTGAATCCCATCTCTGAAAATTCCTTTTGCAGACAAGTCACTGAATATTTTTGCTTTTTAATTTTCAGCGTCTAGGTGGTGCTAAGATAGTATTGTTCTGTATACAGAACAGGACTTTTTTTTTTTTTTTTTTTTTCGAGGTAGGGTCTCATTCTAGCCCAGGCTGACCTGGAATTCACTATGGAGTCTCAGGGTGGCCTCGAACTCACGGCAATCCTCCTACCTCTGCCTCCTCAGTGCTGGGATTAAAGGCGTGCGCCACCACGCCCGGCTTGGACTTTTTCATTTTCATCATTGTACCTTTCCTTGCTTCGATTCATTAGCGATGTCATTTGCATGTCTGTTACTTGCGAAAGGCAATATGACTTTTTATTAAGCAGGTCCTCTGTAACCAGTTTGTCTAGTTTAAATATCTGCTCTGCCTCTTTACTAACGGTGTGAAGTTGGACAATAACTTTTTGCTTGTGCTAGTTTTCTGTCATCTGCACAAATCCTGAGGATTGTTCAGTTGCCCTCCCCAGGGGTTGAGGAAGACCAGTCTGCAGTCACTGGACTTACTTGCGCCCTCAGCATTTCCCAGATGCCCTTCCTGTGAGTGAGGCCATGTGACTAAATCTGGCTCATGAACTGAAAGTGGAAGTGTCACGTGCCTTTGTTCAGAGCTGGACTGCTGACTTCTGTGGCGCCCTTGGGTGGTGCTACCAGGTGGAATGAGCTTGAATCCTTGAGCTACGTGGTGGAGGAGAGTGTCTGCTCACCTAACTCAGCTTTTGCATAAGCAAGAAGTAAACTTGTGATAACTTATTATTGAAAGTTTTGAGTTTTTAACTTTTTTTTTCCCCACAATCTAGTTGATGCTGCTCTAAAATTAAGTTGTGTTACAACATAATTAGTGTATAAGAGACATAAAGTAGGTGCTGTAAAAAATTCTTCACTTCTCTTACTATGACAGGCTAACTTTCCCTTGTCTAAAAAGCTGGGGACCAGAATTATTTTGGATTTCAGGGTTTTTTTTTTTCCAGCTCTTGGAATGTTTCCATAGGCATCTTGAGCTATATTGGGATTGGGACCTGAATCTAAACATAGAACTTATGTATCCTTAACATAAAGCTCATATAGTTAATCAGAAGTAATGTAGTATTTCTAATAATCCTGCCAATGCAACCAAGCATTGTGATGCAGAACTTCCAACTGCAGCATCGTGTCAGCATTCAGAAAAGTCCTGTTTGGATTTTGGATTGGGCTGGACCAACTTGCGTTAAAAGACAATAATGATGAGGCGTAGCTCTCAGAGTGTTGAACACAAGTGACCTCTGAGTGCTCAGACCTGTAGAGGACATCTGTGCCATCCTAAGGCTTGGAGAACGCTGCGGAAGAACTGTCAAGGTGAGGGAGATGGAGGAGGGCTGTGGAACTCTGTTGTATGGACATGACATGAGCATTGCACTTAGGAACTCACGGCAACTGAGGTTACGTGCATTAAGGCATGCCCATGACAGGGGCCGTCAACATCCCATCAGGGATAAGGGAAGGGCTCATGAGGCCCTACCTCTCCTAAGTAGCTAATGGCAGCCAATAGTTTCTGGGAGAGGAATTTCATTTTTCCCCATGGTGTGACCAGCCACTGGCAGGTGGTGGTAAGAAGTAGGGGTCTTGTGGGAGTGGAAGAAGGATAAGGTAGAGTAACGGGGGAACAGCATGATGAAACTGTCAAAAACAAATAAAAATCAGGAAAGAGCTTGTAATTATAATTGCTTATTTTCCACTCACGCACTTATGAGGAGCTATCTTCCTAGCATGCACATGCTACATGTATGCATGCCTGCATACACACACACCATGTCATTTTAGGGCAGTTGTAACTTCCAAAGAGATCTAGAAACTTAAGGTAGGGTGAGGTAAGAAACAGTTCTCTGTCCACCTCAAAAGACAACACCCACCATTACATTAGATTCTGCATAAAAGGACTGTACCTCTGCGAAAGAGAATCACATAGCTTTGTTTTCCTCTCCTCTCTCTGGCTCCTGGGGATTTTCTGCTTTATGAGGGAAATCCTGGACCGACCACCATTATCTTTCTTTAATAAGCTTCCTTTTGCCCTACAATTAGTAGAGATTCCAACCCCCCACATATGGCTTGATTTTTCATTGTTAACATGGTCCTCTTTTTGTGGTCTCTACTGGTTATTTTTTCTTTTTAATTAACATATTTTAATGCTAAAATAATGAGCCTCATCATTACCTTTTCAAACATGTATGAGAAGTACTTTGGTCCCTATTGTTTTTTTTTTTTTATTAAACCATCAGTCTTGTTCGTAAGGGTCTCATATTTCAGGGTCTGCCTAGCATTGGTTCGGCCACCGCCTTTCACACAGATTACATTCAATCCACATGTTCTCAATAAAGCTGTTTGCTCTCCGAAGCTATCTGCATTGATTTCTCTTTTATTAGCTGGAGCATGAGACACATTCAGTATAAATTATCTGTAGATTGTTGCTCATTCCAAAACAGCAAGCCGCCCGTTCTGTCTCCCCTGACATATCAGTGTGATGATCTAATGCCCTTGGTCTTGGAAACTCCATTCCTCTTGGTCTACGTCCTGAGCCCTGGTAACTATTATTTCTCTGTGCTGCTGGGGCGGGGGAGGGGGAGGAGTCAGTAGATTACAGAAGTGTAAATGAGCTAGTGATTCCACTCTGGTGAGGAAGTGAGTAGGGAACAAACCAAGAAGGGCCTTGAATGTCACACCCACAGTCAGTAGGACTGTGTGTTGGAGGAAATGTAGTAGTTCGATGCAATATGAATTTTAGAAAGATGACACTATGAAGAAACACAGAAGGTGGTAAAAAGCAAGAAGATGAGGTTGTTGGCAGGTGAACGGGAACGTGGATGTTGCTCAGGAGCACTTGACTTACAGTCACCCTTCAAGGCACAGAGAGGAGAGACGTGACGGTGTGGGGAAGATAGAATTCATGGAACACGGTGACCCTAGGTTTCTGAGTGAGTCACTGAGTGCTGGTCTCATTTAATCATCAAAATTCAGTCCATAAAGAGATAGTTGTTTCAGAAGAAAATCCTTTTTGGCTGAATTGTCTCTGAGATGTCTTTGGGACATTCTGTTACAATATCTGAACAGCATTTGAATTCATGAACCCATGTTTCAGGGAAGGAAGAATGAGAGGGACAGATGCATCTCAAGATAATCGTCAGTTTATAAGAAAAGATGGAAGGGCTGCAGGTGGGCCATGAAGGGTGTGAAGTGACAACATTGTCAGTACAGGCCAGTACTGGCCACCTGTGCAGTGTACCAGTAAGATCCTCAAGGGGAGAGAACCTTGAATGAATGATGTTGGAGTGGGCTTCCTGCAGGTCAGTGGATCGGGGCTTTGGAACCCACAATGGCTCTTGTATTAACGCATCTATTAATACCACATGCAGAATAGTTTGCTGTTTATCCTTTGAGCCTTGCTCTGTTGCTCATGAACAGAAAAGCCTCACACTGACAGACTCAGTCTTCTATTGGCCCCTTCCCTCCTTCATCCAAGCAGAGATGACTGCTTCTAATGCAGGTGGCATCTTGTAAAAATAGCTAGGCTAGTAATTATTAAATGATAAATTCTTCTGAATTTAAATGCTGGGCAGAAGTTTACTATTTAAACCTGGTTAAATTATTTTGCTTCTCTGAGCCCATGTAATTTCTTTTTTCCTAACCTCACATGCTGTTGAAAGATTAAACAACGTAATAGAAAAATATTCGCTGGTTTTCTTGTTTTTTTAAAAATTTATTGACACCCCTTTTGCGTAAGTGTTAGAACTAGACACAGACACATTCGTTTTCTCTTTCACAGATGAGCACTTTCTCGCTGCCTCCGGCGAGGGATTGCCGTAGCTTGCATTGGGCTCTAAGGAACTGGCCTTTGTTTTAATGAGTATTGATTTTAACTTCCCTTCAGGTATATGGCGAATAGGCTCTGGCTGATCAAATAGGTTCCTCTTTCACTTTCGTGAAGTTTCTGAGAGCTTTTATTCAACAAAACAGATGGACGCTCCGCATTCCAGGTGATCCTGGCAAACTGCGTTCAGGTCCTGTGAAAGTCCCATCTCGCCTGGCACAGCTGACTTCCTGGGCAGCATGGGTAAAGATAGCCTGCAGATCCCGTTTCTCTTTCTGCTCATGAAGCTCTCGCCTACCTCCTCGAACTCCTTGGAGTGTGTGATCTCAAGTCCTGCTTCACTCAACTTCACGGCTCACTGGGAGATGGCCAGGAGAGTCATGCGCTCCCCTCTCATTTGTGAAGTGCATGGTTTGCATTGTGATCTGGAGAAGGGCATGGCTCAGCCCTGGGATCATGGATTGCTTATGGCTTCCTAGGGAAGAACCATCTTTCAAGCTATACAGAATGCATTTCTTTGCTTCCTATATATAACCTTCTGCCCAGCATCTCCAGGCCAGAGCTTTTATCTGTGTGCAGCTCCTTCCCCTACCGTTGCTAGTGAGACCAACAGCACTGGGAACATTTTGAATAAAACGAATCCATAATCCCTGACCTGAGGTGCCCAAGACATGAAGTTTAAATGCTAAAGTAAGTCTATGACCATGTGACATGACCATTCGCAGTCAGCCCTGTTGACTTGTCAGGAAAATGAACTTCTGTGGTGACCGTTGTCATCCGTGTTGTCGTCTCACATATGTTAATCAGCTTTACGTTACTGTGACAATGAACCTGAGCAAATCAAATTAAATAAGTAAAGATTTATTTCGGCGCATGGTTTCAGGCCACGCTTGCTTGGCACCGTTGTCTCTGAGCCTATAAACATTATGGAAGGGAGTGCATTGTGGAGCAAAGCTTCTCATGCTATAGAAGTCAGGAATGGAAACAGAGATTGAAGAAGAAGAAAGAGGAGGGGGAGGAGGAGAAGGGGCAGAAGAAGGAAGGAAGGAGGAGGAGAAAAGGAAGAGGAAGAGGAGGAGGAGAAGGAAGAGAAGGAGGAGAGAAGGAGGAGAGAAGGAGAAGGAGGGAGTCAAAGACAAGATACACCCTACAAGGACATTCCCCCCAAGACCCTTTTCTAAAGTTACTTTAGGAATCACCTCTTCAAGCTAAGCCCTACATCCCAAAGTCTTTCCCCACCTCCCCATTTCTCATTAATCCCTGAATCCATAAATGGATGAATACATCCAGTAGGTCTCTGGCCTCACGAGCCAATCACCTCCCAAGGGCCCTGCCTTTGAACATTGTTGTGTGAAGGACCAAGCCTTCTACACAGGAGCTTTGGAGAACATTTAAGGTCCAAATTGTAATGCCCCATTCTTTAAATCCCTTCCAGGAGTTCAACACCCAGGGTTTATATCCTCTAGTGAGCCAGTATCAGATGATGAATGAACTTTATTTCATCTTAATTCCCCTTAGGCATCTTTGCTCAATTTCCTTGTACTTCCTATTGTTCTAAAATACTTTATCATTAGCAACTGGTGGAAGATTACTTTACAGCTCTGTCAACGGAACCTTAGTTGACTGAAAGGCTTTTTAACGCAATCACAGCTTCGTTTCATCTCTCCAGTTGACCTGCTGTTTTCTGAAGTTACTTTAAGGATCATCTTTCAGAAGTAAAACAAGCCTGGCTTATCAACCACTTCAGTGCTTGTTTGTTTATCCAGAGTGTGGGATGAAGACACTATTATGAGGGAAAAAAAAACACAATTAGTTTCATGGGTATTAAGCTGTAACTCCAGGCTTCATCTTCAAGGACCAAGTGTCTGGGGCCAGCAAGGAATCCGAGGAGACAGGGAAGAGGCGGGGGTGAATATTGCCTAATTTGTTTTCTGAAGAAATATTTAGAAACATCCATCTTTCACTTTCATCTTTTCACCTGCACACCTGATTAAACACTTACGAAAGTAACTCTAAAATCAAATGAGCACCACAACGACGAACAGATGCGAGTGTTAGCTCCTAAGAATGGTGACGCGGAGGGGAGACTAGTCTATAGGGGGATCTGGGAAGCGAGGAGAAATGGCACAGCTTGACATGTGTCTCAGGACACAGTGGAGGAGACCGTTCTGGAACCTTCCCCGCGTCTCAACTAGGACGGGCAGGATCAGGTTGGACCAGAGCTCACAAATACTGCTGAGGAGTGAGTTAATCATTTGATGAATATGGATACTAGGCACGGGCCTTGAGGTTAAAGACTAACGGACACAATTTCATGATTTCTCAAGCCATTTCATTAAAGCACACGGTTACAGCCTGTAGCTAGGGTCCTGTGTGGCCTATTAAACCGAGATACTGTTTCAAATGCAATCAAAACAATTAAAAACAAATGACTGGGAGATGTAGAGAACAGAAACCTGGGGATACAATGTATAGACAGACAGAACACGTATTGCATACCAGGTAGCAGATATTAGCAAGTGAACTATGTAAAATGGGCCCTGTACATACTCATGTAACTTCTTATGTAAAATTATGTAGAGTGGGACCTCCACATCCACAGATTCCATTACTAGATCAATTTTAGTGTGCACACTACCATGATATTATTACCTAAACAGCACCGAGCAGTAATTTCTGGAACATGAGCATTGTCTTAGATATTCTAGAGATGATTGAAAGTATACTTGAGATGGCATAGGTTTCATGCACGTGCTATGCCGTTTTCAATAAGGGGGCTGAACATCTATGGATATTGGAATGTGGGGGGACCTAGAAGTAATCTCTTAGGGACAGGGAGGGATGCAGAAGATATATGCTAATGTTCCTGTACAGATTATTAGAAAGTTAGGGCCTTATTTTTTTTTATCTTTCTGTCTCTTACGGTGAATTGAATTAAACTGAATTCAATAAAGGAGGGCTGAGTTCAGTTCAGTGTAAGGTCTGTGGTTACACATTGTGCACTTGGAGTAAAATCAACGAAAATGCAGTACTAAGAATTCCCTACCATGAGTTTAATTTTTCTGTACACCCGAACTGAGAAAAAAAGAAACTTACTTTAAAACAACATAATACTTTAAAATGAAATTTAATATATATCTGGAAGAATCTGAAAAGAAATATAATTTACCCCCAGAAGTCAGAAAGACTGCAAATTAAGAGTTTCTAATGCTGGTAACCCAGAGGACACACACTCATTCTAAGCGTCCCACATCTTTATAGAGTTAATTTTCATAAGACCCCATAAGACAAGCACCGTTGCAGCTACTTTCTTATTGCTGGGACACACATGTGACCAGAAGCAGCTTATGGGAGGAAAGGGTTTATTTTAGGCTCACAGAGTCCAGAGGAAGCTTCATCATGGTGGAAGAAGCTGGCTCGCGCCCATAGATCCACAGCAGAGAGACACCACCAACAGCCAGGGGTCAAACTCAGCTCTTTACACTCCTTAGGGTTGCACTAAAATATTTGCCCCCAGTGACAACTCCTCCAGCAGGATGCTTAACCTTTCTTTCTTTCTTTCTTTCTTTCTTTCTTTCTTTCTTTCTTTCTTTCTTTCTTTCTTTCTTTCTTCCTGTCTGTCTGTCTGTCTGTCTGTCTTTCCTTCCTTCTTCCTTTCTTCTCTCTCTCTCTCTCTCTCTCTCTCTCTCTATCTCTTTCTTTCTTTCTTTCTTTTTTTTTTTTTGAGGCAAACCCAACAGACTGGCCTTTTATATGAGAGAGCGAGAGAGAGAGAGAGAATGAGAATTGGCGCACCAGGGCCTCTAGTCATTGCAATCAAGCTCCAGACATATATGCCCCCTTATACATATGTGCAACATTATGCGCTTGAGTCACTGTGTGTCTGGCTGATTTATTCAAATAAATAATAAATTTATTTGCAAAAATAATTTCCTGGAGATTCAAACATGAGTTCTTAGGCTTCACAGGCAAGTGTCTTAACTGCTATGCCATCTCTCCAGCCTGAAAGCTTAATATTAATCAAAACTTCCTGAGTCTGTGGGGCCATCCAGTCAAACCATCACATGCATGGTTATGTCCTCACTATAAAGAAAAAGGCACTGAGGCACAGGGAGGTCACATGACTCACGGAGGGAGCATGATGGAACTAGTTGTGGAAAGATCCGGATTTGATCACATCTTTTAAGTTGCAGGATCTCTGGTGTGGATCCCTTACTTGCGACCATACTGCAAAATAAGCTAGAATCTAGAAACACAATGCCGTGAAACACCAAGCTAAGGAGTGTTTGTTGTACCTGGCGAATTCAAGAAAGAGTTTGTAAATGAACTATCATATGAATTGAAAGAATGAGTTGAATTTCAGCAGGTGGAGAAGGAGCACAGTCATAAAGGGTAGGCTTGACCACATCAATGACATGAAGGAGGAGTGAGAGGAGGGTGATGAGAAAGAATATAGAGGATGGTAAGTCCAAAGCAATTTAGGGAAATAACTCATAGTTCAGCTGGGATGGAGTGGACAGATATAGAACGAAGGCAGGAAATAATATGGAAAAAGTATGGATGCTGAAGATAGGACCTTGGTCCCCAAGGTAGTGCAGGTGAGGGGAGTGTGTTGAAAACTGTTTTGTTTTGTTTTGATTTGTTTTGACACAGAGCCTCACACTGAGCCCCAGGCTGGCCTAAAACTCACTAGGTAGCCCAAGCTACTCTTGAATTCATGACTCTTCTCCTGTCTAGTCCACCCTAATCCTGGGATTACAGAGATGCATCACCACACTGGGTTTGAAATTTGTTGAGCTAGTAAGTAATACGTGTAGACAAACTTCCTGGATCCTTCTTCACTAAGAATTGGCCTTGGAATATGAGCATTCACCCTGCCCGACTGCTGAATTTAATCAGAAGGGAAGTCAACCATAAAGCAGACTTGAAGCACACCCACCACGGCTCAGGGAATTTTGTGGAAGAGGGGGCAGAAAGATTGTAAGAGCCACAGGGTGGGAGGGAATATCTAGAGGCCTTGCCCCTCCCCCCCCCACAATGACTGACTGCTGCTCTCACAATGCCCATGGTAAATACCAGCAATCCCACTGAGGAGAGCTTTCAGTGGGTTGCGGGGGGGCAGGTAGGTGAGAAATGATGGTACCAACACATGAGGTTACTTAATTCAAAAAAATGAAAGGGGGATGTGGAGAGATAGCTTAGAGGTTCAGGTGCTTGCCTGCAAAGCCAAAGGACCTAGGTTCGATTCCCTAGTACCCACATGAGCCAGATGCACAACTGGAGTTCATTTGCAGTGGCTAAAGGCCCTGGTGCACCCATATTCTCTCTCTCTCTCTCTCTCTCCATACATATATATATATATATATATATATATATATATATATATATGTATGTATATGCTTCTCTCTTTTCTCAAATAAATAAGTAAATAAAAATTTTAAATTTATTTTATTTACTTGAGGGGGGAGAACTAAGCAGGTACAGCAAGAGAGAGAGAGAGAGAATATGGGTGTGCCAGGGCCTCCAGCCACTGCAAATGAACTCCAGATGCATGTGCCCCCTTGTGCATCTGGCTTATGTGGGTCCTGGGGAATCAAACCTGGGTCCTTTGGCTTTGCAGTCAAGCACCTTAACCGCTAAGCCATCCCTCCAGCCCAATAAAATATTTTCTAAATAAATGAAAGAAATCAGTCGCAAGAGTAAAAATAAATAAATAAATAAAAGAAAGCGATGCAAGTCTTAGTTGAGACGTCAGCTTTGTGCTCTTTTACGTGCAAAAGCATTGCCGAGGCTTCCGATGCCACAGCATAGATTCTGCATGATGAAAACATGCAAACACGCTCCCTTCCTCAAGGACATAGCAGTGTAGCGGGAGAAGATATGTGTACAAAATGAGATCGAGTGTCCCAGCAGAGCTTGAGAAGAAGTGACTGTTACGTGCTCAGCCCTAAGTGACACACCTACAACACCCCCCCCCCCCAAGGCTCGGGAGACATGGAGGGAACCGGAACAGAAAGCACGTAAAAGCTGGACGACGTGGAGGAGTGCTGTGGGACATGCCGTCTCCTGGACACGACGCTGCCCTTACACCTGCGAATTGACGGCGCTTGGGTTGAACAGTGCCTCCCCAATCCTGGGCCCCTCAACAGACCATCGCAGATAGAGGAAAGAAACCCACTCCTCTCTGAGGACACATTGGCAATTAGTGGTCACTTGACGATAGGGACAAGACTTCCAGCAGAAAGAACCCCGCACCCTGCAGTCTGAGTGAGCCGGCCCAGGGACAGGAGAGCTCTGGTTTGCCCACAGAAAAGTTCTCGCTGTGGCTGCCCACGGGCTGGGCCCAGGAGGTGGCCTCACCCCGTCTCAAATCCACAGGCAGCCTCTCCCCCACAGACGGCCAGGTCTTCCAGGATACACCAAAATGAAGCCCTGGGCAGAATGCAGCATTTATGGGCTTCAGCAGTGGTGGCGTGGAGAAAAGAATGGTGGCCACTCTAAAGTCACGGGTAGCGCTCGGGGGGCTTCTCGGGTCCGAGGCAGAGGGTGTGTGCAGGCAAGCTCGGCCATTGCTCTCAGGTGACCACCCCTTGGATAAGACCTCACCTCAACCTAAAAACAATGAACAGGGCTGGAGAGATGGCTTAGCGGTTAAGGTGCTTTCCTGCAAAGCCTGAGGACCAATGTTCCATCTCTCTCCAGATCCCACCTTAGCCAGATGCACAAAGGTGAGGCAAGCGCAAGGTCGCACACGTCCACTAGGTGGCACAAGCATCTGGAGTTCAATTACAATGGCTGAGGCCCTGGCTCACCACTTCTCTCTCTCTCTCTCTCTTTCTCTGTCTAAAAAATAAAATAAAATAAAAAACAATGAATAAAGGCCATAATAGTCCAGGAAGATGAGGAGCCCCAGATGATGGCAGAGGGAAGGGTGAGTAGGCCATCTGTCTCTGTCCTACCAGAGAGAAACAGTGGTGACATTGCACGTGTGACCATTTGGAAGCTCACAGAAGAATCATTGCATGCTTGCAGAAGGCTGTGCATGTAATATGACAAGGCTGCCCTCGGCCTTTTCAAAGAAAACACTCACTACTCCATCTGGACATTCTGGATAAAGGTTTGCCAACGCGTGATAGAGCTGAGGTAGAAAATTCGCATGTCAATGATCAGTTACTTTTTAAAAAACCACGGGTCTTCTGGAAGTCACTTTTTTGAAATGGACTTGTTAGGTCACCTAGAAAGACCCTGGGAGTGACGTTCCTCTTGTTTCCTCAGTGAGTGGGAGGATGTCCAATGCCAGACTGCCCCAGCCACTGGGCAGCTTCAGCAAGGGTCTGTCTGTTGGCAGACCAAAGCTTTTCTGTCCCCAGGAACCTCATTCAAATTCATAGAGAGGCTGTCTTCTGAGACTGGTGAAACTGCAACATGATACTTAAGTAACACATGCCTTTACCACATGTGATATAGGAAACAGTTGGAAGAAATGAAGGGTTCTAGACCAGAATACTCTTATTAGAAAAACCTTTCAAAAGAATAATAAAAAAAAAAACCTTTCAGACATAACCATTAGGTGTGTAGTCTACACAACAGTACAAATTTAAGTCCTTGTCTCAAATATCTAGACATTCTAGATGTTGAGATGTACACAAAGTATGTTAAAAGTAGAAGACTATTTTTGCATTATAACCTTTATTTTGGATGTGTGTTTATTCCTCCTTACTGTCTATATAGGTGATATTGCCTTTTGAAACATCTAGTCTTTCTAAACATTCTTGAAGTTCCCGAACGTTTCAAAATTAGAAGCAGTAACATAGCACATTTTGTAGATGTGTTCTTGTTGAAGTTCATATAAAGTATTTCTGGGGCGAGGGAGTTGACCACGTTGTGTGTGGACCCAGAAAGCAGGGGGTGCTCAAGCCCTGTGCTACAGCGAGGAGAAACTTGCCCCGTGCTGTTTTACGTGGCTGTGTAGATAGCACATAGAAAGCACCCGGGAGAGCTAATCTACATCTTTTCTCTCTAGACGTTAAAGAAATCACTGGTGGATGACAAAAGTAGAGTTCTTGTACGTGCTGTATAAATATGTTTGATTTCTCTCCAGATCCCATGGAAGCCAGATGCACAGAAGGGAGGCAAGCACAAGGCCACACATGCTCACTAGGTGGCACCAGTATCTGCAGTTCGGTTTCAGTGGCTGAGGCCCTGTGTCGCCAATTCTCCCTCTCTCTCTTGCTAATAATAATAATAATAATAATAATAATAATAGGGCTGGAGAGATGGCTTAGTGGTTAAGCACTTGCCTGCGAAGCTAAGGACCCCGGTTTGAGGCTCGATTCCCCAGGACCCACGTTAGCAGATGCACAAGGGGGCGCATGCATCTGGAGTTCCTCTGCAGTGGCTGGAGGCCCTGGCGCGCCCATTCTCTCCCTCTGTCTTCTCTCTCTCTCTCTCTCCCTCTGTCGCTCTCAAATAAATAAATAAAAATAAGCAAAAATAATAATAATAGTTCTGAAGGAAGATCATCTTCTGAAAGTCTGGAACATTAGAGCTTACTGGATTGGTTGAGAAAGGAAGGGCTCTAGGTCAGCGTGCTCCTAATTTGAAGACACTTTGAAAGGATCACTGTTGCTTCAGGCCTCCAGTGTAGTGAGTACTGCCGTGTACCCTATGGTCGCACTGAGTTCTTGAAACATCTAGTTCAGCTAAATGTTTGCAAGTGCCCAATCCATACTCAATGTAGAGGCAGCAAAATATCACTTTGTAAGTATAAAATACTATCTTTTAGGAATGGACTTGTGATCCACACGTGCTCAGTAGTTTGGAGGAGGAATTGCATAAGCAATTCAAAAGGCAGTATCAGTATCCTGACACGTGGACCTTTAATGGTGCCATTCTTCTGCATGCTTTGTATGGGTTCCCCCCCCCTTTTTTTTTTTTTTTTTTTTTTTTTTTTTTTTTTGGTTTTTTGAGGTAGGGTCTCACTCTAGCTCAGGCTGACCTGGAATTCACTATGTAGTCTCAGGGTGGCCTCGAACTCTCGGAGATCCTCCTACCTCTGCCTCCCGAGTGCTCGGATTCAAGGCGTGCGCCACCACGCCCAGCTGTTTGTGTGTTTTTGTTTTGCCGTGTATATAATGGAAACAATATCTCCAAGGTTTTCAACATCTATTCTCCGAATACTAAGGAGGCTGCCAGCGCATGTTAAAGTAGTTAGTAAAATGTGCACATTTTGTACACTTTGCGTTGAAATTTATAAGAGAGCTTGTTCTCTATGTGGGATGTTTGATATGATTTTTAAAGCTATTTCTAAGCATTGCATCCATCCATCCTTGTCTACTGGTTTGTAGGCAGAGAAAAGCAGAGTAAGGAAGGGACTGGCTCAAGGCCCAAATAATCACATTTAGAATCTCAGATCAGAACCATTGCTACGCGGGAATTTTTACGTACCAGCGATGTGTGCAGAGCAGATGAGCTCTTACATGAAACGTCTAGTCTTCCTGGCTGTTTAGAAGTGCTTGGTATATTTAAAAGCGGACGCAGTAGAAATAACACTGCGCACGAGCAGCTTTTAGGAACTGGGGCAATCCTATGTTTGGGTGATGGAACTGATAAACCACTTCTGAGAACGGGACACTGTCTGCGCTTGTTCAGTACGCTGAGAGAGGTGGGAGGAAGAAATTGAGTGACTGCCTATGCCCCACTGAGGAGGACCACCAGGGGAATGGGGATGGGGGAAGGGTAGGGCGTGAGAGGGTAACCTCATGAGAGTAGGACCAACTTGCAATGGGTTCACATAGTAAGCTTCCTAATAAAAATGTTTAAAGTTGTTATCAGTGTGTGCTAGAAAACATCAGCCTCTCCATTTCGCCGCACGCTAAGTGCATTTCACATTACACATTATAGACATATGCTGGAAAAAATGGGTGTTAATTTATTAGTTTCTAATTATTTTAATTATTCGAGTTCTAATTAGTCTAGTTTCTAATTATTCAAGAGGCCACCACTGTGCGTCAAAATTCAAGTAACACATTTTGTATACCTTGCATTAATATTCACAGAAAGGCTGTCTTCTGGAACGAGTGAAACTGCAACATGATACTGAGGTGGCACATGCCTCTACCAATGTGGTATAGGGAGAGAAAGAGCTGGAAGAAATGAAGGCTTCTAGACCAGAAATGCTCTTATTAGAGAAACCTTTCACACATCCCCATGATTGTGTAATCTACACAACAGCACAAGTGTAAGTCCTTATTTCAAGTATCTAGATGTTCTAGATATTTAGAAGCACACAAAGTATGTTAAAACGGAATGTGACAGATAGAACACATTTTGCAGATATCGCTTGTTAAAATTCATAACGCAAGGGGCTGGAGCGATGGCTCAGCAGTTGAGGCGCTTGCCTGCAAAGCCTAAGGACCCATGTTCCACTCACCAGATCCCACGTAAGCCAGACGCACAAGATGACACACGCGCAAGGTCACACATGCGCACGAGGTGGCGCGCGTGTCTGGAGTTCTATTACAGTAGCTGGAGGCCCTGGCACACCAATTTTTTCCCTCTCTCTCTCTCTCAAAAAAAAGAAAGAAAGAAAGAAAGAAAGAAAGAAAGAAAGAAAGAAAGAAAGAAAAAGGCCAGTCTATTGGGCTTGCCTCAATCAATCAATCAATCAATAAACAAATAAATAAAAATTTCATAATGAAGTTCTGTCTTTTGGAAATGGGAAGATGAAACCAGTTCTGTGAGCAGTACACATTGTATTGGTGCAGGTTTGGAGACGGAGAGGAAAACAGAGCAGAGGGATCTATATCAACAGATTTTTCACAAGGCAAAATTGACTATGGTCCCTTGTGTCTGTGTATTTTATTTTTCAAAGCACATAGTGTTGAAATATGCAATAGATAGTTCTCCAGGAGCTAAGGGTTGCCAGTACATAATAAAAGCAGACTTAGTGAACTAACCTAGTGAGTACACTTTGGTTGAAAATTCAGAAGACAAGCTGTGCTTCAGTCCACTTAGGAAGTGAAGTTGTTGCTAAATATGCCTTCAGAACATGACGCGTGGGTGACTCGGTCCCTGGGTTGGTAGAGGTGGGAAAGAGTCTAGATCAGTGTTCCTACTTAGAAGACACTTTCTGATTATAGCCTTTGTTTGTGTGTATAGTTTTTTTCAATGCTACTGTATGTATAATGAAAAACATCAACCTTTCATGGAAACATCTAGTCTTTGGAGATGCTTGAAAGTGTAAAATATGGTAAAAAGAAAAGAAAAGAAAGAAAAAGAAAGAAAGAAAAGAAAAGAAAGAGCTGGCACAAGACCCTTGAAGGACTCCTTTTTGTTATGTCATAGGGGTGGTTGCATTCAAGGAATGGAATTGTCAGACTCGAGGTCCTGGAGCAGCTGGTAACTGCTTCCTGGGTGGTAGCAGGAGTTGGGGTTTTGAGCATGCTCCTTACTGTATCATCTTGGTGACCTAAATGGCGTGCTGTGTGCACACACGCAGGACCCGGGAGGACACGTCCCACTGAACTGCCTGCAACCGGGTGAATTTGTCCTTTGCTTCTTGTGTTTTTGTTTCCTATCTTGCTCAAGTTTTAAAGAATGAAGATTCTTTTGTATTTAATTTATTAATTTATTTATTTGACAGAAAAAGAGGGAGAGAGAGAGAGAATAGGCACGCCAGGGCCTCTAGCCACTGTAAATGAACTCCAGATGCGTGTGCCCCCTTGTGCAGCTGGCCAACGTGGGTCCTGGGGAATCAAACCTGGGTCCTTCGGCTTTGTAGGCAAATGCCTTAACCGCTAAGCCATGCCTCCAGCCCAGAATGAAGGTTCCTGGATGTGAGGGCAATCCAGCTGTGACATCTAACACCCCATTAATCGCCAGGGTTGATTGGGCTGATCTGGCTGGCTAGGCGGGTGTCCCCGTCCTTCCTCACCACTCCATGTGCGTACCCCCCAGAAGCTGCTCACATGGTGGAAGTAGACGACCTTCCCTGAATAGCTGAGGACCAGTCTTCAGTCAAGGGTATACGAGTAGCTGCACTCCCCTGCTAGAACCTCCAAAATCAAGAACCTCAAGGTTCTTGCTGGGCATGGTGGTGCACTCCTTTAACACAGCACTTTGGGAGGCAGAGGTAGGAGGATCCCTGTGAGTTCAAGAACAGCCCGAGACTACATATTGAATTCCAGGTTAGCCTGGACTACAGTGAGACCCTACCTTGAAGAAAAATAAATAAATAAAGGTTCTTTAAAAACCTAAAAAGACCGCCGGGCATGGTGGCGCACGCCTTTAATCCCAGCACTCAGGAGGGAGGGGTAGGAGGATTGCCATGAGTTCGAGGCCACCCTGAGACTCCATAGTGAATTCCAGGTCAGCCTGGGCTAGAGTGAGACCCTACCTCGAAAAACCAAAAAAATAAAAATAAAAATAAATAACCTAAAAAGAAGGCTGGAGAGATGGCTTAGTGGTTAAGGCACTTGCCTGTGAAGCCTAAGGACCCACGTTCGACTCCCCAGAACCCATGTAAGGCAGACACACAAGATGATGTATGCACACAAGGTCACGCAAACGCACAAGGTGGCACACACATCTGGAGTTCGATTGCAGTGGCTGAAGGCCCTGCCATGCCAATTCTCTCTCTCTCTCTCTCTCTCTCTCTCTCTCTCATAAAATATATCTATGAATGACAGCCTTAATGAAAAGGATAAAAAGATAGGAAAGAAAGATGAACAAGAAAGGTGGAGTGTTACATTTTATATGGGGCACTCAGGGAAAGCTCTAAGGTGCCTTCAGCTCACCTTGAAGGAATTGAGCAGGGAAGCTGGGCCATGAAGAAATTTAAAGGAAGCGTGCTTCAGCGGGCGGGAAGAGCAGCGGCCCACAGGGGGCAGCGGAATGGCCGGAGTGGACCGTGTGAGGACAGCAGCGGGTCGCATGGTTCCACATGGGGCAGGATGAAGACGCACCATCTTCTCCACAGCTCCTGTGGTTTGGGAGGAGACTGTTAACATGCATGATAACGTTTTCACTGGATCAGCGTAGGCTAGTATGCTGAGAATGGGCTAGGAGAATGAAGGTTAGATAGGAGGCTGTTGCACGTTGCTTCTCATTGTTGGGAAAAACAAAAACAAAAACGAAACACTTGACCAGAACTTGATGGAAGGAAGGCGTTTATTTCTGGTTGACAGTTTCACGGAGGCTTTATCATGGCGAGTTTAAAGCTAATCTGAGCTACATAGTGAGAGCCCATCTCCAAGGGCGGTGGCGGGGGGGATGCCTTCAGGAAGAGATGGTCAGTGAGGTAGGACAGAAACCCACTGTGGAGGGTGACATTCTGGAAGCCACCAGAGGGAAGGACTTAAAGCAGGGGAAGGGACAAATGCTGCTTCCAGGACAAGCAGATGAGGCTCAGCCTTCCTGGGTGGACATCTGATGGGGAGAAAAAGCCCTTTCTCACGCAAAGTGCTTCCCCGTGACCCTGACCGTGCCTGGATGATACCTGTGTTCCTCTGTGGCCGCCACTGTTGTGCTGCTGGGACACTTGGCGCCTGGACCCTCCTTTGGGCAGAGATGTGGTGGTAGATGTGCTGATCTGACCGCACAGAGGAAGTTCAGAACAACGGTCAACCTGACTCGCCCCGGGGACAGTGTCATGCAATACACTTCTCTCACACCTCTGGAAACATGCATCTCTGTGGTTCTACCAGGCGAGGGCAGATGACCTAGGCCTGGTTAACCAAAATGCTACGTTCCCTTGCCAGAGAGATGAGACCACTGTCACACCAAGAGCTCACACTCTTGTTCCTACATCTAACAGTGTGTTGGCCTTGGGGGGTGGGGGGGTGGGGGGATCCTGGTGTGTGAATAGGCTGGAAAGGGCAAAAGCCTTCAGCTCCCCCTAGAGGCCGAAAGTGTTCGTGCACATAAGGCAGGGGGGCAATGTGCCTTTTCAGAGGGCAAATGTGTGACTTGCTCCCATCAACATATGGGCAGCCTTGGCTGCAGGGAGATACCAGACAAAGCACTAGGTCACAAGAGAACCTCCTTTCCTTACTTGCCCCCCCCCCCCCCCAGCAGCCGACTGCATACCTCACAGGAGCGACCTCAAGAACTGCCTGCTTCGCATTATCGGTATCCACTCCAAAGCCGCGTGATGAATGACGGCCCGTTTCCTGCACCCCAGAAGGCCATCACCCTCACCCGACTTGCTGGGTCAGAACTCCCCCTGCCTCCAGCCTCCATCACCACGAGGAAGGTGCCCCCCCACCCCCCCTGCATGGGACTGATCACAGGACTGGCGGATCTCCAGCTGAGGCTGGGCCCAGAGGAAGGATGGTAGTGAAATGAAAGGAGATGAAAAGTTAAAGGGGGGGGGGGGGGAGCGATTTTTATTTTTGCAGTGTGCCCCTCTGCTAACCATTATTTCAAGCTTCCTGAATGGAAACGAATCAGGAAACAGCAGTGGGACCAATAAAAGTGTACCGGGAAGTGACTGGGGATGGCGTTGGGCAGCAGTAACATGCCGCTATTGTGTGCGGCCTCTGGCCATACAGAAATCTGGGTAATGTCTTTTTTAATCGTCTAGTATCCCCATAGCTTTATTTTTAAACTTACATCTTTATTTTTTTTTAATTTTAATTTTTTTTTTTCGGATTTTCAAGGCAGGGTCTCACTCTGGCCCAGGCTGACCAGGAATTTATTATGTAGTCTCAGGGTGGCCTTGAACTCATGGCGATCCTCCTACCTCTGCCTCCCGAGTGCTGGGATGAAAGGTGTGCACTATCATGCCTGGAGAGTTTTTTTTTTTTTTTTAATAATGGAAGTATATTTCCAGAGGTTATATATTGGGTAAAATCTCCTCCAGTGGAGCAAGACAGTGGGAGAAGTTGAGAGTTAGGTAGGTACGTCCTTGGGCCTTGACTTCATCCACAGTGGAGTTCTTGTGCTGGGCTCTCCTTGCTGTACCTTCCTGGTGAATGTGCCACCTTGTCAGCCTCTGTTAACTTGGAACAATATTCATTCTTGACACGAAGCCAGAGGTGACTGCCATGGAGTTAACCCTGGCCCACTGCTTCTTCAACTGCCTGGCTTGACTAACCTGACCCCAAAATGGCCTTCAACAAAACCCATCTGAAGTGTATCCTTTGATTTGTTTTTTAATCTTCTTATGGCAGGGACTTTTGTCTTTCTGATCCTCAATTAAACTTTTTTATTTTATTTTTTTAAACTTTTAAAATATTTATTTATTTACCAGAGAAAGAAGGAGAGAGAGAGAGAGAGAGAGAGAGAGAGCGCCAGGGCTTCCAGGACATTGGGGGAAGGACTTGTGGTTTTACAGCTTGGCCCCTTTTCCCATTTACTGTCCTTCCTGACCGTAGACACGAAGTGACCAGTTGCTGTCCGGGTCCTGCTACCACGCCGTCCCTGCCCCTACGGAGTTGATCCACCGGAACTGTAAGCCGGAATAAACCTTTCCTTCCTTAAGCTGGCTCTCAGCAGGCATTTGACCACAGTGATGGGTAAAGTAATACAGGGAGTTAGGGAACCCTTTTGGCTGGGGGTGCCCCCCACTAGCATGAGTGGGTCACCAAAGACAGGCCTTTGAAGGTTATACCTACTTCTGGTTTCTGCCTGCTTTCTCTGCTCCTGGTCTCCCATGCTGGAGGAGTCTCCACAGTGCCCACAGAGAGCCAGATGCACAAAGTGGGGCATGCGTCTGGATCTGAAGTCGGTTTGCAGTGGCAGGACACCCTGGTGCGCCCATATTCATTCTCTCTCTCTCTCTCTCTCTCTCCCTCCCCTTGCAAATAAATAAAGAAAAAAAAATATTTTTTTTTTTAAGAAAAGAAGCAAGCATAGCCAGGAAGAAAGAACTCAGTCTGAGATTGCTGTGATCCACAGCCAAATTCCACGAGTGCCTCAAGTGTCACCGAGCTATGAAAGGTGGGGGGTCAGGGTTCCAGGATGCAATGGGCTTGTTGTTGGCTTGGGTCAGCTCTGGGCATTCCAAGTCTTATTCTCTGCCTCGGGTGGGGGTGGAATCTTGGAAGGTGTTCCTCTTGCTTTTTTTTTTTTTTTTTTAACCTCTCCTTACACTCTTGCTCACACAGATTCCAAAAGCCGCTCTGTTACCGATTCATCGATGTGCCTGCTGTCAAAACTGCTGCTGCCGACGGAGAGGAGCTGTCTGGTCTGAGGCCTCCGCGAAGGCAGAAGAGCGATGTGCCAGGGCCCCTGCACAGGCCGCTCTTTCTCAAGGCATCTGCCTCAGTTCTTCCTCCAACACGAAGCCTTTTGCTCAGACAATACCACCTCACCAAGGTCCGCTCGCTCTTGCTTAGCAACACCTACTTCCGAAGTCTCTCCTTGTTTAATTTTGGACGTAGGTGTGTGTCCCGTGTGTATGTGTGTAGGCACACACGTGTCACAGTGTGTGTGTGTGGGGGGGGTCAGAGGACAACCTTCCGCCTTGTTGGAGGCAGTGTCTCTCCTTGTTCACCACTCTGTCGGTGAGCTTCTGGAACATTCTCCTGCCTGGGCACATGGGGGATGACAGAAGCCCACCGCAGCTTCCAGCTTTCACTAGAATCTGAACTTTGACCTTCAGGTTCCGAACTCAGGTACTTATCACATGGCAAGTGCTTTATCCACTGAGCCCAAACTAGCTCTCTTTACCCAGTGTTATACTTCCTGTTTTTCTGTCTACCTATCCTATAGATTTTGATTTTTTTTTTTTTTTTTTTTTTTTTGGTTTTCGAGATAGGGTCTCACTCTAGCCCAGGCTGACCTGGAATTCACTATGGAGTCTCAGGGTGGCCTCGAACTCACAGTGATCCTCCTACCTCTGCCTCCCAGTGCTGGGATTAAAGGCGTGCGCCACCACGCCTGGCATCCTATAGGTTTTTTAAAAAAATATTATTTATTTATTTGAGAGAGAAAGAGAGAGACAGAGGCAGATAGAAAGAGAATGGGAAGCCGGGCATGGTGGCGCATGCCTTGAATCCCAGTACTCGGGAGGCATAGGTAGGAGGATTGCCATGAGTTCGAGGCCACCCTGAGACTACATAATGAATTCCAGGTCAGCCTGAGCTAGAGTGAGACCCTACCTCGAAAAACCAAAAAAAAAAAAAAAAAAAAAAAAAGAAAGAAAGAAAGAAAGAAAGAGAATGGGTGCACCAAGGCCTATAGCCACTGCAAACGAACTCTAGACGCATGTGCCACCTTGTGCATCTGGCTTACGTGGGTCCTGGGGAACCAAACCTTAATGCCTTAAGTGCCAAGCCATTTCTCCAGCCCTCCTATAGGTTTTGTAATTGACCTTTATCTACTGGCCTTGTTATGTACTGTGTATTTCTCCAAGCTGGACTATAAATCTACTAGGGACGTTGGCATGAGCCAGGAACACAGAGCAACAGCTGTGACACGGAGGCCTCCTGCACTTGGCACTGGTGGGCAAATTGCCGCTCGTGCAATCATGACAACTTTTTCTCTACTGTGGCTCTCACGCTGTTGGTGGCTGTCACCAAGGGGTGCTGTGCTGGGCGCGGACAACACCCCTGTTCCAGGGTGCCACCTTAACACTCAGTGCCCTCCCTGGCACATAGTACTGGGGCGCAAGATAAAGACCTGGGCCCTGTCAGTGCCATGGGTCAAAGAGAACAGATCTGATGCCAGTTAGCAGATATGAATGCATTCTGGAACCTTCTCCTGTCTCCACCTTCTAAGCCAGGGGGCTGATCCCTGAGCCCTGAGAACTGCCCCTGGGTGTGAACTCTCATGAAATCCAAAGGCGGCGGCAGGCCAGCAAACACGGACCCCTCTCCTATCGACAAGGTCAGCAAAGATTTCCCACGCAGGAAGTCATCTATTTTTAATATTGCAATTGCTTTCCTGTTTTCCTTTATTCGGTATGTTGCCACGGGAGCCCATTCCAAGAGGTTCGTTTGAACGCTTTCCTCTCCCCTTTTTTTTTCTTTTTCTTTTTTAAATTTGGATGTAGCCTTGTCATTCCAGAGAGCACATATTCTCCCGTTATTTTAAGACAGCCGGGAGGCTGGGTCATCTGTCAAGGGCGAACAATGCTAGGCTGATCTTGAGTTGTCAGAGTCCCAGAGGTGACAAGTTTCAATGAGAGCGCAGGATAGGAACCTTTCAGGGGGACAGTGTGGAAAGGGCTGTGGAGGCAGAGATGGGGTGCGTATGTGCAGAGAGAGCCAGCTCGGAGAAGCACGAGATGCCTGGCTTCGCTGGCAGAATTTGCACAGAATGTCCCATTGAACAGTCCCAGGTTCCTTCCCGCTCACCCCACCCGTGCCGCTGAAGAGAGACATTCCCTTCATGCCTAAACAGCTCCAAGCCCCTCCTGGATGTGTGTGTGTGTGTGCGTGTGCATGTGTGTGTTTGTGTTTTAGCCACATACTCTTCAGTTGAGCTTTTATTTTTTAATTATTTTTGTTTATTTTTATTTATTTATTTGAGTAACAGAGAGAGAGAGAGAGAATGGGCGCGCCAGGGCCTCCAGCCACTGCAAACGAACTCCAGAGGCATGTGCCCCCTTGTGCATCTGGCTAACGTGGGTCCTGGGGAATCGAGCCTCGAACCCAGGTCCTTAGGCTTCACAGGCAAGCGCTTAACCGCTAAGCCATCTCTCCAGCCCCAGTTGAGCTTTTTGCAGACCTCTTTTTTTTTTTGGTTTTTTTTTTTTTTGCCAAGCATGAACTGTAGAGTTTTAGTAATTGTTCAATCACTCGGCGACAGGGCCTGTCTGCTTTGATGATCTCAAAGCCTCGGTGGTGCCAAAGACGGGAGGAAGCAGAAGTAAGAGGGTCAAGATGTTTTCCAAACACGGGTTCTTCCCTGCAAAGCGTTTCCCGCAGAGCAGCACTTAGGCTGCCTCATGCAGAGCCCACCAGACGCAGGGCCTCGGGGGCACCCTCACCTCTGGGTGGCTAAGGTGGACTGAGCTGAGCGGGTGGACGGTCCCTTGTCCCAGCAGCTCTGCTCCCGGGTCATCAGTCCGTCTGAGTGGCCTAAGTCCTAAGACATCCTGGCTCCAGAGTGGCAGCCCCAAGAAAGGCACGCCCCTTTTTTTTCAGCCCCACAGCTTCCCGCCTGCAGTCTGCAGATGTTTCCTTAAACTCCTGGAAGTCTCCATGCCCTGGTGACCCCGCTCAGCGCCTGGCGTTCAGCCCCCAACCTCTGTCTGTGACTCTCGCTTGGTGTCTCCGAGTCATATTCCAGTGCCCAGGATTGAACGCATCTGTTCTATCTAGGGCTGCATCTCCCTGTGTTTTTCAGTGACTCCTGAAGGGAATGGGCTCACTCACGGCAACTCTCTGAGCACTCTCTTCTTCCTGCCAGGCAAGGGTTAGTCTCGAACCAAGGGAGGGATGACTGATGAACAGTGGGGTCCTGCACTCATCATATTCAAAACGGTTTTACACGTTCACGAATGAATCCGAACGTTCAACAGTGGACTTGCCGCTGGATGTTAGAAAAGAGAATCGCAGAGGTTCAATAATCCTTTAAGGGCCAGGTCAGAAGCCCAGCAAAGAGCGCTCATCATCAATACACTGTCCAGGGGCAGACATTAGATTTCTGGGGTGGGGTGGGGTGGGGGGTTAGCATTCTGCAGCGTACACTATAACACCATACAAACATTGTTCCTTATCTTAAAAGTTACCTAGCACTTTTGTTTCGAATATCCATGCACTTTGAAAATTGTATGATTTTAACCAGAATTGGATGATTAATATACTATATCATATGCTAAAATAATATGAGAAATGCATATGTTAAATGCAAATTTAACAACAGGGGAAAATGGAATGAAATAGGATATGGGCAGAATGGGGATAAGCAAACCAAAAAGATGCAACTTTTTTTTTTTTTGCTGTAGGGCTTCCTAGTAGGCAAAGGAAAGAAAGAAATATGATCATTGATAAAGGTGTTATTATCCACTAGGGGGAAAATAGGCCTTCTTGAGAATTTTTTTTTTGTTTTTTTTTTGTTTTTCGAGGTAGTGTTTCACTCTAGCCCAGGCTCTCCTGGAATTCACTCTGTAGTCTCAGGGTGGCCTCGAACTCACGGCGATCCTCCTACCTCTGCCTCCTGAGTGCTGGGATTAATGGTGTGCACCACCACGTCCGGCTTGTTTTTTAATTCTACAGTAAGTGTCTCATGGAGAGCTAAAGCAAATGTAGTCATGGGCATCAGAGTTTTATGTATTTTGAGATCCAGCCACACAGTGAGAGCTCAGAGCAGCAAAGGAAGCTTTCTGGACTTATGAGTCATGCCTGTCTTCTTTAGAATACCCGTCACCCACCTGAGGGGAGCTGAGGTTGATCCACTTCGATGAGTTTGTATATGAACCCTGCGTGTGTGAAACACAAACGTGCCCAGTTCTCTAGAAATAGAAGCTTTTCCAATAAAGCTACAGGGGCTGGAGAGATGGCTAAGTGGTGAAGGCATGCCCATTCTGTCTCTCTCAAATAAGTAAAATGAAATATTTTTAAAGAACAAATCTGTACACACACACACACACACACACACACACACACACACACACTTCGCCCCCTGGTTCCACGGTCCACTGAGAAGAACGCATGGGAAACACAGATAGTTCTCTTAACAATGTAACATTTTTATCTTTGTCAGTTTGAGCCACTGTTAACAGAACACTATGCCCTGGACAGGTTAGACACCACAAATTCGTTTCTCATGGCTCTAGAGGTTGGCAATCCAGGAACAAGGTGCCACCAATTTGGCTCCTGGTCAGGCCCCTTCCTGCTGGTTTGCAGGTGGCGGCCTCCTCGTTGTCTCTCACGTGGTGGAGAGCAGGTGAGAGAGCTCTTGTGGCTCTTCTGATGAGGCTGCAAGTCCCATGGGCGAAGGCTCCAGCCTCCTGACCTAACCACTGCCGGGGCTCCCCTTCTGCCGCCAGCGCCTTGGTGAGGGTTTTGACGTGTAACTAACTCTCTGGAGAACCCAAGCATTCAGTCCTTAATATGTGCGTGCAGCGTCTCTATGCGCTGGGTTCAGTAGCCCGAAGGGCAGCTGAGCGTCCTGACAGCATGACTGTGGCATGAGGCTAAGTCCATATATATCTGATTAAATTTTTTTGTTTATTATTTATTTATTTGAGAGTTACAGACAGAGAGAGAAAGAGGCAGAGAGAGAGAGAGAGAGAATGGGCGCACCAGGCCCTCCAGCCACTGCAAACGAACTCCAGATGTGTGTGCCCCCTTGTGCATCTGGCTAACGTGGGTCCTGGGGAATCGAGCCTCGAACCGGGGTCCTTAGGCTTCACAGGCAAGTGCTTAACCACTAAGCCATCTCTCCAGCCCATATGTTTGAAATCGCTCAGGCACGGCAGCAGGTACAGACTCTGGGATTCTCTCTGACAACTTGGCAAGGTCTGTGTGGGGCAGCACTCTCATAGGCAGCCTGGGTCACCTGCCCACCCTGGGACCCTTGAGTCTGGGGTCACTGTCAAACCACATCGACTGAGGTAGAGGACGGGTGATTGTCCAAGGGCAGTCAGTCCTTGGTTCTGGTGCCAACATGGAGGCTTCCAAGAAGCTCAGAGTTGTAGGTATCTACTTGCCTTTTCTCCCTCTCTGAACGTGCTCCCTGTTTGCTTTGAGTTTCTCCCGAGGTCCCCGTGGCTCTGATCCACTGACCAAGTATAGCTGACTTCAACAGGTTACTGGCAAACGTGCATCATTCGCTTTCCTTATGAGTGGGGCGGGAATAGTTAACTACAGCGACGCCATCCCCCTGCCTCCTTTGCTAGCCAACACTGATTAATTTGTAAAATGTTCCCTGTCACCTGGCTGCAGTTACCAAGGGAGCCGGGTGGACCTCCTCCGGCACTTGTATAATTCTTTAATTCCGCCACTCCCTGGGGCCTCCAAACCTGCATGGGCCACGTGTCCCAAGTGAGGAGAGATAGAAATAACCCTACCCACCAACATGCTCACTGGGAAGAATTAATTAGCTCTTGCTATGAATTATGGCGTAAGTCCAAGGAATCCTTTCTCGTGCATCTTGGCCATGGAGAGACCGCCTTATGAAACAGGTTACGCCGGTGGCGGGGGGGGGGGGGGGGCGGGTTGTGTGAATTCTTTTCTTCTCCCAATCTGGACTGAGCATCCACTCTCACTGTTTTATACTGCAGGCGTGATGGAGCTCCTTGGAGAACGTAGATGTTTCTGTCTAGAGCATCAAGGAGTGTCCCAAATATTTGTACAAGACAGGACGATGTCTGAGCAGTAGCAGTGTTAATGGGAAATGAGGGATAATACTCATTTTTTTCCTCAAAACCAACTCTCTATATGGCATACGTAATATCCTATTATTGCACGCATGCCTTGTGTTAGCCAGTGTACCTTTATACAGAGCAGACTTACCTGTCTGATTTTGTAACAGCCCCAAAATCTTTTCTCTGTCATTTCTAGAAAATCCATTGAAAAGAAATGTCGTCTATGATATCCTTTTTAACCCTCAATTTCAGCATATGGAAAAGACCTCTGGCACATCTTTGCTGGCTCTACTCCAGTGCTCCAATTATGCTAAATCTGTTTGTGAATTAACCTATCTTCCCCTCAGTAAATACTGACTGAGCTCCCCGCTCTGTAGCCAGAATTTCAAGAGGCACCGGAGAGGGACAGCAGACATTTTCCCTGCCTCACGGAGAATCCCATCTGATGGAGGAGACAGATGGTACCCAAATAGTCATAAATGCTCAGAAGATGACTATGCAAGTGCTAAGAGGAGAGGCAAGGCTGAGTGTGGTGGCGCACGCCTTTAATCCCAGCACTCAAGGAGGCAGAGGTAGGAGGATCACCGGGAGTTCAAGGGCAGCCTGGGACTACAGAGTGAGTTTCAAGTCAGCCTGGGCTAGAGGGAGAGCAAGACCCTACTTGAAAAACAATAACAACAACAAAAAGGAGAGGCAGGCCCAAACTGGTTCTTCCTTCATGATGGCTCCTGAGTCTGTTCTTTCCTTCTCTTCATTGTGGCCACAGCCTTGGCCAGGCCTCTATCAGCCATCACCTAGGTCACACAGTAGAGCCCCAGTCTCCTGTCCTACTCAACACGGTGTGAGTGCTCATCATTGCCAACGCATCTCAGCACCCTTTTGTTGAAGTGCCATGCTCTTTGAACCCTTCTTCCTACTGACACTAATTGTCATCTATCTGAATTCTTCTGCTCTAAGGTCTTCCAACCCATCCTACCTCCAACCAGAGTTGATGACCCACATCCTCTTGCCAAGAGGTGTTCTTTGAGGGCTGGAGAGAGGGCTTAGCAGTTAAGACACTTGCCTGCGAAGCCAAAGGACCTCGGTTCAATTCCCCAGGACCCACGTTAGCCAGATGCACAAGGGGGCGCATGCGTCTGGAGTTCGTTTGCAGTGGCTGAAGGCCCTGGTGCGCCCAATCTCTCTCTCTCTCCCACTGCCTGTTTCTCTCTCTCAAATAAATTAAAAAAATAAAATATTTTTTTAAAAGAAGTGTTCTTTGAGGCCAGGGTGATGGTTCAGTGGTCAAAGAAAAGCACAAGCCTGATGACTGGAATTTAGAGTCTCCGAACCCGCGTAGGGGCAGACGCCAGGGCAGGCTGCAGCAGTCGGAGGAGAATTCAAAAGCTCGCAGGCCATCCAGTCTGCCCTTTGCAGTGGCAAAATGGAAGGGGAGGGTCTGTGTCAGGCAAGGTGGAGGACCCCCTGAGATTGTCCTGTGACCTCCACACGTGTACACACACACACACACACACACACACACAATCCTCTGTGTCATTCTGGTGGCATTTCTGACGTATTGTGGTCATCTGTGTGCTCCTTCTCTCCTGTTAGTGTATAAGTGCCTAGAGACACTTGTCATTTATCATTGTTTTGGATGTCCGAGGAGATAGAGAGAGCGGGAGAAGGATGGGGGGTGGAGAGAGAATGGGTTTTACGGGGTTTCTTGCCACTGCAAAAGAACTTCAAATGCATGCACCACTTTGTCCATCTAGCTTCATGTGAGTACTGGGGAATTGAACCTGGGCCAGCAGACTTTGCCAGGAGTACCTTTAACCACTGAGCCATCTCTGCAGCCCCCCCCCCCACAAAGTCCCTTCTTATATTCTGAAGCTTGAACACATACTTGTTAAAGAGCCAGATCTCTTTCTTTTGCGGAAGTTCACGGGCATTCAGATCCCTTGCATTTCGTGCACTTAAGGGTCTGTGTGTGTAACTTACACTCTGCTGAACAGATGTGACAGCTGAGGTCTTGGATAGAGAGTCTGTAACACAACAAATCAGGGAGTAAGAGCAAACTTAACAGCGTGTGGTGGTGGCAGTACTGATGACATCTTTCAGCACCGGGGACAGGGGGGTCAGTGGTGACAGTTTCCCTCGCACACTTGTTCTGAGATGCTGACTCCTGGGACCATCGCCAGTCCCCGGGGGATTCCGTGTGCTGCTCAGTCTTTTCTTGTCCTCAATGTCTCGGTTCATTTGTACAGGCTGTAAAAAGACACTTTGGATCGAGTCATTTATAAATTACGGAATTTCTTTCTCACAGTTCTTGAGACCGGGAAGTCCAAGGTCAAGACTCTGATAGGTCCTGTGTCTGATTGAGGTGAGGGCTCCACCTCTGCCTCCGAAGTGGCTTCCTCTGGGGGTGCTAAGCGCCGTGTCTTCATGTGGTAAAAGGAGCAGACGGGCCAGCTCACTCCGTCAAGTCCTTGATAAGGCACGTGTCCACTGATGGAGGTGGAGCTCTAGTGACCGAATCCTCCTTGTTCCCAATACTGTTGCTTTGTTGTTCCAATGTGACTTAAAAAATAATTTATTTGAGAGAGAGAGAGAGGGAAAGAAGGAGAGAGAGAGAGAGAATGGGAGTACCAGGGCCTCCAGCCACTGCAAATGAACTCCAGGTGTGTGCACCCCCTTGTGCCTCTGGCTAATGTGGGTTCTAGGGAATCGAACCTGGCGCCTTTGGCTTTGCAGAAAAATGCCTTAACTGGTAAGCCATCCCTCCAGCCCTTTTGAAGGCTTTTGAAGGGATTCAAACACTAAAACCAATAGCCCTTAGCTGATCTGGTTTAGCCTCTAACGATGTTCGCGCAGGGCACCGATCATTGTAGAAGCGTTACCTATTTGTTGAATGAATCAATAAGTGAATACAAATTGCTACCTAGCTTCAGAAGCCTCCCTAGCACTAGGTTTCCTCATCCACATGTCGGTTGATAATTCCAATCCCGAGCAGATGTGGTGGGGATGGAGTGACGTAATCTCTGCTCAGCAACTAGCACGCAGTGAGTCATCGGGAGAGGGGAGCTCTGCTGGTGGAAATGGGGGTCCGATGACAGTGACAATGGTGAGCCCACAAGGCCCCCATGCTTTGTAACGGAGAGAAAGAAGCTACGAAGGGGCTGGAGAGATGGCTCGGCAGTTAAGGCACTTTCCTGGAAAGCCTAACGACCCAGGTTTGAATCCCCAGGACCCACGTAAAGCCAGTTGCACAAAGTGACCCACGTGTCTGGAGTTCGTTTGCAGTGGCTGGGGGCCCTGATGCGCCCATTCTCTCTGTCTGTCTCTCTTTTCGCTATCTTTCATTGCTTGCAAAGAAGTAAATAAATGAAATATGAATTTATATATATATATGAACCTGCGAAGGTTCCAGGTGTTGGCGGCACACCTTCCAGACAAATCTGTCTTCATGTAACGGACGTGTGAACATAGGCTGTGTGTGTGTTGCTGTGACAGCTAGCTGCGGGTTGGGTTGTCCTCTGGCTGGACCACTGGATGGACTAGGCTATGAACGTGTCACCTGAGAGCCTCCGTAGCCTCACAGAAAGTCAGCATCTGGTGTCTCCATCTGACCTCTGGACACCACCCACTCTGGCCATCCCATCTTGAGTGAAAACAAGAAGTTTCCCAAAGAACCAGAGCACCCCTTGCAGGGCAATGAAGGAACTCGAAGAACAGTCAAACAAGGGTCACGCAGAGGCCACTGTGTGCCACAAGGAAGGGAAAAGCAAGAGCGAGGCGGCAAGGAGAGAGTCGCTTCGAGCTGGCCAGGCAGGGCGGAGGCAGATGCAGGAGGTGACCCGGCCCTGACAGCGGCTGTTGGAAGAGGAGAACCATCGTCACGCTGCAGGACATAAGGAGCTGTGGGCCACGTGCTTGTCCTTCAGAGCCTTATCAAACACGTGATTGTAACTTTCACATTCTCACCTCCAAGAGCCAACATTTCTGATAGTCATGGATGTTTTTGGTATTAATTTTACCTTTTTAAAAATATTTTTATTTATTTATTTGCAAGCAGAGAGAGAGAGAGAGAAGAGAGAATGGGTATGCCAGGGCCTCTAGCCACTACAAAGGAACTCCAGATGCATGTGCCACTCTGTGCATCTGGCTTTATGTGGATACTGGGGAACTGAACTTGGGGCGTTAGGCTTTGCTGGCAAGTTCCGTAACTGCTAAGCCATCTCTCCAGTCCTAACTTTAACTTTTGTCAAGATAGGCCATTAAAGAATAATATCTCTTGATGCTGTGATTTTTGTTGCTACTAAAACTTCACGTCTCCCTCACCGTACCCTAACACTGGCCCTGCTCATACCAAATGGTAGCAGGTAAAACCATTCTCATGTATGAACTCATCCACCCCTCACAGAACCCTAATATCCCCTAGGTCAGTTTTAGAGGGTCACAAATTGACCCACAGAAGAATTAAGTCTCTGCCAAACACCATGCTAGTTGAGAAATTTAACTAGTTCCAGTTGAACAAGCTGCACTCTTTCTACAAAACATTACTAGACTCTCAGGCAATGCACAGAGAAACTATGGGGAACTCGGCAAGAATTATATAATGTGTGAATAACATTTTATTTGAAGAAACACTATAATTTAGGGCAGGGGAGATGGCTCAGTCAATAAGGTGCTGGCCACACAAGCATGAGTCCCTGAGTAGGAATCCCTGGTACTCACATACATGCCACACGTGGTGGTCACATACACACCACACGTGGTGGTGCACACCTGTAATCCCAGCTCTTGGGTGGTAGTGATGGAAGGATCCCTGGGGCTTGTCGGCCATCTCATCTAGAGGAATCGATGGACTTTAGACTCAGTAAGAGACATTCTCTCAAAACAAAACAGAATAGCCGGGTGTGGTGGTGCATACCTTTAATCCCAGCACTCGGGAGGCAGAGGTAGGAGGATCTTCGTGAGTTTGAGGCCACCCTGAGTCTACATAGTGAATTCCAGGTCAGCCTGAGCTAGAGTAAGACCCTGCCTTGAAAAAAAAGAATAAAAAATAAAGTGGAGAGTGATTGAAGACGAAACTCCCCATCTAAGTACTAACCAGGCTCAACCGTGCTTAGCTTCTGAGATTGTACCAGGTCAGGGTGGTGTGGTTGTAGATAGGAAGAGGAGAACCGGTGTTGTTATCTAGCCCCCCCCCCCCCGTATTATAATTGAAATTCAGATCCCAGGATGCTTAACACAGATGACTATAAAGGGTCTAACTCTAAGCAATGCTTTCTACGTAGTATCTGAGGGACCCTTCCTACAAAATGTTGAGCTGGGCATGGTGGTACATTCCTATAACCTTGTCCCTCAAGAGGCTGAGACAGGAGGATTGCCAAGACTGTGAACCCTATCTAGGCTACAAAGTGAGATCCTGTTTCAAAAAATAACAGCAAAAACCAGTTGTATTGAATCAACTTTTCACATTTTTTTTTCACATTCTCCACTACAGTGATGTCTTTCTCAATCAATTCTTTTAAGCCAGGGCATGTACTTGGCACGCAGCGGCTCAGAGTCTCAAACCCCTCCTTGCGCTCTCCTGACCCATCACAGAGACCTGCTTGAAGTGTTCATTTCTTCCTTAGTTAACACCAGGAATTGGTTTCCCTTGGATACACACCATCAAATCCATTTTTAATTAAATTTCTGAAACACTTGGCAGAATACAGGAAGAAATACTTGACTCGCCAGACAATCTTCATGAGAATGTTATCCATACATTGTGCAGAAAAACTTTCATTACTTTATAAGCATAACTCATTCTATATCACATGCTTATCTACAGAGAAATTTCTGGAACACACCAGCAGTATGAAAAAAAAAAAAAAAAAAAACCTTAAGAAAGCTGGGTTTTGGCCACAGATGGAAACCCTCCTCAGTGGCCCAGACAATGCAGACTTCAAGGGAGTGGAAATGTTTGCTAAACAAAAGTTATAAAAATCCCACACTAGAAACTAAAATATCCTGTGTCTAAAAAAAAAAAAAAAATCACCAAGACATTTGCGTTAAAAGTTGGCATAATTTAAAAAGCTGAGGGGCAGGGAATGTCTCAGGGGGCAAAGTGCTTGCCACACAGGCATAACATGATTTCGGGTCCCTAGCACCCACATAAGCAAGCAGCTGAGGTAAGTGTCTGTAATCCAAGCGCACCGATGGCGAGAAAGGAGATGAAGAAAGGGGAACATACTAGAAGCTCCCAGGCCAGCCAGCCTGGTGAATGGAGTATTGAGAAGCATGAGACCCTGCCTCAAAGTGCAAGGTCAAGACCAACGCCCGAAGGTGGGTGCCCTTTACCTCCGCATGGGCCCTGTGGCATGCATACTCACATACACTCATACACACTCACACACACTCATACACACACACACACACCAGAATAAATAAATGTAAGTCAAACAGAAAATGCTTAGAACTTGATAAGCTGTGCAAATAGAAAACTCAAAATTTGTGGAACGTATCTAACTAAACCAATACCTAATGAGATTTGTGTCTTTAAATACATTGAACAGGAAATAAGAGAGGTTGGAAGCAAATTAACCTTAAGAGGTTAAGAAGGAAAAAAGGTTGAAAACAGTAAACTTAAGAGGTTGGGACAGGGGTGTGGGGGGAGACCAAACAATGGAAAGGCTAAAAAGTCAATGAAATAGAGACGGAGAACATCAAAAGGACAGCCTGGAGACTGGCTCCGCCGATGCTGTACAGGCAGGAGGGCCTGAGTTTGATCCCTGCACCCACGTGGAAAAGCTGGCAACGGTCGTGCGGGGCTTTGACCCCAGCCCCGTGAGGAGCAGAGACCAGAGACTCGCTGCTCAGCCAGTGTGAGGGACAACAGCAGCTCTGGTTCCGGGACAGAATCTGCCTCAAAGAAATTGTGAGGGAAATAGAGGAGGACACCCAACCTTCTCTTCGGGCCTCCACACCACGAGCACAGGACGTGTGCAAGTTCATAAACTACACATACACACACCATGCCATGCATAGAACACACACACACACACACACACACACACACATCTCCAAACCAGGAGATGCTGTGCTGTAGATAGGACATCCCTCAGTCATGCCCTTGGTGGCTCACATTCAGTCAGAGGGGAGGAGGCATCTATATTAAAAGCAAAGGGTATATTTTAAGGTGAAGCATGTATATGTGTCCCTGTGAGAGAACTGAAAAGGCTTCTGGTGTTCTAGCACTTTCTTTCAGGACCCGAAAACCTCTTAAGTAAGGCTACGGGTAACACAGGCTCTGACAGCCAGTCTCGGAATAAGCATGTCAGATTCTTATCTAGCTTCCTTGCCCTGAATATATCTGTATCTATCCATTTTAATCCAGAAGCAGAGGCTTTCGATTCTTTGAACATTAGACACCCCCCCCCCTCAGTTCTAAGTAAACAGTGTTCCTTTAAATCACTTGTTTTAATTATTTATGTTGCTGATCTTGAAGGACCAGTAAGTACTTAGCGTGTCACCATGGAAACCCTCTCCTCCCCCCCCCTCCCCACACTCCAGGCAAGTTTGATCAGTTTCCTCTACACAAAATTCTCAGGCTAATTTGACTGTCAAGATGGGAAAGCCAACAGGAGCCAGGATGAGCTTCGCGTTGCGATCAGTGACCCCAGAAGCTGTGGACTGCTACACAGGAAGGAATCAGTGTGACCACCTGTCTGTCCTTCAGGGTTGCCTGCACACACGCTGGAAAGGTCCCTTGAACAGACTGTCTCCCCCTCCTTGGCTGGGTGAGGAATGACCTGTGTTGTATATATGTCTGCCCTAGCTTATCGGGATAGGTAGGGGATATTCACTATGGCAACCTCTGAGGCTACATCCTTACAGATTTCTTTTTTTTCTGTTTTTTTGTTTTTTGTTTTTTCGAGGTAGGGTCTCACTCTACCCCAGGCCGACCTGGAATTCACTCTGTAGTCTCAGGGTGGCCTCGAACTCATGGCGATCCTCCTACCTCTGCCTCCCGAGTGCTAGGATTAAAGGCATGCGCCACCACGCCCGGCTCTTACAGATTTCTTTAATGGTGCTCTGTGTAAAGAGAGTCCAGCCACACACTTTGGCCAGAAAACCCAACCACTATCATAGATAAAGATGGATACATGTTTTTTTTAAAGCAATTTAATAGTGACAGAAAGTTACTTGACTTTTACAGGAAACGAACACTATTCATGCAAGTTGGATTTTTAAAACTACTGTGCCCAGTTGACATAAAATGTCAAAATTATTTCATGTGCAATTCCAGGCAAGTTTTAAGGTAGTAGACTATCATCTGAACATGAGCCTTCCTCTGGTCCCTGGCCCTCAGCCTCTGGTCACTCTGAAATGTAGCTTCCTGTGAGAGTGGGGCTTTTGGGGGGTGGGGGGGCTCCTGCCAGTCCTGTTCACTGCTCACAACTGTGGCCAACATGGGGTCTGGATCTCTTGAGGGACTTCACGGACTTGTGATAAATAAATGCACCAACGACATGCAGCTAGCTATTTTTCTCTTCATTGGATTTTTTTTCTTCCAAATTTTTATTAACAGCTTCCATGATTATAAAAAGTACCCCATGGTAATACCCTCCCTCCCCCCACTTTCCCCTTTGAAACTCCATTCTCCATCATATCCCCTTTCCATCTCAATCAGTCTCTCTTTTATTTTGATGTCATGATCTTTTCCTCCTCTTACGATGGTCTTGTGCAGGTAGTGTCAGGCACTGTGAGGCCATGGATATCCAGGCCATTTTGTGTCTGGAGGGAGCACGTTGTAAGGAGTCCTACTCTTCCTTTGGCTCTTACATTCTTTCCACCACCTCTTCCGCATTAGACCCTGATCCTTGGAAGGTGTGATAGAGATGTTGCAGTACTGAGCACTGCAGTTTCATTGAATTTTTAAAAATATTTTTATTTATTTATTTGAGAGCGACAGAGAGAGAGAGAGAGAGAGAGAGAGAGAGGCAGATAGAAAGAAAGAGAGAGAATGGGCGTGTCAGGGCTTCCAGCCACTGCAAACGAACTCCAGATGCGTGCGCCCCCTTGTGCATCTGGCTAACGTGGGTCCAGGGGAATCGAGCCTTGAACCGGGGTCCTTAGGCTTCACAGGCAAGCGCTTAACCACTAAGCCATCTCTCCAGCCCTCTTCATTGGGCTTTTGATGTAGTTATTCTCTAAATATCCCCTAGACAGAAACGTTTCGAAACAATATACGTAAGGAGGCTAACTTACAGTTTACTTCTCCTCTTGCTGTGACGAAATAGTTAACAAAAATCTTAAGGAAGGAAGGGTTTATCTTGGCTCACAATTTGAGGCGATGCCATCCACCGTGGGGTGGGGGAGGCACGGCTGTGGCACATGAGGGAGCTGGCATGTTACACCCGCAGTCAGGGAGCAGAGGAAGGTGAGCTCCAGCGTTGGGCTTACTGTCTCCTTTCCCCCTGTTTATTCAGGTTGGGACACCAGTCTACAGCACGGTGCAGCCTGTGTTCAGGGCGGATCTTCCCTCCTCAGTTAAACTTCTCTGGAGAGCTTCTCCCAGGCCGGCGGCGTGTCCTCTAGGTGATTCCAAACTCAGTCAAGTTCATGATCAAGGTTATCCATCATGTGGTCTAACACAAAACGAAATAAGACAGACAGCTCTGTAATGACCATGTCATAGAAGAAGGAGTCGACTTTAAAAAAAAAAATAAAAAAGCCTTTGCTGTAATAAGGCAGGAAAGGTCTAATCTTAGAATTCAAATGTGTTCTTTATTTAAAGTCAAACTGTTGAGCTTTTTGAAAAGTGATTCACAATGCCCTTATTTTCCTTTCCATCTCAGACCACAGAAGACTTTGTTATACATCAAGGCTACTTCTTTAAATTTCTTTTAAAAAAGATTTTTATTTATTTATTTGAAAGAGGGAGAGGCATAGAGAGGGAGGTCGACAGAGAGAGAGAATGGCTTCCTGTCACTGCAAATGAATTATAGATGCATGTGACACTTTGTGCATCTGGCTTTATGTGGGTACTAGAGAACCAAAGCTAGTCCTTCAGACTTTGCAAGAAAGTGCCTTTAACCACTGAGAAATCTCTCCAGTCCAGGCCTACTTCTCTGACCAATGTTTGAAAACCAGATATAATCGAACTGTTTGCCTAAAATATTTCAGGTTTAAATCATTTGCTACTTTTTTATATTCCTCACCCTGCGTCTTACTCTTGTTTTTTTTTTTTTTTTTGAGGGGGGGGAACATTTAAAGAAGAGTGAAGATCTTCAAGAAATGGCATGTTTATTTATGTTTCCCTAAAATAATGTCAGCCATAATGATTTTCCTCTTTCTTCTCTGCCATGTGTACCTGGTTGGCACTGGGGAGGGGACCCTTGCTGTTGTCTTTGAAACGGATGGCTAGCATCTGGCCTACTCACAACTCTTTCTACCAGGAGTTTAACGTGCTTTGTATAGCATCCTCAAACCTCTCACTAGCACTCCAGTTTACTGGAGAGGGCTGTCGGCATTCATAGCAGGGACCCAGCCTTGGGGATGTGGGTTTCTAGTAACTTCCCCCAAGCGGTAATTTCTCTTCTCCAAGACCAAAGTTGAATAGTGCTCCAGGTTGCAGGAGGCTGATTGAGAAAACTCCTGGATCCAGGCTTGCTCCTTTTGCAGAACAGGACCTGGGAGCGGGCTGTCTCACTTGCGGTTCCAACTCACTTTTGCAAGCGCGGTGCGACTGACCATAACAAGATGTTTACTTGTTCACCAAAGATAAATGCGCTGCTCGTTATAAATAAATGATGCTATTAAGCGTACTGTTGTTTTTCTCTATTAAATAGATATTCTGTGAGGGCCCGTGGCAGCAAACTGTACGAAGAGCGCCACCTAGTGTCCCATTTTAACGTTGCAGCTCTGCTAGAGGACGCTGCCCCAAGCTGCTCACCTGCGGGCTGACAGGTGCGTTCTCTTGCGCGCAGTGCAGTGTTGATGGCTCGGTTGGATATTCGCTTTGAAGTTGAATTTACCTATGGTCTTAGCTTTGATGACTAAGATCACGTATGCTTTTAACTTTCAGGTGAGGGCTGCATGCGTGACTTGGTGGAGCTGGTTTTAAGTGAGAAATTGACTTCAAAGTTGATTTCCCTGCTCCTGAAGGTTGATTCTTTGGGCTTAAGATCTCACCTCTTCTGAGTGAGAAGCCATCCGTGTTCTGTCCTCCCCCTCCTCCTTCTCTTCTTCCTCTTCCCCATCCTCCTCCTTTTCTTTCTTTCCTCTCCCTCTCTCTCTCTCCTCTCTCTCTTGTACAGTGATGGCCTTAGTATTGCATCTTCTAAGACATCTTCATCCTCACGACTCTGGACTACACATGCTGTCTGTCCACTTGCATGTTATCCAATAGGGTTCACATGATTCAGGAATATGTGTCAGTATCGTGGTCTATACCATCCCCTCACCTAGTACACAGAGCTGCTTCAATAAGCTGAAAGAAAAGAAAAGAAGAGAAAGAAGAAAGAAATAAGGAAAGAAAGAAAGAAAGAAAGAGGAAAAAAGGAAGGAAAGAAGAAAGGAAGGAAGAGAAAGAAAGAAACAGAGAGGAAGGAAGGAAGAAAGGGAGAAAGAGAGAGAGAGAGAGAGAGAGAAGGTTTCTAGGTAAAACTAAAGGGCAAGGCTAATTTTCGTCTTTTCAGCTCCCAGTTTTCTCCTAGGTTCAGTGTGCATTCCTTCTTGTACTAGCTGGATTTACCATTTAACAAAACTACCAAGTCTATGTAAGACCTTAGCAGGACCATCGGGGAGCTTAGCAGACTACCTGGTCCGTAAGTCAGTAAGTGCTCAGTACAAATGTGGTCACCAAACAAATATTGTCACCAGAGAAATACAGTCACCAGTGTAGATTCTCTGAGGACAATGCTGGTCTCATACCCTACAGGTATTTTTATTTATTTATTTGAGAGAAACAGACCGAGAAAGAGGCAGATAGAACGAGCA
Organism: Dipus sagitta; assembly: GCA_036346955.1. Lineage (NCBI taxonomy): Eukaryota > Metazoa > Chordata > Mammalia > Rodentia > Dipodidae > Dipus > Dipus sagitta. The sequence continues at coordinate 48,253,337 of CM070781.1, read as the reverse complement.
CACCAGGGCCTCTTACCACTGTGAAAGTACCCCAGAAGTGGGCTAGAGAGATGGCTTAGCGGTTAAGGCACTTCTGCCTAAATAAGCCAGAAGCACAAGGTGGTGGATGTGTCTGGAGTTCATTTGCAGCAGCTGAAGACCCTGACATGCCCATTCTCTACCCCCCCCCTCAAATAAATAAATACTTTTAAAAGAAAGGTACTCCAGACTCATGCGCCACTTTGTGCATCTGACTTTGTAGGTACTGGTGTATCAAATCCCAATCCATCAGGCTTTTGCAAGCTAAGTGCCTTTAACTGCTGAGCCCTCTCTTCAGCTCTATTTTATTTTAATATATAATATGTTATATAATATAATATAATATATTTAAGAAAGGGAGAGAGAAATGGGCATGCCGGAGCCTCTTGTTATTGCAAACAAACTCCAAATGCATGCTCCACTTTGAGCATCTGGCTTTAATGTGGGTTCTGGGGAAGGGAACCTGGATCAGCAGGCTTTGCAAGCAACAGCCTCTACCTGCTGAGCCGTCTCACCACCCCCTGCAGGGTTTTAACTAGTTCTCCCAAGGCCTGGCTATGAGGAGGTCAGCTTGTCCTTCAGGATCTACCCACATGGTTACCAAGGAAATCACTCCCAAGGGCAAACCCGCACCTTGGCTAGGGCTCAGACACACCACTGCCAAAGCCCTCCATGACTCCAGGCTTGTCCTAACTGCTCAATCTGCTTGGAGCCGAGCCTCCTTCACCCCTCAGCTTCCGGTCTCCCAGACCCCAGCTCCACTATCACATCTGTCCGTAGCCTTTATCTCAATGTCCACCCATAACAAGAAAGCCCCTACCAGACAGATAGACAGCACAGCAGGCTCACTTCGCCTGCCCATTGGGGGTCATCTGTCCCCACAGCCAGGCCATGGGCCCTGGGGGGCTTCTGAGAGCCAGGATAGTCATCTTTATTTCCCAGTGCTTAGTTTGTGTTCTGCATTTAGCAGGCTATAGAGACCATTGATAAGAACAGCATGTTCGTTTGGTTTGGGGAATGTTTATTGGCCCTGGATGGAGTTTACGAGAGTGTGTCCACCTCTCGGCCTCCATTGCCCCCTACCAGTTAAATTCCTACAAGGAGCCATGCAAACGGGAAGAAACCGTGTGGGGTGGTGACCTGTCAACATTGTCCCAGCACACGAGGCAGATGCAGGGAGAGGCTGATTGTTAAGCGATCGATACAAGGGGCTAATGAATGAGACAGAAGGGAAGTCCTCTGGGGACACCCCAGATGGCCATCATGAAGCTGTGCCTTTGGATGAGTTTGGCCAAGTACTTTGTCTTGTGAGATAGACAGGCCCTCTTTGAAGAGTAGCCCACAGGGAGGCGGGCCCTCCCAGCCTCTGCATTCCATCTGGATGCGACTTTGAAGCCATCGCCACTAATTTTTTTGCCTCCCAATTCCCCGGCCGTGATTGTTATAGAAGAGTACCCAAAGTTCAAAGGAGTGTCAAGGTGGGACAGATCTTCAGTGTCTGCATGACATCTCAAATGATATGTCCTTGGAGACGTTGAGGAGGTCAATTGTTTTGAGAGGGCAGCTGTTTCCATGAGGAATTGATTTATGACCCCCCTTCACTCGTGCTCTCTCTCTCTCTCTCTCTCTCTCTCTCTCTCTCTGTCTGTGTGTGTGTGTGTGTGTGTGTGTGTGTGTTGCAGGCCCATGGAAGGTCCTAATTGAGATCCTTTTCTGCCCTGGGGATTATACACTGAGGAGCAGGTGTTCTGATGGGAGAAGCCTCTGCCTTTAAGGCCAAGTTTAAGGCCAAGAGATAATCTTAGCATTAGACTGGAGCTCCAAGGCTGAGAAAAGACGAGGTTAGGTTCCTGGCCATCAGTGCAGAGTTACAGGCAAAGATTCGAGTCAGGGGCTGGAGAGATGGCTTAGCAGTTAAGTGCTTGCCTGTGAAGCCTAAGGACCCCGGTTCAAGGCTCGATTCCCCAGGACCCACGTTAGCCAGATGCACAAGGGGGTGCATGCGTCTGGAGTTTGTTTGCAGTGGCTGGAAGCCCTGGCACACTCATTCTGTCTCTTTCTCTCTATCTGCCCCTTTCTCTCTCTGTGTCACTCTCAAATAAATAAATAAAAATGAACAAAAAGAATTAAAAAAAAAAAAAGATTCGAATCAGAGCTCTGTTGGGGATTGTGATAAAGTTATTCCACAGGGAAGGTGGACATGAATGGTTCCTGTCCCCAAAGTCCAGAGAAGGCCACCTTCCCGTTAGAGCTGTATGATCTGGATGACAACAGTCCCTCCTCTGGGTCACCAGCACTAAGATTCTTGGCCTACCATGTCTGAGCCTACCCTCTTCTGCTGCTGCTGCTGGCTTCTCGGAGGTCAGAAGGTTTTGAGTCTATGGCCCAGTTTGGGGCTGCTTGCAGTATGTGAGCCCGTGGCTCCAGGCTTTCCAGGGCCCGCTGGAGTGACAAGAGAGGCCTGCTCTACAAGGGAAGTAGGGTGGCATACCTCCTCATACATGAAATCAGAGTACATGGAGCTGGGCAAGTGCCTTCTTACTAAGGATTTGAGAGTCCCAGCCATGACCAAGGAGGAGCCTGGAGCTCAGAAACTGGACTAGTGGCCATAGATTTATATATCGAGACCGTATTTGGTTTGGTGCTATAACAAATTACCACAGACCAAGTGGCTTATGAACTACACAAGTTGACATCTCACATTGCTGGAGGCCAGAAGTGCAGGATCTCCAGGTTCCTGTGACCAGAAAGAAGTCAGGAGAACTCTCTGGCATCATGTCTTCTTGTGAAATTTATTGATAATTTTCATACATGTACATAATATATTTTGATCACAATCCCCTCACATTACCTTCTTTGGTCCTTGTCTCCTCTCTGCCTAGGAAGTGGCCAGGAAGCCACTCTCCTGCTGGTGGCCTTGGCTCTGACCCCTGGCAATGACTCCTCTGCCCTGTATCCTTCCAGCAGCCGAGGTAGTATCCGCCCTTATTGGTGCTAAGCTCTGATAGCTTCAATATCCCCTAGACAACTTTTTTTATTTTTTCCAACTCCATGTTAATGCCCTCACCATGGAATGACCTGGAATAGGTTCTGATTCTCTAGCTGGGGCCTAATTGTCACAGAGGACCCCAACTGTTACCTCTTCTGTCCTCCATCCTCCCAAAGCTAGTTTAGGTAAACTAAGGCCCCACATCTCATTAAAACTGCTTACAGCGTTTGTGATCACGGGTGGAGAAGGGGACACTCCATCGGCCCCAGGCCCAGTGGCATGAGTATGACAGTTCTATTTTTCTCCTTCCCATGCCAATAGCCCTTAATGTGATCTGGTGACAAGCATTGCTCTGTATTAGACTTAACCACGGAATGGCTGCATTCAAGTATTTTCGACCTATCAGAACGGCAATTTCATACAATTTAACTGAATAGAAAAAGAAGTGGGCCGGAGGAGGATAAGTGCATTGGCCGTGGTGATTGGCAGCCAGTGATAAAGCTGTCATTTACTGGGTATTCGCCGTGCACGGCATTGTAAGGCACTTCAGAAAGCAGGGTGATGGCAAACTCATCCGCCGTGCCTGGCCCGATTTATACATATTGAATCGCTTAATCTTCAAAACAACTCTGCAATGGATAAGAGCTTAAGTAACTCTCTGAAGGTCACATAGCAATCTGCAGGGTGAGCCCTTGAAGCCAGGCAGCTCGACTCTGGAGCCCGTATCCTTGACCACTGTACTGCAGAGCACGTGATGCTATTTCTGATACCAGGTAGGCAGAGAGTCAAAGCTGAGGTAACCAAGGAAAACTGTAGCTTGGTAGCAGTGTTGCCTGGCAGAATACTTTGTGTGTGTGTGTGTGTGTGTGTGTGGTTAAATGTCCTTGAAGCATAGTTAGGATACTTTATATCAGTGTGGTAACCAGCTCCATGTTGCTAGGATGAACAACCCAAACCAGACACAGTTTATGGGAGGAACGGTTTATTTCAAGCTTACAGATCCAAGGGGAAGGTCCGTCAACAATGGAAGAAGTTGGCTCCCTGCCGTTCATAAACCCAAGCAGAGAGACGCCACCGAACAGCCAGCCAGCCCCACAAGCAAGCACAGAACCAGTAGGGACCCAGATGGAGCGCTAACCTCTCTACATACCTTTAGACTGGGAATCAGATCTGCTCCTAAACACACCATAGGGCTGGACCGCATGATCTGCTCACAGCCAGGTGGTTGGAAATCTAAGTTACAGGCTTTAATAAAACATCTGAGTCTATTGAGGGGGACAGACATTCAAACGACCACAGTCAGAAACTAAGGCTCAGTGCACTTTCCCAATTGCCATATGCTACAGTTACCATCTCGTTGCTGGGCAAAACACCTGACCAAAAGCAACTTATTGGAGGAAAGGGTTTATTTCAGCTTAAAGTATTTTTTAAAAAAATTATTTATTTATTTATTTATTTGAGAGAGAGAGAAAGAAAGAGGCAGATAGAGAGAATGGGCGTGCCAGGGCCTCCAGCCACTGCAAACGAACTCCAGACGCGTGCGCCCTCTTGTGCATCTGGCTTACGTGGGTCCTGGGGAATCGAACGGAGATCCTTAGGCTTGTGCGGGCAAATGCCTTAATCGCTAAGCCATTTCCCCAGCCCTCAGCTTAAAGTTTTGAGAGCAAGTTTCATCACCGCAGGGAAAAGCATAACAGAGCAGAGGCTGGGCATCACATCTTGCCACAGGAGCTGAGATGTAGAAACAAAAGTGAGCTAGCTCCGGCAAGAAGGAGCTGGACTTCCAACATTCAAAATCCCTGTCCCCAGAAACACACCGCCTCCAGCAAGGCTCCATCTCCAGAAATTACCATCATCTGGGAATCCAGTATCAAAACACATGAAGCTATGGAGGACATCTCATTCAAACCACCATACCACGCATGTGAACCAGTGAAAGGTCTTCATTCTCTAAAGTCCCTGACTTCATTATAATATCACTTGCCTTGTGGTTTTGAAGTCCCCTCCCCTGCCTCATACATTGAAATTTATGAATTTTCATAAATTTAGAATCTCCCCTTTGGGCCAGGCCCCCCCCCAAAGTCTCTCTGAAGTACTTGCCTGCTTGGTTTTGTTCAATAAAGCTGTTGCTTAAACTGTCTTTCTTGCTAAAGAAATATATTTAATTTATTTCTTTAATTGAGAGAGAAAGAGGGACAGAGAAGAGAGAGAGAGAGCGCGCGCGCAAAGGGACGCACCAGAGCCTCCAGCCAGTTCAAATGAACTCCGGACGCATGCGCCCCCTTGGGCATCTGGCTTACATGAGAATTGGACAATCGAACCTGGATACTCAGGCTTCGCAGGCAAGCCCCTTAACCGCTAAGCCATCTCTCCAACCCAACTGTCTGTCTTTCGACTGGATTGCTTCCTTTGAGACCATGAGAACCAAGAGACTCCCCACATCATTTCCATTTTGCAAGCACTGAAGACGATAAACAGAGGTTAGCAAATAATTGCTCAGAGCCACACAGCTAGGAATGACCTTGGATGGCATTTGAACCAAGTGCATTCCACCTCCCCCCCGCTCCAGCCAATGTGCCCCCGCTGTCTTGCTGCTCTCTAACATGACACTTCCCTGGAGTCTCTCATCTTTGCCCAGAAAAAGATAACAATGTGCAGATCTACACATCCTCTCCCCCATATAGCAATCTTTTGCTGAATTTATTGAGTTTCTCTCTCCATAATACCTTGAGGCCTTACCTGTGTGTGTAACCCGTCAGAAGGAAATGACTGGGGCTTGTTACGACCTCTGACAAGTCAGGTATATCTTTCAACTTGCCTACCACCCACACTCAGACATACTCCACTCCGTCTGCTTATCACCCCAAAATTGGCATTGAATAACAGCCTTGCTTACAGGTTATAAATGTTTTAACTGCCGCTTTCTGAGAAGCACGGGCTACAGACACCACGCGTGGTTAGGTATGAATTAGGGTAGAAACCCTAAGGTGACTTCAACTCAGAATTGCAGGGGTGTAAAGCGACCATAGGGAACTAACTACAAGGGTGGTGGCCTCGAGGCGGCGTCCAGCACTTTCCTTGGTGGAAGGGTGCAGAAGAGGTTGTAGTACCCACATTGACCACATGAGGGCTCCATTTCTTTTCTCCAGATGTCCACAGCAGTAAAGGCTTCTGGGGCCACAGATGTGAAATGCTATTCCGGACACAGCGATTAAACCACATTTAGTGCAATTTACCAAAAATAAGCGAAGTGATTTTCTGGGTGGAATAACAAATTCTATCATTTCTGCAACCTCCAAATACAAAGAGGAAAACCTTTTAATAAAATGAATTGGTTTTCCAGAAGGCACTTGCAGGAATGTCTTCCGTCCCTGTTTGGACCACGGTATTTGAAACACAGATATTCCATGTGAACTTTTCTTAAGTACTCCTTCCTGATCTGTCCTGTAACTCGAGTCCTAATGAACACTTCTGGAAAAGTGATAGTAACCGACCTGTAAGATGATCTTGTGTGTGTGTGTGTGAGAGAGAGAGACGTGGTGTATGTGTGCCAATCACGCATGTGTGAAGAACACAGAACAAGCTCAGGGGCTAGTCCTCAACTCCCACCTTGCTTGAGACAGAGGCCTCAGGCCTCCCGGGACTCTCCTGTCTCTGCCCCCCATCTCACTGTAGCCATGCTGGAATTGCGGACGCGTTACTATCCTGTCTGGTGTTTTTCTTGGGTGCTGGGGATCCAAACTCACAGTGCTCCTGTTTTGCTTGTCAGGCACTTGATCCCCTGAACCGTCTCCCCAGCCCTGTAGAATGATCTCGACTTTCCTTTCTGGATCAGTGACTGTCTAGTCAGGTAAACAAAAGCTTACAGGTGATATTTCAGTAGAGGAGACTTAATCCGAGGAATTGATCTCAAGTACAGAAGGGCTGAAGGGACAAAAATGGGGCCATCCAAGTAAACGCGTTATTGCTACTAGAAAAAGGCTTGGATTACCCAAACCTGGGTGCTCAGAGGAAGGGGGCTTAGTGCTGCCAAAGCCTCTAGTTGGGTGCAGAGAGGGCAGCCCTGTGGATCCTGGTCACGAATGGGCAGTGCTGGGTGAGGGTACTTGCTAAGTAGCTGTTGCCCATCTTAGGTCTTCTGTTATCCTTGTAGTGCCCACTGGTGGTCAGGGATAGGCAGCCAAGGTTGAAGCCTGAGAGAACACCTTTGATGTGCATCACCATGAGCAGACCCCTCACTCATCCTGCCTAGGGTATTTACAAACACTTCAAATGCTGTAGCTGGCTGTAGCGGCTCATCCCCATAATCCCAGTACCTGGGGGACTGAGGCAGGAAGGCTGACATGAGTTTGAAGCGAGTCTACACTACACAGTGAGTTCCAGGCCGGCCTGGGATACAGTATAAAGTCCTATGGCACAAAGAGAAAAGTAAATAAAAATACTATGAAGTCACTGCAGTCCTCACCATTCAGGACCAAGCTATAAGAGCCCAGTTCTCACAGCAGGGGACATCTAGAAGTGATATGCTGCAAGCCTCCATCCAATTCTAAATGGTCACTTAGTTTTGCACGGAACAAAAGCCTCCACCTCCACCTTCATTAATTGACTTTTTCACATGTCAGTAGCTTGCTTTGTGGTCAAATGCTTATCACCCTTATGACTAAGGAAAGAAGAAAATGGAATTATTCTTAAATATACATATTCAATTTTTTTTCAATAAGCATTTAATACAGACCTATTGTATATCAAGAATAGGGCCAAGTGCTGAGTACCCCCTGTCACAAATCTTTCTGCAGGTTCGGCCAACCTCCGTGGCCTAGTTGGAGAGCAACGGGGACAGAAGGCTGATTTCTTCCTTTATCTCCTGTGGTCTTCTCAGACTCATCCTAAGGCCTCCTCTAGTCTGGGTTGGTCAGTATAGTGTGTCCGTGGGCCTGTAAGCAGACTTCCTCTACTTCTCTTCATTAGGATTACGTAAGCTGTGTGGCTCAGAGCCCGTGCCTCCTCGATTTCACTCCTGGGGGACGGGTGGTTCCCCAAGACACAAAGCAGACACCGTTAGGTGTCAGACCCCAAAGGAAGACGCCGGCCGCAGCAGGAAGCCTGCGCCGATGAGGATGGAGACCAAGAGCCGAGCACCTTGCCTTGAGGAGGGTTGGGGGCAGGGCTCCTGGGTGGGAGTCCTCAGGCTGCGCGCCGTCAGCATCGCCGCAGTGCCGCACTCCCGCGTGCACAGGGGCGTGCTCTGACTGTACGCGTGGGGCCCCCCCGTTCACACGCTGAAAGCCTAACTGCCGATATGACAGTCTCAGGAGGTGCGGTTTCAGAAGGCTGTTCGTTGTCTTGGTTACTTTCCTCATCGGTGTGTTAAAACACCTAGCAGAAGCAACTTAAAGGTTTAGTGGGCTCACAGTTTCAGAGGGTTCATCGTGATGGGGAAGAAAATGGAGTGGCTCAGTTGGTGGTCGTGGTAGCATGGGATGGGCATTTGTAAATATTTTATTAAAAATATTTTGTTTATTTTTATTTATTTATTTGAGAGTGACAGACAGAGAAAGAGGCAGAGAGAAGGAAAGAGAGAGAGAGAGAGAGAGAGAGAGAATGGGTGCGCCAGGGCCTCCAGCCACTGCAAACAAACTCCAGACACGTGCGCCCCCTTGTGCATCTGGCTTACGTGGGTCCTGGGGAATTGAGCCTCGAACCGGGGTCCTTAGGCTTCACAGGCAAGCGCTTAACCACTAAGCCATCTCTCCAGTCCCTAATATTTTATTTATTTATTTGAGACAGAGAGGGAGGGAGGGAGAAGAGGCAGAAGAGAGAGAGAGAGAGAATGGGTGCACCAGGGCCTTCAGCCACTGCAAAGAAACTCCAGATGCGTGCACCACCTTGTGCACCTGGCTTACGTGGGTCCTGGAGAATGGAACCCGGATCCTTAGGCTTCTCAGGCAAGCACCTTAACCACTGGGCCATCTCGCCAGCCCAGGATGGGGATTTTTGGCACAGACCAGGAAGCAAAGAGCATGGCTGGTATCAAGGGTGGCTAGGACCCTCTGTGGTGGTTTGAATGTAAAATATCCTCCATAGGCTCATGCATTTTGATTAAGCTTAATCCTTTTTTAAAAAATATATTTCATTTATTTATTTGTGACAGAGAAAGAGAGAGAGAGAATGGGTGGGCCAGGGCCATCAGCCAGTGCAAACAAACTCCAGACGCATGCACTCCCTTGTGCATCTGGCTTATGTGGGTCCTGGGGAATTGAACTGGGATCCTTTGGCTTTGCAGGCAGATGCCTTAATGGCTAAGCCATCCCTCCAGCCCTAAGCCTCATTCTTAATCCCCAGCTGGTGGAGCCTTTGGGAGGTGGAGCCGTGCTGCAGGAGGTGTGTGACTGGCGCAGGTCTTGAGGTTTATCAGCCCCGCCCACTCAGTGCCCATAGTGAGCTCACTCTTGCTGTGCCCTCCACGCGGAGGTGGCACTCTGGGATGTCCGGCCGTCTGCTTCTGCCAGGATGAAGATGCCCCTTGAAAATGTTAGTCAAAATGAACTCTTTCCCTCCCTGGGTGGCTTCTGCTCAGGTGTTTTGCCCCAGCAACAAGAAGGCAACAGAGGGCTGGAGAGATGGCTTAGTGGTTAAGGCACATGCCTGTGAAACCTAAGGACACAAGTTCAATTCTCCAGGTCCCACATAAGCCAGATGCACATGGTGGCATATGCATCTGGAGTTTGTTTGCAGTGGCTAGAAGCCCTGGTGTGCCTATTTTTTTTTTCTCTCTCTCTCCCTCCCTCCCTCTAATAAATAAATAAATAAAAATAAAATCTTTTAAAAAAAGAAAGCAACAGACTCATTTTCAAAAGAATTTTTATCCCATGCTACACTGTCTGAAATATTTAGATTAACTCCTGTTCCTAGGGCTTTTAGGGCTCAGCCAGGTACACTTCCTATGAGGCACCAAGTCTCCTGACCTTCAGATTCTCGGTAGTCATTAGGCTTGCCCAGAGTTCTTCTTTCTTTCTTTCTTTCTTTTTGAGGTATGGTCTTGCTCTAGCCCAGGCTGACCTGGAATTCACTATGTGGTCTCAGGCTGGCCTTGGACACACGGTGATCCTCCTACCTCTGCCTCCCTAGTGCTAGGATTAAAGGTGTGCACCACCACGCCTAGTTCATAGTTCTTTTTTTTTTTAAAAAAAAGTTTATATTGAAAACTTCCACGCGTCTAGACACTATCCCATGATCATATGCCTTCTCACCAACCTTGCTTTCTCCTGCTCCTGAAAACCTCCTTCAAGGAACCCCTTCTTCTTTTCAACTAGTCTCTCTCCTATTTTGATGTCATCGTTTTTCCCTCCTGTTATGCAGGTCTTGTGCGGGCAGCATCAGCCGCCGTGAGGCCCTGAGCGCCGTCGCTCAATGCACCTTCATCCTGCCTTCCACGGGGCGGCTTTGCTCTTCCCCACTCGTTGCTGGGTTTGTCAGATAGAGTCTGCCGAGAAACTCTGACTCAGTCACGCCCTCCAGGCTAACCAAGGAGCTGTGTGTTGTGACGAAGTCTGCATTGAATGGGTCCTCGGATGACCTCAATGAACACAGCCTGTCTGCCAATCCACACGGGACATGGGACACGAGCCAGAAAGAGGCTTGGGTTGTGTTAAGAGATTGAAATTTGTCATCGCGGCATAACCTTACGTATCCTGACTGATGCAGAGTGCGCACATATCTGGAGTTCAAGTGAGTGCATGCAATTTGGTCCTCAGTGCCCCAGACTGTTGAGCCAAGCTGATAGTCGTAGCTAAAATAGTGGTAGGGCTGGAGAGATGGCTTAGCGGTTAAGCGCTTGCCTGTGAAGCCTAAGGACCCCGGTTCGAGGCTCAATTCCCCAGGACCCACGTTAGCCAGATGCACAAGGGGGGCGCTTGCATCTGGAGTTCGTTTGCAGTGGCTGGAGGCCCTGGCGCACCCATTCTCTCTCTTTCTCCCTCTTTCTCTCTCTGTCGCTCTCAAATAAATAAATAAAAATAAAACAAAAAATTTAAAAAAATAGTGGTAGTCATTGTCTCTTAAAATTGATGTTGCAAATACTGTCACGACTTTGACCAGCTTGACGACAGCAGATCTTCGATTCCATAGTTACCATGGATGTGCACTGCCTTGATGGAGGCAGAAAGAAATGACAACGTGCTTTTGAAGGGAAGCAGATCCCTCATCTTAGGGCTCTAGCAGTTGATGTGAGTCTGAACAGGGGGACCCTGGCTCACTCCATGACATGACAAGGGCGAATTTCTCTCTCGAGTGCATGGATGTAACTACGGTACCCAGACTGGAAAGAGGGGCCCTGTTTTAGGTTCCTCACTTGTCACTGACCTCTGTTGCTCTCAGACTTTACTTTCTGCTAATCCCACAATAAAGGAACAGGGGATCTCTCGGTGACTTAACAGGATTTGAAGATTTGTGACCGCATCCAATGAGAGCCGTTTGGCGGGAGTTGCTAAGGTGGCAAGTTTGATTGTGGAGTCAGTCCTGCCTTGTCAATCAATCCTCGGCCCCTGGATGTAGCCCTCTCTCCTCGCTCTCTCGGTCTCTTTCTGGAAAGGTCGGTGATCGGTTTTGTTTCTCCTGAACTGTGGTTAGCTGATAAGTCCTTTAACAAACCACATTTCAACAACTCCTGCGTGGGTATGCCACGTGAAGAAGGCCCTGGGGATAAAGACGTGGTAAGGAAGGTCGCTGGCTTACAGACTAGGACAGCGTTGGCAAGCGGCGGCTCACGGGCCGGGTCCAGCTGCTGGCAGCATTCAGAGATCCAGTTCACTGGAACGCAGCCACGTCCACTCGCCCTCTCTCTGCCGGCGGCTCAGTGCGCATCACCCACACACATGGGAGCCATTGCAAGAGACCGCATGGGCTGCGCAGCCTGGAATATCTATAGCTCTTCTTTCACAGAGAAAAAACAGGCACGCTCACCCCTTTTCTGGTGGGTTCTTAGCCTCTTTGTAAGGGAGTTTGCACTTTTTTTTTTTTTTTTTGGTTTTACGAGGTAGGGTCTCACTCTAGCTCAGGCTGACCTGGAATTCACTATGTAGTCTCAGGGTGGCCTCGAACTCATGGTGATCCTCCTACCTCTGCCTCCCGAGTGCTGGGATTAAAGGCATGCGCCACCACGCCCGGCGGGAGTTTGCACTTTAGAAGCGTTCTCTTAAAGGCCTGTTCTGTGAGGCTTAAGGGAGTTGTGATTAGGGAGGAGAAACTTCAGGGACAGGGGAATGTCACAGGGAGTCATGTCAAGCTACTTTCAAGTCATCACTGTGGCACATTACCTGCTTTGCCAGTCCAGGAATGGGGCCTGCCTTTGCCAAACCCAGCCCCGTGAGGAAAATGAGGGAGTGGGGGCAGCTGTCGTCACGTGACTTGTCCCTTGACTGCACACGTCACCCCTGTCCCTCCACAGAAAGCCTTTGCCTTCGAGTTGGCCGAGGCGCTGTGACGCACGGGAGCTGACTGGGTCGTCTTTGGCCCTCTGCGTTCTCTGGTTGGCAGCGAATCTCTTTTCTTTTGGCAAGCCCCAAAGAAATGCCTCACCGCCTTCTCTCTCCACGGGCCCAGACGAAGAGAACCGAGAGCGAGCTTTCCCAGGCTCCAGCAGTTTGCATAGCTAAGGGGAAGTGGGAGAAGTCAGGAGTCAGAGGCAGGCAGGTGGCCAGAGCGCATCACTTTCTGCTGAGCTGCATCCATTCCTTGCAAGGGAAGAGGGCTCGTTGTCTTGCCACTGAATGCCTAGCTGGTCTCTGGGATGACGGAGAACTGCCCTCCCTGTCCATGATAGAAGCGGAGTAAGTCTCTGTGTTACAAAAACTGTGATCTTCAGGGGGCTGGAGAGATGACTTAGTGGTTAAGCGCTTGCCTGTGAAGCCTAAGGACCCCGGTTCGAGGCTCGATTCCCCAGGACCCACATTAGCCAGATACACAAGGGGGCGCATGCGTCTGGAGTTCGTTTGCAGTGGCTGGAGGGCCTGGTGCACCCATTCTTCCTCTATCTGCCTCTTTCTCTCTCTGTCTGTCACTCTCAAATAAATAAAAATAAAATAAAAAACTATGATCTAAAAAAAACAAAAACCCGAGAGAACTTGGACCTTAATTCTCAAGTGGCAACTGGCGGCTGAAACTCCAGACACTGTGGCCTTACTTCAGAGACCAGCCATCTCAGCGTCACCGTGGTGTCCCCTCTCCCACGGATCTGGACGACACCTGGGGCCCGGGTGTGTTGGGGACTTGACTGCTGGGAGTTCTGAGGTAGAATTTTCCCCAGCATGTCACATTCATCTCGATATACAGGCCCTCAGAGCCCTTCCTCCTCCTCCTCTGGCGTTGTCATGGAAACATATTCCATTCATCTCAGCTAATTCAGGGGGAGTGTTTGGGGAGTAAGGTGTGTCCCTCTATGAGCCAGCTGGGGAAATGAGGCCACGAAGATGCTGGTGACATGGTGGTCATTGTCCCTCAGAGCTGTGCAGCAGAGACAGGGGTCCCTAAGCAGAAGCAAGATGGATCGGAGGAAGTGTGTAAAAGGAACTAGATTCTGGAGTTGGTTAAACCTCACTTCAGCCACCTTTTAATGACATGACTGGTTGTATTCATTAATCCATCCAAGAAGCATTAATTGAAGGCCTAAGATGTACCAGCGAGCTTGGTGTCCAGGGCTAACTTACAGGAGGTGACTTTACTGCCCCTCCTAGAACATGAAATTTAAAAAAAATGTTTTATTTTTATTTATTTATTTATTTGACAGAGAAAAAGGGAGAGAGAGAGGGAGAATGGGCGCACAGGGCCTCCAGCCACTGCAAACGAACTCCAGATGCGTGTGCCCCCTTGTGCACCTGGCTTATGTGGGTGCTGGGGAATCGAACCAGGGTCCTTTGGCTTTGCAGGCAGACACCTTAACCACCAAGCCATCCCTCCAGCCCCGAGCATAAAATTTCTGAATGAGGTGGCAATGAGGAAAACAGGAAGATGGGTCTGTGGCCAGAACAGACCAGATCTCATCTGATCTCCGAAGCTAAGCAGGGCTGGGCCTGGTTAGTACTTGGATGGGAGAAAATATAAAGACGAGCAAGAGTGATGCAGTATGGTGGCTGGAGAAGAGTGAGTGGCTGAGGGTGGCCTCTTGGCAGGGCTGGCATTTGAAGCAAAGGAAGAAAGCTGCCAGTGACCATCTGTGGAAGCAGATTTCAGGGAGAGAATTTTGGAGCTTTGGAAAGTTTTGGAGGCAATGTCTGTTCACAGGCATCTCTACGATCTACCTTCTTTGTCTATAAAATGATAATTTAATGAATGAAACTAAAGGTTCAAGGATACAATGTATATAAAGTATTCATGGCCAGGGCTATAGCCTAGGAGTAGAGAGCCTGGGGATTCCGCCCCAGCATTGTGTGTGTGCACACATGCATGCACACAGACTCTCTCACACACAAATATTTAGCTCAAAACTTAGCACAGGGGCTGGAGAGATGGCTTAGTGGTTACGGTGTTTGCCTGAGAAGCCTAAGGACCTAGGTTCGATTCCCCAGGACCCACATTAGCCAGATGCACAAGGGGGCACATGCGTCTGGAGTTCGTTTGCAGTGGCTGGAGGCCCTGGAGTGCCCATTCTCTCCCTCCCTCCTTCTCTCTCTCTCTCTCTGCCTCTTTCTCTTTCTTCTTCTTCTTCTTCTTTTTTTTTTTGGTTTTACAAGGTAGGGCCTAACTGTGGTCCAGGCTGACCTGGAATTAACTATGCAGTCTCAAGGTGGCCTTGAACTCACGGCAATCCTCCTACCTCTGCCTCATGAGTGCTGGGATTAAAGGCATGCACCACCACGCCTGGCTCTTTCTCTTTCTTAAGTAAATAAATAAATAAATAAATATTAAAAAAAATATAAAAGACCTGCAGATATAAGTAAATAATAATGTTGTGTGAAAGAAATCTTCCTGAATTAACTGGCCACACAGAGGAGGTGGGCAGGGGGAAGAGGGGGTGTGATATGAATATGGTGTCAGAGACGGGAGCAGCACCACTCAGTGAGGCTCATGCTGGATGAGGCAGGGAACTGAGTCTCCCCTAGGGCCTTCGGGAAATGATACGCTGCTCAACCTGGATGTTGGACTTCCGGCCCATACAGCTCCGAGAGGGTAAGTTTCTCTTTCAAGCAACGCACTTTGCGCCGCCTTGTTTTAGCAGCCACAAGACATTACGCGTGGTATGGACTAAGTCACGCAGGATGCCTCTACACAGTCCACACAGGGAAACCTGGTCTTGGAAAAGTCCACAGAGGGGGAAGCAAAGGTGCCTGGAGTCAGTGCTCTCCAGCCCCCACCCCCTACCTGAGCTGTTTTAGCCAAGACCGCCCATGGCAAAAGGCGCAGACGCAGAAGGCCACGTGGTCAGGCAGTCTGCAGACAACATTCCCTACGAAGAGGGTCTGAGCCTACAGCCAGGGACTGGGTCAGACTGAGGTGCTGTGGAGGTGAGAATCACAGGACCCCCATCAACTCACGTGTTTTGAATGCTTGATGGCACCTTGGAAGGTGGAGATTTGCTGGGAGAGGTGTGGTGCTAGGGGCACACGTGAGGGTGATCAGCCCCTAGCCTACCAGAGTTCAGCTCACTGCTGTTTTCTACCTGTGTGGCAGAGGTGATGTCCAGCCTCTGCTCATGCCATTCTCTCCTCGGCCATCATAAAGCTTCCCCCAGAGACTGGAAGCCAAACTAAAAAGCTTCTTTTTAAAAGTTTGCTTTAAATGTTTATTTATTCATTTGAGACAGTCAGAGAGTGAGAGAGAGAGAGAGAGAGAAGAGAGAGAGAGAATGGGCTCACCAGGGCCTCCAGCCACTGCAAACGATCTCTAGACACATGCGCCCCCTTGTGCATTCGGCTTCCGTGGGTCCTGGGGAATCGAACCTGGGTCCTTTGACTTTGCAGGCAAGTGCCTTAACTGCTAAGCCATCCCTCCAGCCCCTAAAAAGCTTTTCTACCATCAGCTGCTTTGGGTCCAGTGCTTTGTCCCAGCCAAACAAAGATGGCTGCGTAACTACAACAGGTGCTGATGTTGCTCAGGCCCAAGTATCGCATCACAGTGAGATGGAGTTACACTGATAAGGACACCACGAAGGGAAGACGCCAAGGGCAGCAGACAAGGGACTGAAAAGAATAAATACCCCTGACCAACCATTTGTACCCTAAAGTCTTTATCTAATGTCCGCTGGACTCCAACTTCCCCAGCATGAGCTTGTTACTGTGAACCGAATTGCCATGTAGTTTACAGGGTAGCTCATTTACTGCCTCTCCCCCTTGGGGCTCCCTTGCCTTGAGTCACCTGAAAGTTAGGAAAAGCTTAGAGTCTTCTGTTTAGTTTCTCTTGCAGAGCAGAATGGTCACGGGACACAATATAGACCAACAAAAGAGGGGGGGGGGCATTAGAGTGGTCTTTTCATCCGGAAACCCCACAAGGAGAAGGTGTCCCCATTCCCTCTCTCTTATTCCCTGCTTCCTGAGGGCAGCACCCTGTGTGATTTTTGGGGGGGGGGATCGTGCACATGAAGAGGCCAAAAGAAGCCTGGCGTGGTGGCACACGCCTTTAATCCCAGCACTCGGGAGGCAGAGGTAGGAGGATCGCTGTGAGTTCGAGGTCACCCTGAGACTCTGTAGTGAATTCCAGGTCAGCCTGGGCTAGAGTGAAACCCTACCTTGAGAAACCAAAAAAAAAAAAAAAAAAAAAAAAGAGGCCAAAAGAATTTCAAAGGCATGTTCCCAGGGGCGCTGGACTGTGGAACCCCTTGCCTTGCCTTGCTGTGTGTGTCGGCGTGCTGGGCTCACCCTAACAAGATACCAGGGACTGGCTGGGCTGTGCAACAGATGTGGTTCTAAAGGCTCGAAGTCCAAGGTCAAGTTGCCAGCGGCTTTGATTTCCCCCAAGGCCGTTCTCCTTGGCTTGTGGATGGCTGCCTTCTCTGTGCGTCCTGACATAAACTTTCTTCTGCACACCTATATCCCTACTATCTGTATGTCAAATTCTCCTCTCTCTACAGGGACACCAGTCAAATCAGATCAGGCCTGTGATAGCAAATATTATGTGTCCACTTACCCAGGCCATGGGGTGCTCTGACATCTGACTGAACATTATGCTAGAGTCCTGTGGGAAGTTCCCTCTGGACGCCGTATACTGACTGAAGCACATTTCTTTTCCTAATGTGGATGGGCCTCGCCCAATCTCGTGAAGGCCCGAGGACAAGCAGGAAGGTTCACTCTTCTCTGAATGAGGGAGCATTCTTCCCGATTGCTGGCATTTAGGCTGGCATAGCAGCTTTTGCCAGTCACAGGTCTCTCGCTGAAACAACGCTCTTCCGGCTCCTCTTGCTGGCCTTGGACTAGAACTTAAACCATTAGGTCTCCTGGGTTTCAGGCCTTTGCACCTGGGCTGGAAATAAACCATGAACTCCATCTTAGCCTGCAGATCTCGGGCCTTGGGATTTGCCAAACCCCGTGTGTGTGTGTGTGTGTGTGTGTGTGTGTAGACATCATATTTTCTCTGTTTCTCTGGGGAATGCTGAATAATCCAGGGACTCCCCAAGGGTTGTTTTAATTTAATCACCTCTTTAGAGACCCTATCTCCAAATCCAGTCACATTCTCAGACAGTGAGAGTTGGGACTCCAGCACGTGGACTTTGGCAGGACCCCATCAGATCAAAACAATGAGCAGATAATCCTTTGTTTGCCAAGCCATTGTTGCTTACAGCAGAAAGCACATTTAACTGCAGATCCAAGGTATATATTTACACGCTACACTGGGAGACCCACGAGAAAGTGTCGGGCTCTATTTCTTTGGTAGCACGTTACAGCTCTTTCCGTCTCTACAGAGCCTTTTACTGTCTAGGACTCCGGCTGGGGTAAAGTGGATCTCAAGTGTGTCAAGGTGATGACCAACTTTTGAGCCACCTCCCAACCATGCTTCAAGACCTGTCTATTTCCAGATAACATTAAAACAGTGCTGTGGGACTGGAGAGATGGCTTAGCAGTTAAGGTGCTTTGCCTGTGAAGCCTAAGGACCCAAGTTCTCTTCACCCAGTAACCACGTAAGTCAGATGCACATGGTGGCACCACGGAGTGGCTAGAGACTCTAGTGCACCCATTCTCTCTCTCTCTCTTTCCCTCAAATAATAAAACTAAATATAAAATATATATATTTTAAAACAACAACAACTGCGTACTGTCCTGGGAAAGTCATTCTAAACTTGGCATCACCTAGCTGGGAGGCGGGGTGGGGTAGCGCCACGGCCATAAGAGGGAACGCTTCAGCCCAGCACATTGAAATGTCCTGCCATATGCCTGCCAGCTACCATCAGCTGCTGATCTGGGTGAATCAAATGCAGTAATAATCGGCCCATTTTCAGCAAGCACTAATTTCTTTCACTATATCAAATCAAGCCTCATGATTATTTCGAAATAAACAAGCCGTCCCCAGAATTTTGAATCCCCCCCCCCCCCCAGCAGCTGGGTCCTAAACGGTTCTGGAAAAGGACCGGGTAAGGAGGCTCGGTAGCCCAGTGGTGGGTGGGACTCATTCCTGACAGCAGCTGTCCAGACGTGATGGCCTTAGATCTGCTTGAACCCAGCCGTGTTTGAACGAGTGCGAGGGCACCAAGCCTTGTTTCTGGACAGCGTCCCAGGTCCAACGACAGACACACAGAGAGCACCTTTCCCAGAAGCCTCTCTGCTATGACAGTGGGCACAAAGGGCCTGCTGCTCCCCCGCCCTGGGGGACCTTTCTGAAGGAGGTCACTGCGTGGCGCTGGAGTGAGATGCTGTGAACAAGCGTGTTAAATGCTCCCAGGTCGGCTGGAAGAGAAACCTCAGAAGAGCTATCTAACAGATGCTCACAGGCAAGCAAACAGGAAATTGAGAGAGAGAGAGAGAGAGCATGAGAGGACATGCAAGCACGAGAGATGGGTGTCTTTGTTCTGTCGGTCGGGGGGAGGAGGTCTAGAACACAGATAAAGAAGGGAGGAACAGGGTGCATTGGTGAGGGATGCTTGAATGTGGGTTTGTGATTTCTCTCCCCTCTTCTCTCCCACACCTGAGCTCCCATATTAATGAGCATTGCCTCCAGGCTAGGCCCTGGGCTGGGCCAGAGCAAACATAGCTTGTACCTCCCCTCTCTGTTCCTCCCCTGCGTCTTCCCTCCTTCCATCCCTCTGTTAGCCTCTTCCTTCTCCTCCCCGTCCCCTCTGTGATTAAGGTCTACATCACTTGGGGGACAGACTTAATATTCTGTTCAGTGGAATCATTGTTTGCTAACCGATTACTAGTTAATCTTTGAAATAAGCCATTCTGGATGGAATCTGATAGCAGTAGCCATGTGGACACCCAAGGGTCTCCTACCCTGGGGGTGCATCCACCCTGGTTTGCTGCCTCATGTCCCGCTCCCTACAAGCTAGTTATCTACCCATGAGCTTCTCACGTCAGCGTCTTCTAAAGCTGCCTAATGAATTCCCCCCTCTTCCCGTCTGCCCTTATCCTGCCAATAATGATGAAAGGAATTAAGTCGTGTAAGTGTGTATATCTGCACGTGGTCTCAGCTTGCCGGTCCTTGACTACCGGGTCTCCTGAGTCCGGATTCAGGCCGGGGCGGGGGAGGGGAGCGGGGAAACAGGCTCCAAGAGTCCAGAGAAATAAGCGCCTGTCTTGTCCCTAAAGCCCCAACTTTCATATCCATAACTTGGAAGGCATAAAGGGAGCTGTCAGGCCCGGCGTGGGCGTGGTGGCGCACGCCTTTAATCCCAGCACTCGGGAGGCAGAGGTAGGAGGATCGCCGTGAGTTCGAGGCCGCCCTGAGACTCCATAGTGAATTTCAGGTCAGCCTAGAATGGAGTGAAACCCTGCCTTGGAAAAAAAAAAGGGGGGGATTTCAATTGAAGCCATAAAGACATTGCTTACAAGGATGGTGTGATTGAACCAAAGCCCCATGCAAGAGCCCCAGGCTACCCACCAGTGCCAAGGGGGTACAGTTGTGTACCATGTACTGAGGCTGCCCAAGGGTGGGGCAGCGTTCTGCTCTCCAAGCCTCCAAGCACGGGGTCTTTGCTGAGCTGGGCTTGCCCCACGCAAGGGGGACCTTGTTGCTCTGCACGTTTTGTGCTGTTGGCCCTGGGGGTACATCTGCTTAGAGGGGCACCCGGTTTTGAATTCATACTGAGGAGCTATATTTGTCAACTCTGATTGGTGAACAAAATTCCAAACGGATTGACTTTTAAAAGCGTTTTCTTTTTTAAAAAGAAATGTTACTTTAGGGGCTGGAGAGATGGCTTAGCAGTTAAGCACTTGCCTGTGAAGCTTAAGCAACCCCTGGTTCAAGGCTCGATTCCCCAGGACCCACATAAGTCAGATGCACAAGGTGGCGCATGTGTCTGGGGTTCGTTTGCAGTGGATAGAGGCCCTGGTGTGCCCATTTTTTTTTTCTCTCTCTCTCAAATAAATTAAATAATTAATTAAAATATTTTTTTAAAAAGTGTTACTTTTTAGAGCATATTTAGGAATTGTCATAAATTTGGTGCCAACTCTTATACCTTTCCCATTTGAGACCATGGTGATAATATCTCATATTTAGTGAACTTTCTAGACACCCAGTAAAGGTGCCAGGGACCAGTATGTACTCTCTCTCTCTGCCCTGGAGGGGTTCACTATGGGAGAAGTACTTTTCTTAACCCATTGACTTTGGCCTTGAGGATGTGACATTTTGATTAACAGAATGTGGGCATACAGGCACAAATGAATCATGCTTGTAATCCCAGCACTCAGAAGGCTGAGGCAGGATGCTCACCGTAAGTTTGAGGCCAGCCTAGGCTACATAGTGAGTTCAACACCAGCCTGGGCTACATAACAGACAACAACAACAATAACAAAATAACGTGGGCAGAAGTAGCAAGGTGCCAGTTATAACCAGAGGTCCTAAGAAGCGTAGTCAATTTCTGTCAGCCTTCTCGAGGTTCCCATGAACATGTCCCCTCCCTCCCAGGTAATTGTTGCCCTTTGATTAGTTTTATTTATTTATTTGAGAGCGACAGACAGAGAGAGAAAGAGGCAGATAGAGAGAGAGAGAATGGGTGAGCCAGGGCCTCCAGCCACTGCAAACAAACTCCAGACGCGTGCACCCCCTTGTGCATCTGGCTAACGTGGGTCCTGGGGAATCTAGCCTCAAACTGGGGTCCTCAGACCTCACAGGCAAGTGCTTAACCGCTAAGCCACCTCTCCAGCCCAGTTGTTGCCCTTTGAAATGAAGACAGGTAGAACAGACATGAACATGACCCGAAGCCTGGAGGCCAGACAAGCTAAGATAAGAGCAGCTGAGTGTAGCCAAATTGCAGTGAATTGACCCATGAACATTATATAATGTTTATTATATCTTGGAGAATTGTGGACTACTTATTATGCAGTATTATCACAACAATAGCTTCTTCATGATCTAATGTGTTCCCCTTTGAGACAGGGTCTCAAGAAGCTCAAGTTGGCCTCAAACTCACTAGGTAGCCAATGCTGGCCTCGAACCCCTGATCTTCTTGCTTTCACCCCCGCCCCAAGTATGTGGATTCCAGGCATGCACCGCCAAGTCTGGCTTTGCCTGATCGTTTACAAAACAACACGTTCATCTCAACCACTCCTTAAGATATGTCTCTCTATTTTACGTAAGGGAAGATCAAGGTTCTGAAAAGTTAAACAACTTTCATGAGTGGAAGTCTAGGCTATCCAGTATTCCGTCCGCATCGGCCTGGTTCTGAAGCCTAGCTCTCTTTCCGCCTCCCGGACCTCATGTCCACCATGCTGATACCAACTGCTCCTTGACATGTGTAACTAGCACAAACTATGACATCGTGGCCGGCGAGTCTGTGTTCCCTTCTCCACAGCACAGAGCAGGATTTGTGTTTTGTGTAAGACTTCCAAGTACCTCTCTTTTCAAAACTGTCAGTTCGTACAACATTGCACTCCACATAACCCACCTGCCCTTTCTCCTGGGCCCACTCCATGCTTCCTAGTATCGTGTTTCAAGGTTTGGGGGTAGGACTCCTACATATTCGTGTTGGGATTCCCCGTAGTGGAGGCCGAGTCTGACATGCCTCTGGCTCCTTGTCAGTACGATAAACCAGAACAGATGCAGATCACTGAGCTGTAGAACGACTTTTCTCTCCTGACAGCTTCATGGGCAGAAAAAATAAAAAACCACCTTTGTCTGGTGTATTGTTAAGGGGGGAGAAAAGCAAAGTGTAGAACAATGCATATTGTACACTACTATTTGTGCATCTAGGAAATTAATATGTACATTTTTCAATGTTTATATCTTCGTAGGATGTCTCTAAAAGAATACTTTGAAAATGTGATAGCAGCTACCTCTGGTAGGGGACATGTGGCTGTGGGGCTGGAGTAGGAAAGAGAATTGTTTTTCATTGAAATATCTTCAGTGCTTTCTAAACTACTGTACGTGTTTGTGTCATTACTCAAAATTATGGGAAAACTTTTTTTTTTTTTTGGCTGCATACATCCTTTAATGAGTATTTGTTGCAAATACACATATTAGGTAGCAGAAAAGTCTAGAAGAAGATACATGCAGCACCTCCAAAAAAATATGGAACGCTTCACGAATTTGCGTGTCATACTTGCGCAGGGGCCATGCTAATCTTCTCTGTATCGTTCCAATTTTAGTATATGTGCTGCCGAAGCGAGCACTTTTTTTTTTTTTTTGAAAGGACGAACATCTTCCCTGGCCTGTCCCTTTTATGTTGGGGTGGGAGGGGTCATCTACTGACTTTTTAAAATATTTTTATTTATTTATTTGAGAGCAACAGACAGAGAGAGAAAGAGGCAGAGAGAGAAAGAGAGAGAGTGAGAGAGAAAAATGGGCATGCCAGGGCCTCTAGCCACTGCAAACGAACTCCAGACGTGTGCGCCCCCTTGTGCATCTGGCTAACGTGGGTCCTGGGGAATCAAGCCTCGAACTGGGGTCCTTAGGCTTCACAGGCAAGCACTTAACCGCTAAGCCATCTCTCTAGCCCCCGACTTAAAAAAAAAAAAAAAAGATTTAAGAGGAGGAGCTAAGCCAAGAGGAAGAGGCTCTTTCTGGAATATTCTCTTCCTCTCCATAGTCCAGGCCATATAAACATCTTCCAAGTCTCTGAGGACAACGGAGATAAAGAGAGGAGAACTGGATCCCATTGGCCTCCACAAGGGAAAAACTTTCTTCATTCATGAACGCACGGCTGTAAAACACAAGACGTGAATCCGTCAGCTGTTGTCCTGTTCAAAGCCCCCAAAACATCCCTTGCTTTTGCTCTGAGCAGGACAGTTACCCTATGAACATTCCAAACCTCAGAGTCCTTAGATTCCCACCTGCACACCAAGGATGTTTTTCTGTTACATTCTAAGCATATCACTGGACTCCATTAATTGTTTCAACAAACAGTCATCGATGTCGATTCATTAACAACAACAGCAACCAAAAAAAAAAAAAAAAAAAATGACAGAGTAAATAAATCAACGTCCAGCCTGTGGCCTTCTGCAAACAGCAGCTGCACAGGAAAGGGAAGGCCGGGGAGTAGTCACCGGGGCCCAGGCGGGCCGGCGGGACCCACGCTGGAAGCGCCGGGACCTGGAGCAGAGCTGCTGCTAACGCGGCCGTGGCCCACAGGAAAAAGAGCCCCGGCGGAAAGCAGAAACAATTGTGTGAACTTCGCTCCCCTTCTTGCTCTCCAAACATCTGGCCACTGCTGTGTGTCATTACTTTGATTCAAACCTGCCCTGGGGTTATCGCCCGGGACACTCCACCAGGGAGGCTGGAAGGGATGGCTTCACACACAAAAAAAGAGGGGACTTGGACTCCCTTCCAGGAGCAAAATAATAGAGCAGGTGGGTGAGAAACTACCACGTCTCCATCCTCCCTTTGATGGAGAAAAGAACACGAAAGCTGGAAGCAAAGAGAAAGTCAAGAAAGCCCATCTTATTGGGGCCCCAGGAAAAGTCAGCCTGCCCGGGAGCCTATCTTTCTACTGGGCCACCGTAGGCATTTACAGAGGTCAGGGGCACCGAGTTTATTATTTCATTGTTTCGTATCTCACATTTCCCCAACTGATTCTCTTTCTTATCTTCTTCTACGTCAGTCAGGACGGCCAGACAGGATCCCAGTGATGCATCCCGGTGGCTGGCTTCCCTGAATTGTGTCGAAGTCCATTAGCAGGACAGACATTTAACCCCACCTGTGGCTATGGTGGCTTCATTTGCAGAACTGTCTCGCTGTCTGACCCTTACTTCATTTCACGGGTGGGACTCTGACCACTGACCTCTTGCGCGTCTTCTCTGACAGTTAAAAATCAGTTCGGTGGTGATTTTGCCTGTAGATCGGCTCTTAAGTTTATGCGTTTGTCAGATTTTAATGAGGTGCCCCGTTGAAAAGTAATTAGAGTCACTGAAGGTCGGTCGGGCGCTGATATTAAGATGTGGGTGAATCTTCATGGCCATTCTTGGTCCGGTGGGACTTTTCTCTCTTCTCTTTTCCGTCTCTGTCTTGAGTACCTGCAGCAGGGATAGGGGGTGGGGCACAGACAGGGAAGGGACGTTCAAGACAAGCTGAGCCAGCCCCACCAGAAGGAAATTGAATGGGGTTAAATGCAAAGCCTGATATTTACTCTGGGAATGAGAAATGGGTGGCATGATTTTAAATATTTATTTTATTTATTTATTTGACAGAGAGAGGGGGAGAGAGAGGCAGATAGAAAATAGGCGCGCCAGGGCCTCCAGCCACTGCAGACGAACTCCAGACGCGTGCGCCCCATTATGCATCTGGCTAACGTGGGTCCTGGGGAATCGAACCTGGGTCCTTTGGCTTTGCAAGCAAGCGCCTTAACCACTAAGCCATCTCTCCAGCCCATAGCACGATTTTTAGATCGGAGGCTAATTGGATTGGCAGACACATCTATGGAAAAGATTTCAGTGTTCAGTTAGCTTCCAGCTTAATGTCTTACAGAAATAAATAAATAAATGAGCTCTTGTAGGACTTGTACTCATGATGCACACTGCTCTCAAGATTTCACAGACGTTTATCATTTTTATTCTCATGACAACTGTTTTGAGATAAGCATATCATTATACCCAGTTGTCAGACGAGAGATTGAGACACAAAGACAGTAAGTCTCATACAGCAAGAAGCAGTCCATTTTACCCTTTCCTCTGCAAGAAATGTCCCACCTCCTTCTTATTTGTGTGGGGCTAACTCTTCCTCATGCCTCAGTGTTTAGCTCAGAGGCCATCTCTTCTGCAAAACCCCCACTGAAGTGCTGATCTTCAGCATGCACATCCGTGCTAGCCCCGAGTAATTTTGTCTCATTTTTCAGTCAGTAAGCCTAGGACCATGTCGTATTCCTCTGTGGACCTTGTGCCCCACGCACGCTGCCTGGGACTCAGCTGGCGCAATCTCTAAAGTTCTATCAGGCAAACCCTGTGTCCATATCATTATCTGGCCCCGTTCTTATCTGTCCTTCGGGATGCTGCTCGAATCTCCTCGGAAGTCCTCAATGGTGACTCACCTCACAGAGCTGGGCTCTGGGGCCTCTCCTGCAACATCTCCGAGTCACGCTGTGACTGCATCACGATGTGTAGAGGGACACGGACGTTCGACTGCGCCTGCATCTCAGCTCTGCCCTTTCACGGATGGTTCTTGTTGTGCCTCAGTTTACCATTCTGTAAATAAAATTGATACCTCATTGGCTTCTTGCATAATAATAAAAAAATTCATGGGAAGTGCTAAGATTGGTACAATTCGTGTATCCATTATAAATTTAGTGGTTCTTCTTTTTCAATTCTTCCTTCCTTCCTTCCTCCCTTCCTTTCTTTCTTTCTTTCTTTCTTTCTTTCTATTTATTTATTTTTTGTAAGGAGAGTGAGGTAGTATGGGTACACCAGGGCCTCTCGCTACTGCAAACAAACTCTAGATACATGCACCACTTTGTGCATATGGCTTTACACGGGTCCTGAGGAATTGAACCCAGGCTGTCAGGCTTTGCAAGCAGGTGCCCTTCACTGCTGAGCCATCTCTCTGGCCCCTTAATTATTCTTTTTTAAAATTAACTTACCATTTGTTAAAACACTTATATGTCAGGCAGTGTTCTTAAAAATACATATACAAAATATTAGCAAAACTTCCTTCTCTTAATCATTGACCTCATTAATAAATAAATAAAACACAACAGGTGTACAATTAAACTGATGCATTTTCCAGTTCTTATAAGTGGCCCCTGGGTCACTTTCACCCTTTGCCTCTTACATGCGGCCCAAGAAGAACGGGTGGATTCACCTCTGAGCTTCAAACCAGAATTTTCTTTCCTTTCTTTCTTTTTTAATTTTTTGGAGAATAAGGCTAATAAAGTCTGGGAGCCAGATTTTGGTGAGAAAGAAAAGGCTTCTTTAAATGTTAAGAGCACACACTTGAAAGCACATATGACACCCCCTAATTGATTTGCCCCAGCCGATGCCACGTGGAGCAGAGGCAAGCTGTCCCCACTGAGCCCTGCTCAAATTGCAGACTCCTGAGCACAGTAAGAAAATGATTGTCATTGTTTTTTAAAGTACCTGAGTTCGGGGGTGGTTTTTGCGCAGCGGTAGATGACCAGAGCACTTACTCACTCTGCTCTTGCTCCTTCATTATACGGCTGGAATTCTCCTTATTGCTTTCTGTAACCAGAAATAAAGCCTGGGGCTGGGGAGGTGGTCGGTGAGGAAAACGCTTGCTGTGTAAGCACGAAGACCTGAGTTTGGACTCCCAGCATCCATCAAATGCCGAGCGTGGTGGCTTAGGTTTGTCATCCCAGCACTTGGGAAGCGGGTGCAGGCAGATCCCAGGGAGTTGTTATTAGCTACGCTAGGTGGATTGGCAAGTTCTAGGTTTTGTGAGCGAATGTTGCAGTAAGTGAGGTGGACAGCGATCGTGGAAGACACACCTGACGTTGACCTCTGACCTCCACACATGTGCACATATATGTACGTGCACCTGTGCACACATGTGTGCCCACGCATATACAAACATGTATGCACACATGCAAGATTTTTAGAAATGAAGCTTGGGGCTGGAGAGATTGCGCAACAGTTAGGGTGCTTGCCTGCAAAGCCTAACAGCCTGCTTTCAATTCCCCAGCACCCACATAAAGCCATAGGCATAAAGTGGTGCGTGCATCTGGAGTTCATTTGCAGTAGCTGGAGACCCTGGAGTGCCGATTCTCTCCCCCACCCTTCTCTGCTTTGCAAACAAATATTAAAAAATGTATTAGGGCTGGAGGGATGGCTTAGCTGTTAAGGCATTTGCCTGCAAAGCCAAAGGACCCAGGTTTGATTCCCCAGGACCCATGTTAGCCAGATGTATAAGGGAGTGCATGTGTCTAGAGTTCATCTGCAGTAGCGGGAGGCCCTGGTGCACCCATTCTCTCCCTCCCTCTCTCTCTCTCTCCCTCTTTCTCTGTCAAATAAATAAATAAAAATATTTATTAAAAAAACGAAGCTTGGTGATCTGAGCCTAAAGTTTCAAAACACTGCCTCGCCTGGAAATAACATGGGATACGGTATAAAGGAATTTGCTTCCAGCAGGAAGGCCAGCATGGAGAATGGCTGGTAATGGCCTCTCATTGCCAGAGGCTAGGGAAGGATGCTGTCCTCCGTAGCCTGGCTGGGAGGTAGAGTACGAGGAGGATCGAGGATTGAAGAAGATACCAGAGAGCACAGCATGGGAAGGAGGGAGAAAGCTGAGAATGGATAAGCTTACTAGGGTCACTGGGTATCTGCAGGAGAACCCCAAATATCAGTTGAGGATCAACCATGAGAGAGACACTGTCCAGGGCACAAGGACTCAGTAGAGAATGAAACAAACCACCCCTCGCCATGGCTTTTAACTTTTGGGAAGCCTGACTAGCAAAGAAAATTCAAATGAGTAAACCATGCAGAAGATCAGAGGGGGGTGGCTTCTCTGTTGGGGGGGGGGGATGGAGAAAGTGAAAGGAGGAAGCCAGGAGGGAGTGCATGCGGTTTGCCAGTTTAGAGGGGAAGGTTTTACTGAAAAGATAAGTGATTCACCACCCAAAGGGAGCAAGGGAGAACCAAGTGTGCAGATGGACCTTAGAAGGATGTGATGGTGCTAGGCTAAAGCATTTATGGGTGTTCAGGGAACAGCAAAGACAGCACACGGGGAGGGTGGGTGGTGTGATGGTGGAGCCCCCTATACCTTAGCAAAACTTCATGGCTTATCATCTTTCTGCTCCCAAGTCTTCAGTGTGGCCAGAGCTTGATGAGAACAGCTTATCTCTCTTCCATGTGACAGCAGCCAGAGCTCACTCACGTGGCTGGCAAGGAGGCACTGGCTACTAATCAGAGAGCAAAAGAGGAAAAAAAAAAGAGCCGTTGTGGGCTGGAGAGATTGCTTAGTGGTTAAAGCGCTTGCCTGCAAAGCCTAAGGACCCAGGTTCAATTCCCCAGGACCCATGTAGGCCAGCTGCACATGATGGCGTGTGTGTCTGGAGTTTGCAGTGGCTAGAGGCCCTGGTGTGCCCATTCTCTCTCTATCTATATAAATAAATAAATAAATAAAATATTAAAAAATGTTTTATAATAGCATTCATGTAATGCATGAACAAGAGAATAGTTGGGGGATATTAGCTAGGGTCCTCAGCCCCTCTCCACACAGATGCTCCGGTGCCAAGACTTACCTAGCCCACCGTGGCGGTGACCCAAGAGCAAGTGTCCCACATGACAGGCAGTGGTCGCTGCCATAGCTTATTGGTTAAGCAGGCACAGAGGTAATAAAGAGAGGCTCCTGGCATCTCAGTGGGAGACATGGCAAAATAGGTAAGGATTTTGTTATAAAGCTGCCACGGACAGAGGAAGAAAAAACTTGAGGGCAGAGAGCAGCTGATAGTCTAGGGTGATGTAGAACTTTGTAATGCATTCGGCTTTCTCTCCAAGACAGACAAAGAGCTTCTGAAGGACTTTAATAGGCCACTACCCTGATTTGACTAATGTCCTTCATGATGACTCCGGCTACTAAATTAAGCCCAGACCGAACATGGATGAAGTAAGCTAGTTAGGAGTTTTCAAGCATCCAAGCAAGGGTTTAAGTGGCATGTCCAACGGTCCTAGCAACGCAGTGGTTAAAAGTGATCAGAGCCGGGCGTGGTGGCGCACGCCTTAATAAACTCCCAGCACTTGGGAGTCAGAGGTAGGATGATCGCTGTGAGTTCGAGGCCACCCTGAGACTACATAGTGGATTCCAGGTCATTGGCTGTGAACGTCTGGAGACGTGTGCACCCCTTGAGGTGCATGTGTGATATTGTACACTTGCGTCACTGTGCGTCTGGCTACGTGAGACCTGGAGATTCGATCATGCATTCTTAGGCTTTGCAGGCAAGCACCATAACTGCAAACCCATCTATATGTTTTTTTTTTAAATGTGAATTGAGGTAACTACCTTTCTAGCTTCAAAAAGATAAGACAACTTCTTGTCAAGGAGAGAGGAAGGAGGGAGCAGCCATGGAAGATGCCCAGAGGAACACTTGGGAGTTCAGAACCTCTGGAAGGTTCTGACCCTCACTCTGTATGCTCCTAGTTTTGTTTTCACTTCCTCCTCCCGATCTCTCACCAGGCTCTAAAAATACAGGGTAATCTGTTGGATCGAAGTAAGCACCAAAGTTTGAAGGAGTGGGTGACTTTAAATATGTGTTTTCATGGGCTGGATAGATGGCTTAGTGGTTAAGGCACTTGCCTGCAAAACCACAGAACGCAGGTTTGATTCCCCAGAACCCTTGTAAAATCAGATGCACATGGTGGCGCACGCGTCTGGAGTTCATTTGCAGTGGCTAGAGGCCCTGGTGCACCCATTCTCTGTCTCTCTCTTTCTCTCTCTCATAAATAAATAAGTAAAAATAAAAATAAAAAATGTACTTTTGGGGCTGGAGGGATGGCTTAGCAGTTAAGGTGTCTGCCTGCAAAGCCAAAGAACCCTGGTTCGATTCCCCAGGACCCATGTTAGCCAGATGTACAAGGTGGCACACATGTCTGGAGTTCATTTGCAGTGGCTGGAGGTCCTAGCGTGCCCATTCTCTCTCTTTCTCTCTCTCTCTCTGTCAAATAAATAAATAAATAAAAATAAAATAAAAATGTACTTTTGGAAATTAAATTTTTTCAACAGAACAAGTTAAATATAAGAAGGAAAATAACGCTGAGGAGACTCAAAACTCATCAAAGTAGAACATAAACGGCTGCCGAGAGCTCAGCAGTACAGAGTTTTCTACCACACTCTCCAAGGACCAGGGACATTGTGGAAGAGGGGACTGAAGAACGTAAGAGCCACAGGGCGCACAGGCCTACTTTGGGGTGCTGTCCTCCCAACATAACCTGACCGGTATATTCATGCCTTCGCAGTAATTACTCACACTCCCACAAGATCACCATAGTTTTGAGTCCTTCGACATGTTTTTCCCATCAACATTTTGACACGGAGAATGGAAGAGGACAAAAGGGATGAGACAACAAGACAGAGGAAGGACTACCTTGAGAGAGGAGGGTCCTCAGAGAATGGGGGCCTGGGGAGAGGGCACAAAAAAGGATAAAGGGACAGGAACACAATCAAATTACCATATATTTATATATTAAAGTTCTCAACAACAACAACAACAACAAAAAGAGCCAGGCGTGGTGGCACACGCCTTTAATCCCAGCACTTGGGAGGCAGAGGTAGGAGGATTGCTGTGAGTTCAAGGCCACTCTGAGACTACAGAGTAAATTCCAGGTCAGCCTGAGCTAGAGTGAGACCCTACCTTGAACCCCCCTCCCAAAAAAAGAATAATAAAATAAAATAAAATAAAAGTATGCACTGTCTTCCTATCTAAAGAAAACTGCATTCAGTAATTAAGATATATCCTTCTATATATGCCTTGGACAAAAATGAGGTCTCACTGGATATGTAGTTTTAGAAGTTTAGTGATGGAGTGACCTATCAAGGTGAGTTTTGTGTTTCCACAGTGAGAATATGACGATGTTCATTGGCCTTTTCTCTCTCTTAGCTGGAAGGATTAACCTCCCCCAAGAAGGCTTGGGTGGCTACTATGTGTGTGTGTGTGTGTGTGTGTGTGTGTGTGTGCAGATGCATGTGCTATGCATGTGAGTATGGAGGCCAGAGAATACTCTGTAACTTTTTCTATTATTCGCTTGAGTTCTTACTTAAGATAGGGTTTCTCCCTCAACCTGGAATAGCCGGGTTCCCATCAATGAGCCCAGCAACTGGTTCTCCAGTCTCTAAACTCCCACACTCACTGGAGCTGCAGACATGCTTGGCCAGATCCTGATTTTTTAAAAAGATTTATTTATTTATTTATGACAGAGGGAGAGGGAGAGAGAGAGAGGGAAAATGGGCTTGCCAGGGCCTCCAGCCACTGCAGACGGACTCCAGATGCATGTGCCATCTTGTGCTTCTGGCTTATGTGGGACCTGGAGAATCAAACCTGGGTCCTTAGGCTTCGCAGGCAAGAGCCTTAACCACTAAGCCGTCTCTCCAGCCCCAGGCCCAGATTTAAAAAAGAAAAATATTTTATTTGTTTATTTATTTTAGAGAGAGAAATAAGAAGAGAGAGGGAAAGAGAGAGGGCGGGGGAGAGAGAATGGGTGTGCCAGGGCCTCTAGCCACCACAAACAAACTCCAGATGCATGTGCCACCTTGTGCATCTGGCTTTATTTCCCTGGGTACTGGGGAATCAAGCCTGGGTCCTTAGGTTTCACAGGCAAGCACTTTAACCACTAAGCCATCTCTCTAGCCCTAAGGCCCAAGTTTTTAAATGGATTCTGCAGAGTTGAACTTGGATGGTCTCAGGCCCTCCCAGGGTCCCATTCTTAAGTAGCAAGTGCCTTTAACAGCCGAGCCATCTCCCCAGCCTGTGCTGCCATTTTTAAACCTCTAGAAAGCTTAGCCTTCTAGCAACAAAGGGAGGCAGAGTGGCCTCAAGTTCCAAGTGAAGGACCAGAGGACAGGGGCTAATTTGACTTGTGCTTGGGAGTTACGCAAAGTTACTCCCCCATCTTCCCTCCAGCTCTTAGTTTCTGTAAGCCTTCATCTTTTCATTTCAGAGACCGTGGTGCCAGCTTGTCGCCAACACTTGTGGATAGAAAGGTCAGCCCAAAGTCAAATGCAATTGCCTAGAACCCTCCTGCCCCATTGTCCTGCCCTTGTGAAGTCATGTCCTTAATAGCAGTGTGACTTCTGCCGGGGCTCTGTTGGGGCTGACGGAGGGCTTGTCTGGTTCACTTCTCGCGAACTCTTTTCTTTTCTGTGGCTATGTGTCCACTCCCCAGCACTTCCCCCTTGGACTCCTTCTCTAGAAGGTTCAAATAGTAGTGGTTGTCGTCAGCTTCCTGCCACAGCGACAGCATGAGTCACTGGTCAATTCAGGCTGACGATGTGACTGGCGAGGGGGGGGGGGGCAAAAACCCCGTAAACAACGGACCCTGATAACATGGGGGACGGATTCCTCCTGTGACAGCCCTGGTTACATAAGACGCATTGTTCTCCCCATGAGCTCACCTTTCAAACAATGGCCTATGGTTAAAATAAAAAAAAAATCAAAATAAAAACAAAAAGAAAGGAAAGAATAGAGATGACTGGAAGAAGGAGGGAACACTTGAACATATGAAGCGGTTTGGGAACTTGCTGCCTTACGTAGAGTGTCTTCAAGGCTCCAAAAGTTGAGTCATGATTTTCCCTGTTGCTCAGAGCTCATCTGAGACTCTTGTTCGTGGAATTCCGAGTTTAAGCAGAGGGAAATTTTGTTGGCTCCTCTAGTATATTTTCAGTGCATCAGAAGGGATTGGAGAACAAAGTCTTGAGTCCTCCCGATGGAAAACGAAGTGAGTTGCTTAGCATAACGTTAGGATATAGTTTGCAGGAAAGTCACCTGTATTTTTGCATGCTGTTTACCCACGTAGACGTGCATATGTGAACACACTGAGGTGGGTATGCACAGATACATGCTCAAATAATGCCACATTATTTTTTTTTAACAGAAACATCTGGAAAAGACGTATGCCTATTTTGAACATAAACGTTGCATCATCTCGGTCCAGAGAGGAGCTTGCACGGAGTGTGGGTTTTGGAAAGATGCTGTCTCCTTCTCCTGTTCAAAGTCTGACCTGGTGATTGCCGCTGGTACTAAACAGAAGAGCGAGTGCCAGAGGGTGACAAGAGAGGAATAATCCCCCATGTCAGCTTCTAGGTGTGATACCACAGAGACGTGCGCCCCCGGCGTCTGCCAGGCTGCCTCTGCTCTGGGAAGTGAAATCCAGTGATAAATGTCAATACGCTTGTATCGCCACATGGAAGTGAACTGGAGCTGTCTGGGTGGCTGGCAGAAGTGGCACGGCTCAAGCTGTGGCTGCCAGATGGCACTTAGGAGTGGGGCACATGGGACGCCTGTTTGGGGAGGCTTTATTAGCTGAGACAAGTGGCCTGGCACCCCTGGGTGTCACCTCGCCTCCGCTGGGGTCTCCCTTTGGAGTGCATATTCCAATTTTGCTTTTAGATACCCATTAAGCACACAGCCTTTCCCTAGATCCTCTTAATGGGCTTACTGAGATGTGTTTGGAGAGCTCTTGGATAATGGGGTGTCACCAAAGTCTGCAAAAAGAATGAGGGTGATGAGAGAACAAGGTGTTTTTTTTTTTTTTTTTTTTGCAGGGAAAATGTGTCACTGAGAAGCATAAAGGAGTTCATTGTTGTCATTGCTTTTTGGGTGTGTGCATGAGTGCACATGTGCGTGTGCAGGTGTGTGTGTGTGTGTGTGTGTGTGTGTGTGTGTAGGCCAGAGGACAACCTCAAGTGTTATCCTTTTTTTTTTTCCTTCAGATTTTCGAGGTAGGGTCTCACTCTGGCCCAGGTTGATCTGGAATCCGCTATGAAGTCTCAAGCTGGCCTCAAGCTCATGGCAATCCTCCTACCTCTGGCACCTGAGTGCTGGGATTAAAGGCATGCGCCATCACACGCTGGCTTATATTCTTTTTAAAAAATTGTTTATTTATTTATTTGGGAGAGACAGAGTCAGACAGAGGGAGAAGGAGAGAAAGAGAGAGCAAGAGAGAGAATGGGTGCCCCAGGGCATCCAGCTACTACAAACAAACTCCAGACTCATATGTCACCATGTGCATCTGGCTTACGTGGGATCTGGAGAACCCAACCTGGGTCCTTAGGCTTCACACACATGTGCCTTATGGCTAAGCCATCTCTCCAGCCCTATCTTTTTAAAAATCTCTACTTTTTATTTATTTTTGAGACAGAGAGAGGAAGAAAGATAAGAGAGACAGAGAGACAGAGAGAGAGAGAGAGAGAGAGAGAAAGAGAGAGAGAGAATGGGTGCACAGGAGCCTCTAGCCTCTGCAAATGAGCTCCAGACGTATGTACCACTTTGTGCCTCTGGCTTACATGGGACCTGGAGAACTGAACTTGGGTCCTTAAGCTTTGCAGGCATGCCCCTTAGCTGCTAAGCCATCTCTCCAGACCTGCTGTCTATCTTCTTTTTAGGGGGAGACAAGGGGCCTCTCACTGCCCTAGAACTTGCCGAGGAGGCTAGGCTGGCTGTCTAGTTAGCCCCAGAGGCCCACCCATCACCAGCTCCCCAGCGCTGGGATTATAAATGTGGATCTCAAGTGCTTGAAGCTGTAAAGCAGCCACTTTATTGACTGACCTATCCCCGCAGCTATTGTTAGAGATTTTTAATGAGTGATGACATTTCTTTCAAATTATAGCCAGACTTGAGGGGAAAGGGAGATGTCACCTACATCTACTTCCTGATTCTTTGAAAACATGTCTTGGGGGAAGTACTTGATGGCCCCAGAGCATGAAGAACATTCTCTCTTCAAAGGAAGAGGAGCAATATTATAAACCAATATTATAATATTATAAATATAAATATTCTAAACCAATATTATAAACCCATGTTTGTGTTTTAAGCTTTACAGCTCATAAGAGTGATTTCCTGTCTACTCAGTATGTCTCCCAACCACACTAGCTGACTCAGAAACAAGAGTCTAAAACAGTGACCCTGTTGGGTCACCGTCAGCAGGCAGACGGACCTGCACCTCTGAGATCCTGCCTGGACCTGACCCTCCATCGACAAGTGCCTCTTGTTGAATGTCTACTACCACATTACCACGCATTACTACAGTGCTGCGTGTTTTATTCGCTGTTTACCCCTTTCAGTATGCCTGTGGAGTAGGCCTTTCTGCTGACCCCTGGAGAGGACGAAACTGAGGCTGAGAGGGACCAGAATCCTTACTAGGCATCACATGGCTATAGGCACCTGAGCTAAGATTTGAACACGTCTGTCTTGACTCCCAAATCTATACCTTCCCGCTCTCATAATTACAACAGCTAACAATTAATGAGCGCTTGCCGCGTTAAAACTGAATTAGAGGGCTGGAGAGATGGCTTAGCGGTTAAGCGCTTGCCTGTGAAGCCTAAGGACCCTGGTTCGAGGCTTGATTCCCCAGGACCCACGTTAGCCAGATGCACAAGGGGGCACACGCGTCTGGAGTTCGTTTGCAGTGGCTGGAGGCCCTGGCATGCCCATTCTCTCTCTCTCTCTCTCTCTCTCTCTCTCCCTTTCTGTGTCTGTTGCTCTCAAATAAATAAATAAAAATGAGCAAAAAATAAAAATAAAAACTGAATTAGATGTTGTTTAGCAGCCCCATTTTACAGGTGGAGAGTGAACTCCCTGTGCAATGCACCGCTCCGTGCAACTGGCTTTATGCGGGTACTGGGGAATCGAACTCTGGTCGTTAGGCTTTGAGGGCAAGTGCCTTAACTGCTGAGCCATCTCTCTAGCCTCCTGTTCTGATTTTTTGAGACAAGAGTCTTCACTATGTAGTCTGGGCTGCCTCTGAGCTCATACTTCTCCTGTCGTTGGCTCCCAGGTGCTAGCATGACAGGTGGCTGCCACCATGTTCAGCCCAGACTCACACTTTCAAATCATTACCATGCGCTGCTGCACTGAAGCCAGCCTGCACGCGCGTGCACTTCAGGGAGTAACTGTGGCTCAAGGAGGCTTTAAATTAAACCCCTTTCCCTTTGATTTTAGACACTCTCATAGAGTCATCTTGTAGTTTGAATGTAAAATACCCCCGCGCAGGCTCATTTGTTTGCGCACTTGGTCCCCTGCTGACTGCGCTATTTGGGAAGGTTGTAGAATCTTTATTTAAAAAAAATTTTTTTTTGTTTATTTTTATTTGTTTATTTATTTAAGAGCAACAAACAGAGAGAAAGAGGGAGAGGGAGAGAGAGAGAGAGAGAGAGAGAGAGAGAGAGAATGGGTGCGCCAGGGCCTCCAGCCTCTGCAAACGATCTCCAGATGCGTGTGCCCCCTTGTGCATCTGGCTAATGTGGATCCTGGCGAGTCAAGCCTTGAACCAGGGTCCGTAGGTTTCACAGGCAAGCACTTAACCGCTAAGCCATCTCTCCAGCCCAGGTTGTAGAATCTTCTGGAGCTAGAGGAAGGGCTCACCCGAGGCGGGCCTTGAACTTTCAGTAGCCTGGCCTCGCCTCTTGTTCACTCTGCTTCCTCGCTGTGGCTGCAATGTGAACAGCCAGCCTCCTGCCTCCACCAGCGTGCTTCCTCACCACGATGGACCGTACCCCTGGAACTGTAAGGTGCTTTAGTCAGCTAATACAACTAGTACCAAGTCCTGTATTACTTCCCAGACTTCCCTACCTCTCTAGGTCTCTTTTGGATCCAAAACGACCGGGCTCCGTAGTGAATACGTAACTTCTGACTAGCGACCTCCTCAGCCTCTCCCTGGGAAGCCCGCGACTTCAGCATAGGGGACTCAAAGGCATGCTAACGTGGTCCAAGTGGCATAGATCTGACTCTCAGCTACACGTAGAAATCCTCGTGGGTCCCACGAGAAATTCACGTGATAGGAAGT
Source organism: Dipus sagitta (assembly GCA_036346955.1). Classification (NCBI taxonomy): domain Eukaryota; kingdom Metazoa; phylum Chordata; class Mammalia; order Rodentia; family Dipodidae; genus Dipus; species Dipus sagitta. Next base: position 48,216,323 of record CM070781.1, on the reverse strand, counting down.
TTTGCAAAGTATGGAGGCATGACCCCACTCTCAGAGACTCACAGTTACTTGCAAGCCTGGATCTCAGGAGCTCACACAACTTCCCCCAGAGGATTGTAAATGGCAACCAAGGTGGAGAAGCCACTGTTCTGGGAGTGTCGTGCAGTTCTCAGAAATTCCTCCAGGCTCACTGATGTCCCACACATGCAGACGGCTGTAACTGCTCACTGCGCTGGTGAGCAGTGAGGCAGCAATTGTAATAGAACTAACAGTATTCAGGGAAGACTGTCCCAGACAGCTCTCCCTGGTGATCAGCCACCCTGGTGGTTTCTCTTTCTTGTTTTACTCAGAAGGAAGGAGAGGAGGCTCTGGATGTGATTCTAGTTAACCTGACCCACCATGTTTGGAAGCTCTGTCACCCAGCTGCAAGGCTCAGGTGTCATCTCACCTGTCCCGAGACAGCTGGGTGTAGCAAAGGAGCTGATAGTGTGTAACTGACGTTGGAAGTCCTCATATTGTTTGTTAACTATGTTCAGTCTGCTGCATAAGAAACTCTCATTACCTTTTATCTCAATCGTGTACTTGAACCATAAGATATAATAAAAATGTAGCCGTTCATTGTCTAGGGCAGAGGATTCATTTATAGTCTTATTTTCGTTAAAGAAAATAAGCTGAGGCTGGAGAGATGGCTCAGCCGTGAAGGTGCTTGCCTGCGAGGCCTAAGGACCCATGTTCGACTCTCCAGATCCCACGTTAGCCAGAGGCACAAAGGTGAGGCAAGTGCAAGGTTGCACATGCCCACTAGGTGGCGCAAGCGTCTGACGTTCGATATCAGTGGCTGAAGCCCTGGTGGGCCAATTCTCTATCTCTCCTCTCTCTAAGAAAAAAAAGAAAGAAAGAAAGAAAGAAAGAAAGAAAGAAAGAAAGAAAGAAAGAAAGAAAGGAAGAAAGGAAGAAAGAAAGAAAGAAAGAGAAAATAAGCTGGGGGCTGGGGGCTGGGAGCTGGGAGATGGTTCCGCAGCGAAAGGTGCTTATTTGCAAAGCCTGACGGTCCAAGTTCAAATCCCCAAGCCATCCCACATAAGCCAGATGTTTTCTTTTTAAAAAAAAAAAAAAAGTGGCACAAATAGCTTGTGTTTGTTTGCAGTGGCAAGAGGCCCTGGTGCATACTTGTGCACACATACACACACGTGCAAATAAAGAATTTAAAATATCACAGGAAATAAGCTGTGATGGGATGGGCGGAATCCTCTGCACCGGGGACTGTTCCCAACACATAGTTGGTGCTTTTAGGTATTTGGTGAATGAAGAACAGGAGGAAACTGTTAGGAAAGAGACATGACTGTCTCTTACAACTACTGGGTGCTGCCCATGGGCCACAGACTTTATAAGCATCTTCTCAGTTAACCCCTGTGACAACCTTACAAAGTCATTGTTCTTTGCTTCTTAGCTTTTTTTTTTTTGTTATTTATTTATTTATTTATTTGAGAGCGACAGAGAGAAAGAGGCACATAGAGAGAGAGAGAGAGAGAGAGAGAATGGGCGTGCCAGGGCCTCCAGCCACTGCAAACGAACTCCAGACGCGTGCGCCCCCTTGTGCATCTGGCTAACGTGGGTCCTGGGGAGTCGAGCCTCGAACTGGGGTCCTTAGGCTTCACAGGCAAGTGCTTAACCGCTAAGAGCTTTTAACTGCTCTGTGAAGTTAAGTGCTTGATCCATGGGTAACAACTGTCTAATAAATGAAAGAGTCTGAATTCACTCATTAAATACACCTTTTTTTTGAATGTTAGACACGACTCTAGATGTTTGAAAGGTATCAGAAAATAAAACAGAAAAAGATCCCTTACCTTCATGGATCTGTTATAATATAATGAACCAGTGGCTTTCATAATATGTTAGAAGATATTCAGCGCTGTTGCTCAAACAAAATAAACAAAACGATTAAGGTAGGGGAGCCTGGAATGCTGGGAAAGGGATGTGGTAGTGATCAGCTGTTGTGATAGTTTTGTGTCAATGTGGCTAGGATATTATCCAGTTATTTAAATATTTTTATTTATTTATTTGACAGAGAAAGAGGGAGAGAGAGAGAAGGAGGAAGAGAGAATGGGCGTGCCAGGGCCTCCAACCACTGCAAACAAACTCCAGACACGTGCGCCCCCTCGTGCATTGGGCTAACGTGGGTCCTGGAGAATCAAACCAGGGTCCTCTGACTTTGCAGGCAAACACCTTAAGCACTAAGCCATCCCTATAACCCCAGTTACTTAACCAAATACTAGTCTTGGTATTATAAAATTATAGACATGATTAGCAACTTAAGATTAGTTGACTTTAAGTAAAAGGCATTCCTCTCGATGGGCCTCGCTGAGCCAGTTGAAGGTATCAAAAGCAAAATCTGAGGTTTCTGGAGAAGAATAAATTATCTTAGGACTTCAGCCTTAACTCCTGCCTGAATGTTCAGCCTGCTTAGCTACCTTACAGATTTTCAACATGTAAGTTCCATAATTCCTTAAAATAGCTTTCCAGAGAACCCAGCCTAATAGTAGATTTTGGTACTGAGAGTGAGGTTCTGCTATAGTAAATGCACAAAGCCGTTGAGGTAGCTTTGGAATTGAGTAATGAGAAAGGACTAGAAGAATTTTGAGGCACATGGCAGGAAAAAAAAAAAATAGAGACTGTCTTCCTTGAAGAGGTTGTTAACAAAAACATGTACATGAAAGAAAATCCTGGTGAGGATTCAGAAAGAAATGAGGAGCATTCTAGAGAAATGTTCTGTTGTCTTAGAAAACACGTACGATGTAGTCATTAACAAAATGCTGCTACAGATATGAATGTAAGCATGACTTACAATAAATTGTGAGAGGGAACATTAGTGAAAAAGGGAGCGATGCATTTGATTGGGGCAAAGGGGGTGGCTGAACAACTGTTTGCTAAGGAGATTAATCATCAGCTATCGGGATGGAAATGAGGAACAGAATAAAGTTATCCAGGAAGGATCTGTAGAAAATGACTGTGTTTATTGGTCTGGATGTCCTCAGTATGTATGGAAGAGAAATAAGGCCTTTTTTTTTTTTTGAGGCAAGCCCAAGAGACTGGCCTCTTTTTTTATGAGAGAGTGGGACGGGGGAGAGAGAATTGGTGTTCCAGGACCTCCAGCCACGGCGATGGAACTCCAGAGGCATGCGCCACCTTGTGCGCATGGGCGACCTTGTGCGCTTGTGTCACCTTGCGTGCCTGGCTTAAGTGGGACCCTGGAGAGTCAAACATGGGTTCTTAGGCTCCGCAGGCAAGTGCCTTAACCTCTAAGTCATCTCTCCACTCTGACTAATGAGGTTTTGAGTGTTTTGTACCCGCAGAAACAGTGCTGGCCTGGATTAAAATAAACAGATGCGGAATGAGACAAAGTATTGACACCAAAGGCCTCTCTGGTGATGCTGTAGGAGGGATAAGGCTTGAGCAATGGACCACAGACAGATATTCTCCGGCTGAGAAAACTAGGAATTTCCCCTGTTGTGGCTGTGAACATGCCTTACACTAATATCCCTTTTATTTCTTCCAAGAAATGCTAAGAACTTCTGTCAGCTACCAGAATCTAAGGAGACTTGAAGATGCAATGAAGGATTCTCCTGTGGAGCCTTCAGAGAAGAGCGCGGCTCTGTTTCTGCCTTGATTTTCGACTCTTACCCTTAGATCTGTGAGAGTAAGTTTCTGTTGTGTGCGTTTGAGCAGCCCCAGGAAAAGAATTCAGTTATTTAGGTTGCGCAGGTAAAATCTCAACAAAGAAAGGTGGAGAAGTTGACCACGTGGCTATTTGGGGGCAGGATTTAGGCTGAGTAAGCAGTTAGAGTAAGGACCCTACCATGGGATTTGCTGTCTGCCATAAATATGTATTTTTTTTTAAAGGAATTCCTTTTTCTTTTTTTAAATTTTGTTTATTTTTATTTATTTGAGAGCGATAGAGAGAGAAAGAGGCAGAGAGAGAGAGAGAGAGAGAGAGAGAGAGAGAGAGAGAGAGGGTGCACCAGGGCCTCCAGCCATTGCAAACAAACTCCAGATGCATGTGCCACCCTTGTGCATCTGGCTTACGTGGGTCCTGGGGAATGGAGCCTTGAACCGGGGTCCTTAGGCTTCACAAGCAGGTGCTTAACTACTAAACCATCTCTCCAGCCCCATAAATCCGTATTTTAAAGCATTGCTTCACACTAATATCTAGGATCTACTGATTGTTGAATGCATGCCAAACACTAGGCTAAGTAAAATTTGTTGGTGTGTGTGTGTGTGTGTGTGTGTGTGTGTGTGTGACAGAGAGAGAGAGAGAGAGAGAGAGAGACTACTTTCCTCTACCTATTTCCTTTAGCTTCAAACCCACAGAAGGTCCACTCCAGGCCTTCCTTTTAGCAGGAGTGGCCCAGAGTCCCTAAGCTTCAAAGAAGCCTGTGAAAACTAAATCTCTGCCTGAGGAGTTGGGTCTTTATCTAATGCAGTTCTTCAGAGCCAGCCCGGAGTCTGGTTCTCCGGGGATGCTTTTAGTGCTGTGCCAGGCGATGGATAGCACCGAGCACTCCCCAGGCATCAAGCTGCAGCTGGGAATGACAGCCGAGAGAAGAGGAGGCAGCCTCGGGCACTGAATCAATCGATCGATCGATCATGATCCTTCCTCTCCTTCCTTCCTTCCTTCCTTCTTACTTTCTCACTTGTTTGCTTTCCTTACTTGTTTCTTCACTCACACTTCTGTCACTTCTTTTTCAAAAATCAATGCCATCTATTAATTGTACAAAACAACAGGTTTTACTGCATTTCCATACCTGTATATAATGCACTTTGATCATATTCATTCCCCTTTTCCTTGTCCTTTCTCTCCCCTCCCCCACCGGCCCCTTTCCCTTTCCAAAATAAAACACACCGCCCCCCCCCCCCCAGTTCTACTTTTATGCTTTTTCCCAAAATGCAGATTTTTGCACGTGAGAGAAAGCATGTATTTATTATTTGTCTTCGTGAGTGGTTTATTTCACGTAACATAATGGTCACCAGTTCTATCCTTGCAAGTGACATAATTTTGCTCTTCTTTAAAGGTTTAACAAGACTCCATTGCAGATGCATATGGAATTCTTCATTCGTTCATCAGCTGGTGGCGGCTTAGACTGATTCTATAACTCCACTGTCGTGACTAGCCCACGTAAACACGAGTGGGCAGATACTTCCATCGTATGGTGACTTTGGTTCTGTTGTGCAAATAGTCACAAATGGCATGGCTGAGTCGCAAGGAGCTCAACGTTTAGGGATTTAAAAAATATATTTTATTTATTTATTTGAGAGACAGAGAAAGAGGCAGATAGAGACACACAGAGAGAATGGGCGTCCCAGGGCCTCCAGCCACGTCAAACAAACTCCAGATGCATGTGCCCCCTTATGCAGCTGGATTAAGTGGATACTGGGGAATCGAACCTGGGCCCTTAGGCTTCCTAGGCAAGTGCCTTAACCACTAAGCCATTTCTCCAGCCTTCAGTGTTTAGTTTTTTGCAGAATTTTACATTTGTCGTTGTGTTCTCCATGACTGCCGTTCTGACTGGGTAAGATGGAGTCTCAACGCAATGCTCCCTGATGGAGTTCCCTGAACTAAGGGTTCTTCATGTGCTTATCTTACGCGTCTTCTTTTGAGACATGCCTGTGCAATTCATTGGCTGATTTATTGATGGATGTTTTCTCATTGGCTGATTTACTAATGGATGTTTTCTCATTGGCTGATTTATTAATGGGTGTTTTCTCATTGGCTGATTTACTAATGGATGTTTTCTCATTGGCTGATTTATTAATGGGTGTTTTCTCATTGGCTGATTTACTAACGGATGTTTTCTCATTGGCTGATTTATTTATTGATGGATGTTCTCCTCTGTGTCTCTCTCTCTCTCTTTGGTGCGTGGTGTTTTTGACTTCTTCTTTCTGGATATGCACTCTCTCCTGGATGAACAGCCGACGACGCTGTTCTCCCATCCTGCAGGCTGCCTCTCCACTCGTAACTGCTTCTTTTAATGTCCAGAGCTTTACAATTTGATACACTCCCACTTGCCGAATTCTGATGTTATTTCCTGAGCTGTCGGAGTCTTACTCAGAAAGTCGCTGCCACAGGCGCTGGATTGCATTGACAGCAGCGCACCTGTAACGCGCGCGATGGTGTTGAATGTGCGCTCGACTCTGACAGACTTCTCAGCGACCATTCTAGAAGCCCCAGGGGGGCATTGGAGTAACATATGGATTTGACGTAAAAGAGAATTGCCTACAAACGGGACATGTGGACTTGCTTATCCAATGCTTTGTAGTTACTAATTCAGGAACAAGGAGGAGGGAGGATGTAAGAAAACCATGGGTAAGTACTGTGATGTTTAAATTGATGTGTTAACTTGACTGGGCCATGGGATGGCTGCATATTTGGTTCAACATTATTCCTTTGAATTCAGTAAGAAAAAGGTTGGGTTGTATTTCTTTTTAAATGTGTTTTATTTATTTATTTATATGAGAGAAAGAAGGAGGGAGGGAGGGAGAGAGAGAGAGAGAGAGAGAGAGAGAGAGAGAGAGAGAGATTGAGAGAGAAAATGGGCATGCCAGGACCTCCAGCCACTGCAGGCAAACTCCAGACACGTGTGCCCCCTTGTGCATCTGGCTTACATGGGACCTGGAGAATCAAACTGGGATCCTTTGGCTTTGCAGGCAAATGCCTTAACCGCTTAGCCATCTCTCCAGCCCCGTTGTATCTCTTTTTAAAAATATCACTATTCTAGTAATTTATTTTTACTGTATTTCCAAAAGTATCAGCTCATTAGGAAACAGCATTGTTAGCACAGATAACCTGAGAATTCTCCTGGGCTAGTGTTTCTCCAGTTGAACATGTGAGGGACCAGGACAAACCCTATTGACGTAATAGGTAGATTCTGACCCAGTAGGTCTGTGGGAGAGGATATGGAGGCTGAGGGTCTGCGTTTGTGACAAGGTCCTGGATAATGCTGGTCATTTCGAGTAGAAAGGTCCCATCAAGTGTTGTTACTACAGGTGACTTGACTTATACTGTGGGAGCTTGAATGTGATAGTGTATATGTATATTGACAGACAGAGAGAGAGAGAGAGAGAGAGAGAATTGGCATGCCAGGGCTATACATATACACATGATTATGGGCTGGAGGGATGGCTTAGTGATTAAGGCACTTGCCAACAAAGCCAAAGGACCCAGGTTCAATTCCCTAGTACCCAGGTAAAGCCTGATGCACAAGGTGGCGCTTGCATCTGGGGTTTGTTTGCAGTGGCTAGAGACCTTGGTATGGCCCTTCTCTCTCTCTTTCTCTCAAATCATTCAATCAATAAAACATTTTCTTAAATATATATAACTGTAACTTGGGTATCCAGCTGCCCGGCTGGAGGAAGTGTCACTGGGTGTGGATACTAGTGTCCAGCCGTGTGTGTTTGGGGGGCTGATCTTGATTCTAGTCCAAAGGTGTAGACACAGCAATTTGAGCTCTGCCTGTGGGTGGTTTCCCTCTGCTTCGATCTATGCAAAGTTTCAGGCGAGTTGAGATACGAAATCAAGTGAGAACGCAGAACCAAGGAAGGAGAGTGTGGCAGTAAGCCTGTCCTTTCTCCGTCGCCTGACCACAGCCCTTCTAAGTCCTGGATGGTCTCTGTGGCACTGGGCATGAGAGGACATGGCCAATGTGAGGAAGGAACTACTAGGACAGGAAGATACGAATGCTCCAAAAAGGCTCTCTGGATTGGAGAAGGTAAATTTCTCAGTCACGCAGCGGGGGGTGCGGGCAGCATGTAGTCTGAGGACGAGGTGACACCGCTGCCCCTAGAGTGGTCAGTGGCATTTGCCAGGTAACAGGGTGAGGTGGTGGCAAATAGGCGTGCGCACCACAGACAGGAAAGCCTGTGATTCGAACTCAAGGCAAACTACCTTAATATCTCCTCCCCAAGCCCAGCCCATTTCCACTTGGAATTCTGCTGCTCAGGGAGTATTTGGAAATCTGAGTATGTATGTTGGGGGGAGGATTTTTTTGGGGGGGTTGTTGCAATGACTAGACAATGTTATTGGCATTTCTTGGAGTGCTGCCAAGGAGTTCATGCATGTTTTTTCAATGCACAGGAGAGAGTCCCACATATTTTCCTGTACGAAACGTCAGTCGCACCTCTGGTAAGAAACACTAAGATGTCATCCTTGGATACCCAATTGCCCAAGTTAGAAAACCCGGAAGTCCTCCCAGATCCCTTCCTTTCCCTTCGCTCCGCCTCGCCCAGCCAGGCTATCACTAATGCCTATCATTCTACCTCTTAGATAGCTCTCCTATCAGTGTCTTTTCCTTCCAAAGTTTTCCTCTCGTCTCTCCACCAGGCTGCGAGCTCCGGTTGGCAGGCACCCTGCCCGCCAACTGTGCGCCAGGCACACGCAGAAGATGCCACAAAATATTTGTCGAAGGACTGTGCTTCCACTCCCTCTCTTGCTCTCTCTTTCTAAAAAGCGTGTCTGATCAGGCTACTCTTGCTTTTAAATCTCCCATCTGTTTCCTGTCGGATTTGGAATAAAGATGAAACACTTTAGCATAGAACACAGGACCCTTGCCCAACATTCTGACATCATCTCCCATCATGCTTTACAGGAGTCCTCTGCCCCAGATTTTTAGTTTTTTTTTTTTAAACATATTTTTATTTATTTATTTGCAAGCAGATAGAGAGAGAGAGAGAGACAGAAGATAGAGGGAATGCGCACACCAGGGACTCCAGCTGCAAACCGACTCCAGACACATGTGCCACTTTGTGCATCTGGCTTTACGTGGGTCCTGGGGAATCAAGCCCCGGTTGTTAGGCTTTGCAAGCAAGTGCCTTAACCACTGAGCCATCTCCCTAGCCCTTAGATTAGTATTTTTTTTTTTAGTCTTATCATTGAGTTCTATGACCATATCATTTCATTACAACTGCTTTTGGTAGAGTGTTTTGTCCCAACAACACAATGGTAACTACAACTCTCACTATGTCAGAAAAAGGGGTGCAGCATGTTTTCACGGACAGTAAAACAGGTGTAAAGGTCAGTCTGTGGCAGGTGAGAGATCACAACAGGAACCCCAGAACCAGGCACATGAGTAACATCCTAAGGCCAGCCAGGTGCTCTGAAGGGTGATGGCCTGGCCTTAGGAATTCAGTAAGTGACACGAGGTTCAAATGAGAGTGGGCCACTACGAGAAATGACCCACCGCCAGCTTCTCCTGTCACCCCGTGGGGTTTGGCCGTGGAAGAATGGAAGAATGTCTGGAAAGTGTAGCCAAGTTTGCCCCCATCTCAGCCACCAGCCAGGAAGAGAGGAGCCCGAGTTCGTTCCAGGGAGGAAATCTGGTGTTAGAACCTGTTTATCAGCAGCGCCACCTGGGACATCTTGAGTCACTGGTGACTGTCACAAAAGCGGGTAGGAAGCCAAAATCACAGCAGCTTGTCATTTGCAACACCTGGGTAGGAGAAGGGCGGAGTCAGCAAGCTGGGGACCTGGAGGTCACTGGAAAAAAAAAACAAAACACAAAACAAAAGCAAGAACTGGAGCCTGTGTGGTGTCCGAGCTGTGCAAACTGCATCCTGCAGACTGGGGTCCCCCACCCCCGGGACTCCTTCAAGGGCAAGCAGGCAGGAAACGCGTGCGCAGAAGCCAAGACTCAAAATGTGCCAAGCTGAAAACGTCACGGGCCTTCCGGTCTTCTACTGAGGGGACCTTCGGGCTTTGGGAAAAGCAGCAGGGTGATGACGTCCCTGTGAGGGGCAACGTCCTCCTTGCGATCTGGGCTTAGAAAAGGGAGGGTGGCTTTGCAGGTGGTGACTCATAGTGGCCAGAAGAGCCTTGTGGAAACGTGTGATTCAGGAGTGAATGAAGGGCCAGGCTCGCTGGCTCAGACCTGTAAGCCCAGCACTCAAGAGGCTGAGAGAGAAGGATTGCTGCGAGTTTGAGGCTAGCCTGGATTACCCAGTGAGTCCCAGGCTAGCTGGAGCTACTCAGCAAGACCCCCATCTCAAGACAAAGCAAAACATAGCCAAACAAGACCAGTAGGGAATGAGGGGCTGGTGGTATAGCCTAATGGTGCAGTGCTGGCCCTGAATGCGCCTTTGGGTTCCATCCCCAGCCATTGCAAAAAGAAAGAGAAGAACAAGGTTAATGAGCAAAAAGATCATATTCTTGGTTTAACGTTTCCTCACTAAAGTTTTACTAGGACAGTGGGACCCACAATAAAATGAATTTCAGCAATTCAGAGAAAATAAACTTCATCAGTTACCAAATATGTTGCCTTTGGAAAGTCTATATTTGTGTGGTTTTGCATGATCTTTTCACCTAAAAATTTAATGATCTCAGGTCAGCTTGGTGCCTCTAATTTGTACACAACTGAAAAGGGGTGGTTTTTTTTTTTTGTGTGTGTGTGAAAGATAGACTTGGTACAAACAGCTCATTTTACTTACCCTTCCTTTAAGGTCACTAACATAAAACTATTTTAAAATTAAATGATGTTTCACAATTTGTTTTGGAAGTTTAAAACATCTCATTTCCTACGGAATTAATGGGAACTCGTGTTTGATGTGTGCACTTGGCTTAGGTGGGCTGTTGGACATGGTGTCTAAGTTTATGCATTCCACCTGCAAGGGCAAAACCGCTCTCCTCGATTTAGTTCTAGAAAATCACCGTCAAGCCCCTTTGTAAGATGTGGGGGCAAAAAATGAAATGAAATGAAAAGAAAAGAAAAGAAAAGAAAAGATCCTTGATTGACACGAATAACAGAGACAGTGACCCCTGGTTAAGTGCTGAGCTGAGTCTCTGAGTGAGGAAAAATGTGAGTGCAGTACTATCTACCACCATCACTGTGTTATTGGCAAAAAGCAAATAAACTCTTAAGTATTCTGAAGCAGAAGCTCAATTAAAAAGACAGACCTGGGCTGGAGAGATGGCTTAGCGGTTAAGTGCTTGCCTGTGAAGCCTAAGGACCCCCGGTTTGAGGCTCAATTCCCCAGGACCCATGTTAGCCAGGTGCACAAGGGGGCACACACATCTGGAGTTCATTTGCAGTGGCTGGAGGCCCTGGCGTGCCCATTCTCTCCCTCCCTCTCTCTTTCTCTCTCTATCTGCCTCTTTTTCTCTCTGTCTGTTGCCCTCAAATAAACAAAAATAAACAACAAAATAAAAATAAAAAAAGACAGACCTTGGAACAGGCTTTGTGGAAGGTCAGAGATTGACATTCTGCCTGTCCAGGAAGGAAGGAGATTCCTAAGACAAAGGGTGTCTGTAGACAACATCTTGTTTCCAGGTCCCTGGTGCTCCAGGGCTCTGTCAGGAAATGAGCAGGGTGGTGACTTCATTTCGAGAGAGACAGAGAGAGAGGAGGGAAGAAGAGAGCGAGCTAAAGGAGTCTTTAGCTCCAGCCTCCGGCTTGCAGAGTGCTCTCGTCCTTACCACTCAGGTGTTTGGTTCTCTGCACCTCCAGACAAAGTCTGTGCTCCCCAAACGTTAAATGTATTAAAGAGTCACATTTCCATTGTGTACTGCACCACTACTCCAAAAAATTTTATTTATTTATTTATTTATTTTTAAATTTTTTGTTCATTTTTATTTATTTATTTGAGAGCGACAGACAGAGAGAGTCAGAGGCAGAGAGAGAGAGAGAATGAGCGCACCAGGGCCTCCAGCCACTGCAAACGAACTCCAGACGCGTGTGCCCCCTTGTGCATCTGGCTAACGTGGGTCCTGGGGAATCGAGCCTCGAACCGGGGTCCTTAGGCTTCACAGGCAAGCACTTAACCGCTTAGCCATCTCTCCAGCCCCAAAATTTATTTATTTGAGAGAGGAGAGAGAGAGAATGGGTATGCCAGGGCCTCAGCCGCTGCAAACCAAACTCCAGATGCATGTGCCACCCTGTGCATCTGGCTTGCACGGGTCCTGGGGAGTCAAACCTGTGTCCTGTGGCTTTGCAGACAAGTGCCTTAACCACGAAACCATCTCTCCATCCTAGCCTCCCCCATTTTATTATTTAAGCTTAATTCACTTTCGCTGCAGACTGACATAGATGACTTCTTGATTCTATATGCCAGAACACTGAACTGTTAGGGACATGCAGACTCTTAGGGGAAGGGCCATGGGTGCAAAGTTGTCTTACTTGGCACAACCACTGTATTTGGTGTGGTCTGGAGAACGCTTGGTAGCGAGAGCATGGATGTTGTCTGTGACCTTCACCACGTGAGTAGGGAGGAGGCGGACAGGCTCGTGGGCCAGTGTTTGTCTTGAGGGAGACTGTGTAGAGCCTCCTGGAGGCCGGAAACTAGGACCCCTGCATGCTTGAAATTGTGTCTTCAGCAGCTGTGCAGCAAAGCATCCATGGGAGTGGTGGTGGTGGCAGCAGTGGTGGTGGCGATGGTGGTGGTGGTGGTGGTGGTGGTGATGTTGGTGATGATGGTGGCAATGATGGTGGTGGTGATGGAGGTGATGACAGTGGTGGTGGTGGTGGTGATGTTGGTGGTGATGGTGGCAATGATGGTGGTGGTGATGGAGGTGATGACAGTGGTGGTGGTGATGGAGGTGATGATAATGGTGGTGATGTTGGTGGTGATGGTGGCAATGATGGTGGTGGTGATGGAGGTGATGACAGTGGTGGTGGTGATGGAGGTGATGATAGTGGTGGTGATGTTGGTGGTGGTGGTGATGGAGGTGATGATAGTGGTGGTGATGTTGGTGGCAATGATGATGGTAGGGATGTTGGTGGTGGTGGTGATGGAGGTGATGATAGTGGTGGTGATGTTGGTGGCAATGATGATGGTAGGGATGTTGGTGGTGGTGGTGATGGAGGTGATGATAGTGGTGGTGATGTTGGTGGCAATGATGATGGTAGGGATGTTGGTGGTGGTGGTGATGGAGGTGATGATAGTGGTGGTGATGTTGGTGGTGGTGGTGATGGAGGTGATGATAGTGGTGGTGATGTTGGTGGCAATGATGGTGGCAGGGATGGTGGTGGTGATGGAGGTGATGATGGTGGTGGTGATGTTGGTGATGATGGTAGTGATGGTGATGGTAGTAGTGGTGGTAGCAATGGTGGTGATGGTGGTGATGGTGGTGGCAATGGTGGTGATGATGGTGGTGTTGGTGATGGTTGTGCTGGTGGTGGCAATGGTGGTGGTGGTAATTGTTGATGGTAAAAAGCCTTCAGTTGAACACACATAGCAGCAACAGTCCTGGAATTCCCTTCCATGCACCCTACTGGTCCAGGCTCCTGCCCTGGAGTCTGACTGCCTGGGCTTGAATCCCAAGCATTAGCTATGGCTAAATATTAGTATGGTTATGGGAAAGCTACCTTAGCTCCTTGGGTCTTAGTTCTTTTTTTAAAAAAAATTAATTTCTTTATTTGCAAGCAGAGAGAGGGAGAGAGAGAATAGGTGTGCTGCCCCTTGTCACTGCAAATAAACTCCAGATGCGTACACCACTTTGTGCATCTGACGTTATGTGGGTACTGGGGAATCAAACCCAGATCATCAAGCATTGTAAGCATGTGCCCTAAACCACAGAGCCACCTCTCCAGCCCCTGGTCTGATTCTTAATAAGTATAAAGTGGGAATTCAAAACAGTGTCTCCTTTGTAGCGTTAACTAAGGATGCCTGAGATGATGATCGTGAGCGCCACTCACACCCAGAGGGAAGGGCACGCGTACAGAGAGCCACGAACACGTAACATCATGCACGCCCATGGCTGACCCGTCCCACCTGCTCACAGTGTAATTAATTGTGGTGCCATTTTTTTTTCTTTTTGCAGACGTGGCCTCAGGCAAGCTACTTGACTAGTTTATCCTAGGTTGTTCTGTAAAGCTCAATATGTATGTTGTGAGGGTTGAATGGATCCATATTTGTGAGGTTCTTAGGCAAGTTCCTGGCACACAGTAACACTATCTGAGTGTCTATTTAAAAAAAAAAAAAAACTCTGCATGGAACATCAGGGTTTTTTTTTTAATTTTTTTTTATTTGAGAGCGACAGACAGAGAAAGAGGGAGAGAGAGAGAGAGAATGGGCGCGCCAGGGCCTCCAGACACTGCAAACGAACTCCAGACGCGTGCACCCCCTTGTGCATCTGGCTAATGTGGGTCCTGGGGAATCGAGCCTCGAACCGGGGTCCTAAGGCTTCACAGGCAAGTGCTTAACCGCTAAGCCATCTCTCCAGCCCACATCAGGGGTTTTAACATGTTAGTTTTTAAATTTAATCACCTTTGGGGGGATTTGGTGCTATGCTGAACTTGAACTAGGAAGTGAGCCCGTGGAGTCAGCCAGGGGGTAGCGGTGAGAGAAAGGGTCGACGGGGTGTGATGGAGGGGGCTGAAGACTGCTGACTCGTCCCTTGAAGTGGCCCATTGCGTGCACGAGCCCTCAGCAGTTCTCACTGACCGCACCACACCTGTGCAATACTTGACCCGTCAGCATTTCAACGTGGGTGACGAACGGTGATCAAGACACAAATGGATACATTTTTTTTTTTTAAATCACATCAAAATAGAAGAGGAGGCTGGAGGGATGGCTTAGCAGTTAAGGTGTCTGCCTGCAAAGCCAAAGGACCCAGGTTCGATTCCCTAGTACCCATGTAAGCCAGATGCACAAGGGGGTGCATGCACCCGGAGTTTGTTTGCAGTGGCTGGAGGCCCTGGTGCACCCATTCTCTCTCTCTCTCCTTGCAAATAAATAAATAAATAAATAAATAAATAAATAAATAAAAATAGAAGAGGGACTAATCTAAAAGGTTGTCAATGGAGGGGAGATGGGGAGACAATCAAAGGTAATGGAAGGAGATTGTGACCAAAGGTACCATACGCATGTGCTGCAGTCAGGTTCGCATTGCTGGTAGAAGTCACCCAACCAAGAGCAGCTTGTGGGAAAAAGGGGTTTATTTTGGCTTACAGGCTTGAGGGGGAAGCTCCATGATGGCAGGGGAAAACGATGGCATGAGCAGAGGGTGGACATTACCCCCTGGCCAACATAAGGTAAACAGCAGCAACAGGAGAGTGTGCCAAACACTAGCAAGAGGGAGCTGGCTATAACATGCATAAGCCCGCCCCCAACAATACACTGCCTCCTAATTCCCTAATCTCCATCCGCTGGGAACCTAGCATTCGGAACACCTAAGTTTCTGAGGGTCACCTGAATCAAACCACCACAGCATGCTTGAAATCTGTCAACAAAAAGTTTAAAAGAGGGCTGGGGAGATGGTTCAGTGGTTAAGGCACTTGCCCACAAAGCCTAACAACTGGTGTTCGTATTCCCCAGTACCCATATCCAGAATTCGCTTGCAGCGGCTGGAGGCCCTGGTGTGCCTATTCTATCTCTGTCTGTCTCTCTTCTCCCTACCTCTCTCTGCTTGCAAATAAATAAAAAGAGTTTTAGGGCTAGAGAGATTGCTCAGTGGTTAAGGTGCTTGCCTGCAAAGCCTAATGACCTGGGTTTGGTTCCCCAATGCCCACGTAAATTTGGATGCACAGAATGGCACATGTATTTGGAGTTCGTCTGTAGTCATTGGAGGCCCTGGTGAGCCCATTCTCTCCCTCTTCTTTCTCTCTTTGCAAATAAATAAATAAATGATTTTAAATATTATACTTAATCAAACCTGGGTCCTGTGGCTTTGCAGATAAGTGCCTTAACCACTAAACCATCTCTCCATCCTACCCTCCCCCATTGTATTATTTAAGCTTAATTCACTTTCGCTGCAGACTGACATAGATGACTTCTTGATTCTATATGCCGGAACACTGAACTGTTAGGGACATGCAGACTCTTAGGGGAAGGGCCATGGGTGCAAAGTTGTCTTACTTGGCACAACCACTGTATTTGGTGTGGTCTGGAGAGCGCTTGGTAGCGAGAGCATGGGTGTTGTCTGTGACCTTCAGCACGTGAGTAGGGAGGAGGCGGACAGGCTCGTGGGCCAGTGTTTGTCTTGAGGGAGACTGTGTAGAGCCTCCTGGAGGCCGGAAACTAGGATGCCTGCATGCTTGAAATTGTGTCTTCAGCAGCTGTGCAGCAAAGCATCCATGGGAGTGGTGGTGGTGGCAGCAGTGGTGGTGGCGATGGTGATGGTGGTGGTGGTGGTGGTGGTGGTGATGGAGGTGATGATAGTGGTGGGGATGTTGGTGATGATGGTGGCAGGGATGGTGGTGGTGGTGATGGAGGTGATGATGTTGGTGGCAATGATGGTGGTAGGGATGTTGGTGGTGGTGGTGATGGAGGTGATGATAGTGGTGGTGATGTTGGTGATGTTGGTGGCAATGATGGTGGTAGGGATGGTGGTGGTGGTGGTGATGGAGGTGATGATAGTGGTGGTGATGGAGGTGATGATGTTGGTGGCAATGATGGTGGTAGGGATGGTGGTGGTGGTGGTGATGGAGGTGATGATAGTGGTGGTGATGTTGGTGGCAATGATGGTGGCAGGGATGGTGGTGGTGATGGAGGTGATGATAGTGGTGGGGGTAATGATGCTGACCATGATGGTAGTGATGGTGATGGTAGTAGTGGTGGTAGCAATGGTGGTGATGGTGGTGATGGTGGTGGTGATGGTGGTGATGATGGTGGTGTTGGTGATGGTTGTGCTGGTGGTGGCAATGGTGGTGGTGGTAATTGTTGATGGTAAAAAGCCTTCAGTTGAACACACATAGCAGCAACAGTCCTGGAATTCCCTTCCATGCACCCTACTGGTCCAGGCTCCTGCCCTGGAGTCTGACTGCCTGGGCTTGAATCCCAAGCATTAGCTATGGCTAAATATTAGTATGGTTATGGGAAAGCTACCTTAGCTCCTTGGGTCTTAGTTCTTTTTTTTAAAAAAAAATCATTTATTTATTTGCAAGCAGAGAGAGAGAGAGAGAGAGAGAGAGAGAGAGAATAGGTGTGCTGCCCCTTGTCACTGCAAATAAACTCCAGATGCGTACACCACTTTGTGCATCTGACGTTATGTGGGTACTGGGGAATCGAACCTAGATCATCAAGCATTGTAAGCATGTGCCCTAAACCACAGAGCCACCTCTCCAGCCCCTGGTCTGATTCTTAATAAGTATAAAGTGGGAATTAAAAACAGTGTCTCCTTTGTAGCGTTAACTAAGGATTCCTGAGATGATGCTCGTGAGCGCCACTCACACCCAGAGGGAAGGGCACGCGTACAGAGAGCCACGAACATGTAACATCATGCACGCCCATGGCTGACCCGTCCCACCTGCTCACAGTGTAATTAATTGTGGTGCCATTTTTTTTTCTTTTTGCAGACGTGGCCTCAGGCAAGCTACTTGACTAGTTTATCCTAGGTTGTTCTGTAAAGCTCAATATGTATGTTGTGAGGGTTGAATGGATCCATATTTGTGAGGTTCTTAGGCAAGTTCCTGGCACACAGTAACACTATCTGAGTGTCTATTTAAAAAAAAAAAAACTCTGCATGGAACATCAGGGTTTTTTTTTTAATTTTTTTTTATTTGAGAGCGACAGACAGAGAAAGAGGGAGAGAGAGAGAGAGAGAGAGAGAATGGGCACGCCAGGGCCTCCAGCCACTGCAAACGAACTCCAGACGCGTGCACCCCCTTGTGCATCTGGCTAACGTGGGTCCTGGGGAATCGAGCCTCGAACCGGGGTCTTTAGGCTTCACAGGCAAGCGCTTAACCGCTAAGCCATCTCTCCAGCCCACATCAGGGGTTTTAACATGTTGGATTTTAAATATAATCACCTTTGGGGGGATTTGGTGCTATGCTGAACTTGAACTAGGAAGTGAGCCCGTGGAGTCAGCCAGGGGTAGTGGTGAGAGAAAGGGTCGACGGGGTGTGATGGAGGGGGCTGAAGAGTGCTGACTCGTCCCTTGAAGTGGCCCATTGCGCGCATGAGCCCTCAGCAGTTCTCACTGACCGCACCACACCTGTGCAATACTTGACCTGTCAGCATTTCAACGTGGGTGACGAACGGGGATCAAGACACAAATGGATACATTTTTTTTTTTTAAATCACATCAAAATAGAAGAGGAGGCTGGAGGGATGGCTTAGCAGTTAAGGTGTCTGCCTGCAAAGCCAAAGGACCCAGGTTCGATTCCCTAGTACCCATGTAAGCCAGATGCACAAGGGGGTGCATGCGCCTGGAGTTTGTTTGCAGTGGCTGGAGGCCCTGGTGCGCCCATTCTCTCTCTCTCTCCTTGCAAATAAATAAATAAATAAATAAAAATAGAAGAGGGACTAATCTAAAAGGTTGTCAATGGAGGGGAGATGGGGAGACAATCAAAGGTAATGGAAGGAGATTGTGACCAAAGGTACCATACGCATGTGCTGCAGTCAGGTTCGCATTGCTGGTAGAAATCACCCAACCAAGAGCAGCTTGTGGGAAAAAGGGGTTTATTTTGGCTTACAGGCTTGAGGGGGAAGCTCCATGATGGCAGGGGAAAACGATGGCATGAGCAGAGGGTGGACATCACCCCCTGGCCAACATAAGGTGGACAGCAGCAACAGGAGAGTGTGCCAAACACTAGCAAGAGGGAGCTGGCTATAACACCCATAAGCCCGCCCCCAATAATACACTGCCTCCAGGAGGCATTAATTCCCTAATCTCCATCAGCTGGGAACCTAGCATTCGGAACACCTAAGTTTCTGAGGGTCACCTGAATCAAACCACCACAGCATGCTTGAAATCTGTCAACAAAAAGTTTAAAAGAGGGCTGGGGAGATGGTTCAGTGGTTAAGGCACTTGCCCACAAAGCCTAACAACTGGTGTTCGTATTCCCCAGTACCCATATCCAGAATTCGCTTGCAGCGGCTGGAGGCCCTGGTGTGCCTATTCTATCTCTGTCTGTCTCTCTTCTCCCTACCTCTCTCTGCTTTCAAATAAATAAAAAGAGTTTTAGGGCTAGAGAGATTGCTCAGTGGTTAAGGTGCTTGCCTGCAAAGCCTAATGACCTGGGTTTGGTTCCCCAATGCCCACGTAAATTTGGATGCACAGAATGGCACATGTATTTGGAGTTCGTCTGTAGTCATTGGAGGCCCTGGTGAGCCCATTCTCTCCCTCTTCTTTCTCTCTTTGCAAATAAATAAATAAATGATTTTAAATATATATATATACTTATATATATATATATTTTAAAAGTTAAAAAGAAAGATTGTCCCTTCTCATTATGATAGACGAACAAAATGGGGCACAGGCAAAATTAATTAACGTTATGTGTAACTATGTCTTCATTATGATTACAAAGTGAATTTTTCTAGAACCCTTTGGAAAGCATCTGGGACTCCCAATATACAAGTACTGGACCTTTGAAACCAGTAATGCCACTTCTCTATTGTTTCATCTGCTTTGATCCTTCAAATATGTTCTCTCGATTGGGTTTGAGCGGAGCTCCTGTTGGTAGTTGGGAAGCATCTAATGAGAAAGTGGCTTGGGACACAATTGAGTTGCAGGAGCGCGTCTTATGAAATACACAGTTAGCTTTTCAATGATGAAAGAACCATCGGTCCGTAGAATGATGGTACAATGGCACTAGAAGTGGCCTTTATTTCTTCTACTTTACCCCACGGTCTGGAAGGCCAGGAGCAAGGGGAGATAGAAACCAGCAGAGAGGGATGCCAGTAAGCTTTGTCTCCTGCTTTTGGCTGTTGCGTTTGGCCCTTCCATTTGTGGGTGTGTGTATGTGTATGTGCGTGCACGTGCTCGTATGTTTGTAGGTGTGTGCAGAGGCCAGAGGTCAATGTTGGATGTCTTCTTCAGTGGCTCTCTGCCTTACTTTTTTTTTTTTTTAGAAAAAAAAAAGATTTAGTTTTATTTAGTTATTACAGAGAGGGAGAGAGAATGGGCCCACAAGGGCTTCTAGCCACTGCAAACGAACTCCAGTTGCATGCGCCACCATGTGCGTCTGGCTTACATGAGACCTGGGGAATTGAACCTGGGTCCTTACGCTACACAGGCAAGTGCCTTAACCGCTAAGCCATCTCTCCAGCCCCTGCCTCACTTTTTAAGTGAGCACTCAGCCTAAAGCTGACCGATGTGGCTCGTGAGTAAGCCCTGGGGATACTTCTGTCTCTGCCTCCCCAGCGTAGGGATTATGGGTATGGTCACTCGTGGGCGCTGGGAGTCCAAACCCAGGACCTGTGCAGTGAGCACTTGACCCACTGAGCTATCTCCCCAGCTTCTTTATCTAGCTCTCAAATAAATAAATGAAATATTTAAAAAATCTAGTTGTTTATTAGAGAAAGAGAGTATGGGCATACCAGAGCTTCTTGCTGCTGCAAACAAACTCCAGATGCATGTGAACACCGGGTGCATGTGATGTACCATTGGTTTTGCATGAATACTATGGAAATGAACCTGGGCCAGCAGGCTTTGCAAGCAAGTGCCTTTTACTGCTAAGTTATCTCTTCAGCCTGGTCCTTCATTTTCAATGCTCTAGAAGTATCCCAAGATTCACCTTCCCTACTCTCAGTCTGGAAAAAATGCTCTGTTTCCCGGGCTTCCAGATAGGAGCCATCAGTAAGTAATAACACGAGGTTTCTCTAGCCTCGTCTGGCTCTGTAAGGCACAGTGCTGTGCTCGATTAGCAATGCCTGTCTCTGACAGAGGTGATGATGGCAAAAACATGGTCTGTACATTTAATTTTTAAAAATTATTTATTTATTTATTTGACACAGAGAGAGAAAGAGAGGATGGGCATGCCAGCACCTCCAGCCACTGCAAACGAACTCCAGACACGTGCTCCCCCTTGTGCATCTGGCTAACATGAGTCCTGGGGAATTGAACCTGGGTCCTTTGGCTTTGCGGGCAAACGCCTTAACCACTAAGCCATCCCTCCAGCCCATGATGTGTACATTTTATTTTGACATCCCTGCTCTAAATCCTCTATTTAACTATGAGGCAGGCTTGGCAAGGTTCCAGTTGGGAGAGTTAGGCATAGTTCTCAAACTCTCACAGCCTCACTCTTTATCTTTAAAGCGGAGAGGCAACAATAATAGCTAATAGGCACCAGCATCGTCGCTGTTCATGAGGGACACCTACTGTTACGCCTTTTCCCCACGTGAGGGAGAGGAGCCCAGTAATTGATGATCCCAGCTGGGGCGTCGCTCTGCTCCTCTCAGGACTATAGCTTCCGCCATGTGCATGGAAAACACTCGGTCCTTGTTAACAATTTTGCTTTTTATTTCTGCTACAAGGGCTTCTGAAGAATAAAAATCTAGACAGGAAACAGACAGGAAATGAATTTCAGGATCCTGCGGCAATGCTCAGATGTCATATTCTGCTTGATTCTTATGTCACATTGGAAAAAGGATATTAACACTTAAGTCCACAAGCCAATCTTGTCAAGCCACATTTCCTGTCTGCATGGCCCAGACAGTTTACACTTCAATGTAGTTGTCACTACCTACCCCCAAAATGTGTGAGATAGGGCTGGAGGGATGGCTTAGCGGTTAAGGCGCTTGCCTGCAAAGCCAAAGGACCCCGGTTTGATTCCCCAGAACCCACGTAAGCCAGATGCACAAGGGGGCACACGCGTCTGGAGTTCGTTTGCAGTGGCTGGAGGCTCTGGCACACCCATTCTCTCTCTGTCTCTGTCAAATAAATAAATATTTTTAAAAGTGTGATATAGTCAGAGACTTTTGCTTTTGTGAGGGAAAACATCGTTTTATTTGAGACCTTTCAAGGTGTACAATGACCGTGATGACCCGGCTCTTTGAGCTCCATGTTTAAGGATCCAGCACAAGCTCAGTGGTTCTCAAGGTATGGACCCAGGATCACGGCATTTACCTTCTCACTGATGAGAAGCAAAACACTGGACCCGAACCAGCTTATGGAAGGAAGGGGTTTGCTTCAGTTTCAAGGGGAAGCTTCCTCGTGGCAAGAAAGCATGGCACGAGCAGGAAGCTGGCTCAAGTCATCACATGTCAGCAGGGAAGCAGCAGAGAGAGTGAGCTAAGTTGCACTGACGAGGAGGGGGCTGCATTAGAAAATCCCAAGGCTCCCCCCAGTGACACCCTTCCTCCAGCAAGGCTCCACCACCCAAAGGCTCCACCAGCTGGGGATCAAGCAGAAGGCTTCAGCACACATACATGAGGCTATGGGGGACACCATATCCACTGAATCAGAAATTCTGAAGGTGAGGTCCAGGAAGCCATGTTGGAACTAGCCCTCCAAGTGTCTCTCACGAATGCTCAACGGGGAGAACCACTGTGTTATCTGAACATTTTTTTCCAGAGGAAAAGCTGAAGTGAGTTGAGATAATCCAAATGAAACTGAGGCTGTGTGATTAATTATCCCAGCTAGGACATGTGTGACACTTGTCAGGAAAGGTTTAGAAAATGCTAGAAGAGGGAGGTGGAGTCGTTTTTAATAAACTTAAGAGCATTCTAAGAGTAGGTATTTCAGGAGAATATATGTTAGAATGACAAAAGAAACTGGAAGGAAGGAAGGAAGGAGGGAGGGTGGGGGAAAAGGAAGGAAGGAAAAGAGGAAGGGAAGAAGGGTTTATTTTGGCTCACAGTTTGAGTATAGTTCATCAGGGCAGGGAAGATGTGGTAGCAGGAGCAAGAGGTGCCTGATGACGTTACATCCACAGTCGGGAAGCAGAGGGATGAACACTGGCGTTTCCTACACTTTCTCCTTTTCATTCCATCCAGAACCCCAGCCCAGGGGGATGGTGCTACCACAGTCTAGGTAGATATTTCCCCCATCAGCTGACCTTCTGGAAATGCCCTCGCATAGATGATAATAAATCCCGTCAGGTTGACAATGGATACTAACCGTCCAAAAGACATTCCCAGTCACTAGAAACAGTCACCTAAAGGGACCCGATGCCCAACTTGATACACAGAGTGACCAGGAGGAATTCTGAGCTGAGAAGAATGAATAAGACAACCCTGGAGGGTCACACTGAAAGAAGTCCCCCTGCCCTAGGGGAGTGGAGTCCAGATCTCTTTGCTACAAGCAGTTGTTCTTAAGATTTCACTAAATCTTGAGTTTCAATCTTAATTCCAAAATATCACTGTATATTCCATTCCACAAAATAAATGTGGACATTTTGTCTTTAATATGTGTCAATATTTTTTTTTGTGGTGGCAAATGCCTTTATTTTTTATTTTTTTATGAGAGAGAGAGAGAATGAGGGGGACCCTCTAGCCACAGCAATTGAACTCCAGATGCATGTGCCCCCTTGTGCACATGTGTCACCTTTGGGTGCATGCATCACCTTGTGGGTCTGGCTTATGTGGGTTCTGGGGAGTCAAACTGGGTCCTTGGGGTTTTTAGGCAAGTGCCTTAACCACTAAGCAATCTCTCCAGCCCTATGTGTCAATATTTTTATATGTCTTTGTTTATTTATTTTTCCTTTCCCATCAAGTTTCTTTTTTAAAAAAAAATCAGTATTTTTATTTATATATGTCTACTCCGACCTAAATAAAACAAAAAGGTTCTTCAAGGAGTAATAATGGGCTGGGAAGATGGCTTAATGGTTAAGGCACTTGCTTGCAAAGCCAAAGAACCCAAGTTCGATTCCCCAGGACCTACGTAAGCCAGATGCACTTGTGTTGTTGTGGTTTTTATTTTAGGTTTTTTGAGGTAGGGTCTCACTGTAGCTCAGGCTGACCTGGAATTCACTATGTAGTTTTAGGGTGGCCTCAAACTCACAGCAATCCTACTACCTCTGCCTCTCAAGTGCATAACTAAATCTAACATAGCATATAAATGGACTAAATCACATGTTCATCTCAATAGATACAGAAAAAGCTCTTCACAAAATTCAACATTCCTTCATGATAAAAGTCCTGAAGACAGCCGGACGTGGTGGCGCATGCCTCTAATCCCAGCACCTGGAGGCAGAGGTAGGAGGATCACTATGAGTTCGAGGTCACCCTGAGACTCCATAGTGAATTCCAGGTCAGCCTGAGCTGAAATCAGGAGAGCAGAGCCAGATAGCAAAAGCTATGGCTTAGTGTTATCCTTTGAAATTTTGAATTAAACTATATCCGCCACGAACACGATACTTGGACTTTTAAATTATGTGAGCCAAGGAAATAAATACCCTTTGTGTTTGTGCTAGTAGGAGTTAGATTTCTGTTACAAAACATGGCTGTGGTTAAGCAATGGGTGAATGGCAAAACTTGAAAGTAAGTTGGCTTTTTATAAAATGGAAATCTACATTTCAAAATATCAAGTGACTTTTCTCCTTGGGTTATCATCACCATTTCTCCAAGGGACATTGGCAACCTACGTTCATAGTGAACACGTGAGGGGTACTTCTTCCCTCTCTCTCTTTCTGTCTCTGTCTCTCTTTATCCTCTCTCTGCCTCTTTTCTCTCTCTTTTAAGGGTTTTCTCTTTCTTTTTAAGAAATATTTTATTTATATTTATTTATTTGATAGAGGGAAAGAGGCAGAGAGAGAGAGGGAGAGAATGGGCACGCCAGGGGTTCCAGCCACTGCAAACAAACTCCAGACAACATGCGCTACCTTGTGCATCTGGCTATCATGGATCCTGGGGAATCAAACCAGGGTCCTTTGGCTTTGCAGACAAGTGCCTTAACCACTAAGCCATCTCTCCAGACCCTCTTTCTCTCTTTCAAATAAGTAAATAAATTTTTTTTTTTAAGAGGGGGCTGGAGAGATGGCTTAACAGTTAAGGCACTTTCCTGAAAAGCCTAAGGATCCAGGCTCAATTCCCCAGTTCCCACATGAGCCAGATGCACAAGGTAGCACATGCCTCTGGAGTTTGTTTGCAGTGGCTGGAGGATCTGGCGCACCCATTTTCTCTTTCTCTCTCTGTCTGTCTTTCTCTGTCTCCCTTTCTCTCTCAGTCTCTTTCAAATAAATAAGAAGTGTATTTCTATCATGGTATTTTTTAAAAATGTATTTAATTAAATTAATTTATTTGTAAGGAGAACAAGACAGAAGAGAGCCAGAGACAGAGAATGAGTGAGCTTGGGCATGCCAGGCTGCTGGCAAAGGAACTCCAGATGCACGTGTCGCTTTGTGCCTCTGGCTTTACGTGGGTACTGGGGAGTCACACTGGGCCAGCAGTCTGCAAAGTGGCGACTTCAACCACCGAGCCATCTCCTCAGCTTTTGCGTTGCCTTTTTTGCTTCATTCCTGCTCTCCACCTACCGTTGGTTTTGCTGTGTCGTTACCATCACCCAAGCCAGGACCCGAGCCTGGGTTACTGTTTTCTCTCGTTGTGCCCCACATTCATGTGGCCCTTGAATTCTCTACTTTGGAAATGTCTCCAAAGCCCACCTATACCTCACCTTCCACTTTTTCCCCCTGATGGAATTCATTTCTCACACTGCCATCTGGTTACCTGCTAAGTGTGTCACTCAGACCCACCACTAACACATGTGGGGTCCAGAGAAGAGTTGCGATGGAGGGCTGGAGGGACTGCTTAGCGGTGAAGGCACTTGCCTGTGAAGCCTAAGGACCCAGGTTCGACTCTCCTAGATCCCACCTAAGCCAGATGTACAAAGGTGAGGCAAGTGCAAGGTTGCACATGCCCACTAGGTGGCACAAGCGCCTGGAGTTTGATTTCAGTGCCTGAGGCCCTAGCATGCCAATTCTTTCTCTCTCCATCTCTCTCTCTCTCTCACTTAAAATTTAAAGAAAAAGAGTTGAGATGGAGATTTTTAGGCCATTGATCAATTCTTTGTTTTGCCCCCGTCCATTACTTATGCTATTGAGAGGGTCTCACATATCTACATGTAGATGTCACAGCCTGCCTTTCTAAGCTCTTTCAAACAGCCATCTTCTGAGCCTAAAAGACAGATGTGTGGATGACGACACACTGTAGAAACCTGGCAGGTTTAGAGCTCTTTGAGCAGTTTTTGGTTTTTCTTTCCTGTACATTGGAGTACAGACCCTAGGGAGACGTGCCCCATTGGTTCTGTGGACCGCTCACCTTGTGGAAATGAACACTTCTGAGGGGAGTCAGAGCCGTGTCTCTTAAAGGGTAGGTTGTAGCCCACTGGATGACCCTCACATCCCAGTCTGAGGGTAGTAAGTGCTATGCTACTGCTCTGGGCTAAAGTGCTCAAGTTACAAGGCCGAACACAGCCTTCAGCCAATTCCCTATCTTCTCCTATTCTTCCATGAACTTCCCAGCTCAAAAGTTACTTCGTTTGTCTAGTTTGGCTTAAATTCCTAGCTAGAATGAGTTAAGCTCTTGTGCTTTGAGGAGTTAGCCTAAGTCTTGCATACACTTGAATGTTATGCATCAGCTCATGTAGGTGCATTATTATGTTGTGCTTGCACGTTTATTTATTTTTATTTTTATTTTTTTGGTTTGTCGAGGTAGGGGCTCACTCTAGCTCAGGCTGACCTGGAATTCACTATGGAGTCTCAGGGTGGCCTCGAACTCACGGCGATCCTCCTACCTCTGCCTCCTGAGTGCTGGGATTAAAGGCGTGTGCTACCACGCCTGGCAGCACTGTTACTTTTTATTCTTTGCAACTCCTTTAATAGCCATTCTTGACTCAGGGAATAGTGTCCTCACCCTTTCTTTTTTTAGGACACAGCTCCTCACTCTCTCTGCCTTTATAAAATCCCTGCTGTACTGTGAGATTTGAACAGTAGTTGACTCTGCCCCTCTGGCTTTAGCAATTGGCAGCATGTGACCTAAGTTGAGCCAATACAGTTTTTCCCCAGCACTTTTTGACATGTGTCTGTGTGGCGGAGATTTCTCCTTTGAGTGGTGGAGCTGGGAAGTTAAAACTTGGAGTCCTGATTGCTAGAACAGAGAAAGCATGCAATGAGACTGGGGAATGAGAACTGGATGGCACTCGGGGCTCTGGTCCAGCCCCCCCTTGTAGCAATGACCGCAGTTTGGACACGTGAGCCCATAAATTCCTCTTTTCACATCAGCTAGTTTAAGTTTTGATTTTATGATCTGTAACCCAAGAGCCCTGTAAAGCTCTCTTCCCAGGAAGTCGCTGTCCATTTTTGTGAAGTCTAATGTAGATCCCAGCACAGAATAAGCACTCAACGTTTTCATTGTTTTGAAGCAAACTGTAAATCAGTTGAATTAGTTTATTGAGAACTACGCTGGAGAATGAAAGCACCCTGTGTTCCTTTAGTGTTATTGAAAGGGCAGGGGCTTGATGTTTTGTGGGATCCAGTGAGAGAAAAACATAAAAACTCAAACAGACTCGAAAAAGCATAAATTTGCTGCCAACTTGGCAAGGAGAACTATGGGAAGCTCATTCCCCTTCCTCCTCCTCCTCCAGTAGTTTTTTTCTCTACTGTTTAAAAACTAAGTGCTGGATGGTGAGATGGCTTAGGGGTTAAGGCGTATGCCTGCAAAGCCTAAGGACCAAGGTTCGATTCTCCAGGTGCCACATAAGCCTGATGCACAAGGTGGCGCATGCGTCTGGAGTTCGTTTGCAGTGGCTGGGGGACCTGGTCTTTCTATTCCCACTCTCTTATCTTTAGAGCTGGGCATGGTGGCGCACAGCTTTAATCCCAGCACTCAGGAGGCAGAGGTAGGAGGATCACCGTGAGTTCGAGGCCACCCTGAGACTACATAGTTAATGCCAGGTCAGCCTGGACCAGAGTGAGACCCTACCTCGAAAAACCAAAAAAACAAAAAACAAAAACCAAAAAACTAAGGGCTGGAGACATGGCATAAGATGGTTAAGGGGCTTGCCTGTGAAGCCTAAGGACTCAGGTTCAATTCCCCAGTACCACGCGAGCGAGATGCACATTGTGGTACATGGGTCTGGAGTTTATTGGTAGTGGCTGGAGGCCCTGGCACACCCATTCTTTCTGTCTCTCCTCTCTCACCTACACACAAATAAGTAAATCAATATGATGTTAAAAATAATACAATATGGTTTTTCTTATTAAAAGATTGGAACTAGAGAGTAGCAGTTCCTTCCTTGAGCCTGGTTGTGACTCACTCCCCCCCCCCCCAGAACTTCAGGAGCAGAGGGGAGAAGTGAGGGTGCGAATGGGTTTTAGCCGCTCCCAAGCAGACTCGGCGAGTGACACGCTCAGGGAATCATAGCTGCAACTCGTGTTCGGTCAGTCAGCAAAACGCAACCTCCTCATCACAGTACCAGAAAAAGAAAAAAAAAAAAAAGCCAGCGCATCTTCTCCAAGCTGGCATGGATGGTTTAGGGCTTTGTATTTTGCCAACTCTAGTGACTGTACCAATCACAAGGTCAAGGTCGTGGATAGCCTATTACCTGTGAAAACCAAGTGTCATGCATCCCTGGAGGTGGAATGGATGGAACCGCAGCGGTCATCTGATCCAACGGCCACCTTCTGCCTAATGGTTTCCATAATTGCCCCCGAGTTCATTTCTGAATCCCCTCTAACTCCTTCACAAAGAGTGGCCCAGGCCTCTGGACAGCCCCTTCCATCTACAGATTCTTAGACAATTCTTTCTTCATTCTGGACTGAAAGCTTGTATAACACTTCTGCCAAGTATTCAAATGCCCTTGCATGCCCAGCTTGGGAAATAAATCTAAATCCCTTTTGGAAGTCCCTTACCCCCTTGGCCATTTATGTCATATCCCCAGGGGAAATATGCCAGGTCCCTCAGCAGTCCCTCATGGGAGAGAGAGAGAGAGAGAGAAAGACACATGAACATGCCAGGGCCTTTTGCCACTGTAAATGAATTCCAGAAGGATGCATCTGGCTTCCCATGGGTGCTGGAGGTTTGAACTGGGGTTTTCAGGCTTTGCAAGCAAGGACCTTTAACCACCGAGACATCTCTCCAGCCCACTATCCTACTATTATGTATGGTGAGCTTGGGTTGCTGTAACAAAATACAATAGGTTGAATGGCTTAGACTCCAGAAAATTAACTCTTCTATTTCTGGAGGCTGGAAGTTGAAGCTTAGTGTGCCACAAGGGAGGTTTCATTCTGAGGACACCCTGCTTGTTTTGTGGATGGAGACTATCACATTGTGTATACGTGGAGACAGAGAGGAGAGAACACAAACACACCATGGGGTGTTTTTATAAACACATTAACTGTACTGGATCAGGAGCCCAGCCTTGTGACCTTGTTTAACTTTAATTATTCTTAGATTTTTATGCTTAAATATGCTCAAAAGGGAGGTTAGGATGTTTACATATAAATTGAGGTGGGAGGGATGTAACTTAGTCCTTAACATATAGTATTATATATCCAATTAAAACTATTTAAAATTTTTTTTGTTTATTTTTATTTACTTATTTGAGAGCAACAGACAGAGAGAGAAAGAGGCAGAGAGAAAGAGAGACAGAATGGGCGCTCCAGGGCCTCTAGCCACTGCAAACTCCAGATGCATGCGCCACCTTGCGCATCTGGCTTACGTGGGTCCTGGGGGATCGAGCCTCCAACAGGGGTCCTTAGGCTTCACAGGCAAACAATTAACTGCTAAGCCATCTCTCCAGCCCCAATTAAGACTATTTTTATTTATTTATTTACAAGCAGAGAGAGAGAGAGAGAGAGAGAACATGGGCACACACACCAGGGCCTCTTGTCACTGCAAACCCGCTCCAGATATATGAGCCACTTTGTGTATCTCATTTTACATGGGTACTGGGGAAATGAACCCAGGCTATCAGGCTTTGCAAGCAAGCTCCTTTAACTGCTGAGCCACCTCTCCAGATGTATATTTCCAAAATTTTCAGGAAAAGCATGCATCCTGGCCAAGGAGTCAGAATCCACAGGCACTGACTCTCAGGTGGGTGTGGAAGAGCAAGGTAACACTGGCACAACTGAAGCCTGAGAAACAGCTGGCGTAGTGCCGTGGGGGCACAGGTCGCCCATGCAGAGCAGTGCCTACTTTCTGCTAAAGTCAGTGAGTGGTGAGATGGCCAGGGTCTGAAGTAGAAGGATGTCTAGTATGATTTGTGTTTTTTCTAGAATAGCTCTGTCGGCAGCTGAGAATTGGTTGGAAGGGACTTACTCTGGTGGGGAAAAAAAAAAAATCTGCCACACCCGTACTAATGGGCTGCTCCAGATGGGTGGGAAGAGAAGAGATCTGGGCACATGAGTCCGAGGATGGAATTTGAACTCATAACTCCACGGTAGTCACATCGGCTTCCTAATGACTAGCGTCACCCTCCGTCACCCTCCCCCACAGCCTCGCTGTAATGTCCCATTCCCTCTGATTGTTGTGGGAGAGTGAATTTTGGGTGCCGTTACTAATTAGCATCGTGTAAGATAAGCAGCAATTTGGTTGGAACATTTTAATAATAGTTATTTTCTCTTTTGCCTGTATTTAAAAGTTCTAATTTAATGAATAAATTATCTTCAGAGATCTAAGTTATTTCTAGTTTTGTTGCTCCATCTGATATGTTAATTTCGTCAACAGATTTATTTTAATAATGAAGAAAAAAAAACTTAGAGAAAAAACGAAACCCCTTGTACCTTGAAGTCTAAACCAACTCACATATTAATATTTCAAGGGAGTCTGGAGAAGGGAGGAAGAGTTTGCATGGGGAGGTTGGATGATGACATTCACAGGCCAGTTTTCATACCCAAGAGAGGGCACCTCTGGCTCAGACATTTGAACTCTTTGGAGAAGTTTTAACCACTTGGTATGGGATGAATCTTCACTTGCGCTAATAGCCTGGGGTTAAACACAAACAGCCGTGGAGCAGAGATGACGAGATCAAGTCCCAGCTTTGGCTCCATCCTTAACGGGCTTCACGTTGCATCACAAGCCAATAGCTTTTATGGACATCAACTATTCTTGGAAAACCAAGGGAACAAAAATAGATCATTTCTGAGGCGGTGATAGGCACGTGACTTACCATACCCGAGCTCTGTACAAGGAAGGTGGAGGTCCCTTGATCACATCAATCATATTCCTTTATGAGACTAGCATCGGCAAACAGGGTCCTCTCAGGGTAACGTGCATAAGGAAAACAAAATGGATGGTGGCAAAAAGAGCTAAGAATTGCTGGGAGCCATCAAGCAAATATCATTAATCACCCCAAGACCTTAGTGATAAGAAGTAGCTATCTAAACAAAGATGTAGGGTAGGAATGGTTTGGGGAGCCCACATAGCTGGGGCAAGGCCCCAGATACAGACGGACCTCGGTCCTTCCAGGTCTCTGCAGCTGGAGCAGAGTTAATGGATCAAAGTGACAGAAATGAGGTGTAAGAGGTGGACAGTAGAAAGATAATTTACATATGACGAGCAATTTATAACTTATTTTAATATTCATGAACCATTCTGACGTATCGGGCAGGTTTTGGCAAGGGAGTTCTGGGGGGGTCATTTTCAGTACTACTCTAGATATCGTATGAAAATGGACATTATTAGAGGTAAGAACAAAGCCAAGACATGAGGCTGCTACTGTAATTCACCTGAAAGACAATGGGAACAAGAATAGTTGAGATGTGTCTCACAGAGTGGAGTGTACTTCCTAAGGCACTGTGATGGCTAATCCTGATTGGGTTAAGAAATGCCTGGCGGAGCCGGGCATGGTGGCTCACGCCTTTAATCCCAGCACTCGGGAGGCAGAGGTAGGAGGATCATCGTGAGTTCGAGGCCACCCTGAGACTCCATAGTGAATTCCAGGTCAGCCTGGGCTAGAGTGAGACCCTACCTTGAAAAACCAAAAAAATAAAAAATAAAAAATAAAAAAATAAAAAAATAAGAAATGCCTGGTGGGGAGGGAGAACACGTCTTTAATCCCAGCACTCAGGAGGCAGAGGTAGGAGGATCACCATGAGTTCAAGGCCACCCTGAGACTATATAACTACATAGTGAATTCCAGGTCAGCCTGGACTAGAGTGAAACCCTACCTCAAAACAAAAACAAAAACAAAACAAAATAAACAAACAAACAAACAACAACAACAACAAAAAACCCAGAAATGCCTAGGGGATCAACCAGCCAGACAAGAAGTTCACCCTTGTGCAATAGCAGCACACAGCCTCTAGGGTAACTGAATGTTCTCTGATTAGACATGAGGCCTGCTCAGTGGGAAAGAACTCATAACTGGTCCTGGAAAACAAGTCAGAATCCCATGGTCAGGACACTCGGACATCAGAGACCAGGCCCCGATGCTTTCTGAAGAAGAAGACTAGACTTGCACACCAAAAATTCTATCAAAATATCTAGGCATGCCCCCTTAAACCCAAGCTTCTCTCACCCTTGGTTGGAGACTGTTTTATCGTACATATGGCAGAGAAAATGGAGGAGAGCCAAGATCCATTGACAAGACAAGGGAATAGCTGACTGCCCACCATGAGACTTGCCACCCCTACTACATCTTCTAGGGCCCAGGAGAAACTGTAGAGGAAGAGGTAACGTGACTACTCTCTTACTGCTAGCCTGACAACAAGCTCCAGGCTGATGGTGACAGATACAGTGATCAATGACAACTTACCAATAGTGGGACACAGTGGAACACGCCTTTAATCCTAGCACTGAGGTAGGAGGATTGCTGGGAGTTCGAGGCCACCCTGAGACTCCATAGTGAATTCCAGGTCAGCCTGGGCTAGAGTGAGACCCTACCTCGAAAAACCAAATTAAAAAAAAAAAAAAAAACCTACCAAAGCAGATATCTAGAGGCTATAGAGAAGTCAACACTAAATCGACTGCCAACAGGCCTTCCGTGACTTGGGGAACACTGCAGAAGAGGGGGTGGAAAGATTGTAAGAGCCACAGAGTGGGTAGGAATATCTTAAGGCCTGGTCCCCCCCACCACTATCCCATAGGGACTAAATGAGGCCTTCATGTCCTACGGGGAATACAACAATACCACTGAGGAGGGACTCCAGGGTAATGAGAACCAGGGTGAGGGGATAAAAGAGTATAACCTATTATATATAAAATCTTTTTAAAAAGAAAAGTCTAGGGGATTTTATATAGTCCCATAAACTTGTGTATGTATATATTAGCTGGAGGCAGAAGTGATGATCATCTTTGAGCACAAAGGAAATTACTGAGCTGGGGAAGGTTGGGAAAAGGAAAGGAGGAATCAGATGAGGTGAGATTATGCTAAATATACAACCTATAGTCATAAGAAAATTTAAAACTAAAATAATTTTAGAAGAAATGAACATTGTACAACTTAGAAAAAAAATCCTAGGAGATTGTTAAAGCAAAGCTCTGTGTGTGTGAGAGAGAGAGAGAAAGAGAAAATTTCCAGAGACAATTCAACTAACCCTAATTTGCTGATGGATTTAAAATTTGAATACATGGGCTGGAGAGATGGCTTAGTGGTTAAGCGCTTGCCTGTGAAGCCTAAGGACCCCGGTTCAAGGCTTGTTTCTCCAGGACCCATGTTAGCCAGATGCACAAGGGGGCGCACGTGTCTGGGGTTCGTTTGCAGTGGCTGGAGGCCCTGGCGTGCCCATTCTCTCTCTTTCTCTCTATTTGCCTCTTCCTCTCTCTGTCACTCTCAAATAAATAAATAAATAAATAAATAAATAAATAAATAAATTGAACAAAAACAATTTGAATATACTGAGGAGGGGTGCTATTGTGCAAGGCAGACCCTGATTGGATGAACTAGGACACTGAGGTGTGGTCTTGGTGGCTCTGTGTCTCATCCTGGCTCTGCTTCCTGCCCACCATGAGGAGAGGCAACTTTTCTACCATAGGCTTCTGCCCTCACGATGTTTTGCCCAAGCATATGGGGCCAACTGGACCCTCTAAAATCATGAGCCAAAATAAATTCTCCTTTAAATTGCTGTCCTGAGGCACTTGGTCACAGTGACATAAAGGTACCTCATACACTCATGCATGCTGGTGACTCTGATCTTGGCTGTAAGCTCCTCTCTGAGCCGTCCCCTCTCTCGTCCCACACGTATAAAGGAGGCAGATGGGGATGGCGAGGGTAGATTGTTATTATGAGGCAACCCAACACCAGCCCACCCAGACATCAGAGAAAGACCCGGCATCTGTTACCATGATGTTTCATGTCAGTGAGTCAGTGGGGTGTTCAATGTGGGGGGGAAATAAAACATCTCCTGGGGGAGGAATAAGAGTAAGAAGTAGCGGGTGGCATTTAGACAGACCCAAACCCTCATGCACAGCAAAGTTCTGCCTTCTTTCCCTTTCAAATTTGTTCCCAAGAACTTGGTACACGCAGTTGGGGCTGGAGTGGAGACAGCTGTTTCAAACAGAACCGAATCCAATTTCCATGACATTTGGTATGCATGCAGATCTTGGCATTCAAATGACTCGTGAGTACAATTAATAAATGGCAGAATTATTTTGGAACACTCAGTGCATTATATTTTCAGGAAATGTAGTCTATCTAACCTTTAACAATTGATACTCTGCCTTCATTTTTATTTAGTCATTTCACTGTAGTTTTTGGAAAGATACCCCTAAAACAGAATTATCTTCCTTACTAAGCTGAATAGTAGAATCTGAGTTCCTTCTTGCATGAGCCACCCCGTGGGATGTGCTGATGTCACATCAGAGATCCTAACAACGCCACGCTCATCCGAAACTTTCTAAGAACGTTGTCAGTGATTTTGAGTTCTGAACTTCATCTGGCTTTGTAATTTTTTTTTTTTTGACAAAAAAAAAATGACTCTGCCTAGGCTATTAGGGAATCATAAATACTGGGATCATTCATTTGGATATTTGAACCCTTTATATGATATTAGTCTCTGTCCCAACATCTAGAAAAGTCACAAAACAATGGCGTCTGTGCCATCTATCTAGCTAACTGTCCACTTGGGAAGGTCACCCAGAAACACTAAATAACGCCAGAACAAGAGTGCTCACAGCAGTAAAGTGTGATCAAGTGACAAGAATGGTTTACAGCCATTCTTCACTAAACTTCATTCACTAAACTTCACTTCACTTACTAAACGGTTATGTTGTGCAAAATTCTTACTAAAGTGCACATACAAATTCAACAGGTCTATGAGCTAGGAATAAGGTGGGAATAAACTCCCATTTGGTGCTCATGTTCCTGTCTCATTACCAAATTTTGAATGCAAAGAATAAGACATGAGATTTTCGTTGTTGTTCTTCAAGGTAGGGTCTCATTCTAGCCCAGGCTGACCTGGAATTCACTATGTAGTCTCAGGGCGGCCTTGAACTCAACGGCGATCCTCCTACCTATGCCTCCCGAGTGCTGGGATTAAAGGCGTGCACCACCACGCCCAGCTGAGACATGTGAGATTTTTGAAAACACTTTTTTATTTACTTGTAAGAAGAGAGAGATGATGGGCACACCAGGGCCTCTTTTGGCTGCAAATGAACTCCAGATGCATGTGTCACTTTTGCATCTGGCTTTGTGTGGGTACTGGGGAATCAAACCCAGACTAATAGGCTTTGTAAACAAGTGCTTTAACTGCTGAATCATGTCTCCAGCCCCTAGACATGAGATATTGAAGCTATATTCTGTGGTACAGGGCAGTCTAACATGTTCGCAGGGACACTGGGAGCATTTATAATTGAAAACAAAGCAAAGCACAGAGGTACTGATCCTCTGCCGTGTGCGCTACTAGTTTGAAGCAGTTTAGTTTGGACGTTGGATCAGACTACTTTCCTCCTGGGCTTAGCACATCTTTACAATGCTGGATCCTTGGTAGCTGCATGGAAACAATGCAAGGGCCATGCAAAAACCCACACAAAATAGCCATAAGGAGGGCAGCGTTCATCCAGTGTCACTTCAAAATCTGAGGTGCACACACGTGTATAATAATTGCGATTATATAAGAATGACATTTAAAATAGCAGCTCTTCATTTCCATGCACTGAGTTTCTCAAGTTGCTATGGTGGTGTGAGGACATGATTATTTACTAAGCTGTCTGGGCATATCAGATGGTCCCCAGCTCAGAATGGTTCAATGTCAATGATAGTTTTTTAAATTTTATGATTGTATGAAAAATGATCTGCATTTAGTACAAATGTTGCTCTGAATTTTGATCATTTTAAGGCTGACGGTCTTCAGTATGGTACTGTCTTGTGATGCTGGCAAGAAACCTCCAGACAGGGCTGGAGAGATGGCTTAGCGGTTAAGCGCTTGCCTGTGAAGCCTAAGGACCCCGGTTCGAGGCTCGACTCCCTAGAACCCACGTTAGCCAGATGCACAAGGGGGCGCACGCGTCTGGAGTTCGTTTGCAGTGGCTGGAGGCCCTGGCGCGCCCATTCTCTCTCTCTCTCTCTCTCTCTGCCTTTCTCTCTCTGTCTGTCGCTCTCAAATAAATAAAAATAAACAAAAATAAAAATTTAAAAAAAAGAAACTTCCAGACAGACAGAAGATCATGGGGCAAGTTACCAAGTTACCGTCTCACTGCTGGGACAGAACACCCAACCCAAAGCAGCTGACGGGAGGACGTTTTATATTTTGGGAAGCTTCATGAAGGCAGGGGAAGGTGTGGCATGAGCAGAGGCTGGACATCACCTCTGCCACTGCAGGTGGAAAACGGCAGCAGGAGAGAGAGCCAAACTCTGGCAAGGGGGAGCTGGCGATCACACCCCTAAGCCTGCCTCCGACAGCACACCTCCTACAGCAAGGCTCCACGTCTCAAATTGCCATCCACTGGGGACTAAGCATTCAGAACACATGAATTTGTGGGGGACATCAGTTCAGACCACTAAGCTAACACTCTGCAGTGCACCATGCACATCCAGAATTAATAGGTCCATGGGTTAGGAATAAGGTGGGAATGAACGCCGAGTGGATGCAAATGTTCCTATCCCGGCACTGAGAGAAGACGTTTACTAGATTAGATGTCTTAAACACATTTTCTACTCGTGAAATTTTCAGCTCACAAACGTGTTCATTGGGACGTAACCCAGTTGAGGAATATTAGTACTTAATAATGACAACTAATTTGGTCTACGGAAGTCATGAAGTAAAAGGGTGACCTTTAAGACATTATGAATAGAGAAAGTTTAATACACCTCTGGGTTAGATGCTATGGAATTGGAGAGAAAGGAAGGAAGGAGAGAAGAGAAGGAAAAAGCGGGGGGGGGAGGGGCGGGGAGAATAAACAAGTGGAGAGGAGGCCTATAGTTTTTTTTTTTTTTTTTTAGGAGGAAAGAGGAAAGTAGGAAGTGAAAATGGAACTGAAAGAAGTTATATATTCATACAGGTGAAGGTCAATTCTGTGACAATATTTATGTCATGTGTCAGAGGTGAAGACGAGGTTGAAATCTCCACTCAGAACCTCACTGAAACTCTAAAGGAAGGACACACACGCAGTGATTTTTTTTTTTAAGTAGAAAGTTGTATCATCAGGTATTGGTACCATCATTTCCGTCCTCCTTGCCCCTCTTCTACTGAGGGCCCTCTTCAGTGGGATTGCTGGTATTCCCCCTGTTGAAATCACCTGACCAAGAACAACTTGTGGGAATAAAAAGTTTATTTTGGCTTACGGACTCGAGGGGAAGCTCCGTGATGGCAGGGGAAAATGATGGCATGAGCAGAGGGTGGACATCACCCCCTGGCCAACATCAGGTGGACAACAGGAACAGGAGAATGTGCCAAACACTGGCAAGGGGACACTGGCTATAATACCCATAAGCCCGCCCCCAACAATACACTCCCTCCGGGAGGATTTAATTCACAAATTGCCGTCAGCTGGGGCCTTAGCATTCAGAACACCTCAGTTTATGGGGGACATCTGGATCAAACCACCA
The DNA here is from genome assembly GCA_036346955.1 of Dipus sagitta. Lineage (NCBI taxonomy): Eukaryota > Metazoa > Chordata > Mammalia > Rodentia > Dipodidae > Dipus > Dipus sagitta. The sequence continues at coordinate 48,178,777 of CM070781.1, read as the reverse complement.
CACCCCTTAAGTTTGCGGGTTATGAAGTGTGAGAGCATCGGTCAGTCATTGTAGGGGGGCCAGGCAATGCCTCTGGGTGCGCCCTCCCACCCTGTGGGTCTTACAAGCTTTCTACCCCATCTTCTGCAAAGTTCCCTGGGCCGAGGTGGGGGTGCTTTAAGTCTACTTCAGTGTTGAGCTCTCAGCAGCTTCTGGATTTCTCTTTTGGAGCATTTTGAGTGTCCTCAGTGTCTGTCTCTGTCACCCTGGGCCTGGCTGACAGGCTTGCTATGGAAGCACGCACGGAGATTTTAAACTGGGGATGAGGTACCTGGCTAGGCTGTTATTATAAGATTCTTCGTCTCTTCTTATCTCCCGAGTTTCAAAATCATTTAATTATCCTTTCTAAATGCCATATTTTTCTTTGAATGAAAATATTGAAAAAGAAAACCAAACAAAGTCTTTTGGATCCAGATGCAAATTTCATTTAGTGTTTTGTTTACACAGAGGGGGGAAAAAAAGGGAATACCTGGTTTGTTTCCCCACAGACTCTGGCCATTGTGTTTTTCGGTGTTGTTTTTAAACAAAAATAGAATTCCATTATTATACCATTATCAATAATGCCCATGGGATATCAAGAAATGAATTTAGTTCGTGGTTGTGATACTTGGGCATTAAATAACAACCCGCTAAGGAATCAATAGCAACGTAAGCTTCCAACGAAAAGAAAACACACGTTCACAATGTGCCTCTATTACACCTTTATTAGCATGGAAAGTGTGTTCAGATTCTTTGTGCATGGTACAATCCTCAATTGAAGGAACTCAGAAGCAAGCAAACAAAAAGATAAGTAAATTAAGAATCCTGTACTCTGCTTTCTCTTCAGATCGAATAAATCTTTCACAAAAAAAGAATCATAATAAAAATCATTACCATTTTTTTCTTTTTCATTTTTATTTTTATTTTGGCTTTTTTTTTTTTTTTTGAGGTAGGGTCTCACTCTAGCCCAGGCTGACCTGGAATTCACTGTGTAGTCTCAGGGTGGCCTCGAACTCACAGCCATCCTCCTACCTCTGCCTCCCAAAGGCTGGGATTAAAGGAATGAGCCACTACGCCTGGCTAACATTAGCATTTTTGAGCACTCAGTGTGTGGTCGGCACTGTTCTAACTCACTTCACCCTCACAATAAATCTAGGGCCCAGACACTGTCCTTATCCTCATTTTGTAAGTGTGGAATCTGAGAAATACAACAGTTGTTGTTTGGAGGTTTCAAGTCCCTTGAAGGTCCTCGTGTTAAGGTTTGGCTCCCAGGGTGGTGCTTTGGGAGGCTTTAGAAGGTGGGAGCATGGTTAGAGGTTTGTAGTTCATTGGAGACCTTTCCTCAGAGAGGATCATGGGACTATGGGGTCTTCCTCCTTCAGGATTTCTTCCTGGCTCTACCATACACTCCCATGATAATATGTGGCTCTACCGCAGCCCCAAAGTAATGAACCATTTGATCATGGGCTGGAATGTTCCATATGGCAAGGCAAAAATTAAATATTTCCACGCTGGGGGGAAGCTGTAAAGGAAAATGCCCAGTGCTATCCTTTAGCCTGCACCCACATGCGTATGAGCACATGAACACACTTGCCTGGGACCTCCTCACACAGTGTCAAGATACCCACCTAAGGTCACACAGCCAGTAACCGTCGGTGCCACACAGCCCAGTACCCGAACCACAAGCGTGGCATGGAAACGAGTAACCCAGGAGAGAAGGGAGGCAGGGTACCAGGTAGAGTATGCCTGCCATGCAGGAGGCCTTGGCGTTGCACGGGTGAGGATGGAATGGGTGGTGGGTCACGGGCAGGTACGTCTGAAACATCAGTTCGTGCCTCGGGACTGTCCTGCAAGAGGCTAAAGGGAGGTGGGGCTGGAGAGAGAGCCAGGAGGCCCATGACACAGAGCCTCAAATGCTGCGCCAGGCCGTTCAGGGTTCATCCTGCGGCGAGGAGGAGAGCAACGAAGTGGTGTCTTCTTCTCTGAGCTCCTCAGGGGCCTTACTTGTTTGTACTCATTCTAAAAGAGCAAGGAAAACAAGGAATCCGTGCAGGTTATGGGAAATTTTAACTTATGGCTTACTTCTTTTGTATCTCATATCCGTAAGAGATTAGTAATGAAGAAATTAACTCATTACAATTATTATTATCATCATTAAAAATGTGAATATACTTTAATGTTTAATAAAACCGAAACATTTTAATTATTTATCATTTATTTATTTAATATTTTATTTAAAAACCTTTATTTATTTATTGGAGAGAGAGGATGGGCATGTCAGGGACTCCAGCCACGGCAAACGAACTCTAGACACATGTGCCACCTTGTGCATCTGGCTTACGTGGGTCCTGGGGGTCCTTTGGCTTTGCAGGTAAGTGTCTTAACTGCTCAGCCATCTCTCCAGCCCTATTAATTTTTTTAATATCTATTTATTTGCAAGCATAGAAAGATGAAGAGAAGAGAGACAGACAGACAGAATGGGTGAGCCAGGGCCTCCAGCTGCTGCAAACAAACTTCAGATGCGTGCGCTATCCTGCGCATCTGGCTCTACGTGGCTATTGGAGAATCGAACCTGGGTCATTAGGCTTTGCAGGCAAGCACATTAACCACTGAACAATCTCTCTAGTCCTTTATTTTGTGTGTGTGTACAGATATATATATATATATATATATATATATATATAGAGAGAGAGAGAGAGAGAGAGAGAGAGCGAGAGAGAGCGAGAACACACCAGGGCCTCTTGCCTGTCCCCCGCCCTGCAAACAAACTTGGGATCATGTGCCACTTTGAGAATCTGGCTTTACATGGGCTCGGGGGAACTGCATCAGGACCAGCTAGCACCTTTAACTGCTGAGCCACCTGCCCAGCCCCACGTCTTTTACACACATGCTTGTTCACCTGTGTGCAGGCCCTGTGTCTGTGCCTGAACGTGGAGTCCAGAGAACAACCTCGGGTGTCGTCCTCAGAAACTCTGTGCCCCTCCTTTGAAACTGTTGAGCCCGGAGCTTAATCACTAGGCTCGAGTAGCTGACCAGTGAGCTCCAGGGACCCTCGGGTCTTCTCAGCCCCAGAGTTCCGCATGTGCACCACCAAGGCCAGCACTGTACGTAGGTACTGAGGGGTGAACTCAGGTCCTTACACGTGCACAGCAACCTCTTTACCGAATCAGCCATTCCCATAGCCTCCTAGCTATTAAATTAATAATTAATAAATAATAATTAAGAATTAAGAATTAATACCATGAAATGGCCGGGCATGGTGGCACACACCTTTAATCCCAGCATTCGGGAGGCAGAGGTAGGAGGATCGCCATGAGTTCGAGGCCACCCTGAGACTACATGGTGAATTCCAGGTCAGCCTGAGCTAGAGTGAGACACTACCTTGAAAAACCCAAAACAAAAATAAAAGAAGAAGAAAAAGAAAAGTTTAAAAAAAAGAATTAATGCAATGAACTGTAGTGAAAATATATGATTAGAAATATGACTGTGGGCTGGAGAGATGGCTTAGCAGTTAAGGCACTTGCCTGCAAAGCCAAAGGACCCAGGTTTGATTCCTCAGGACCCACGTCAGCCAGATGCACAAGGGGGCACATCTGGAGCTCGTTTGCAGTGGCTACAGGCCCAGGCGTGCCCATTCTCTCTCTCTCTCTCTCCTTCTCTCTGCTTCTTTCTCTCTCTCTCTCTCAAATAGATAAAAATAAAATAAAATAAAGATATATGATTATCCTTCATGTTTTGGGGAAAAGGCACATTTTTTGAGTGTTGATATTACAATTTGATTTGTGAATACATGCTAAATTTCACCACCGGATTCAATTGCAGGGTTTACTCCAGGGCCAGAATGAAATCTTGTATGTATCATATAACACCTAAAATTCTGCCCTCCACCTTCCCAGGGGCACCTTTCTCTTACTGCATAGTCAAATAACATGAGACCCTATCTCCTGCGTTGTGGAAAAATTACACCTTTTCCAAGCTTGCCAAAATCTCCTCTGGGGTTCCACTCTGTCAAGGTCACCTCCTGTTTTAATTTCAGAGCTCACTGAATTATTTTCGTTTTTATAATCATACCTGCTTATTTAGGTTGTTTTTTTTTTTTCTCCTCCCTAAACAAAAGAATTACTTTCTTCCCAAGAATTCTTACCTTTCTTCTGGGCCAGCCAGTATAAACTGCAAACAGCTTTGAAAATAATAACAATGTTTTCTTTTGTATTACAATAATATATTACTACATGCATTCTAATCGCATAGTACATTGCAGTTCTCAAAACATTTTCACAATACAAAGCGCATTATTACTCTCATTTGGAGGAAAATGAAGGAGGATCTAGGAACCCACATGTGTCGACTGCCTTTTCTGAGCTAGGCATCGTGCCCTCTGCTTCTGTATTTGAGTTCATTAGCATATGCACTCTAATTAAGCACAGTTTTCCCTTTCATTCGTCCAACAATTTTGCAAGGTAAGCATATGTATGAGTCATCTATTCCCATGTAATAAATTACACCAGAATGCAGCCGCTTAAAAACAAACAAACATTCATTATCTAGCAATTTCTGTGGGCCAGGAGTCTGAGTGTGGTTTAGCTTGGGCCCTGCCGGTGGTTGGGTCTCTTCAACATGAAGAATGTCTTCTCAACTCGCCAGGCTGATGGGAGGACTCAGGTCCCAGCCCAGCTGAGGTCTCCCTCAGTTTATTCCCACCTGGTCTTCTACATAAAGCAGCTTAAAATGTGGCTGCTGGTTTCCCCCACACAGTGAGTGAGCAGGAATGGACAGAGCTCCCTCTCTCTCTCTCTCTCTCTCTCTCTCTCTCTGGAATCTAACCTGTAATGCTCTATGATTCATCTGTAGAAGAGAACCCCTAGGCCTTGCTCACACCAACAGGAAGATTACTAAGAAGCACAAATGACCAAGATCAGATTTCCCAGGGTCTCCCACTAGGGTGCCCGCTCCAGCAGTATGAACCCCACTTTATTGTGGGAGCAAAAGAGGCCGAGTGGACAAGGGGACTTGATGAAGGTCTGACAACTAGAAAACGGTGCCAATGGTCAACTCTGAGAAGTTCTAGAAGCTCTTGCCTTCTCAAATCTTTTTCCTTTCCCCAAAGGCGGAGGGGGGAGGGGAGTTAAATCAGGACTGGGGAGATGGCCTTGTGGTGCAAGAGTTCAGATCTCCCAAACACACACACAAATACCGGGCAAGCATGACAACCCACCTGGATGTATGGAAGCAGCTTCTCCCACCAGTGATGAAACTTCCCCTGGGTCTATAAGCTTGAAATAACCCCTTCCTCCCCGGAACGGTGCCTAGTTTGAATGCTCAGCCCAGCAACATGAAGCTGTCTACAACGACATCTTACTTTTGTCCCAAGCAGGAAACCAACACTGGTAGATCACTGTTAACCAAGCTCCATCGTTTATTCAGATTTTGGTGGTTTTATAAAAATTTTATTAATTTATTTTTTTGAGAGAGAGAGAGAATGGGTACACCAGGGCCTCTAGCCATAGCAAATAAACTGTAGATGCATGTGCCACCTTGTGCATCTGGCTTACATTGGTCCTGGGGAATTGAACCTGGGTCCTTTGGCTTTGTAGGCAAGTGCCTTAACCACTAAGCCATCTTTCCAGCCTGGTGTTTTGTTTTCCTGATGTTCTTTCTCTGTTCCAGGGTCCTATTCAGGATATCACATTGCTTATAGCTGTGACTTCTCAGTCTCATGTAGTTCCCTGGAGTTTTCTCAGTTTTCTTGTGTTTGATGACATTGCTGGTACTGAGGCGTGCTGGTCAGGGTCTGTAGAATGCTTCTCAGTTTAGTTTTTTTTTTTTTTTTTTTTTTCTTGTGAAGACTTAGAACTCTAGGAAGGTGACATACTTGACATTGAGAACAAGCACCATCTATGAGAGAGAAGAATCTAAGGTCCAGAACTGAAGGGTGTATCTACAAATTCAGCAATAGCAATCTTTTTAAAGCAGAAATATCCTCTCATATACTGAAAATCATTCAACATCTTTCAACTAAATGTAAGAGTAACATCACATGCTTTATACTTACTGACCAAGATTCAGACACTAAGCTATTCACTGGTGATTTAAAAAAAATACTTTAATCCCAACACTCGGGAGGCTGAGGTAGGAAGAATGCTGTGAGTTCGAGGCCACCCTGAGACAACACAGTGAAATCCAGGTCAGCCTGGGCTAGAGTGAGATCTTACCTTGGGAAAAAAAAAAAAAAAGAATTTGCATTGGATCTGAAGTTTCTGATACCCACATCTTGGTTTTGACTTCCAAGAACCTATCTGTTCTAAAGTATCATTGGGTTGCGTTTGAAAGATCACTAGGTGTTTCCTACAAGCATGGTATTGTGAGTTGACTTATGTCCCCTAAATACCTAGTTAAGTTTTAACCCCTATTGCTTGTGAATGAGACCTTGTGTAGAAACAGGGTCTTGGTAGATTAAATCACATTAAGATGAAGTCTTACTGGATTAGGGTGTGCTGGTCCAATGATTGGTAGCCTTGTAAGAAAGATAGTTGGGCCATCACACAGAAAATGTGATGAGATGGCAGGGGGAGGGAGCAGAGTAAAACATCTCCACAATGAGAAATCCCAAGGTGTGCTGGTGTCAACCGGAAACTAGGAGACTGACACGAAGCAGGCTCTGCCTCTCAGTCCTTGGAAAGAGCCAACATGACTGGTGCCTTGATTTTGGACTTCTAGTCTCCAGAAATGCATGATGCTACATTTCTACTGTCTCATACCCCCCAGATTGGTGGCATCTTATTATAGATGCCCTACAAAACTAGTACAAATGCAACATGTAAGACTGTATGTTGCAGTCAGGTTCACATTGCTGACAGAAATCACCCGACCAAGAGCAGCTTTGGGGATTAAAAGGGTTTATTTTGGCTTACAGACTTGAGGGGAAGCTCCATGATGGCAGGGAAAAACAATAGCATGAGCAGAGGGTGGACATCACCCCCTGGCCAACATAAAGTAGACAATAGCAACAGGAGAGTGTGCCAAACACTGGCAAGGGGAAACTGGCTATAACACCCATAAGCCCGCCCCCAACAACACACTGCTTCCAGGAGGCATTAATTCCCAAATCTCCATCACCTGGGAACCTAACATTCAGAACACCTAAATTTATGGGGACACCTGGATCAAACCACCACATTGCCCCTGACCCCCATAAACTGATATCCATACATGATATAAAATACAATGCATTCAGTCCAACTTTAAAGGTCCCCATAGTTTTTATCAATCCTAATGGTGTTAAACCTCCCCATAATTCAAGGTCTTTTAACTGAGCCATAATACCAAAAATATACCAAAAAACCCATAATGGCACAGAATAAACACTCACAAAAGATGGCATGGGACATAGCAAAGAAATATTTAACCAATACAAATTTAAGCAGGGCAAACATCAAACTCTGTAGTTCCAAGTCCAACACTTTAGTCAGTGAAAAGTCTCCAAGTCTGAGAATTCTAACCAGCAACAAGTCTCTAGAGTTCCAATTCTGCCCCTCTAGCTAGGCTATTCACAGTCCTGGAAAACTTCATCTGGGGCCAGCAGCCCTCCTTTTCCTTAGCAGACATCTCATGGTCCCGGCATCTCCACTGGGTCTCCACTGCAATCCATGGTTCATCCTCACGGCTCCATCGGGTCTCCATGCAGGCATCCAGCAAACCTGCTTCACACTGCCCATGGCCGTTTCCAAAACATAAGACTGTGTTGCAAATTCAATGACCTTCTCTTTCCTGAATTTCTTATACTGCATAATACCAGGTAGGGTGCCAATTTGTTAATCCAGGGGGAATAAATCAGACTTTGAAGAACAGGACACTCCTTGAGCACTCAGGCCCCTTCAAAAGAGTCTACATTCTTCCTGTTGCCCCAGTTCAGGTCAGCTGGCCCAATCTCAAAGGTTGTAGTCTCTCATATAATTGCAGCTGAATGGGCAGAAGTTTCAACCCAAAGATTTTATTTCTATGTCATATACCTCTACTCAACACCAGTCCATTTCTACACAATGTAACCCTACACAAATTCTCAGGCACAATAGCAAGCCTCTTACACAAACTGCTTCTCACCCAATCCAGACAAAGCTCTTTCTCACCCTCATAAACCAAACCTCACAGTCCATAGTTCCTACTGCATTCAGGTCTTGCAGCTCAGACCAGAACAGTCCATCAAGCTGTACTTATAGCACTGCAAGGCATCTCTCAGGCCAAAGTTTCAAATCCTTTCACATTCCTCTTGAAAATCAGCTCCAATAGGCCAGAGCCACACAGTCAGGTGTCTAGTAGCAAATGACACCACTCTGTACCAACTTTACTATTGCAATCAGATTCGCATTGCTGGCAGAAATCACCTGACCAAGAGCAGCTTTTGGGAAGAAAGGGTTTATTTTGGCTTATAGACTTGCAGGGGAAGCTCCATGATGGCAGGGGATAAGGATGACATCAGCAGAGGGTGGACATCACGCCCTAGGTAACATAAGGTGGACAATAACAACAGGAGAGTGTGCCAAACACTGGCACATGGAAACTGGCTATAACACCCATAAGCCCGCCCCCAACAATACACTGGATCCAGGAGGTGTTAATTCCCAAATCTCCATCAGCTGGGGACCTAGCATTCAGAGCACCTAAGTTTATGGGGGACACCTGAATCAAACCACCACACCGTATGAGAAGATCTGGCATAGCGAAGGCTTTAGTATGAAATATTCTATGAATCTTTTATGGCCAATCCTCACAAACAAGCAGTTCATGGGCGGAGTTTAGGTCCCTGTCCCTACCATGACCAGGCTATCTCCCACTGTGAACATTCTTAGCCACAGTCTGACACTGGCCTTTGAAACTATTAAGCTCATAATATAAGGAGGACATTTAATGACTGCAAATGCACTATTGCACAAACTATCCCCACTGACACTGCTCTTAGGCATGGTCTGTTACTGACCTTTGAACATATCAACTACATAGAAGGGGGCACATTGAATGACTGTCAGCACACTATTGCTTGTTTGCTTTATGCATTTCTCTAAAACTGAAGAATTTGTTCTTTCATACTCCAAATATAGTAAAAAGGAAAAGTTGCCATTGGCTATCTTCCCCGTAGAGATAATAAAAGGAGGCCTGCTGCCCGCCTGCCTTGGTGGAGCACAAAAGCTGACTTGGCTACAACTCATGGTAAATTCCTCTGGCTCTGTCCCCTGCCAAGGAACTCAGAAGGCCCTGGGACAAAGGATGGTGATGCTAGATGGCAGAGTGACGAGTTTTCTCTAGAGGGAAGTTCAAGTAAGGCCAGGGGGGAAACAGGCAGTTTTCTGAGGAGGGTGGGCCTGACCAGGTGCTGTTTATCGGTGACTGGGGTACACAGGAATGGAGCACCTCGGCGTCTCCCAGCTCGTGCAGGGCTCAACTCTCCTCTGAAAGAGTTGGGACTTTGTTGTTGTTGTTGTTGTTTTGTTTTTGAGGCAAGGTCTTGCTCTAGCCCAGGCTGACCTGGAATTCATATGTAGTCTCAGGCTGGCCTTGAGCTCATGGTGACCCTCTTACCTCTGCCTCCCGAGTGCTGGGATTAAAGGCGGGCGCCACCACCCCTGGGTGTAAATGACTTTTGAACTAATATTTAGAGGGTACTTTTTCTGACATGGCATCAGGTTATTTGGTTTGATCAGAGAAAAGATGGGGTGGGGGGCAGCTGAGCACTTACATGTCTACAGAAATCCTTTGTGGTACCCTACCTGGTGTACTAGATTAAATAAAGTCAATTCTTTGTTTTCAAAAAAATCATATATATTTATTTATCTATTCATATATATGTATATAATTATAACAGGTAATACACTTTTATCCCCTTGCCCCGACTCCCATTACCCTGGGGGAAAGTCAACTCTTTCTGTGTGTAAGATACTGGGCTGGTTTTTGGACAAGATCAATATTGATCTTTGAACAACCCTAAAAGATAGATAATATTATTATTTCATGTTATAGATAGGAAAAAGAGTTTTGAGAAGCTAAGAAATTTGCTTCAAATTATATGACAATATAGATGGAACCAAAACTGATAGCCAGGTGTAAATTCAAAGCCTTAGACAGACAGAGGCATGAAAAAAAAATAGGAAAAAAGGGGGGGGGTTCAGGACTGGCTTTTGGGAGGTGACTTCATGAGAGCGATGGAGAAGAACGTTCTAGCCAGCTCCCCCTTGCCGGAGATCAGCTCACTCAAGTGCTGTTGTTTTCCACAAGATTGTGATGTCCAGCCTCTGCCCATGCCATCTTTTTCCTGCCATCATGGAGCCTCCCTTTAAGACTGTAAGCCAAAATAAATACTTTCCTCCCATCAGCTGCTTTTGATGAAGTGCTGTGTCCCAGCAATGTGAAGGTATCTGCAGTAATGGCTGTATTAACTTTCATTCCCTTCAGTAGTATACAAGGGTTCCCTTTCCTACAACCCTCCCCAGCACTTGTGATCTTCTGGCTTTTTAGTAATAATAGCCGTGCTTACTAGGGAGAGGTGACAGCTCATTGTGGTTTTGGTTTGCATTTCCCTGATGTTTAATAATCTTGAATATTTTTCATATAACTATTTGTTGACTATTTGTAGATAATAATGTACTATATATAACATATAGTATATATGTACTATATAATAAATATATATAATGTAATATATATCAAAAGTGGTTAAGGCACTTGCCTGCGAAGCCAAAGGACCCAGGTTTGATTCCCTGGGAGCCACATAAGCCAGATGCACAAAGTGATGCATGCATCTGGAGTTTGTTTGCAGAGTGAAGGCCCTGGCGTGCCCATTCTATCTGTCTTTCTCCCTCTTCCACTCTCTCTGTCAAATAAATACATGAAAATTAAAATAAGATATTAAAATAAATTTAAATTAAAAATTTTTTAAATTTTACTCAAAAAGTAGTCATTACACCTCTAAATGAACAAATTAACCAAATTTATTACAGGTTGACCTCACAGCTCTGAGAATTAAAAGAGGAACCATAGTAAACTGCAATGGAAATTGAATACTCAATGAGCAATCTCTCTAAGAATGTGACTTTTACTTTACTTATTTATCTATTTATGGAGACAGGGTACCATGCATCCCAGGTTGGCATCGAATTCACTGTGTAGCCAAAAATGACTTGAGGTGGGTGTGGTGGCACATGCCTTTAATCCCAGCACTGGAGAGGCAGAGACAGGAGGATCGCCATGAGTTTGAGGCCACCCTGAGACTACATAGTGAATTCCAGGTTAGTCTGAGCTAGAGTGAGACCCTACCTTGAAAAAAAAAAAAGAGAGAGAGAGAGAGAGAGAGACAGACTTGAAGTTCTGGTCCTCCCATCTATACCTCCGGAGTGGATTACTGAGACGCAACACCACTCATGTTGGCTTTGTGACTACCAAGCAAGCATTCTACCCACTGAGCTACATCCCCAACTCCCAAGACTGGGACTTCGTGCTGAAACTTGAAGGGTGCAAGGAAACCAGCTCTATGAAGAGCAAGGGCGGGGAGACCTGGGAGCCCCCAACCCTGGCGACTGTGCTTGAAACCTAGAGTCGTGTGACTGACCATGGACCTCTGCATGGGGTGACCTGGGATTTAGTTGAAGAAAGTACGGACCAAAGCCATAGGCAAGAACTTGGAGGACTAAACACAGAGCTTGGAGCTTGCTCTGTGTAAAATCAGAAACCATTAGCGTATTCCATAGGAAGAGACCTACTCTATTGTTCTTTAACGATGATTGTGGAGATAAAATAAATGTTTTAGAGACAGGGTGCGGGACTGGGGAAATGGCTTAGTGATTAGGACATTTGCTTGCGATGCTTAAGGACCCTGGTTCAATTCCCCAGGGCCCACGTGAGCCAGATGCACAAGGGGCGCGTGTGTCTGGAGTTCGTTTGCAGTGGCTGGAGGCCCTGACGTGCCCATTCTCTCTTTCTCTCTGCCTTTTCCTCTCTCTCAAATAAATAAAGAAATAAAATATTTTTTTTAAAAAAAAAGAGAGTGAGAAGTGGTGAGTTTTGGCTCCAGTTGCCTTCTTGCACAAGTAATAGTAGATAATTGTCATTCACTAAAACAGAGATTGGATGGGAGGGGAAATGTAAGGACAATGGAGTGTTGGGTTGAAGAATGGGAGATTGCTAGTTTGGATCTGAAGTGACTCGAGGGCCTATGTGTTGGGGGACTGGGATGTGGTGGAAACTTTCAGAAGTGGTGCTTGCCAGGCATGGTGGTGCATGCCCTTAATGCCAGCACTGGGGAGGCAGAGGTAGGAGGATGGCTGTGAATTTGGGGCGAGCCTGAGACTACATAATGAATTCCAGATCATCCTGGACTAGAGTGAGACCCTACCTCGAAAACTACCCACCGCCTGCAAAGAAAGAAAGAAAGAAAGAAAGAAAGAAAGAAAGAAAGAAAGAAAGAAAGAAAGAAAGAAAAGGAAGGAAGGAAGGAAGGAAGGAAGGAAGGAAGGAAAGAAGGAAAGAAAGAGAAAGAAAATAAAGAAATGGTGCCTAAGAAAAGATCTTCAGGCTCTTTTGTCTGTCTGTCTGTCTATCATCTATCTATCAATCATCTATCATGTATCTATCTATCTATCATCTACCTATCTTCTATCTATCTAGTCTATCTCCATCTCCAACCATAAGGCGAGCAGTTTTTCTCCACCATATTCTCCTGCTACAAAACTCTGCGTCCCACAAGCACGGAGCTTGAGTTTCAGTCTGTGTAAAATGAGAAATCATCTAAGAGTATTTCATAGGGAACAATTGATTGGCCCAATCATGGCCCGAGTCAAAGAAATCCATTGCTCTTCATAAGTTGCTTATTGTAGACAGAAATCAATAACCTAATCAGAAATTGGGAAGTTTATTATTTCTGTCACTGCCTTACCATTTGCCCACCAAACTCTCCTCACATATGTTTTATCATCGATCTGGAAGATTACTTGCAAGTCCTACCTCTATGTTCTCTGTCTTCAAACCCAGTATATCTCCCTTGTTGCGGTCAGGTTCGCATTGCTGGTAGAAATCACCCAACTAAGAGCACCTTGTGGGAAAAAAAGAGGTTTATTTTGGCTTACAAGCTCTAGGGGAAGCTCCATGATGGCAGGGGAAAATGATGGCATGAGCAGAGGGTGGACATCACCCCCTGGCCAACATAAGGTGGACAACAGGAACAAGAGAGTGTGCCAAACACTGGCAAGAGGAAACTGGCTATAACACCCATAAGCCCGCCCCCAACAATACACCGCCTCCAGAAGGTGTTAATTCCCAAATCTCCATCAGCTGGGAACCTAGCATTTTGAACACCTAAGTTTATGGGGAACACCTGAATCAAACCACCGCATCCCTATAATGGCTTTTCTAAAAATTTTACTATTTTTTGTCAGATGTGGTGGTGCACACCTTTAATCCCAGCACTCAGGAGGCAGAGGAAGGTGGATTGCCATTAGTTTGAGGCCACCCTGAGACTACATAGTGAATTCCAGGTCAGCCTCATCTAGAGTGAAACTCTACCTCGAAAAAGCAAAAAAAAAAAAAAAAAAAAAAAAAAAAAAAGGACTTTTTGAACTTGATTCTGACAATTGTTTTTTATTTGAGAGATAGCGCATGCAAGAGAGAGAGAGAGACAGAGAGAGAGACAGAGAGAGAGAGAGAGAGAGAGAGAGAGAGAGGATCGGAGCACCAGGGCCTCAGCCACTGAAATCAAACTCTGGACACTTGGCACAATTTTTATTTTATTTATTTGTGGGAAGAGAGAGGAAGAGAGAAGAGGGAATTGGCATGCCAGGGCCTCTAGCCACTGCAGACAAACTCCAGATGCATGTGCCACTTTGTGCATCTGGCTCTACATGGGTGCTGGGGAATTGAAACCAGGTCATTGGGCTTTCCAAGCAAACACATTAACTGCTGAGCCATCTCTCCAGCCCCTATAATGATATTTTTATCAAGTTATATTGTGACTGTTATTTTATTTCTGTACTCAGCATTAAAATTAAAGCCTTTTGAGTGTAGAAAATAAAATATCTTGCTCAGCATACCTTTAAATTTTAGTAGAGGTATGATATGTAGCAGACATTAATATTTATTTAATAGCTCTGTTAGAAGAAACTCAGCCAGTTTGTACTCTCAGGAAAGCAGTTAAGCTTACTTATTATAGTGAAATTTTGCATTTCAGTTCACCAGATATGTACTCAGTACCTACCATGTGTCAGGCTTAGGTTTGAGGGCAGGAAATAAATAATAGAACAGAGCGCTTCCTTGGAATGTACTTTCAATAACATTGAGAGATGGCTTTTAAACAAGCGATTTTAAAAAGGTGTCAAGTGCACGAAGTCCCTAAGAAACAAAGTACAATGGGAGTGCAAATGAGATTCTCCAGTTGTTCATTTATTAGGGCCATCGCTTTCTCATATAGATGTATATATCTGCACCTATATTTATATAGAGAGAAAGAGTACACATCCGTGCATGCTCATCTATATATCTTCCTGTGCAGCTATCTGCAAGTTACTTTTATAGCCTCTTCTGTTCTGAATAGTGCGTCGGAATGCCAGTGCTTTGTTTACTTGCTTGTTGTTGTTTTAAGACAGAGGCTTACTTTATAGCTCAGGTTATCACTGTGTTCCCCAGGCTGGCCCTGACCTCTCCGCAGTCCTCCGCCTCAGCTCCTCAGGACCAGGACGGCAGACGGGAGCCTCCGTGCCTGGCTCCCGAAACCAGTGGTCGTTAGTTCACCTTTTCCTTCTCTGCAGCTTTCTGTAGAAAGAAAACCGTTTCCTGCTTTATATGAGGTGCTGTAGCTGATGCGTTATAGGCTCTGGATTATGTTCTTTCTTCTTCAAGATTACTTATTTTTGCTCAAGTAGGCAGCTTATGTATTGACTGAATAAATTTAAATTTAGTAGACTTGACTTCATGGTTTGTTAGCACAAATACCATAGGGCTCTCTAAGCCCTTTTAACTTCATATAAAAAGAAAATCTCCAAATTTTCCCCCATTCAGATCGTCTGAGGGCTTCACCTCGGGTTTGGAGAGCTTGGTCTAGAGGGTGTCTTCCCTAAATCCTTCCTCATCCAGAGCTCTTTGTCTGAACTATGGAACACAAGGAAATCAGAAGTTAATACTCTCAATTCTTCATGAAAGCCAGATATTCATATTAGTAAAACAAGGATTGGGCTGGAGAGATAGCTTAGTGGTTAAGGCGCTTGTCTGCAAAGCCAAAGGACCCAGGTTCAATTACCCAGGACTCATGTAAGCCAGATGCACAAGGGGGCGTAAGCATCTGGAATTCATTTACAGTGGCTGGAGGCCCTAGCGTGCCTATTCTCTCTCTCTCTCTCCTTCCCTCTCTCCCCTGCCTATTTCTGTATCTCTCTCAAATAAATAAATAAAAATAAAATATTAAAAAAGAAACAAAGATTAAGAAAACCATACCCAGGCTGGAGAGATGGCTCAGAAGTTAAAGGGCTTGCCTGCAAAGCCTAAGGACCCGAGTTCAAGTTCCCATATGCTCTTGTGTTTGAGCACTGGCTCTCCAGCTGGTGCTGCCATTTAGAAAGGTTATGGTACTTGTTTCTGGTACACGTGTCTAGAGCTCGTTTGCAGTGGCTAGAGGTCCTGGTGCACCCATTCTCTCTCTCCCTCTCCTTACTTCTCTGTCTCTCTCTCTCTCTTTTTTTTTTTTCTCTTCTCTTTTTGGTATTTCAAGATAGGGTCTCACTCTAGCCCAGGCTGACCTGGAATTCACTATGGAGTCTCAGGGTGGCCTCGAACTCATGTGATCCTCCTACCTCTGCCTCCCGAGTGCTGGGATTAAAGGCGTGTGCCACCACGCCTGGCTTCTCTGTCTCTTAAATAAATAAAAATATTTTTTTTAAAAAGAAAACCATATCCACTGGGCATGGTGACACACACCTTTAATCCCACAACTTGGGAGAAGAAGTAGGAGGATCACCATGAGTTCAAGGTCACCCTGAGACTACATCGTGAATTCCAGGTCAGCCGGGGCTAGAGTGAGACCCCACCTCAATAAAACCAAACATATATATATATATATATATATATATATATATATATATATATATATTCCTCAACTTGTCTCTTATTTTTATATGGCCTGACACCTGTGGTTTGAACATTTTATTTTATTATTTATTTATTTGACAGAGAGAAAGAGGGAGGGAGGGAGGGAGAGAGAGAGAGAGAGAATGGGCATGCCAGGGCCTCCAGCCACTGCAAACGAACTCCAGACACATGTGCCACCTTGTGCATCTGGCTAATGTGGGTCCTGGGGAATTGAACCTAGGTCCTTTAGCTTTGCAGGCAAACACCTTAACTGCTAAGCCATCCCTCCATCCCAGTTTGTACATTTTAAATGGCGGTATAAGTACCCACATACTATCTGTTTGTTTGTTTGTTTGTTTTTTCCTTGTGTCCTGCAAAACCTACACAATTGTGCTGTCTGATTCTTTAAGAAAATGTTTGCTGGCCCTTACTCTGGGTGCTTAGGAGGTAAGTTCATCTGTTCTAAGTTATTCCTTAAGGTATCTGGTCTCATTGTCTGGTAGACTCCCTTGAGAGGTGTGGACGGGATAGCACGTGCTCTTGAGGCATGGGCTCTTTTGTCGTCTCAGCTGAATGCGCAGGTTGCTAAGGAGGTGTTAACAAAAGAGTCCCTTCAATAAAGTGGAGCAGAAACTCCCTTATTCTCCAGCTCGGTTTGACCTTCAGAATCTCTGTTCCACTATCAACTCTTTACGGCCAACTCCCTGACAAGGCCATCCCTCCAGCCCACACTTCCATTTTACTTCCCGGAGACAGTGTCTCTCCTGAACCTGGAGCTCCCTGGCTGACCAGGGAGCCCATCCTCTCATCTCCACCCCACCCCCAGGACAGGCATATGTGGCCACTCTTGCCTTTTTGTAAAATGTATCATTCATAAGAACTTTTTAAATTTGTTTACTTTTATTTAGAGACAGTGAGAGTAAGAGAGACAAGAGAGAATTGATGTTCCAGGGCCTCAGCCACTGCAATTGAATGCCAGACGCTTGCGCCACCTAGTGGGCATGTGCGACCTCGTGCTTGCCTCGCCTTTGTGCGTCTGGCTTATGTTGGATCTGGAGAGTAGAACATGGGTCCTCAGGCTTCGCAAGCAAGCGCCTTAACCGCTAAGCCATCTCTCTAGCTCTATGAGAACTTTTAAAATTTATTTATTTGCAAGCAGAGAAAGATAGAAGAAAGAAAGATAGATCGATAGAGAGACAGAGAGAGAGAGAGAGAGAGAATGGGCATGCCAGGGCCTCCAGCTGCTGCAAAGGAACTCCAGATGCATGTGCCGCCTTGTGCATCTGGCTTTACATGAGTACTAGGGAATTGAACTCAGATTGTTAGGCTTTGCAGACAAGCACCTTAACAATGAGCCATCTCTCCAGACCACTGCTTGCCTTTTGTATGTGGGTGCTGGGGGTACACCACCCTCCCACCCCCACCCCTACCTCAAGCACTGGAGTTCCAAGCATAGATTCTCACCCTTTTTGTGTGGGTGCTGGTGATGAAACTCGGGTCTTCATGGTTGCACAGCAAGTGATCTTACCTACGGAGCCCTCTGCCCAGCCCCTACTTCAGACATTTTAATATAGATAACAGACATTGTGAATATACTGTAAGATTTCTTGGCCATTTCTTCCAGACAGCATCAATTGCAACCAGTTTCCCAAGAAGCAGTGCCACGGAGTTATTTTAGAAACAGTCTTTGGCCCTACCTTGGAAATAACCTAAAGTGGAAAATTCTTCAATAATTCATACAGCATTTTTTTCCAACCCAATAGTACTGATAGATGCTACTCTTTTTATAATTACATACTAACCCCTCTATTATCCACAGACACTGAAGGGTAAGTCCTGTGTACATGAATGAATTTTTTTCAGTGTCTGAAGTTTCAGTCCAAAGGCAGTGAAGACCAATTTAAAGCATTTTTTTAAATGTCTTTATGATGTTTGCACAATGACTATTTGAAACATTTCTCAGTATGAGTTGGGGGGGAGGGGCCAGTCACTGTGATTTGTCCCTCTACTTAATGATTCCAAACAGCTGTTTTTGTGATTTGTGTATCTGGCTTTGCTTTCTAGAACCTTCTTACTCTCTGTCTGGTTGTTAGCCCTCATTGCTCACAATTGCCAGTGTGTCTAATTTTAGCTTCCCTCTTGCTTCCAATCTTCTCCAACATGGGAGGTTGTTTAGGACTCTGTACATAGTAAAGGAGACACTCATATTCCTTATATGCTGGGTTGATAAGGTTTTCAGATAGGAGACATAATACGCATAATATGTCAAACTCAGCCCAGTGCAAGCTAAATTAGAATTAAGTTGAATTTGTTTAATTGTCATAAATATGTATAGTGAAATTTAAATAATGAGCCTCAGTAAATAAAGTATACATACAAATATATGTATATAATATAATATATACATATAAATACATACATATTATATATATATATATGTATACGTATATATATATTGGAAATTACCCTTTGACCTAAAGTTTTCATTTTCACAAAATATCTTACGATGGTGCCTATTTGGTGCTGGCTAGGTCTACTTTCCTGACATCGACCGTGTGAGTTTCATGTCAGAAAAATTAATTCTGAAGGAAAATATACAAGTTAACATTCTGCCTTTTTCTTTTGGAGTAGCTTTCTGATCCAGGGTTAAAAATCATCTCTGTGGGATGACCAGTCAGAGAACCCAAACATCTGAGAGAGGAGAAACAGAAGAATCACAAGAGAGACCCCAAGGAGCTTTGCAAAGGCGGCCGCCCGAGGCAACACACACTTACATAAGCTTCCATAATGCATGAAGTTACTGAAGATCTTCCCGATGGCTCATGGGAGACTTATTTACATGGATTTAGTTACAGGCGCTAACCACACTTGGAGGTAGACAGAGTGGTGTTTGATGTTAAATAAATAAATAAAATCACCCATGAAAAGGCAGCTCTTTCACTCTGAAGCCGGCTCGGGGTGACTCGTGACCTTGAGGCTGGATTTGTAGTGGCTGGAGAACGGTGATCAAAAGAGCTGTGCATGTGTGGTCTTTGATTTCTAGAGAGGTTTTTATTTTTGTTTGTCTTTGCTAATCTGAGATGTGTACATCTCTCACACATACGCACCGGCTTTTGTTTTATTTTATCTTGTGTGTCATGTTTGGGAAGAAGTTTGAAAGCTTCAACTTGGGTGGAGATCGCTTCTTTGAAGGCTGATGTTTAACTCCTGGGTGAAAAGAATGGAACTGAGGCAAAAATCTAGAGAGACTTGAGTTTAGGGTGGCGAGAGTCATTGTAGCGCCCCCACTACCTTACAGGATCGCCTTTTTGAGCCATGAACGAGTTTCGTCACATTCATTCAGGCTCACGACCCTCGGTGCAACCCTACGATGGCTTCGTTTTACAGATGAGAAAACTAACGCTTAGGAAATTTCGTTGTTTTGTCCAAATCCACAAATCAGTAAAGTGGCAGAAGGGTGAGAGAAAAGGTGCTTGGAGGCTGTCTGAGAACCAGGTTCCACTCAGTCAACCCCGCTTGTGTCCCATCCAGTGCTCTCGTCCAACTCGCCCTAGCCAAAGTCAAGTTGCATATTATTTATTTTTATTTTATTTTTTATTTTTTTGCATATTGTTCCTCGTACACATCATTGGTGAGGGAGAGACTCCTGCCCAGGGGCTATGGGAATGGCTGCAAAGAGAATACCTTGCATTGCCCAGCTGAGGCCCGCAAGGGGTTAAGCATACATACCCACATCTTAGGGGACAGGCACATCACACATTCGCAGGGCCACATGGGGATTCTATTCCAAACATAATAAATAATATGGAGCAGGGGACGGGGGGGAGGAAGGGGGCGGTGGGGAGGATCGATGCCATCAAGAGAGCAGCGTGGGCCCCTGGTTCTCAGAGGAGGATATGACTTTCTTGTTTAAATAATTCTGTGGGATGTCAGGGAAACAAAACCTGCTCTGCAGGGATAAGCAGGAATTGTGCCAGGTCCCCTTGGTAAAAGATGGTGAATGGGCTAAGGAGCCTTATTTGGAGAGAGGGGACTCCTGGTTCAAAGCTCTCCTGATTGCACAAGATCAGAAGACACCATGTAACGTGGGGCCTGAGCCTCACGAAGAACCAAGCTCACATTAAAACTGAGAGAAGATGTGAATGAACTCAGCTGCAATGGACAATAGCTGAAACTTCCTCTGGAGACTTTGAGAACACGCTTAGGAAAGCAATTGAAAAAGTTTCCAATACTTTTAAAATTATTTTTACTTATTTATTTGAGAGAGAGAGAAACAGGCAGACAAAGAGAGAGAGAGAGAGGAGAATGGCCATGCCAGGACCTCCAGCCACTGCAAACAAACTCCAGATGCATACACCCCCTTGTGCATCTGGCTTACGTGGGTCCTGGAGAGTTGAACCAGGATCCTTTGGCTTTTCAGGCAAATGCCTTAACCGCTAAGCCATCCCTCCAGCCCTCCAGTACTTTATCTAAATGATTTGTCCCCTCTCTCCTGACCCATGTCCAAAGAGACTGGGTTTGCATTGTAAGCACTGAACAGAACTACCCAGAAGTTCTAAGGCTAGTGTATTTATTTATTTATTTATTTATTTTTGTGGTTTTTCAAGGTAGGGTCTCACTCTGGTCCAGGTTTACCTGGAATTAACTATGTAGTCTCAGGGTGGCCTCGAACTCATGGCGATCCTCCTACCTCTGCCTCCCGAGTGTTGGGATTAAAGGTAGTGTATGTTTTAACTGGAATATCATGCACTTGACGACACATCCTGTGCCCTTATTTCAGGAGTTTTTTTTTTTTTCCCCCACAATGTAATCAATGTAACAAGTTGACTCCCTTGGCTTTGATAACAAGTATGGCCTGCATGCTCACTGAGCAGAAATCAAGTATTATTGGTCTTTCTTTCCTCTCCGTGTCCTGGAAGAGTGTTTCTGGATTGAAAATGAATGTCACCTCATCGTGTGATTCAGAGGACAGTGCAAGTAGATGCTTGCCATACAGTGACAGTGATGGTGGAACCCGCATCCTCAAAGTGTGATCCGTGGGCCACCAACATGAGCATCCCTTTTAGTGCTTATTAGAAGTGTGGACCTGGCTGGAGAGATGGCTTAGTAGTGAAGGCACTTGCCTGAGAAGCTTAAGGAGCCAGGTTTGAGTTCCCAGTACCTACATAAGCCAGATGCCCATGGTGGCACATAACATCTGGAGTTCATTTGCAGTGGTTAGAGGCCCTGACATCCCCACTCTCTCTTCCTCTCAAATAAATAAATAGTAACAACAACAACAACAACAACAAAAAAGAAGTGCATGCCATCCTATATACTACCCCTATCCTGCTGCCTCAGAAGAGCCTCGGGGGATTCATATACTTTGAGAAATACCAATGTAAAAGATGGGACTTTCCTCACGTAAAATAACCTTGTTATGGTCTGACTACAAAGCGTCCCCCACAAGATCAAGTTTTGAATGCTTAGTCCTCAGTTGGCGACTCCATTTTGGAAATTTCTGGAAAATTTGGAAGGTGGAACCTAAGACAGAGGAAGTAGTTCTCTGGGTCTAGATTATCCTTAGTCATTTGCTGTGGAGCTTTCTGCATCCTGGTCAGCCATGCAATGAACAACTCTTCCCCCACACCCTCCCACCACCATGATGGTCTGCCCAAGTTCGTACAACTAAGCAATCATGTACGAAACCCTCTGAAACTGTGAGCTAAAATAAATCCTTCACCATATAAGTTGCTTCTGTCAGATAATTTAGTCACAGCAACAACAACAAAAATGTCAACCAATAAATCCTTGTCACCAGAGCTGCTTCCAGCATGGCTCAGAAAACAAGAAAGCGCTACAGGAGCTGAGTGTCATCCCTTCACCTCATCTACCCCACTTCAGTGTAATTGAGAGCTAATTGACCAGTCCCCAAGGCTTGCAACAGAATATGCTTGTAGTGTCTTCCTTTCAATAAGAAAGAGGTCAGGGAGTGCGGGGAGGCATCTTGGTAAAGGGAAATAGGAAAAGGGGGAGACGTGAAGAAACACTCTTGGTCCTTCCAAACTAGGACGCAATCCTGCCCTCTGATGTCCCCACACATGAGACTCAATCCTCATCAAGGAGGGAGTCACAGCAGCATTGCTTCTCTTTTCCACTTAATTCATTCTTCATGCCTCACTTTTATTGCTTTGTTTTCACATGCATAATGTTTGGCTCCAGTATGTTTTGTGTCTAACCAGAAACTTGCTGGTAGAGCATAATTAGATGAGGGGAGAAGTAAGCAAACAAGGTCCTTGGAGCCTGTCCCTTTGGGGTAGAGAGGATGTACTTGGCCAGCTATTCACAGGGTGGCTTTTCTTTTGCCCAAAACTTGCTCTTCAAATGTAATTATACCCCACCTAATGATGTTTGAGCTGATGATGAATCAGATATGCAACAATGGTCACGTAATATTTTACTGTCCAGTGACACTGTAGCCATCTTAGTTGGTATAAGTACACGCAGCAGTGTTAACACAATGACACGTCACTTAATGAAACGTCTCAAAACTTATCCCTATCATTAAGGGCCACATCACTTATTTGCCTCATTATAAGGTCATTCCTTATAAAAAGCACCAGATCACAGCATGAAGATCCTGCAGTCCCTAAAACAATCCTGGAATGCGAACATTATTATGTTCATGCCATTTGATATGAAAATTGAGGCCCCGAGGAATAAAGCAATTTGTGAGTCCGTTGCTAATAAAGGCCAAAGTCAGTATTTGAATTTAGCACAAAGATGAGCTAATTTTGGCTGCCCAAATTTTCCATACTCTCAGTGAGGTCATTTCTACCCTGACAGACCTCGGAGATACACTAATCATGACTGGGGCTCACGCAGTTTAAGCCGACTTGAACTCATCATTTTATTACACCGGCTTTTGTTTTAGTTTCCATAGGAATCTGTGCTTGTGGGAAGACCCTTCCATGAATTATAGCCCTCTGTATCAGAAAGATGTTTCTTGTTTTGAATGTACATCGTAGGAAATTTCCATTTTAATAACTTAGGCCCTCTTTTCAAGAACATTACACTTAAACGATTCTTTTCAACCATTTGAATGAATAAAAATAATAAACATTTCTTATCCTTCCCTGAAATGGGCCTTGTTTTAAAGAAGTTGAGGTCCCACGAAGGCTATCTTCCAGGAAAAGAGGGTCTTAGCTCCTGACCAAGGGACTCCAAAACCATTTACACAGTCATTCATCCCCTCATTTAACTCAAGGGTTTTTGAATGATATTCTTCAGGCTAAATCCAGCCTTCTTGTTTGTGTGAATAAAGTTTTTTTAAATAATTTTTTACTTTGTTTTAAAATGTATTTTATTTATTTATTTATTTGAGAGAGAGAAAGAGGGGGGAGCGAGAGAGAGAAAAAGAGAGAAAGAGGGTGTGCCAGGGCCTCCAGCCACTACAAACAAACTCCAAACACATGCTCCACCTTGTACATCTGACTTACGTGGGTCCTGGGGAATCAAAACGGGATCCTTTGGCTTTGCAGGCAGACGCCTTAGCCGCTAAGCCATCTCTCCAGCCCGTGCATCAGGGTTTACTGGAACACAATCATGTCGGTGTGATTTTTGCATCGTATGCAGTGTCAGTAGTTTCAATAGATACACGACGTCCTGCAAAGCCCCAGATATTTATTCTATGCCCTTTACAGAAGAAAAAAATTGCTGATTCTTAGTTATAGTAATTGCTTTCCCACCTCTTTGGATGGCTATCCTGAGCCGCCTGTCATACTGAATACTTCTTGCCTCCAAAGTGGACGGTCAGGTACAGCATCTGAAACTCTAACTGTGGCTAGATGAGGCTTCCGGGCAGGAGAAGGAGGGTCAGGAGAAGCTCTCACAGCCCTCCAAGGATGCGGCGGATACTTCAGGTCAAGAGAAGCCATCGAACTCCCTGTGTAGGACAGGGTTTGTCAGTTTTTGCATTTCGGACCGAAGAACTTGGTGGTGATGAGGAGGATGACTTCATCCCTTGGAAGTATTTTATACGTCATTGGTTACATGGGACACTGCTGTTTGGCATCTCCCTAGCCCCTGGCATATTCTTGGTACTATCTGAATTACAGGATAATCACTTGTTATGGTATTAGGAAGTTTGGTTAGCATGAATGTTCATATAACATTTCTATGAAAAGGAAGTGTTTCAACCATATAATCTGAGAATTTTTAGGTCAATAATCTTAACCAAAACCATTCTTGTCACACGTTTTTGGTGGGTTGCACGATTCTGGACTTACTCTCATTCTCTTTCTACTGTTCACTGGTCTGAGGTTAGACAGAAAACTCATGTTGGGAACCTCAGCCAACATTGCCTCGTCTTCTCTGGTGGCACAGTCACTCCCTGCACTGGTCCCCTCTTTGCCCTCTGCCACCAGAAGTCCTATCATCCATGCGGAGCTCTAGGGTCATTTTCTGCTATCATTACAAGAAAAGAATCACATTGACTTGTGCTGAAACTAACAGTCGGATTTGGAGGATTTTTACATCGACAGAGAATCACCTTCTAACCCCATAGCTCCTCTTTAATTTAACTCACAGTTCAAGTTTGCAGGCTGCACTCTGAGGCCTGTGACCCCTGGCCCAGCCCATGGCAAGATCAGACATAGGGAGGCCAACTAGGAGTTCGTTGCAATAGTGTAGACAAGAAATACTGGGATTGTGAAGTAGGGTAGAGGCAGGACAGGGAAGAAAAGAGACACTCAAGAAATAAATGAGGTGTCTACTTGGCAGGACATGGTGAGGATTTGGACATGAAGGTGAGAGACAACATTTGTGTTTCTAGTTTTAGTGCTGATGATGGCACCACTCCAAGAAACAGAAAATAGACACACACACACACACACACACACACACACACACAAATCCTTTATTTTTCTTTTAGGAAGATACAGTGCTGAAGTTTGAACACATAACTTGTGGTGTCTGTATGCCTCTGTGTGGACATTTCATGAGTCAAAAGATGGTCACAGGTCATGGCATTGGCTATGGATGCGGAAACTGTTAGTTCATAAGAGTTAACATTATAGAAGGGACTTTATCCAATGAGAATGAGGCAGACGGAGAGGATCTGTTGAATGAGAAGTCAGCCACTGTGAACCCAAATGATCCCAGAGAACACGGAAGTTGAGACACTCGAAAATAATTAGAGAATGACTCACAAATAGGGGGACTCCGGATAATTTGCATAATTGTAAAAGCTCTTAATGCATATGACCGTTTTTCATAAAATAAAACAGTGGTTGATAAACCACAAGCATCCAAAGATGTAGGATAATCATACAAGCGATGTTACAGTTTGCTTTTAGTCATGTAATGTTTCACATGTGTATATGCTTATGCATTTATATTATAGTAGTGTGACGTCTATTTATAATAATTTGAAGGCATTGGAGCTTGAATAAAAATGGGCCAAATTAGCCCGGTGTGGTGGTGCAAGCCTTTAATCCCAGCACTCGGGAGGCACAGGTAGGAGGATCGCCGTGAGTTCAAGGCCACCCTGAGACTCCATAGTGAATTCCAGGTCAGCCTCGGCTACAGTGAGACCCTACTTCGAAAAACCAAAAAAAAAGGGGGGGTCAACTTTGGAGGGGTTTCAGTTCTTGAAAGGAAACTCCCCAATGAGTTAGTTAGCTTTATCGTTTCTTTCTGTGCTTCTGAATTCAATGAAATGTAAGGGAACTGGAATTTAAGCAATAAAAACTATAGTCATGTTGGCTTAACATATCAGAAAATACAGTTTAGGGCTGCAAGCGTAGATGGACCTTGAGGGGAGCGATCCTGAATGGGCACATATGTAGGAAAAGGAACCGGGTCATTGGCAAGCTCTCATTCAATGCATGGGTGACCCGGAAGTATGCGGGAGTTGCCAGTTTTGTGAGGGTTAGGACAAAAGGTAGAAGTGTGAAAAAGCTGAGCATATTTCAGGTGTTGTCCAACACAGGCTAACAGACTTCAGAGTTTATAGTTGGAGGAACTTGGTTAAAAACCCCAGGCTTCTTTATTTTTATTTTTGTTTTTCTATTTTTGAGAGGGAGAGAGAAAGAGGCAGAGAGAAAGAGAGAATGAGCACTCCAGGACCTTCAGCCTGCTGCAAACGACGGATGCATGCGCCCCCTTGTGCACATGTGCAACATTGTGCATTTGTGTCCCTGTGCGACTGGCTATGTGGGACTTGGAGACTTGAACATGAGCTGTTAGGCTTCACAGGCATGCGCCTTAACCACTAAGCCATCTCTCCACCCCCTCAGGCTTCTTTTAAAGGTTTTGTTTTTTTTTTTTTACTTTGATCTAATAAATAACATAGGAAGTTGCAAAGATAGGTCCCAGGTACCTTTTGGCTTTGTTTCATCCCATGTTGCTCTTTTTACATGATAGAAATACAGTATCAAAGGCAGAACATTGTAGCTAGTGTAATATATGTGTACAGTATTATACTATTTTATCATATACTCAGATTTATGGACCCACTGTTGCAATCAACTTTAAAACTCTCCCGCCCCACAGAGCTCTCCCTCATACTACCCCATACAGTTATCATCCTCAGTGTCCCTCCCCATGAACCCTCTCCAATCCTTGGTAATAGCTAAAAGATTCTTAATATCTCTAACTTTGCCATCTTGCAAAGTTAGCCATGGGATCCTCCTGCGTCTGCATCTCCAGTAAGCCATGGGATCCACCTGTGTCCGCATCCCCAGTAAGCCATGGGATCCTCCTGTGTCTGCATCCCCAGTAAGCCATGGGATCCTCCTGCGTCCGCATCCCCAGTAAGCCACGGGATCCTCCTGTGTCTGCATCCCCAGTAAGCCGTGGGATCCTCCTATGTCTCCATCCCCAGTAAGCCATGGGATCCTCCTGTGTGCACATCCCCAGTAAGCCATGGGATCCTCCAGCGTCTGCATCCCCAGTAAGCCATGGGATCCTCCTGTGTCTCCATCCCCAGTAAGCCACAGGGATCCTCCTGTGTCTCCATCCCCAGTAAGCCACAGGGATCCTCCTGTGTCTCCATCCCCAGTAAGCTACGGGATCCTCCTATGTCCGCATCCCCAGTAAGCCATGGGATCCTCCTGCGTCTCCATCCCCAGTAAGCCATGGGATCCTCCTGCGTCTCCATCCCCAGTAAGCCACGGGATCCTCCGTCCGCATCCCCAGTAAGCCATGGGATCCTCTGGTGTCTGCATCCCCAGTAGGCCACAGGGATCCTCCTGCGTCTCCATCCCCAGTAAGCCACGGGATCCTCCTGTGTCTCCATCCCCAGTAAGCCACCGGATCCTCCTGCGTCTCCATCCCCAGGGCAAGATTACAGGTATGCACCACCACGGCTGACTTTTACACAGATTGTGGGAATCTGAACTCAGGCCGACATGCTTCCATGGCAAGCGCATTGCTCACCAAGCCATCTCCGTGTTCCTAAACCTTCCTCTTACCAAGTATGTAATATACTCTACCAGTCCTAAAGAGGACCAGACCTTCGTCTCCTCTGGCCAGCACAACTGCTCCCTGAGAGGCAAACTGTACAGAAAACCAGGTTATGCTTGCTCTGTGGGGATGGTAAAAAACACATAAACCCAAGCCAGGTGTGGTGGTGCACGCCTTTAATCCCGGCACTGGGGAGGT
The DNA here is from genome assembly GCA_036346955.1 of Dipus sagitta. Lineage (NCBI taxonomy): Eukaryota > Metazoa > Chordata > Mammalia > Rodentia > Dipodidae > Dipus > Dipus sagitta. The sequence goes on along the minus strand of CM070781.1, from coordinate 48,151,021 downwards.
AGAGATAGGGGTATAGTTATGAGTCTGAGGTCAGCCTGAAACTACATAGTGAGTTTCCGGTCAGCCTGGGCTAGAGTGAGACCCTACCTTGAAAAACAAAACAAAACAAAAAAGACACCCTAAACCTACGATTCTCAGAGTTGAAGCAGGCACGAGCCATCGTGCAGGTGGTATCTTCCCCGTGCCGCCTCTGTCTGCATTTGGCGTTCTGTGCATGGCGTTACACCTGCACTTCCTTCCTTTCTTCACCCACAGCAAGCTATCTTCCATCCGGAGACGGGGACCTGGCTAAGAATAGCAATACACCTCCAAATCCGTGTACTGGGTTTTTTCCCCCTATTTTATTTTATTTATTTGAGAGAGAGAGAAACAGGCAGATAGAGAGAGAGAGAGAGAGAGAGAGAGAGAGAGAGAATGGGTCCGCCAGGCCTTCAGCCACTGTAAAGGAACTCCAGACTTGTGCGCCACCTTGTGTGGCTGGCTTACGTGGGTCCTGGGGAATCAAACCTGAGTCCTTTCGGCTTTGCAGGCAAGCATCTTAACTGCTAGGCCATCTCTCCAGCTCCGTGCACTGGTTTTAAAACCCTGAGTCGAAGCTTTCCAGAATGGCTAGCACCCTGCCTTCTTAATCATTCCGTAAGCTCTGTGTGAACTAGGACAAAGCTTTGCTTTACACACACACACGCACACACACACACACACACACACCAAAAAAAAAAAAATCCCTATTGGTTCTGTATGCCACCAAAAAAAGGCAAATGTGACTGTGTCCAGTCCCTTTGCTGATTTCTCCTTAATTCTGAGGCATTTTCCCACCAGAGATTACTAGCCTCTCCCTGTCCAGTAAGTATAAAACAATGACTCTACAAGAAGTATGGAAAATATGTGAGCTATTAAAATTTTAAGTTGAAAATGCAGGGAAAAGGACAAATGTTATTTGTACAATGCCTTTGTGGAATTACTAGGAGAGCGGCTCACCGTTTCCTACAATCCACACTGTGTAAGAGAGGTTGACTCAACACTTCTAAGGAAAAGATATTCTCAGGAATGTTCCATACTCAGCAGCAGGAGTCATTTTAAGTTAAACAGCAAAATAATAGATAAATAAAAAAAATGTTTTTAGATACTTAGGGCTGGAGAGATGGCTCAGCAATTAAAGTGATTGTCTAAAAAGCTTAATGACCTGGGTTCAATTCCTCAGTACCTACATAAAGCTGCAGTGGCTAGAGGCCCTGGCACGCCCTCCTCTCTCTCTCTCTCTCTCTCTCTCTCTCTCTCTGCCCTCTTGCAAATCAATATATAAATAAAATATTCTTTTAAGTTCTATTGTAAATTTTGTGAAGACAAGTAGTGTTCATTTAGTGGGAGAGTCAAGAGAATTCCTTTTGTATTAGAATGGCTCCTATAGTTGAATTCCCATAAGGCCCCACCTGAACCATTATACATTTGTCAGCAACAATCCTACCCAATCAGTCCTTGGAAAAGAAAACTATTTGTTTATGCACATCCATTGTCAATCTCCATTTGGTTTGTGAACAAAAGAAAGAGCTAATTACTGTGCTAACTGAATTTTTTATTGCCACAGGGCACAGGGAGCTACAATCAGAGAAATCAGAATTTTCAATGTCAGCGATGACAACATGTTCGTCCTTAAACCAATCATATTACAGACAACGGACCTGAACTGAGTCAAGGGTCTTGTCCTAGGGGAAGTGGAGGGGACAGAAAATTGCCTTAAGCCATACAGACTAAGCAACATTGTTACGGACTAGTGAGGGGTAATTTTCCAAAGGAAAAGATGCCAAGCTGACAAGACACACATGTACCAAGAGGCCCAACCAACAAAAGGAATGACCGCCCCGGCTCTACACCGCACGTCCCCCGTAAGACATTCTAGGACTTGTAGCCCACAGGCTGACTACGTTCCCACTGCTGCTTGGGGCCATCTTCCTGGTTCCTAACCCTTCCTCTTTCTTGTCTTGTAATTAATTAACTGGAATTCCCTCTGTAGTCTCAGGGTGGCCTCGAACTCACGGCGATCCTCCGACCTCTGCCTCCCGAGTGCTGGGATTAAAGGCGTGCGCCACCATGCCCGGCTTCACTTGGTGAATTTAAGTGACAGGCATAGAGATCTGTTTGCTCACTTCTTCGTATCGGTCATAGCCTGTTCCCAAGAGTCCTCTTTGTCATACGGCAAGGCCCAGGTGATTAGGTGGAATATGAGGAAACTTGGCCCTTGCAAGTTGAGACAAAAATCAGAATTCTGTTTTCAAAGATCCACACATATTCTAGGAAGATTTCTGGAAGAAAAAAAAAAACTTTATCCTTCCCCCCTCCATACACATACACCTCCTACCAATTGCACAGCCAAGCATTCCTGAAAATGCTACTGCAGTTGACTTCAACTTTTTCCCATGCTTTTCCATTTGACCTTGGATCCTTCTCTCCCTGGGGGGAAAAAAAAACTGAGATTCCTGAAGAATCATCGCATCTCTGATACAGCATGTGTCAGCCCTTGCATTCTTGTCTCTAACACTACCAGTTAGCTCTCTCCATCTTTTCAAATCAAATCTGCTCCAGACTAACCCCACAATGTACACCCATATGCCCCAAGGAGGAGGGTCCCTGCAGAGGGGGGAGGATGGGGGAAGAGGCCAACGATGGTACCAACAAGACTGTATACACACTGTGTACATAACTAATAAAAAAAATTAATTTAATTTAAAACATTTTTCTCCAAAGCTGGGCGTGGTGGCGCATGCCTTTAATCCCAGCACTCCGGAGGCAGAGGTAGGAGGATCACCGTGAGTTGGAGGCCACCCTGAGACTCCATAGTGAATTCCAGGTCAGCCTGGGCTAGAGTGAGACCCTACCTCGGAAAGAAACCACAACAAAAAAATTTCTCTAGAACTTTCTAAGCGATCCTCATTGGAAGGCCTTCTTGGCATGCCATGTGTGTGGTTATGTGTGTGTACGTGTGTGATTAGATGGGCATATTCTTACAAATAAAACCATCCTAATGAATATGGAGAACAAGTCAACTGGACTGATATTCCAAGGCATCTTCCTTATCTGAATGACTGAATATGTGGGTTCCATTTTGCATGCTTAAATTTCTGCCCTGCTCCAGCCTAATGGCTGATAGTACAGGCAACGTGCTCAGAAATTCTGGTCACAGCTTGACATCCTAAGTGTGGAAAATGACATATTCAGTAGGGTATGAATAAAACGCAGCCATCAATGCTGTCGTATCTGCTGGGCTCCGGCTCCTGCCTCTTCGAGATTGTATTATGTGTCGATATCATTACCTCTTGCTATTATTTTGCACCTCTTCCTGGCTCTTTGTCTAGTGCTTGGTCTCGCAGGATGTCATTCAGACAGTGACAGGGCGTCCTCCGCTGTGGAAAGGATTTCCCAAGCAACGTCTAAAGGGTAAAGGCTGTTTCTAATTAGACTTGACAGTTATTAAAGTGTGCCACTGTGTCTGTCTTTATGGAGAACGGGAAGGCCATGAGAGACAGGGAGAGGTCCCGGTACCTGTGGCTTGATCTACCAGTGAGCCCACAGCAGGGCTGTGTGAGGACCGCGGTGGTAATGCAACCCAGGGACTGGAGAAACTCTAGTTCTTTATCCCAAGAGCTTCAGGTCACTTCAGTAACTTCTCGTTGCCTTGAAGGGGAAAACAAACCAACAGCTCCTTGCCGTGGTCTATCCCTGCAGGGCTGTGACCCGCTGAAAGCTTCCATGGCCTTCTCTCACCCTGCCCTTCGCCTTATCTTCTGAGCTCCATTTCCTCTTGTCTGCCAAGCTTCACCTTGACAGGGCTGCTGTGCACCCCACTTCCCCCACCCAGAATTACTCTTCCTTTTTTTTTTTTTTTTTTTTTTTTTGGTTCGTTTAATTAACTCTTTCTCGCCCACATCTCAGCTCAGGGGACACCACTTCTGCTGAAAACGGGTGGGAATAAATTCCCCTCATCCCCAGGCTGGGGTGGAGGAACCAGAAGTGGCTTTCCGCCGTCTGCAGTTGGGAAAATCCCTGTGGCTTCTGACACTATTCCACAGGGCTCACAAGGGTGTCGAGCTAGTCATCCGCCCAGAATCCATTCTGACCACTGAATTCTGGGCTTCGGAAGGGCAGAAAATTTGTGTGCTTAATAAATTTTGATTGGATGAATGCCTGAAAGAACAAAGGGGGGGCGGGAATCAAGGGGAAGTATAGGAGAAAACTAGAAGTTCTAAGCTCTTATTTATGAGCCTCTAAGGAAAGCATTCGACACTTTTTTGTGCGTAAACCAGACACCTCCAGACTACACATCCAAATATACCATTTGCAGTAACTTTCTGGTTTTTTTTTAAACCTACATTTGTACTTTTTAAAAACATCATTTGTGGTTTAAAATGGTCTCTCCCTCCCTTTCTGTCACATCCAGTGAATCATACCTTGGGACCCTTTCATCTAACTCTCAGTTCCAACACACGCACACTTACACGTACACTTAGAGCTCATGCACTCCAATCCAGGCGATGACCAGTTAATATGATCATTAAAACTCCACGAGTCAACTAATCACTACAGAGGGGCTGGAGAGATGGCTTAGCAGTTAAGGTGCTTGCCTGTTAAGCCTGAGGACCCATGTTCAACTCTCCAGGTCCCACATAAGCCAGACGCACAAGGTGGCACAAGCAAGGTTGCATGTGCACACAAGGTGTACACGCACCTGGGGTTCTATTACAGTGGCTGGAGGCCCTGGTGCACCAATTCTCTCTCTGTCTCTCCCTCTCTTTCTCTCCCTCTCCCCCCACCCCGTTCATTTGCTCTGCTTCTTTATTTTTTAATTTTATTTATTTATTTATTTATTTATTTGAGAGAGGGAAAGAGGCAGACACACACAGAAGGAGAAAGAGAGAGCGAGGGAGAGGGAGAATGGGCACACCAGGGCCACCAGTCACTGAAAACGAACTCCAGATGCGTGCGCTCCCTTGTGCATCTGGCTTATGTGAGTCCCCGGGAATCGACCCGAGGTCCTTTGGCTTTGCAGGCAAACGCCTTAACCGCTAAGCCATCTCTCCAGCCCTGCTCTGCTTCTTTGAGTTTTCATCTTCAGAGATGCCAGGCGGCTGCTGTAGCATGACACTTTGCACCAGAGTTCTCACAGGAAGGTGGACAAGCAGGAGCGGCAGACCAGTGAAGAGCATGCTAACCCAAAAGGATCTGTATAGAAGCTTCTTTGGGGCTGGAGAGATGGCTTAGCGGTTAAGGGCTTGCCTGTGAAGCCTAAGGACCCGGGTTTGAGGCTCGATTCCCCAGGACCCACGTTAGCCAGATGCACAAGGGGGCGCACGCATCTGGAGTTCATTTGCAGTGGCTGGAGGCCCTGGCACGCTCGTTCTCTCTCTCTCTCTCTCTCTCTCTCTGCCTCTTTCTCCCTCTGTCTGTCGCTCTCAAATAAATAAATAAACAAACAAACTTTAAAAAATAAATAAATAAAAGCTTCTTTGATAGCCAAACACAGTGACTCCTTAAGTCTTACTGGTCGTCACAATGCCATGTGACCATACCTAGCTGCAAAGGAAGCTGGAAAATTGCTTTAGTCAGGAATTACTAACCCGGACAAAATCAGAATTTTTATTTGTTTGATGTGTAAGGAATAGAGAAGAATGGCTGCTGGGTTGCACTGGCTGTCTTTGCTTCAGAGTATGCACAAAGCATCCTAATATGCCAAGAAGAAGCTACGCTTGGGTCACCTTTTCTTCAAATATTTTCTCTGACTGTGGGAACAGACTTGCTCTGGCACCTGACCCTGAACCTGCCGCCCTCCATAGAACTGTGTCCTTCGGGATGATCCAAAGAAAAGAGAGGGAAGGAAGGAGAAAGGGAGGAAGAGAGAGGGAGAGGAGAGGGGGAAAGAGAGAGGAGTCTGATTTTTGAATTGGCTCATATTATTGTGGGGCCTAGAAAGTTGAAAGTTTACGGAGCAAAGCTGGTAGTCTGGACAATAGGTAAGACCTGACACAGTCTTCAAGCCAGAGTGTGTGAGGGAGGCCAATTAGCAAAGTTCCCAAGCAGATTTCTATCTTGCAGCCTTGAAGCAGAATTGATTCTCTCTCTCCTTTTTTTTTTTTTTTTTTTTTTTTTTGAGTCTTTCTCTCTCTCTCTTTCCCTTGTTCCTCTTTGCCAGTCATCCTGGTAGACTCATTCTCCTGAGACACCTTCTCTGCCTCCCCCAGGGACAATGTTCCCATTACTCCTTCCACAAAAACTCTTCCCCAAGAGGTCCAGGGACGCGAGTCCTCTCTATTCCCGTGTGCTTGTCATAGCAGCAAGGCCGCAGCTCAATAAACACTAGTTGGATTGAATTTAATTAAAATCCATTGGCGCAAGATATAATTTCATCCTCAGAGACTCTCCATCCAAAGTCATTGTAAAGCTGAGGAGAATATGGCTTCTGGGTCCTATATTCAAAGCTGGACCACGGTGTAGGGCAAGGGTGTAAAACATTGCTTTTTGCCTTTAATGGGGGGTGGGGAGAAAACTCATGTAGATCTCTGAGAATATACTGAAAGATCATCTATTAGCCCTGAAGACTACACCTAAAGAGACATTGACTTTTGTGTGTGTGTGCACATGCACACACACACACACACACACGCACAAATAGTCCCATGCACTCACGTGGAGGCCAGAGAGGATACTGGGTATGTCTCAGCTATTGGTATTTTGCTTTGTTTCCTTAAGACAAAGTCGCTCATGAAAACTGGAGTTGCTGTTTTTCTATCCTTCTGGCTGACCAGAGACCCAGTGATTCTCTGGTCTCTTTCCTCTAAAGGACTGGCTTTTTTTTTTCTTTTATGTGGGTACTGGGGATTAAAGTCAGGTCCCCTCAGGCCTCTATGCTTGTGGGCAGATACTCTTACCCCGTGAGCCATCTCCACAGCCCAAGACATTGACTTTTGTTTTGTTGTGGTTTTTCGAGGTAGGGTCTCACTCTAGCCTGGGCTGATCTGCAATTCACTATGTAGTCTCAGAGTGGCCTCATTCTCATGGCGATCCTCCTACCTCAGTTTTCTGAGTGCTGGGATTAAAGATATGTACCACTATGCCCTGCTAACCTTGACCTTTTCAAAAATATATATTTATTAATTTATTTTGTTGCGTGTAATCAGCAGTAGGCAAAGTTTCTAATCTTCCACTGCCATCACCTTTCATATATTGATCTTGATGTTGCCTTCTCTAAGTCCTTATTCTCAGGCCACACTGGCCCCTCATTTTCTACTCTATGTTATAACTACTTAGGTTTTGTCTTTTTTTTTCTTTAAGATATATTATTTATTTATTAGAGACACAGAGAGGGAGAGAAAGAGAGTGAGAATGGGCATGCCAGGGCCTCTAGCCACTGCAAACAAAACTCCAGAGGTATGGGCCACCTTGTACATCTGGCTTACATGGGATCTGGAGAATTGAACCTTGGTCCTTAGACTTCGCAGGCAAGCGCCTTAACCACAAGCCATCTCCCCAGCCCTTATTTATTTATTTGAGAGAGGGAAAGAGAGAGAGGGAGAGAATGGACATGCCAGGGCATCTAGCCACTGCAAACGAACTCCAGATGTGTGTGCCCCCTTGTGCATCTGGCTTACATGGGCCTGGAGAATTGAACCAGGGTCCTTTGGCTTTGCAGGAAAACGCCTTAACTGCTAAGCCATCTCTCCAGCCCCAACATTGACATTTTAAAAGTTCAAAGTTTTTTATTTGTCTTTCTTCCCTTCCTCTCTCTCTCTCTCGAAGCAGGGTCTCACTCTAGCCCAGGCTGGCCTGGAACTGACTCTGTTGCCCAGGCTGGCCTTGAATTCATGGTGATCCTCCTTCCTCAACCTCCTGAGCACTGGAATTAAAGATTGAACCACTGTGCCCAGCTATTTATTTGTTATCTTTGAGACAGGGTCTCATGTAACTCAGACTTGCTTCAAACTTACTATGTAGCTGAGGCTGACCTTAGAATATCTGATCTTCCTGTCTCTACCTCCAAGTACTGGGACTACAGGTATGCTCCACAATTCCCAGTTTAATGTGTGAGGCCCTGCACCCAGTCCCCAACAGCACAAAAGTTAAGTCAATTAAACAAGTGCTTTGCAATTGCCATGAAATTCAAAAGTCAAGTTTGGGGCTGGAGGGATGGCTTAGTGGTTAAGGTGTTTTCCTGCAAAGCCAAAGGACCCAGGTTCGATTCCCCAGGACCCACGTTAGCCAGATGCACAAAGGGGCACACACATCTGGAGTTCATTTGCAGTGGCTGGAAGCCCTGGCATGCTTATTCTCTCACTCTCCCTCTTTCTCTGTCAAATAAATAAATATAGGATATTGTTTACAATTGTGGAAGTCATTAATAAAAAACAAATTAATTTAAAAAAGAAGTTCCATTGAAAATGAAGAACGCTTTTAAAGATTCCAAGCTAAAAGAGAGAGAGAGAGACTTTCACAAAACATCTTATCCAGAGATTATACCCAGCAAAACTATCCTTCAAAAAATAAAGGAGATGTGGCTGGAAGGACGGCTTAGCACTTGAGGCGTTTGCCTGCAAAGCCAAAGGACCCAGGCTCAATTCCCCAGAACCCATGTTAGCCAGATGCACAAGGGGGTGCACCCATCTGGAATTCAGTTGCAGTGGCTGGAGCCCCTGGCGTGCCCATTCTCAATCTCTCTCTCTCTCCCTCTTTCTCTGTCAAATAAATAAATAAAATATTTAAAAATAGGTAAACAAAAGTAAAATCTTTAAAAATAAATAAAAATAAAGGAGACGGTGTGAGGAGATGGCCCAATGGGGAAATTGCTTGGGATGCAAGTATGAGGGTCTAAATTCAGGTCCCCTAGCACCCAGGGGGAAAACGTTGGGTGCCATGCACACCTGCTATCTCTGCTAGAGAGACAGAGATGGGACCCCCTAGGGCTTGCTGGCTATCTAGTCTAGCTGAATCAGTGAGCTCCAGATTCAGTGAGAGATAATATCTCACAACATCAGGTAGACATTAACATGAGGAAGACATTTGATGTTGACCTCTGACTTTCACATGCGTATGCGCACACGTTACACACGCACCCAAACACACATGTGTATCCCATAGATGCACACATACCCACACACACACTGCAGACAAATAAAAAATAAATGGGAGACAATGGCCCCCAACAAACAAAACCAGGAGTTCAAGACCACAAGCCCAGCCTTATAAGAAATGCTAAAGGGGAGCTGGAGAGATAGCTCAGTGGTTAGGTGTTTGCCTACAAAGCCAGATGCACAAAGTGGTGCATGTATCTGGAGTCCATTTGCAGTGACTAGAGGCCCTGTAGTGCCATTCTCTCTCTCTCTCTCTCTCTCTCTCTCTTTCTCACTTCTCTTTCTGTATTTTTCTCTCTCCTTTCAAAGAAATTTAAAAAAATGCTAAAGGGAATTCTTCAAATTGAAACAAGTTTAAAAAAATGCTAAATAGCACCAGGAAGTCTTCTGAAATGTAAACATATAGACAGACCCCCCCCCACACTGAATACTGGAATGCTGGTGCATAAGTTACTTTTAATTCTATTTAATTCTACTGTAAAGCATCCTATCCAGGAAGCAGAGGTTTCCAGGAGCATGAGACCCCCTTATATCTTTATTAAAACAAAGCCAAAAGAAAAAAAAAATCCCAGAAGACCACCAGAACCCCTCAGCCCCTCTCAAATTATGCTGAGGTGCTTTGAGAAGTTGTTGATTAAGAACATATGTAATGGTAACATTAATTTTGGGACCTTTTTAATTAAAGGTATGTTTATATGGATCACAGTATCTGAGCACATTCTAAAAATAGCCTTGCACTCCAGAGAAGGTTTATCTCTTAGCAGTTTGCAGATATTGCAGACTTCTTGTAGGAATTCTGCATTAAGACTTGGAGAAAATAGCTTGTTGGGGTCTCTGCTCCAGGGGGACCTGTTGTTTGTCCTAACCAAATGCAGAGGTGCCTGGGTCAAGAAGGGTGCTAGGCATGATTGCACATTCTCTGCAATCTGTAGGATTCAAGAAGAGATTAGCAAGGGAATTAAGCGTTCCGAGATTGAGAAAGGGATGATGGCCTGTTCTGGAATAAGAATGAGGCATTTGACCAAAGGTGGAGCTCTAGGTTACAGAGAGCAAGCAGACCATTGTCAAGGCTCTTTCGTGACATTCAAGGGATCCCAGACCAACTCTGCAGCCAGGTGGCTCCACAGGTCTGTGCATAACTAAAAGTCATGCTCTCCAAAGAGCTGAGTCAAGAGCTCCAACTTTACTCCCCGTGCAGATGTGGGTGTGCTAGTTTGAATGCACGTCCCCCATTGACTCAGGTGTTAAACTTGTAGCTTGGATCTCCAGACACCTGGCCAGAGGAGGTGTCACTGGGGGCAGGCTAGCCCTACGGTGTCACTGCCCGGGGCGGCGGGGGAGGGTTGGATCTGAATTCCAGTCCAAAGGTGTGAGAGAGCAAGTCTGTGCTGGTGTTTTGTTTGCGGCAGTTTTTTATTTTTCTCTCTCTGCCTGGATATATGAAATTAAGCAGTGTCTTCCACCCTTGATGGAACTTCCCCTAGGATCTGTAAGCTGAAGCAAATCCCATTCCTCCCTTAAACTGTGTCCGTTTGGAAGTTCATCCCAGCATTGTGGAACTGTTGACAACAGTGACCTAGGATGCCTGGCTAGTCATTAACAGTGGGTGGGATCCCACACCAAAAGCCTTGTGTGATTGGACAGGGCCATGTGGTTGATTCTGACCAGTAGCTATTGAGCAGATGTGATGATGTCACTTCAGGTCACTTTCAGAGTCCCGCTGGGCTTATTGGATGCCTGGCATTGGAGATGATGGTGTTCATCAGCCTGGGCCTCTGAGGACTGTGATAAATGGAGTCTCCCCACTACGCTCCATGATGAAGTACTGACCCATTTGTGTTGTTTGTAATAGAACAGCACAGAACGAGTAACGTATGAAAAAACAAATTTGGGCTGGAGAGATGGCTTAGCGGTTAAGGTGCTTGCCTACAAAGCCAAAGGGCCTAGGTTCTATTCCCCAGGACCCATGTAAACCAGATGCACAAGGTGGCACATGCGTCTAGAGTTTGTTTGCAATGGCTGGAGACCCTGGTGTGCCCATTCTCTCTATCCCCCTCCTTCTCTCTCTCTCTCTCTCTCTCTCTCTCTCTCTGCTTCTTTCTCTGTCTCAAATGAATAAATAACTAAGTTAAAAAATAAATAAGTTTAGGGCTGGAGAGATGGCTAAGCGGTTAAGGCGCTTGCCTGAGAAGCCTAAGGACCCATGTTCGACTCTCCAGATCCCACATAAACCAGACGCACAAAGGTGAGGCAAGTGCAAGGTCGCACATGTCCACTAGGTGGCGCAAGCATCTGGAGTTTGATTGCAGTAGCTGAGACCCTGGTGCACTAATTCTCTCTTTCTTTCTCTCTCTCTCTAAAATAAAATAAGATAAATAAATAAAAATAAAGTTCAACATCAAGTCTGGCATCTGACGAGGGTCTTCACTGTGTGCATGTGAGGTGGGTCACCGTGTCTGTCATAGAAGGCAGAAAGGCAAGAGTGTGATACAGGGCTGAAGTTACTTTTTTCTTGTTGAGGCAGCGTCTTGTTCTAGCCCACGGTTGCCTCGAACCCACAGAGATTCTCCTCAGCTGGGCTTCGGGAACACCGTGGTTACAGGTGAGAGCTGTCGCAGCCAGCTTGAACTTACTGCTCTGCCAGGGGCCCACAGTCATAACTAGTCCACTCCCGCGGGGGCATTAGCAACTCTGAGCACAAGGAGGGCCGAGCTCTGGAGACCCGATCACTCAATGAAGTTCCCAGCCCTCAACACGCTTGCTCCAGGGACTCAGCTTCCAACACGGGAACTGTGAGGAAAACCACTCGAGCCGTAGGAGATGAGAGATGCGCCTTTTTTGGGTTAAACCACCGTAAACTGGCAGTAGCTTGTGTTAAGTCCGTGAATAAGATTGCATTGAAGTACCACCGTGACCATGTCTTTTTATAATAACCAGCCGTCCTTCCAACACTCACATTGCGTCCTCATGAACTGATCTGGCTGGAACTTCATGGGTTTTTAGGTGAGGCACTGGGAAAGGAGACGCATGGGTGTTGACACTTTTGGCTAGGCTTCCAAAACGGGACTTGGGCTGCTGTCCCTTCCCAGGCTGGGAACAGGGCAGGTGAGGGCATGAAGGCCTCCTGCCTCACAGAAACCCAGAAACCACAGGACACAAGCCCATGGGCATGTGTGGGCATCCATCTAGTTCTTTTCACAGGCACAGCCTTTTCACTGGTGCCTGACTGTAAATGGCACTTTGAATCTTGGCCAATTTGAATCATTTTAGCCCTGCACCCGACCCACTCTGGGACTTTTGAATACACATGGGTCTGTGTTTGGGACAGTAGCGATGATGTATTCTCCAACCCAGTGTTGAGCTGCACACTTTAATGACAGGCAAGGAGGAATTGAGCAGTTTGGCACGTGTCGGGTTCTAAACATAGGGATGAAGGTTCTGATGGGAACAGATGGAGAAATAGATTGTCCTGAATTTGGCAGTGATGTCACTCGGCTGAGCTCTGCCAGCCTGATGCTTGGCTACTTCAGATCCGGGACCTTTGTGGAAAAAAAGAAAAGAAAAAGAAACATACTCTGGAATCACCAATGAAGTATGAAAGAAGGGAAGAAAGAAAGAAAGAAAGAAAGAAAAGAATGGAGGGAGGGAGGAAGGAAGGAAGGAAGAGGGATGGAGGGAGAGAGGGAGGAAGGAAGGAAGGAAGAGGTATGGAAGGACAGAGGGAGGGAGGGAGGGAGGGAGGAGGAAGGAAGGAAGGAATGAAGGAAGAGGGATGGAGGGAGAGAGAGAGGAAGGAAGGAAGGAAGAGGGATGGAGGGAGAGAGGGAGAGAGGGAGGGAGGGAGGAAGGAAGGAAGGAAGGAAGGAAGAGGGATGGAGGGAGAGGAGGAGGGAGGGAGGGAGGGAGGGAGGGAGGAAGGAAGGAAGGAAGGAAGGAAGGAAGGAAGGAAGAGGGAGGGAGAGAGGGAGGGAGGGGAGGGAGGAAGGAAGGAAGGAAGAGGGAGGGAGAGAGGGAGGGAGGGGAGGGAGGAAGGAAGGAAGAAGGAAGGGAGGAGGGAGGGAAGGAGGAGGGAAGGAGGGAGGGAAAGAAGGGAGGAGGGAGGGAGGAGGAAGGGAGGGAGGGAAGGAAAGAAGGGAGGAGGAAGGGAGGAAAGGAAGGAAGGGATCTCTTTGCATCAGTAATTGCAAACACCTGTGATTTGGCATGACCCCTTGGGTGGCCCTTTGTTTTAAATGGTGACACCGTTTCCCATCCCCCCTTGCCACCTCCCCTCCTCTGACAGACATCTCCTTATTGAGCATTTGATTATTAGCACAAATGCTTTCGGTGGAAACATAGAGGCAAAGGATGCTTGTTAATCAGAAACCAAATTTTCTATTCAGGCACGTAATCAGAGACCTTGAACGGCGTGAATACGCTTATTTGGTTGCAAGCACCGAGGGTGGCTTCCCCTGGAGATTCCTGATCTGCCGGGCTAATGACATCTCAGGGCAGGGCGCTGCCCTGAGTCCCGGGAAACGCTCCTTGAAGGCCGCGGCCCTGCGGATCTCGCCAGGGAGGATGGGACAGGAAGTGAGGGACGCCCGCAAAGTGAGGTGTGCTGGGAGGGAGGACCGGTGCGCCTCGGAATCACGCTTCCTCCTCCTCCCTCCAACATCACCTATGCATTCTGTTGCAGTCAGGTTCGCATTGCTGGCAGGAAACATTCCACCGAGAGCAGCTTGTGGTACCAAAAAAAAAAAAAAAAAAAAAAAAAAGGTTTATTTTGGCTTACAGACTTGAGAGGGAAGCTCCATGATGGCAGGGGGAAAACGATGGCATGAGCAGAGGGTGGACATCACCTCCTGGACAACATCAGATGGACAACAGCAACGGGAGAGTGTGCCAAACACTGCCAAGAGGAAGCTGGCTATAACACCCATAAGCCCGCCCCCAACAATTCACTGCCTCCAGGAGGGTTTAATTCCCAGATTGCCAACAGCTAGGGTCATGGCATTCAGTACACCTAAGTTTATGGGGGACACCTGACTCAAACCACCACCGTAAGCTCTTAAGCATATGGCTCAGGATTAAGTCTAAAGAACCTCAGGTCATGCTCCCTGGGTTTGAATCCCATCTTTTAATATATATTTTGTTTATTTATTTGAGAAAGAGAATGGGCGCACCAGGGCCTCCAGCCACTGCAAACAAACTCCAGATGCATGCGCTCCCTTGTGCATCTGGCTTACATGGGCCCTGGAGAATTGAACTGGGATCCTTTGGCTTTGCCGGCAAATGCCTTAACCTCTAAGCCATCTCTCCAGCCCTTGAGTCCCATCTTTGTTACTTACTAGCTGTGAGGCCAGGCCTCAGCTTCCTCCACAAAATGGGATCGTTCTGCCTTCTGGGATTGTGGTGAAGGTTACATCCAGTAGCTAGCTGTCTCTTACGTGCAAAACTGAATGGTATCAAGTTCCTAGCCTGGGGTGGGTGTACCATGAGCGGCAAGATTGGGGGTAAGGTAGTCAGGCTGAAGAGGGCATAGTTCCAGATCTGAAAAGTTCTCCTTGGCAAAGATTTTCTTCTGGAGTCTCCTCTTGCTGTATAGACTTCCTAATGCCTTGGTCGGCCCCGAACTCCCCAAAGACAGCTGCAAGGATTCATAACCAGGAATACAGGTGTGGAGACAATGAAATGAAAACAGATCCACCTCTAGTTTATGAGGGACCCGGAGCTGCTTAGGAAAGCCTTGAACCCCAATCTGGGCTTGCAAGGTCATTTCTTCTGTCACAGGTGTGGTGGTGGACGCAAGTGACCCCAACCCCTGGGCAGGCCAAGGTAGGATGATTACAAGTTTAAGGTTGGCCTGAGCTATGTAACAAGACTTGTGAACCCAAAACCAAGCAAAATAACAACAAAACAGATTTTAAAAAAATCATTGTTTTCAGAAAATCATTTAACATGGTTTTTTAGGTTAACTTGAAATCAAATGTTGGGCAGATTTTTTTTCCCTTTAAAAGTAGAGGACAGGAGCCAGGTGTGGTGGTGCATGCCTTTAATCCCAGCACTAGGGAGGCAGAGGTAGGAGGATCACCGTGAGTTCAAGGCCACCCTGAGACTACATAGTGAATTCCAAGGTGCCTGGGCTAGAGTGAGACCCTACCTCGACAAACCAAAAAAAAAAAAAAAAGTAGAAGACAGGGCTGGAGAGATGGCTTAGCAGTTATGTATGGCGTTTGCCTGCAAAGATGAAGGATCCTGGTTAGACTCTCCAGGACCCACGTAAGCCAGATGTACAAGGAGGCGCATGAGTCTGGAGTTCATTTGCAGTGGCTGGAGGCCCTGGTGTGCCCATTCTCTCTCTCTCCCTCTTTCTCTCTCTCAAATAAATAAAATATATATTTAAAAATATACTTAGACTCTCTTTTAAAAAAAAGTAGAAAACACTCTGTTTAAAGAAAAAAAAAAAGTCTATTGAAAAGAAAATATGATTAATCTACCTTACCCAAGAATGTTCAAAGAACTTTGCAGAAGTTGCAGGCTGTAATCCCACAGGGGCAGCTGGTTCCCAAGCTCTCTTTTGCATAAGGTCCCTGAGAACAAAGGCAGAAAGTTACTGACCACCCCTCCACACACACATCACAGTGCCTATAGGAGGCCGTTCTGATCTTCTTCCCAGGGTTCAAGTCACCGAAGGGTCGTTTCTCTCTCACAAATGGCTGTGTCCCTATGCAAGCCACTGAACAAATCAAATGGAGCTTTGAAAGTTCACACTGACCTTTCTTGGTGTCTGGGACAAAGCAGTCCTTTCAGTTTGTAATGGAAGGAGATTAAACTACCTGTCTGGCTTTTGTAGGGAGTTGCTACCTCCCCATTTTTTTTTTTTTAATATGCTGAAACTTTTGCCCAGACTCTTCTCTGGTCTGACCCGTGAGCATTGTTAATAGGCAAAGAGGGTTATGTATGACCTGCCTCGAGTTTTGCTTCTTTCTGGAAGCAACTCTGCAGTTTTCTTCTTTTTGCAGTTTTCTATTTTAATACAAGCTCTGGTTTTTTTTTTTTTTTTCCAGTTCCTTTGTTTGCCTTTTAAAAGTTCATTTTCGCTAGCAACAGATAATTGCCCATAGAACAACAGGTCCAGAAAGATGTCATGACATACTTTAAAAAAAAAAAAAAGGATTAGCAATAATGTTTTGTTTTGTTTCTCTCGGCTTGGAATCTTCAGAGGCAATTTTTTGTTTTCAGAGTTTCACTTGCTTTTGTATTTTGTTGCTCTTCCTTCTCCGGTCAGAGGAGACTTTCAATCCCCAACCCATGTCCTCTTTCCCCCAAGGTGGTATTTCGTGTTTTCTTCCAAGAAACTCTCCACTGTGCATTAGGCCAGGGTGAACAGGATCGCCTTGGGGACTCCATATCCAGCAGACATCTTTCTGCCTATGAAAACAAGCAGGGAAATACTAAATAAACATAAGTCTTGGCCTTGTTGGAGTTTGGAGAAGTTAAAAGAAAGACATATTTATTGATTGACTTAATGGCCCACCCCACTGGAAAAGCCACAGAGCGCCAAGAAACATATTATTAAGACTATCTGAAGGAAGGAAGACATTCTGTAACCAGTATTTTCTTTCTTCTCATTTTTCTCATGCATGAGTGTGTGTGTGTGTGTGTGTGTGTGTGTGTGTGCACGTGTGCAAGTTGGTGTGTGTTCGCATGTAATTGTATGCATGTAGAGGCCAGAAGAAAACTTCTGGTATCATTCCTCAGTAATACTTCCTACCTTTTAAAAATATACATATTTATTTATTTAAGAGAGAGAGGGAGAGAGAAAGAGGCAGAGAGAGAGAGAGACAGACAGGGAGAAAGAGAGAGAGAGAATGGGCATGCCAGGGCTTCCGTCCATTGCAAACGAACTCCAGACGCATGTGCCCCCTTGTGCATCTGCCTTATGTGGGTCCTAGGGAGTTGGACCTGGGTCCTTTGGCTTTATAGGCAAGTTCCTTAATCACTAAGCCATCTTTCCATCCCTATCCACCTTTTTTAAAAAGAAAATATTTTATTTATTCGTTTACAAATAGAGAGAGAGTGTGTGTGTTAGGTGTATCAGGGCCTCTGGCCACTGCAAATGAATTCCAGATGAATACATCAATTTGTGCGTCTGGCTTACATGGGACTGGGAAATCAAACCCAGGTGACTAGGCATTGCAAGCAAGCACCTGCACCTTAACAACTGAGCAATCTCTCCAGCCCCTGTCCACCTTTTCTTGAGACAGTGTCTGTCACTGGCCTGGAGATTGTCAACGAGGCCGACTGGCTGGCCAGTGAGCCCCAGGGATGCGCCTATCTCCACCTCCCCAGAGCCGAGATTTCAAACGCATGACACTGTGCCCAGATCCTCATGTTTGCACAGCAAGCTCAGGAGCCAACGTATCCACACACCCCCATTTCTCACCTCCCAAATTTAGAATAAAATTGCCAGCAATTTTATGTTGTTCCTCAACTCACGGGAGATTTCCCAGCATGCATTGCTAGAGCATGTGCCTAGATGCCCCAAAGAGGGGAATCCCCTTCCTCCGCTTCCTTTCACAGAGAGAGCACTGGGTTTGACCTGCGCACAAGCACACTTCTGACTCTCAGTACTAGTTCATTAAGCCAGACATGGAAATGTACATCTATAATCCCACCACCTGGGAGGCTGCCATAGGATATTTCTAGATCAGCCTAGGCTAGAATGAAACTCTACCTCCAAGAAAACCAAAAAGAAAGAAAGAAAGAAGGAAAAAAAGAAAGAAAGGAAGGAAGGAAGAGGGAAGGAAAGAAAGGAGGGAGGGAGGGAGGATTAAAGGAAGGAAGAAGAGAGGAAGGATAAACTTAAAGAACTTGCTCTAAGTCACACAGTTGGCGAACAGCACAGCCACGATCCAAACCTTGAGTTCCATTCCAAAGTCCAATTTTTTAGAGGCTGGAGAGAGAGATGGCTCAGCGGTTAGGACACTTGTTTGCAAAGCCTAAGGACCCTGGTTCAGTTCCCTGGTACCCACGTAAAGCCAGATGCACAAGGTGGCGTGTACATCTGGAGTTTGTTTGCGGTAATTAGAGGCCCTGGTGCATCCATTCTCTCTCTTTTAAATAAATAAATAAATAAACTAAAAACTGACCAAAGTCTGATTTTTAATCAGTATTGTCATCTGGCTTCATGAGCTGCCTTCTAGCAAAGCAAAAAAAAAAAAAAAAAAAAAAAAAAAAAAAAATCACACAGTGCATTTGAGACAATACTTGTTGAGGGAATTAAAAATCAAACAAATAAACTGACTCTTGTAATAAACCCATCAGGGAAGTCAGTATCTTGTCAAAACACGCAATTATAATGGTTTGGGTTTAAAAATTTAATTGACTTTGCAGTTCTGGGATCTGACAATTCATTCCTGGAAGAGCAGTAAGTATTCTAGAGGAGGATGGTTATGCAGAAAAGACCTTCAGAAAGCAGAAACAGAAAACCAAAGCTGGACCTTGTCATTTCAAAGTGACTGTCCTGGTAAGGTGTGTGGATAGGGAGAAACAATGGCAGGAAAGTAACTCAGTAGTTAACATCAGGTGATTTTCTTGCTAAGGATTAAAGCAGAGGGAACTTCATGGTAATAAGATGAAGACTAGTCTGTTCCAAACTTTGGCGACTATGTCTCTTTACTGTTTCCTCAGCAGTCAGAAAACAGATTGGTTTTGGGCTTGGTGATATGCACCTTGAACATAAGTGATCCCATTTTGAATTTTAGTCTGGCCTCTGGGAACCTAGCACTGAGTTCAAAACGATAGCCTCCTATGATTTTCATGAAACATTCTACATCATTCAAAGTAGATAATCCTAGAGACTGACAGAAAAAGCCCTTAAATTTCAGTGGAGTGGGGTGGGAAGATGGCTTAGCGGTTAAGGCGCTTGCCTGTGAAGCCTAAGGACCCAGGTTTGAATCCCCCAGTACCCATACCATGAACATAGGAGTTTTGCTTCAGTGAAGGCCAGATGTACAAATTGCAAACTCTTCCAAGATCTACCACTGCTAGTTTTCTTTGGTTAACCCAGAATAGATTTGTTGACAACATTAGAAATGTAGGGATGTTTTAATGAAGATGGATTTGGTGGGAAAAAAAAAAAAAAACTCTGGGTTTTGAGTATAGAAGAAGCAACCTGAAACTGTGGCCTGGTTGAGATAACCATGTTGAGAGGGGGAAAAACTGAATGCGTGTAGGCTAAAAAATGCCACAAGTGCACTTATTGAAAAGTCGACTCTTTTCTTCAATGTGGCAGAGAATCAACTTTAATCACTATTAAATCAGAGCAGCAATGTATTTATCTATTTATCTCAAACTTGACCCAGCTGTGACCTCGCTCTCAGAGACTTCTTTTCACTGAGAAGGGCGCTTGAGACTTACCTAAGTGACAATTGGCAATGTCCTCCTTGGTTTCAAAATGACAGCCCGTTAAAGGAAAGCTTCTGTTTACTCCCCCATCTAGTAGGGCCCTTAAGTTTCTAATTTCTAATGACAGGTTGAATTATTCATAAAAGACATTTATCTTTCCCACTCTAATTATTAATCTCTCCATGCTGTTGGTGGTCTCAAGACCCGGCTGTAAAAGCTTAATGTGTTTTGTATCAGTGTGTCAGACTCGCTGATGCCTTTGGCCTGGCACAAAGGGGTTAAAAACATAGGACTTGAGGTGGTGCCAGACAATTAGGTAATTACAAAACACTCTGGTACATTACAGTAATCCTGGAAGCATTAGGCCTGAAGCCATGGCTACCAACTTACTGCTTTCATGACTTGGCAAGGTCCTCTGAATCAAGATCTAAAACTGAAAAAACAAAAACATAATTTCCTATTTTTACAGCATCTTATCATTTTTTTCTCAATTGTTTGTCTTTACTCATTAGTGAGTGCTTTTTTAAATTTTTATTTATTTATTTGCGAGAGAGAGAGCAAGAATGGGTGTGCCAGGGTCTCTAGTCACTGCAAACAAACTCCAGATACACGGCACCACCTTGTGCATCTGGCTTAGATGGGTTCTGGGGAATCGAACAAGGGTTCTTGAGCTTTGCAGGCAAATGCCTTATCCACTACGCCATCTCAGCCAATACTGATGGAATGCTCAGTTCTCTGCTAAGCACTTTGCGAGTGCTGTCCGATTCAGTTAGTGTCTCGGCATCCTAGGACGTAGACCAGGGTAAGCAATGGCATCAGGGTTCTCTGGAGCAAAAGAACAGATAGAATGAGAATGTGTTATAAGGGGTGTTTATTGGATTTGCTTACGGGGGATAGGAGTTGGCCAGTCCAATAACACCAACTACAGGCTTGAGCATCAAGGAATCCCGTAGCAGCTCAGTCCACATGACTGGATACCAGCACTGAAGGCCCGGCAAGCTACTGGATTTCCATCCACCTTGGAAGGCTGGTAAAACTAGGTTTCAATGTCCATGAAGCATAGTTGAAATGGGATAGATGCATGCACAAGTGAACAGTGAGGGTATAGCCAAGGGAAAGGGGGCTGTGTTCCCTCAAAACTTCTTTATATGTCAGGGCTGAAGGAATGGCTTAGCAGTTAAGGCACTTGCCTGCGAAGCCAAAGGACCCCGGTTCGATTCCCCAGGACCCACATAAGCCAGATGCACAGGGTGGTACATGCGTCTAGAGTTTGTTTGCAATGGCTGGAGGCCCTGATGTGCCCATTCTGTCTCTCTGTCTCTCTCTCTCTCTCTCTCTCTCTCTCTGTCTCTTTCCTTCTCTTTGTCTCTCAAATAAATAAAATAAAAAAAAAACTTTCTTTATATGTCATGAAGACATGTATCTTAAGCCCACTCTAATTATTAATCCCTCCGTGCTATTGGTGGTTCAAGGCCCTGCTGTTTTTTGTTGGTGTGTCACACATGCTGGTAGTCCACTACTGGAAAGGCCACCACTGTGGAGGAAGGTCTTCCTCCCTCAGACCTCTCCAAGAAGCGTGTGTGGTGGTTTGAGTCAGATGTCCTCCAGTAGCAGTTTGGGAGGTGGAAACTTGCTGGAGGAGGCGTGTCTCTGGGGGTGGACCTTGAGGGTTTCTGCACCCCTAGCTCGCCAGGGTCAGTTGGCTAACTCTCCTGGTGCCGTTGCCCATTTGCTGTGGCTTGAAGGTGATGCCCAGCCTCTGCTCATGCCATGCTGTCCCCTGCCATCATGAAGCTTCTCTTGGAGACTGCAAGCCAAGAGCAGCCCTCTCCTTCCATAAGGTGCCTCTGGTCGGGTGTTTGTCCCAGCAACGAGAAGGTTAACTCCAACAGTGAGTCTCTTGATTCCTAATCTAATCAGGTCGACAGCAAAACTGCCGTTCTGACAGGGCCTCCTAAGCTCCAGGCCCTCACCTAGTATCACTGTAGTCTTCTGAGGTTTCGTCTGTAAATTCCTTTCAAGTGAAGTGACGTCACCCGTGTGGCTGCTGTTGTGTGTTCAATTATGCCCTCTTGAAATTCATATTTGAAGTTCTAACCCTCAAGATCTTAAAGTCAAACTATAGATAGCTAAGTATTTTGCCACCACAGCTTCCACTAACCATGAATCAAAGCTATATGGGGGCAGGAAAAAAGAAAATTCCAGAAAGTTCTACCAAACCAAACCCGCATGTAGCAGTGCCAACCTCTCCGCTGAACTCATGCGGCTGAGGGGTGGGAGGCGCACCTCGTGGCAGCCCCCCACCAGCTCACAGACCCGCAGTCTCCAGGACTCATTTGGACGTTGTTTTCCTCCCGTCTTGTTTATGTACTAAGTGTTTAGTCCAAAATGAGTGTGTCTATACTGAGCATGCACACCTCTTTTTCTTGTATTACTCCCTAAAAATTCAGCAAGGTAGCTATTTACACAGCACTGAGATCGCACTAGATATTAGAAGTAATCTGGAGGTGATTTTAAATACCTGCATGAAGCTTTGCTAAGACAATGACATCAAAATAAAAGAGAGACTAACAGAGAGAGGGAGGGGATATGATGGAGCGTGGAGGTGCAAAGGGGAAAGCGGGGGAGGGGAGGGAATTATGGTCTATTGTCTGTAAGTATAGATGTTGTCAATAAAAAAAATTAAAAAATAAAAATAAAATACCTGCATGAGCCGGGTGTAGTGGCACACGCCTTTAATCCCAGCACTCGGAAGGCAGAGGTAGGAGGATCGCAGTGAGTTCGAGGCCACCCTGAGACTACGTAGTGAATTCCAGGTCAGCCTGAGCTAAAGTGAGACCCTACCTTCAAAAACCAAAAAAGAAAAAAGACCAAAATCCTGCATGAGCCCTGGTTACAAGCAAACATGGTATCATGTTTCCGCGAGGGACCTGGGCAGCTATAGCTTTGGGTTCAGAGACTGCAGCATGCTCTAGACCCAATCTGCCCAGAGACACAGAGAGACAAAGTCTTTAAAGACGTAATAAAATTAAATTTAGAGTGGTCCTTAATCCATACTGCTGGTGTCCTTATAAGAAAAGGAGATCAAGACAGATGCACCATGGGACCATGGGAAGACATAGCATGAGGTGGCCCTCCCCAAGGGTGCCGCCTCAGGAGAAACCAGCCGGTCCACGCACACACGCTGTTAGACTTGAAGCTTCCAGAACTGTGAGGAAATCTTTCTGTTGTTGGAGCCCCCAGCCCGGGGCCCTTAGTCATAACATCCCAGCAAACCAACCAACACACGTACCATCATTTCACTCATCACCCAGGAAGAGCAGATTAAATTTTGACCATGGCTTTGAATTTTACTTTGGACACAAGAAAATAATTCCCTTTTTTTTTTCTGACACAAGCATTCATCAAATACAGCTTTTGTGCAGCCATAGAAAAAGGATAAGTGAAGGGTGAGTTAAGCCATTCCTAAAATTCCCTCACACATAGAATATAACTCACACATAGAATATATGACTCTGGTTTCCCACACAGTCACCTGCACCGTGGAGTGTGTGAATGACATACTAGTTCCCCAAGGATGTTCCGCTGCCATCTCAGGGACACATTTTGAGCCGCAGACAACATCCTGCAGAGAGAGAGAGAGAGAGATAGAGAAGGAATGGACGCTTCAGGGCCTCCAGCCACTGCAAGCAAACTGCAGATGCATGCACCACTTCGAGCATCTGGCTTTACTGGGGAATGGAACCCGGATTGTTAGGCTTTGAAGGCAAGTGCCTTAACCACTGAGCCATCTCCTCAGCCCACCCTACAAGTTTATTTTTATTTTTATTTATTTAATTTATTTGAGAGCGGCAGAGAGAGAGAGAGAGAGAGAGAGAGAGGGAGGGAGCGAATGGGCACACCAGGGCCTCCAGCCACTGCAAGGGAACTCCAGATGCGTGCGCCACCTTGTGCATCTGGCTTACATGGGTCCTAGGGAATAGAGCCTCGAACCGTCCTTAGCCTTCACAAGCAAGGGCTTAACCACTAAGCCATCTCTCCAGACCCCCCACCCTGCAAGTTTTGATGCTGACACTTAAGATCCTGTCTCTCCGGTTCATCTCTTTCTGAGCTCACAGTACATTTTATGTTGGTGTTATGACATAAAGACCTCGCACTCAATAACCAGCTACAGAATGAATGGAAGGAACGGCGGCTTTGCGATGTGAGGGTGGCCGGGAATGGGACGAAGCTTTACAGTCATGGTCATCACAATGTCGCCACCACCTGACTTGGCACTCCCTGCCCCACTCACCCACCCCGTGTGCTGGGTGGTATGCATATCAGCCCATTTCTCCTCATAGGTGTGTGTTCTATATGAATTTCAGGCATGTGGGGGCACTGGGGGTTTAAGTGATTTGGGTTATTCCAACCGAACCGAAGAGAAGGACCAGAGGGGGACATTTGGCTCAGGACTCACTCCCACACAAAACCTCAAATAAGGGCTGGAGAGATGGCTCAGCAGCTAAGGCGCACGCCTGTGAAGCCTAAGGACCCCAGTTCGATTCTGCAGGTCCCACATAAGCCAGATGCACCTGGTGGCGCACGCGTCTGGAGTTCGTTTGCAGTGGCTGGAAGCCCTAATGCGCCCATTCTCTCTCTCTCTCTCTCCTTCTCTCTGTCTCAAATAAATAAAAATCTTTAAAAAAAAACAAATAAAAATTATGAGATATTTTTCATTTTTTAAAAAAAAATATTCTCATAGGTCCCATATATAGAAAAGATTCAGTCTTCCCAGATTTCTGAAAGGCCACAGACATAACCTTTCACTCAGACCCATCTCCGTAACATATTTATGAGGTGGCTTCTGTGACTTTCTGTGACTGTGCCAGTCGGCCAAGAGGGCATGTTTGGGTGCCCGTGGGAGTAAGGCGGGCTTCCTCACTTCAGGCAGCCCAGTGCCTACCACAAGAAAGAAACAGGCAGTTTTCAATAGCTCTGGTGTGCTAAGTGGTTTGTTGAAGGGGTTTGGAAAAGAAAAACACCGATGTGATTCAAGAGGAGACCTAGTCCCAGAATGCCACATACACAAGGGCAGGAGGAGTGATTTGTGACTCAAAAGAAGAGGTGATGATGTGGGGGTCCAGGTGGAGGAGGAGGAAGTCCTTACAGAAGAAGCAGCGTGAGCAGACACAGGCCTAAGACAGAAGCAAGTGTCGACATCAGCCTAAGACACGGGCCGCATTGAGTAGAGGGGCTGGGGTGAAATGGAACATGATGCTGAAGGGCCCTGCGGTAGACCCGTGAATCTCAATCCTACCTGGACATTCGAATCACAGGGACACTTAGCAACGAGTGCAGATGCCTCACAGAGTGCTCACCTCGTAGTCTATGAAATGGGATTCTAGTGTAGAACCAAGATCGAAGTTTCTTTCCTCCTCTTGTTTTTTCTCTCCTCCCTTCCTTTCTTCCTTCCTTCTTCTCTGCTTCCTTCCCTTTCCTTTTCCTTCCCTCTCTCCCTCCCTTTCCTTCTTTCTTCCTTTTTTCTCTCTCTCTTTCCTTCTTTGCTTCCCTCCCTCCTTCTTTCTTTCTTCCCTCTTTTCTTTCTTTTTTCTTTCTCTCTCTCTCTCTCTCTCTTTCTTTCTTTCTTTCTTTCTTTCTTTCTTTCTTTCTTTCTTTCTTCTTATGTAATCAAGCTGACCTGGAACTTGGCTACATAAGCCCAAAATAGTCTTGAATTTGTAATCTCCCTGCCTCAACCTCCCAACTGCTGGATTACAAGCATGTATCACCTCCTCTCTTTTCTTTCTTTTTTAAAAATATTTTATTTGTTTATTTGAGAGAAAGAGATAGAGAAAGAGGAAGATGTATATAAAGATGGGCATACCATGGCTTCTAGCCACTGCAAACAACTCCAGACACATGCGCCACACTATGTGCATCTGGCTTTTACATGGGTACTAGGGAATCAAACCTGTGTCCTTGGATTTTGCAGGCAAGTGCCTTAACTGCTGAGTCAATCTCTCCAGATCTTCTGTTTCTTTTCTTTTCTAATAAATTTTATTTATTTGCAAGCATAGAGAGATAGAGAGAAAAAGAGACAGACAGACAGACAGAGAATGGGCGCTCCAGGGCCTCTAGCTACTGCAAACTAACTCCAGACACATGTGCCCCTTGGGCATCTGGCTTACATGGGTCCTAGGAAAATCGAACCTGGGTCCTTGGGCTTTGCAGGCAAATGTCTTAACCACTAAGCCATCTCCCCAGCCCCTGTTTCTTTTCTTAATGTGAATAGGCTTGTTCTTAATTCCAGAGGCACCGCACTTTCTGGTCTATTCACTCATTCCTGAATAAAGAGACCAGACGCACTCCCAGAGTGACAGCAATGTGCCTCAGGGGCACATGCAGCTCTGGGAACATTGCAGGCTTGGTGACAGTAGTGCTGATAGTTCATTGTTTGTCCCCCCCTCCCCCCACCCAGGTGATCTTACTTGACTGAATTTATGTGGCAAATGATACGCAGTCAATGACCAAGTTTCATCTTTCCTGAATATTAAGTGACAGACAGTGGAAAATGTCCAGAGGGCCAATTGAAATTTTCACTTGACATCGAAATAATCTGGCACCGTTTAAGGGCAGAGACGTCGACCCTCGCTTTGAGGGGCAGGATTACAATTCAGACATGACCTTGGCAGTCACCGTCATGACTCTGGCTCTGCCTCAATCAGTTGCCACCTCTTGGGATCATAAATATTGACACTCGCCCTTAGAGAAATCAATATCTGTGTATTAGCCTCAAATTTCATATATCGATGTGCAGATCTAAGGGCCTCTGGTGAATGTGGGCTGACTTCAGTGTTTGAGAACGCTGCCTCAGAGCTGAAAGACCCGCGGGTTCCTGTCTCCCCCGTGATTCCTGCCCATGTGACCTGTTTCACTATTGTCCCTTGTGGTACGTCTGCATGCAAAGCTTTTCAACAGCACGTAGACAAAAGACGTACTTGTTTTCTCAGAGTCCTGAATTAACACCCTCAAATTCCAAAGACTTTTCTCAAAGTTTCTGAAATAAGTTATCAAATGTTTAAAAAAAGGCTGGGGGGCTTTTTGGGCTAGAGAGATGGCTTAGTGGTAAGGTATTTGCCTGCAAAGCCAAAGAGCCAGGTTCGGTTCCCTAGGACCCACATAAGCCAGATGCACAAAGGGGCACATGTGTCTGGAGTTCGTTTACAGTGGCTGAAGGCCCTGGCGAGCCTATTCTCTCTGTCTCTCTCTCTCTCACTCACTCACTCTCTCAAATAAATAATAAATTAATTAATTTAATTAATTTTTTTAAAAAAGGCTTTTGTTTAAATGCCTATTTCTTTCTTTCCTTTTTTTGTTTTGAGAGGTAGGGTCTCACTCTAGCCCAGGCTGACCTGGAATTCACTATGTAGTCTCAGGGTGGCCTCGAACTCACAGTGATCCTCCTACCTCTGCCTTCTGAGTGCTGGGATTAAAAGTGTGCGCGACCATGCCCAGCTGTGCCTATTTCTCTATTTAATGCTTTATTTAGTTAGTTAGTTGAGAGAGTGTGAGAGAAAGAGGCAGCTAGAGAGAAAGAGAGACAGAATGGCATGCCAGGGCCTCTAGCCACTACAAATGAACTCCAGACATATGCGTCACCTTATGCATCTGGCTTTATGTGGATACTGGGGAATGGAACTCGGGTCCTTTGGCTTTGAAAGCAAGTGCCTTAACTGCTGAGCCATCTCTCCAGCCCTCTATTTCTGAACGGAGCTGCCATTTATCTGTGACCATATCCAAGGATGAGAATGTCTTGAGAGAGCTCTTCCCTCCCCAGTCTCAATCCAAGCGCCGTCATCAGATTAGAAGTGGATATTCAAAGATTGTCAGCATCCAAATGGACTCAGAATGGTTGCTTTACGTTTTGACAGTCACAAGTGACGGGTGTGATCTGGAGATGTGGCTGAGTAGTGGAATGGGAGAAGAGAATGCTGACCTGGCATGTACAGGGTTCTAGATTGAATCCTCAGTACTGCTGGGGGGAAGACACAGCAACAGACATGATTGATGATTTTTTTTTTGGTTTTTTTATTATTTTATTCTTATTATTTTATTTTTATTTATTTATTTGAGAGCGACAGACAGAGAGAAAGAGGCAGAGAGAGAGAGAGAGAGAGAGAGAATGGGCGCGCCAGGGCCTCCAGCAGCTGCAAACGAACTCCAGATGCATGCGCCCCCTTGTGCATCTGGCTAATGTGGGTCTTGGGGAAATGAGCCTCGAACCGGGGTCCTTAGGCTTCACAGGCAAGCGCTTAACCACCAAGCCACCTCTCCAGCCCTTATTTTTGTTTTTTCAAAGTAGGGTTTCACTGTAGCTCAGACTGACCTGGAATTTACTATGTAGTCTCCGGATGGCCTCGAAATCATGGCGATCTTCCTACCTCTGCCTCCCGAGTGCTGGGATTCAAGGCCTGCATCACCAGGCCCGGCTCTGATTTGACTAGAGCTCTGTCTACAATTCCTCAAACAACCAAGCTGTTCGGGAAAGTTCCAGGCGCTATGTGGCATAGATGCCTAGGATCGAAGAGGGTTGTTCTGGCCAAACGGATACAGGTGCATATAAAGAGCTGTTGTCTGTGACATAAAACTGAGGGAAGGGCAGAGATGGGCTGATAACCAGCCACCTCTTCTCTGTCTCCTCCTCCTGCGAGACTGCCAGGAAAAGCAGGAAGAGCTGAAGGGCTTCTGTAAAAATAACCCAACAAGCCCTCCAGCCATCTCTGCAGGGCTCCCTAGTTGCTGCTCCCTTAGGCAACGCTGGCAAGGACTTGCCGTGCAGGTGAGAGGAGGAACTCTGCTAGCAGAATTTTTGGGTTGGAATTGAGGGAGCTGCATTGTGCCTCCGCGGGTAGGTTCGGGTCTGCGAGCTGTAGTAGGCAGGCTGCCCACAGAGCACCCCACTGAGGACCCCGAGGTTCTGGGGAAGTTGGCTGGGGCTGCAACGTGCCTCTGACCCTCCTCACATTCTCTCCTGCTTGGACAATCAGAATCCACGTCCCCTCCAACCCCTGCTCACCTTCCACCACCCTTCATTTACACGTAGAGGGTTTTATTTAAAGTTTTGAAAATAACAACAGTGTTTTTTTTTTTAATTGTAGAAATTGGGCCAAAGAGATGGCTTAGTGGTTAAAGCGCCTGCCTGCAAAGCCTAAGGACCCATGTTCGCGCGTGATCCCACATTAGCCAGACGCTCAAAGGTGAGGCAAGCGCTAGGTGGCACATGCCCACTAGGTGGCGCAAGTCCTCTGGAGTTCGATGGCAGTAGCTGAGGCCCTGGCGTGCCAATTCTCTCTCTCTCTCTTTCTCTGTCTGTCTGTCTCTCTCTCTCTAAAATATAATAAAAATGAAAAAAATTAAAAAGCATAGAAATTAAGTCCTCATAAAAAAATGTTGGATGACAGAAAACCAAAACTAAGAAAGTGCATAGGCACAGTCAAAGGTAATCATTGTTTATATTTTGGTCTGTCTATTTTCAGCTTTGGGTGTCTCTGTATGTGTACATAGTCTAAAGCCAGATGGACAGACTGGAACAAAGTCCACACCCAGATGACAGCCACAGTGGACGACATTCGACAGCACACAACTGCGGTAAAGACCAAGGACCACCAGGGGCCTGAGCCAGGCAGCTAAGGAGGCTGTTCTATTTCTAATTTACAGTTTGGCTAAACCAGGTGGTGGGTGATAAGCGTGCCTTGTTTATTTGTCTTTGAGGGATGCCAAGTGGATTGTGGTCAGACAATCTTTCCCCAGCAGCCCCTGCACTTTGAATCCAGCCATCGGGCACAAGGCTGTCCCCTAGGCGAGTCGCAGGTCACACAATGGGTACTCACAACAAAAGGGTGGCTGCACCAGGAAGGGGAACAAAGTACTTAGCCAGAGAGGGGGGCGGGGGAAAAAGGAAGAAAGCCTGAGAGAGCCTGAGAGGAGGCAGGCAGCCAGTGAGGTGGCAAGTCAGGTTGAGCAGCTATTCTGTTTGTGTTAAAGGTTTGCTCCAAACAAATGAAGCTTTTGTGGACCCTTTTCATTCCACAATCCTTGTAGCTTCCAGTGATGAGTTCAGACAATTTGCTGAGCTTTGACATTTGTTATTTTTTTTCCCCCCTCCTCTCTGAGAGCTGTCCACTTGCAAGGCAGTGTCCTTTCTCGGGACTTTGGTGATGGCTACAAAATTAAAAGCCAAGAAATAGCCACGAATAATAGAGCACCAGCGGCCAGAGATATTCTGTGGTCTGGCACAAGCCGTGGAAGAACACTTGCGTGCATGTCCTCCCAAGTGTGGCACCCAGGAGTGGCATCGAACAGGATGGTGTTAAGGCCCCCAGGAAGCAAGGGATGTGGCATGAAGTGAGGCAGCGGGATGGGGAGAGGGTCCTTTTACAAGATGTTTGAGGCCCTTGCTGTGTCCTGTGTTGTCTGTTGTCTGGAGAGTTCTCCAATTGGGCTGTGCCGTCCTATAGAGAGAACGACCCTTAGTGAGTGTGGTGGCATACACCTTTAATCCCAGAGGATCACCATGAGTTCAAGCTCACCCTGAGACTACATAGTGAATACTACCTCAAAAAGAGAGAGAGAGAGAGAACAACCTGGTTTGGTCAGTATTTTGGCCTGTTTATGCTGCTTTGTGATGATAATGTAGCATGTTTTCCTTTTTTTCCATAAGGTCATCATTTAAGGAGCTAATGACTTCAGTCCCTTAAATAACCAACTGGGGGACAAAATGATGCCATGGGGCCGACAGTGATGACCCTGGTTCCCCAAAGACCTTAGAGGCCCCTGTGTGTCCTGAGATGCCCAGTGAGAGAAGGGACTCCTGACCCACTGTTCTAGAGAACTGCGCTCCATCAAGAGGTGAACACGGTTCATAACATGCCCTAGGGAGCAACAGTGGACTCAATTGTCCACTCAGCTCAGACCACAGTAGAAGAAAGGTCTGGGCAGAGGCTAGGAGTTAGCTTAGCCTAGGACAGATGCTCCCAAGTTCTTGATTATTGAAAATTGGAAGTTGACCCCACGATAAGGAAACATGTTTAAAAGCAAATCGCTGAGTTGCGTTTCGATACTAACCCACAGTGAGATCCAGAGTCCTACACTATCACAATTCATTCTGCAGTGGGAGAAACCACAGCCCATGAGGTCCATTCATCCCAGACCCTATAGCTCAACCAGTGGGGTTGTAGAACTTAACCTTCCTGCTACTGAGACAAAACAACCAGCCATAAGCCGATGGGAGGAGGAAAGGGTTTATTTCAGCTCACAGTTTTGAGGGAGTTTCGTCACAGTGGGGAAGGTGTGGTGGAGCAGGAAGCCAGGGTTTCACATTTTGTCACACAGAAGCAGGAAGGGAGCAGTCTGAGTGGACCGGACTATCAGAATCTCAAGACCCACCCCTGGTGACACATCACCTCCAGCAAGGCTCTTCCAGCTGGGGACTAAGTGGGAGACTCAATCACACACCTGAGGCTATGGAGGACATTTTACATTCAAAACCTCCACAGATGGGAACCTTCCGGCATGTCCTGGCTTCTGACTTCTGACAGGATGCTACACTCTCCACCCCCCACCCCACAGTAGCCAAAGCTTCATATTGTGTGAGTTAGCACAAACACATTAAATCTTGGAGGATCAATTATACGTCCAATCTTTACCTGTCAAGATTTCATGTGTCATGTAAAGATGCTATGGAAATTAACTTTCAGTTAAATGAGCATGGCCTTGAGAAAACCAGCTAAGGCAACTTCAGTCAAAATGCACCAAGTCTTGAGGGCTTGGTAAATTGCTTGCCATACACGCATGATGACTCGAGTTTGATCCCAAAGCCCAGGTACAAAAAGTTGGGTGAGAGCTAGAGGGTCAGCTCAGCAGTTAAGGTGCTTGCCTACAAAGCCTAAGGACCCCAGTTTCATTTCCCAGTGCCCATGTAATGCCACATCTACAAAGTGGCGCATGTGTCTGGAGTTTGTTTGCAGTGGCTGGACGTCCTGGAGCACCCATTCTCTCTTGTCCATTATCTTTCTTTCTATATGCCCCCCCCTTTCTCAAATAAATAACTAAAATGCTTTTTTTTAAAGTTGGTTGTTAGGATTGGAGCAACGGCTTAGTGATTAAGGCACTTGCCTGAAGAGCCAAAGGACCTAGGTTCAATTCCCCAGGATCCATGTAAGATAGATGCACATGGTGACACATGCATCTGGAGTTCATTTGCAGTTGCAGAGACCCTGGCACATCAATTCTCTCTATATATTTGCTTCTCTCTGTCTCTCTCTCTCAATCTCAAATAAATATTTTTTCAAGGAGGACATTTTTGTTCTATTTTATTTATTTTCATTTATTCATTTATTTGAGAACAACAGACAGAGAGAGAGAGAGAGAGAGAGAGAGAGAGAGAAGAAAGAAAGAGTGCACCAGGACCTCCAGCCACTGCAAATGAACTCCAGATACATGCGCCACTTTGTGCATCTAGCTTACGTTGGTCCTGAGGAACTGAACCTTGAACCGGGGCCCTTAGGTTTCACAGGCAAGTGCTTCACCGCCAAGCCATCTCTGCAGCCCCAATAAATAAAAGTTTTAAAAAGAGGAAAGATTTATAACAACAACAACAAAAAAAAAAAGTTGGGTGTTGAGGCACGCCCTTGCAATCTCAGCACTGAGGAGGCAAAGAGACAAGCACTCTCACTGTCCACTCTCCCATTACCCTGGACTGGCCGGACAGTGAGATCCAGGGACCCACCTGTCTCTGCCCGCACCAGGTTTACACGTACATGCCGTGCACGCGCAAGCTCAGGTCCTCATGCCTGCAAAGCAAGTACTTTACCAACAAAGTCATCCCCCAGGCCCGAGGGAAAGCTACTCGTTTGGATCCTTGTAAAGTGCAGACTGTCTAACTGTGATTCTGAGAGGAGGTTCAGTGAGGGTGAGTGGACCCCTGAAAGTAAAAAGGCAGGAAAGTCTACACTTGCTAGAAATTGAAGATGATCTGACTTCTTATCTCTTGCCTAATTCCCTCAAACAATCAGGACCCCTCCTGGGAGGGAGGGCTTTCAAAGGATTTAAACATTGTTGGTCAAGTTCAGCCCCTGGAACTTGGTGCTCCTAGCCCTAACCACCCCACTATAAGGTTATAAGTACCTTTACAAGGGGAGGGCAGGCCTCTCTGACCACTTGGGAACTTCTAGCTGCGGGTGAGTTTTTCCCTCCGCTGGGCCTGGGCTGGCTGCCTGGGAGGTCCCCCGGCCCTTACCCTCCACGTGGGCTCTTTCACCCCCTCCAGCTCCCCACATGGCAGGAGCTCCTTGAACTTTCTTTTCTCTTTTCTTTCCATGGTTTTGCTAGGCCCTTCGCGTGGGATCTCCAACCATGTGGGTGCCTTTCCTTGGCTCTGTACTTCCCTCAATAAATAGAATAATTTAATAATTATCCTTCTCAGTCTTTTTGATTCAATCCCTTAATTAAAATTAGAAACAAACCTAGGGTTTGGGGTGCTGGACCCCGAGCACCCGTTACAATTCCATCTGGTGTTGGGCCAACTCCATGCCTTGGCTCTTAGCCTAAAGACCTGTTTTCTTCTCAAATAGAGGGTAGGGAGAATCTATTTTTAAAAATAATATTATGTTGATATCCTCTTTTCTTTCTCAAAATAAAAGTTATAAGTTTTGTTTGTTATAGTAAGCTGGAATGTGGGAAACTGATCATACTTGACCAGCTAGCTTTGATCTACGGTTCTATCCAAGAGATTCTTTTCAAGAAGGAAAGAGAAAATGAAACACAGTTTAAAAAAAAATGCCAGCTATGTTGGCTCATGCAAGTATTCCCAGCACGGGGGGAAACTGAGGCAGGAGGGTTTTAAGCCACCCTGGGCTACATGGTTAGCATCAGGCCAATGCTAAGCCCTGCTGAGAGAGAGAGAGAGAGACAGAGAGAGGAAGAGAGAGAGAGGGAGAAATGAAAAGAGATATTTAGAAAAACAGAGCTAGAAAGATGAGTGGAAGAGGGTAGCAAATAAGAGAAGGAGGAAGATACTAGAAATTACCAGCAAGGCTCACTTGTCAGTACTTCCCCAGGCCTGCTGCTGCTCCAGCTTCTAACCCCACAATCTTGCCTTTTCTTTTCCACTGCCTTTGATCAGGATTTCTGCAGTCACCAGACTCCTTAAGTAATCAACAGAGACCAACTGTATCATATTGTCTTTCCTTCTTTATTTATTTATTAATTTTTTTTTTTTACCTAGGATTGCGAAGATTTCTAGTCGCCCCTCCCCCCCCCGGGGGGATGGGAAGAATGAAACCATCAGCAGAACGCAGTCTTGCATTTACTAGGACCGTATAAATACGACTTTCTCTTTCCCAGGGGAACAAACACTGGGCTAAAACGCAATGCCCTCAATGTCTGAATTTATAGAAACATAAAGTTAGCACACACTGAAGTTGCAGGCAGGAAACATGACCTCAATGTTGAAAGAAGAGAGACGAGAAAACGGAAAATAAAAGAAGCCCGTTTTTTTTATTATTATTATTAAACAATTATCTGGGGGGAAACGATATGAAGTGTTTTCTAAATGAATGCATTTATAGGAAGAAATAAAAACATCTGAATAATTTGATTAATGTGTATGAGAACAAATGATAAAAGTCAGTGAGCAATTGAAGTCCTGGAATTGAAGTCTTAAAGGACAAATGATCCCACCCCCGAAGCTATCCTTAGCATGTAAATATGATTAGCAAAAGCTGGTGGGCAGAGCGGCGCTGTCTACACTGATTATTATAATGCTGTTGTCCCCAACCCCATCCGTGTGTGGAATCCCATTTGGATCCAGGGCTTTCTTTTCTTTCTTTAAAAAAGAATATATATATATGTAACATACATATATATGTCCATATATAATATATGTATGTATGTATATAATTTTTATTTATTTCAGGACTTTCTTTTCTTGTAAGCATTAACAGTGACGCTGGATCAGAGTAGCAAGTCCAGGAGGCATGGCTCCTGTTTTCTCTGGAAGCTCTATCCCAGATGGCACGCCCGTGGACAGCATGGCATCCTTGGCTGCCGGAGGTGCCCACAGAAGAGGACAACCGTGGGACCTGCCCCAGGGCAGAATGCTGCTTACCTCCATGCCAAGGCCCTTTATTAAAAGTGCCTTTGTGAACTGAGTTGCCGGAAGACATCTTCCCATACCACATGGCCTTTTTTTTTTTTTTTTTTTTTTTTTTTTTTTTTTTATCTTTGGAATTCTCCAAAGGAAATGGTGTGAAGAAAACCAGGGGGAAATACAGTCTTGCTACCACTTGAATTAATTACTCTTACTTTAGCTCTGTGTTAGTTTGCGAGAACTGGCATAACAGAGTACCATGGGCTACATGGCACTGAGCATCCTAACTAAGTATTAGAAGCTGGGTGACAGAAAATTATCTTGCAAATCCAGGTGTTGGCAAGACCCATCTTTCTTGAGGCCTTTCTTTTTGGTTGGGACATCACATGGTTATTCACATACGTATATGTGTGTGTGTGTGTTTGTGTGTGTGCACCCACGCTAATCTCTTCTTTTAAAAAAATATTTTATTTACGGGCTTGTTCGAGGCTCGATTCCCCAGGACCCACGTTAGCCAGATGCACAAGGGGGCACAGGCGTCTGGAATTTGTTTGCAGTGGCTGGAAGCTCTGGCGCGCCCATTCTCTCTCTTGCTCTCTATCTGCCTCTTTCTCTCTCTGTCACTCTCAAATAAATAAATAAAAATCTTTTTAAAATAATATTTTATTTATTTGAGAGAGAGAGAATGAGAATGGGCATGCCAGGGCCTCTAATCACTGCAAATGTACTCCAGATGCATGTGCCACTTTGTGTATCTGGCTTAAGTGGGTTCTGGGGACTGGAATCTGTGTCCTTAGGCTTTGCAGGTAAGTGCCTTAACCACTCTCTAGCCTCTAGTCTCTTTTTTATAAGGACACAAATCATATTGTATTGAGAAGCACTCTAATGAGCCCATTGTAACCTAATTGTTTAAAGACCCTTTCTCCAAACAGTTGCATTTTAAGGTAGTGGAGGTCAGGATTTCAGTTTAAGAATCTGGAAGAGACACAATTCAGTGTATTGTTTTTAAATACTGCTGTTTATTTATTGAAAGCAACATAGAGAAAGTATAGGTACGCCAGGGCCTCTTGCCACTGCAAATGAACTCCAGATGTATGCACCACTTTGTGCATCCAGCTTTACGTGGAGAAGTCAAACCCAGGCCAGCAGGCTCTGTAAGCACTGTTTTTAACTGCTGAGCCATCTCCCCAGCTCATAATTCATTTTATAATAAAGCCCCTTGAAGCTGCTTTGAAATTGGAATTGCATCTCAGGGGTCTTCTGATCCATGAGGGTTATAGTCTAGGACCCCCAGCGGACCCTGTGGACAGCACCAAACCTTACACAGAAGCTGTTTACCTCCTACGCATAGAAGCCTAGAAAAAGTTTAATTTCTAGAACAGGAGAGGTTAGAAATTCACAAGAGCAGCTAACAATGAAATTGAACAATGTAACAATGTGCTGCAGTAAGTTCAACACTTAAAGCCTCTGTCTGGAATTTTCCATTTAATAATTTTAAACCATGGTTGACTGCAGGCAACTAAAATCATGGAGAGACAAACCAGGGATGTGTGTGTGTGTGTGTGTGTGTGTGTGTGTGTGTGTGTGTGTGTGTAATTTCTCCTGAGATCAGGCCTTGTTCAGAAGAAAAGAATGTTCTGGTGCAGTTCACAGTGGTCCAGCTTTCTCTCCCCTGATCAGAGCATATGGAGCCTTTTCTCCAGTATTCCTTGTGAGCCCCTGCTTGGGTTGCTGGGGGCACAGCTCACAGATGCCAGGGAGCCCCTGGGACTGGCTTCTCCAGGAGTCTCAACTCCCACACTGAGCTTCCGGCAATCCGTCAGTCACGGTTCAAGTCCTCCTACCCGCCACTGATTGCCGGGAGGTTTCTGCCCCTAGGAGTCCTCTCCAGTCACTTCTTGTTCTCTGCATCCACCTGTCTCTCCAAGGCTGAAGCAAGAATTCCCTGCATGACCTCACTTCCCCAACAGCTTTAGGAAGGCCTGTTGACTTCTGTTTGTTCCCATCGTTACCCTCACTAGGATGGAGGACGGCTTCTGAGCTCCTTACATGCTGAACTGAAACCAGATGTCCATCTAGAATTCTATTTAGAGAGGAACTCCTTATAGTAACCACCACCCCCCTTTTTTGACTAATCTCAAAAATAAAGTACTTTGCATTCATCATTAAAATATATTTGAACCAGGCGTGGTGGTGCACGCCTTTAATCCCAGCACTCGGGAAGCAGAAGTAGGAGGATCTTTGTGAGTTCGAGGCCACCCTGGAACTACATAGTGAATTCCAGGTCAGCCTAGTCTACAACAAGTTTAAAAAGTATATATTTATGGGCTGGAGAGATGGCTTAGCAGTTAAGGCACTTGCCTGCAAAGCCAAAGGACCCAGGTTTGATTCCCCAGGACCCACGTAAGCCAGATGCACAAGGGGGCACATGTGTCTGGAGTTCATTTGCAGCAGCTGTAGAACTTGGTGTGCCCATTCTCTCTCTCTCTCTCTCTCTCTCTCTCTCTCTCTCTCCCTCTCCCTCTCTCTCTCTCTTGCAAATAAATAAAGAGAATACAATAAGCCAGGTGTGGTGGTGCATGCCTTTAATCCCAGCACTTGGGAGGTAGAGGTAGGAGGATCACTGTCAGTTCAAGGCCACCCTGAGACTCCATAGTGAATTCCAGGTCAGCCTGAGCTAGAGTGAGACCCTACTTCAAAATAAATAATAAATAAATGAATGAATGAATAAAGAGCATTCAATAAAATACAACATTTATGGCTGCTTTGAAAGCCCATGCAAATAATATTTTTTATCTCTCCACATTGGAGACTTTATTCCTGTCTTTTATTGCTGCTGTTGAGAACTTCACCATCTGTCTAATTGTCACCGTTCCGCGAGTCATTTTTTCTCGACTATTTTTAGGATCTCTTTAGATAGGAACTCCGTAGTTTTACTAGACTGTGTCCAGGTGTGACTTTCATTTATCCATCCCGGGACTTCTTAGTTTTGGAGATTGGTCTCTCTTCTTCCTCCTCCTCCTCCTCCTCCTCCCTTCTTCTATCTGTGTGTTGGGGAGGGTGGCACCCATAGACTCACCTGTGAATGGGGGTGCTTGCCTACAGTGGTGGAGTGGGATGTCGTCAGGAGTCCCAATCTATTGCAGTTCAGCCCAGTCTTCTTGTGAGCTGGAGTCTATTGGTTCTGAAGCTTTCGGACTCTACTGATTCTTGGGTCTCTGCTCCCCTGCAGAACCGGGGTTACAGACATGCATGACCCAGCTCTTTACGTGGGATCTGAAGATTTGAACTCTGGTAGTCTCAGCCCCCCTCAAGCCCTCATGCTCAAGCAAAAAAACACACTTAACCACAGAGCCATCTCCAGCCCCGAGGTATAGTTTCTTTCAACAAACAGTTCTAGAAAATGCTGCACTTTGGGGCTGGAGAGATGGCTTACTGGTTAAGCGCTTGCCTGTGAAGCCTAAGGACCCCGGTTCGAGGCTCGATTCCCCAGGACCCACATTAGCCAGATGCACAAGGGGGCGCACACGTCTGGAGTTCGTTTGCAGTGGCTAGAGACCCTCTTGCGCCCATTCTGTCTCTCTCTCTCTCTCTCTCTTTCTCTCTATCTGCCTCTTTCTCTCTCTCTGTCACTCTCAAATAAATAAATAAAAAGTAACAAATTTTTTTTTAAAGAAAATGCTATACTTTTTTCTTTAAGGGTCCCACTCCTCCTTTAAACCAGTTCCCTATTTTGCCTTTTATCTATGCATGTCTGTAACACCAGTCTTGTGTGGAGTAGAGAGTAGAGAGTCACTGGACTCGTGAAAAGGGCAAGGTCAGGAATCAGTGAGAGACTCCATCTCAGGGAAATATGTGGATGAGCAATGGAGAAGGGTCATACCACATTCTCCTCTGGCCTGTGTATATATTCACACATTTGCATACACACATGCACATACCACACACATGCATGCCACAAAACCATACATACCACACTGCACCACACACGCACATACCACACATATACACATGCATGCCACAAAACCATACATACTTCACATGCGTGTGCAAATGAATGCATTACAACTAATTTTTAGAAGTGTTCTTCGGCTGGAGAGATGGCTTAGCAGTTAAGGCATTTGCCTAAAAAGCCAAAGGACCTCGGTTCGATTCCCCAGGACCCACGTTAGCCAGATGCACAAGGGGGCACATGTATCTTGAGTTCATTTGCGGTGGCTGGAGGCCCTGGCACCCCCATTCTCTCTCTCTCTCCCTCATTCTCTCTTACTCTCTCAAATAAATAAATAAATAAAATTTTAAAGAAAGAAGTGTTCTTCAGTTCTTTTTTAGAACTGCTTGCTCATCCCTACTGCCTTTTGTAACTGCTTATATTCAAAACCCTCCAGTTTCTGCAAAGTTACCATTAAATAGTCTCATGAAGTAACTCTAACATCAAAAGTCTTGTGGACCCGAGTTTACCGTCCGTGGTTTCTGGCGGCTGTCAACCATGGCGTTTCATTTGCGTTCACATTTTCATTGATACTGAGCCGTCACATTCGATGAAACTATTTACTGGAATTGCCAGGGGCTTAGGCTGCGTCTGTGTGCTCACTTGTGCAGACTACGAGTCACCCTAGGAACAGGTTAAAATGAGTTCTCTACTGTGGTACCTGAACCACACAGGCGCAGTGAATTTGGGTTGCATGCCATCTGGCGAAAGGTTGAAAGTAATGCTCACAGAAGAGTCTTTTTTTTTTTTTTCTTTTTCTTGCCACTATCATTTGACCAACATCAAGGTCAAAACTGGCAATGTTGGGAAAAGCAACCTTCATGGCTCCCCCCTCTTTTTTTTTTTTTTTTTTTTTTATTCTCTGGGTTTGTCTCTGTTAAGTAAATAGGTCCCAAAGTAGCAAGAACATTGCCATCAACAGAGGAAACCAACATAGGAAATAAGTTTCTATCACTTAACATCATAACGTTCACATACATAAAGCATAGAACTGACACAGATTTAAAGGGTGTGATAGTCACCTTCTTGTTGCTGGGACAAAACACCTGACCAGAAGTAGCTTATGGAAGAAACAGGTTTATTTTGGCTTACAGGGTTTTTTTCCCCCAATATTTTTATTTATTTATTTGAGAAAAGGAGGCCAATAGAGAGAATTGGCACGCCAGGGCTTCTAGACACTGCAAATGAACTCCAGATATATGCACTACCATGTGCATCTGGCTTACGTGGGTCCTGGGGGATCGAACCTGGGTCCTCAGGCTTTACAGGCAAGCGCCTTAACTGCTAAGCCATCTCTCCGGCCCTTGGCTTACAGTTTTGAGAGAAAGTTTCATCATGTCCAGGAAAGCATGGCACAAGCAGACAGCAGGGAATCACATCTTGTCACATCAGCAGGGAGGAAGCAGCTATTAATACCCAATGGGATTAGACTACCAAGACTCAAGGTTGACCCTTAGTGACACACCTCCTTCACCAAGACTCCGCCTCTTAAAGGCTCCACCACCTGGGCACCATGTATCAACTATGAGGCTTAATCACAGACCCATGAGGCTGTGGGGGATAGTTGATATTCAAACCATCACACAGAGATAAGCAAATCAAATCCAAATCAAAGCAAAGCTAGGAATTTTAATCTACCACTCTTAGCCACACACAGGTCAGGAGGGACATAGAAAATTTGAATTACACAGCAGCAAGCTTGATAGGATCTGTGCCCAACAGACATCCCATCCAGCAACAGAATTCATATTCATTAAAAAAATATTGATTTATTTGCAAGGAGAGAGAGATAGGGAGAAGATAGACAGACAGAGAGAATGGGCATACTAGGGCCTCAAGCCACTGCAAATGAACTCCAGGTGCATGTGCCACTTTATGCATCTGGCTTTATGTGGGTACTGGGGAATCGAACCAGAGTCATTTTTTTTTTTTTTTTTTGCAGAAAAGCACCTTAACTGCTGAGCCATCTCACCAGCCCCAGAAGTCACGTTCTTTCAAGGAGCTACCAGAGCTGAAAACCCAGCACATGCCAAGTGTGGATTCACACCGTTCAGGAGTGCACCGTCAAGTATCGGGCTGAACTTCCTGCTTAGTTCCCTTGCCCTACGGGGGCCACGTGGAAGGCTCGCAGGCAACGTTGGAGGACAAGAGGGAAGCAAAGCCATCGGGCCGACCCCTGGGTGTGTTTCGCTCTGTGCAAAGGCATCCTGGCTTCCCTTGTCCCTGAGGTCAGAGGCTGTAAGAGTGGGTACTGTATGAGTGTGTCCGCATGGAGGTATAACCCATGCCTGTGGGTTCTGGCCTGACAGTGATTGCCCCTCTCCTTGCCAGAGACTTCACACTCTAGAGTGGACATGAAGCCAATGCCGTCCCAAGATTGCTGCTCCACCAGCTTCCGTGTCGCCTGTGGGGAGTAAGCTCCTGTGGTGGTAAACTCTGCTTTGTAAACCCAGGGCAAGTTATGGGGAATTGAGAAAAAGAGGTCCTGTGTAGAGAGCCGAGAGGTGACCGCCATTACTAGATGGCGCTGACATCCGGCCTCGGCCCTGGTGAACAAGTAGAATAGCGCATGTGCAAGTGGCAAAAGCGCGCCAAGTCACTGCCCAGCCCGGGCATATGAGCGTCATATGAGCGCGCAGCCAATCAGCAGAGTACACGCCACCTAGGGGCTATATAAGCGGCGCCATTTCGGGGCTCTGGGTCTTCCTCTTTCATCTGTTCAATAAACGCTTGCTGCAGAAGGATCCTGGTGTCCGCGTGCGTTCTTGCTGGCGAGACGACTACGCGGGCTACAACTGGTGCCGAAAAATCCGGGACGCCGGGTGCCTGTCATCGCCGGCGCCGAGGAGACCCCCCATTCACGGGGAAGGATTCAGAACTGCAGCACTAAGGTAGGTTCTGAGAGGCATGTTTGGTCTTGACTTGTCTCATCTTTCATCCAAATTGGTAGGAGCAATTTTTGCTCTCCCTATTGTGATGGTGGCTCTCGTTCTCTTCTTTTTGAACATGGGAGCCTCACATTCGGAGCTACAAGACAGCATGTCAGAAACAGAACGGCATAAAAGTTTAGGGGCCCTTGAGGAAAAAGAAAAAGACGTCTCTAAGAAAAAAGGCCTTTCCGCGGACGCTAAGTCCACAGAAAGAAAAGACAAGGGAAAAGACGCCCTGGGAGAGAAACATGAGAGGGAAAAGAGAAGTCCAAAAAGGAGGCTTCTTTATCCGATAAAAGAATTGGAGGCTTTAGGAATTGATAGCTCAGAGTCTGAGGATCTTAGTCCCTCCGAGGAGGAAGAATTAGATGGTGAAGCGGCTCGCTATGGGGAGGAGAGATATTATTTTGATGAGCTACCGCAAAATCGAAAACAAAAGAAGATAGGAGATAAGAACCGCGCGGCTTTTCAATCTGCCGCCCCTGTCATTCCCAGTGCTCCTCCGCCTTATGCCGGCAAGCATTGTTCAGATTCCTTCCTTTCAGAGGGGGACAGAAGGAGGTGCTTACAAGCCTTCCCGGTGTTTGAGGCTGCGGATGGAGACCGCGTCCATGTGCCGGTAGAGTATGCCCTCATTAAGGAACTTGCTGAATCAGTTAATAAGTATGGAGTAGATGCTAATTTTACAGTCATGCAGCTTGAGAGACTCGCCACTATGGCAATGAAGGAAAGACTGCAGAGGACTTTGTTGGAACTGGGCTATTGGAATAAGGGCTGGCTGCGTTCTGCTGCTGAGGTCCAGAGAGTTTGATCAAGGTTAAATTTGTAATGGACTGATGTGCTTGGCTAGAGATATTGGACTGAGAGATTTAAGATTTTAAGCTGGAAAACCTCAAGCAAGTTAAAATTACAGGCACTGAGACTGGTTTTAGGTTACTGAACCTGCTATTGTCAAACACATTAGCAATCTTAAGGAAGATGTTCCAACTGCTTTACATTAAAACAATGGAAAGGATGCCTGAGGAAAGACTATCATAGAAATGCAAACACTTTTGGAAAGAGTTGACTGGAGGAGGAACCTGCTTTTCAAGGCTATTGAACTTGAACTGCAGAAGTTTGATGTTTGTTTGATGGTGGTTGAGTTTGCATTGTTTTAGTCTCTCCTTGCTTTAATCCCAGAGGAATTCGCCCATTACAAATTTGGCAGATGGATGTTACTCACGTCCCATCTTTTGCCAAATTACAATATTTACATGTTTCCATTGATACTTGTTCTGGAGTTATGTTTGCTTCCCCATTAACCGGGGAGAAAGCAGCCCATGTTATTCAACACTGCCTCGAGGCGTGGAGTGCCTGGGGGAAGCCCAAAATTCTTAAAACTGACAATGGACCAGCTTATACTTCTCAAAAATTTGGACAGTTCTGTCACCAGATGGGAGTGACCCATTTGACAGGTCTCCCATATAATCCTCAAGGACAGGGTATTATAGAACGGGCTCATCGCACTCTAAAGTCTTATTTAATAAAACAAAAAGGGGGAGTCGAGGAGGCTCTGCCCTCAGTCCCACGAGTGACTATATCCATAGCACTCTTTACTCTTAATTTTTTAAATTTGGACAGTCAGGGCCATTCGGCGGCTGACCGTCATTGCTCAGAGCCTAACAGGCCACAGGAGATGGTTAAGTGGAAAGATGTTTTGACTGGTCAATGGAGAGGCCCGGATCCTATTTTAATAAGATCCAGGGGAGCTGTTTGTGTTTTTCCACAGGAAGAAGACAATCCATTCTGGCTACCAGAACGCCTAACACGTAGACTTGTGAGACCTGACGAATCATCGAGATCCTGTGCAGGAGCCGAAGAAGTGGACAAGATCCATTATGAAGACCCTACTCTACTAGAGTTGACCCCTCCCT
The DNA here is from genome assembly GCA_036346955.1 of Dipus sagitta. Lineage (NCBI taxonomy): Eukaryota > Metazoa > Chordata > Mammalia > Rodentia > Dipodidae > Dipus > Dipus sagitta. The sequence continues at coordinate 48,107,552 of CM070781.1, read as the reverse complement.
AGCTGTGGGCCTGACATCCTGGATTTCTTCAGCCTTCTCTTTCTTTAAGGAATGGGTGGGAGTGGCGCTGTTTGGTGCAGCCCTAAGTTGTGGCTTAGTGTTCCTGCTTTGGTTGTTCTGCAAGCTCAGAGCTCAATAGCAACGTGACAAGGTCGTTATTGCGCAAGCACTTGTGGCTATGGAACAGGGATCATCTCCTGAAATTTGGTTAATTTATTAGACTGAGACCCTCAGTCGATGCACCTCAAGGGTTTAGCCCATTGCACTGAGTCGATGGGAGATCTAAGTCTAATCAGCCCTTGCCTAAGTGGCTGCAGCACCAAAATATGAGATTGACAGCCCTTGCACCCCCAGGAACAATATTCCATTGCACAGGGATGGGTGTTAACTCCCCTTTTTGTCTCTCCCTTGGCCTTTGCACTCAGAGGACTTGTCTCCATTGCACCTGATAAGGTGAGGGAGTGAGCTCTTGATCGCTTATTCCCCAAGGAAGGAATTTGCTTGATCGAGCATAGGGTTGTTTGGTGCTGCGCTGGTTGGGCTATGAGGCAGTTGTCATCTTATTAAAACAAACAGGGGGAGATGTAGAGAGCCGAGAGGTGACCGCCATTACTAGATGGCGCTGACATCCGGCCTCGGCCCTGGTGAACAAGTAGAATAGCGCATGTGCAAGTGGCAAAAGCGCGCCAAGTCACTGCCCAGCCCGGGCATATGAGCGTCATATGAGCGCGCAGCCAATCAGCAGAGTACACGCCACCTAGGGGCTATATAAGCGGCGCCATTTCGGGGCTCTGGGTCTTCCTCTTTCATCTGTTCAATAAACGCTTGCTGCAGAAGGATCCTGGTGTCCGCGTGCGTTCTTGCTGGCGAGACGACCACGCGGGCTACAGTCCTGGATTGGCGGGTAAAGGCACTTGCTGCGCACGCAAGAGGAACTGAGTTTGGGGCTGGAACGATGGCTTAGTGCTTAAGGTGTTTGCCTGTGAAGCCAAAGAATCCAGGTTCGATTCCCCAGGACCCACATAAGCCAGATGCACAAAGGGGCACATGTGTCTGAAGTTCGTTTACAGTGGCTGAAGGCCTTAGTGCGCCCATTCTCTCTCTCTCTCTAATAAATAAAATAAATAAATTTTTAAAAAGAGGAACTGAGTTTGGATCCCTATCACCCACATAAATTCCAGCAGGGTTTGGCAGCGCGCCTCTAACCCTAGAGGTCAGGAGGTGGAGATAGGGGCCTCCCCAGAGCATGCTGGGTAGACAGACTGACTAAACCGGTCAGCTCTGAGTCCAAGTGAGACTCTGTCTCAATAAACACTTAGTGAATAAGGTAGGGAGTGGTTGGGGAAGACATCTGACATGAACCTCTCACCTCCACATGCATGCACACACACATGCACCCAGTCACACACATGCCTTCACAGATAAGAACATACACTCAAACACAATCACACCTATACATGCAAATAAAAGAATTGAGGGCGCTGTAGAGATGGCTTAGTGATAAGGCACTTTCCTGCGAAACCTAACGACCCACGTTCAATTCCCCAGTCCCCACATAAGCCAGATGCACAAAGTAGCACATGCATCTGGAGTTCATTTGCAGTGGCTGGAGGCTCTGGCATGCCCATTCTCTCTCTATCTGCCTCTTCTTCTCTCTTCCTCCCTCCTCTCTCAAATAAATAAATAAATAAATAAAACATTTATCTATTTTTTAAATTTATTATTTGCAGGGAGTTCAAGTTAGAGTCTCTCTCTAACCAAGGCTGACCTGGAATTCACTATGTAGTCTCAGGCTGGCCTCAAACTCACAGCGATCCTCCTGCCTCTGCCTCTTGAGTGCTGGAGTTAAAGGTGTGTGCCACCATGCCCAGCTTAATAAAGAAAATATAGCATTTAAAATTTATTTATTTATTTATTTGAGTCAGAGAGACAGATAAAGAATGGGTGTGCCAGGGCCTCCAGCCACTGCAAATGAACTCCAGCACATATGCCCCTTTGCACATCTGGCTTACATGGGTACTGGGGAATTGAACCTGGGTTCTGAGGTTTGCAGGAAAACACCTTAATCCAGTCAGTCCTTCAGTAGCATTATACCTGCCCTTTCTCCACCCCTTGCAAGAATAAATAAAATATTTTTTAGAAAAAGAATCGAGGGGCTGGAGAGATGGCTTAGCAGTTAAGGCATTTGCCTGCAAAGCCAAAGGACCCCAGTTCAATTCCCCAGGATCCACATAAGCCAGATGCACAAGGGGCACATGCATCTGGAGTTCATTTGCAGTGCCTGGAGGCCTTGGTGCACCCATTTTCTCTCTCTCTCTCTCTCTCTCTCTCTCCCTCTTTCTCTTTCTCTTTCTCAAATAAATAAATAATAAATATATATATGTATATGTATATATATATATATATACATACACACACACACGCACACACACACACATATATATATATGATTAAAAAAGAATTGAAAAGTATGTGGAATGGCTGAAGTCAGGCATGTAATTCTTCAATTAGGTAAGTAGTTTTGGACAAAATTCTGGGCATTAGGCAGAAAGGCTAGAAAACCAGATTAGTTCTCATGCCCTGTCCTTCTGCAGACACAGATATTGACAGTGTCTTTTAAAGAAACTGATCAGATAATTAAGCAAATGATTTTTGGGTTCTTTCTTAAACGCTGCGTTGAATACTGACTTGTTATTAACAATCACGTGCGTGTATCTTCTCGGTTTCTTTTCAAAGAAGGGCTTGCTGCCCGGTAGCTCATCGAATATTGTTAACAGTGAGCAAAGCACTGCTGATTTATGAAAGAACATTCGTGAAGCATTTCATATAAGCCTTGCTAAGCATTACCTCATTAATCCTCACGGAACCCTTTGAAGTAGGATATTTTACAGACGGAGCAAGAGGAGGAGAGGGGTTGAGCCGTTTCTCAGGTCAGACCCTCTCTGCACTGCAGAGCAGGGATGGAGGCCTCTTCCTCCTCTCCAGGCTCTGCGTTCCCATCCCCCACTGCTGTTCCTCTGGGGCAAAAGAGAATGTCCTAAGCATGAGCTGTGCTGTTGTCACACTCTGTGGGTTTTGGCACCTCAGAGTATCCTATTATATCATTTTTAAAAAATATCAGGAGCTGCCCTAGGCATCACCAGAAATCTTTGCTGTTGAGTCAAAGTCAGTCATGTTCAGGGAGACTTGTCAGCCAGACGGAAATACGTCAGCATGTAGACTTGACACCATGTCTGAATGCAAAAGGCTCTCAAAGGGTGGGCTCTTGCAGGTGTTTGTGCAAATGCATATTTTTCCCCCAAGAGCACATCTGTGTGAAGCTACATTTTCTTCTTACACATGAACCAAAACGACATATACCAGACTGAGTATGGAAGCAGGGCTAAGGACCTAATGGTTCGCTGTTGAGCTGCACAGGAAAGAGGTTTCCAAACATGCCGCATGTCATTTTTCTCATTAACTTTGACGAACGGGGCATTTTCATTAAATTTTATATTAACAATGTAATGGGTAAATCATCATTATTTAATAAAGTAATGCAATTTTGAATTCTTGCTTACAATTTCTTTTTTTTTAAATTCATTTCTTTGAACACGCATGTGTATGTATGTATGTGCATGGGTGTGCCAGGCGCCCTCCTGCTGCAAAGGAACACCCCACAGTCGTATCACCTGTTCATTTGGCATATGTGGGTGCTTGGGGAATCGAACCCAGGCTGGCAGGCTTTGCAGGCAAGGATCTTTAACCACTGGGCCCTCTTCCCAGCCCCTTACTTACTTAACTTCTGACATGGTAAATATGGACAGATTTGATCTTCGGAAACAAAAGTGTTTTGGAGTCCTGCGCATTTTATGATTCTGTTACAGGGAAGTTTGAGGTACATTCTGCTATGTAAGTTACGCACTCGCTGAGAACGGCGTTTCGGACCGAATGGCGATTAGCCCCAGCCTTCCCACACCGGAGGGAGATACAGAAATGGAGACAATACACAGGGACTCTGGGTTTCCAGTGGTTATGGTCTTTTCTTTTTTCCTCCAAAGGGCCCTGAGGCAAGTATTATTCTCTGCACTGGAGAGTCAGCACTGAACCAAAATAAACCTAGTAAAATGAATAATAACATTAAAAGGGCCATGCTCAGCACCTCTCAATGGTTATGAGACCCCACAAGACCAGCATGGTTCTGAGCCCACCAACATTTTACCACGGAGCACGGAGGACAAAAGGAATGCAATAACAAAACAGGGAGAGGGCCACCTTGAAGGGGGGTGGTGTGGAGGAGAGGGAACGAAAGAGGATCATGGGATGGGAACATGAGTAAAGTCCTACATTTTCAGATGTTAAAGTTCCCAATTTATTTTAAGTCTGTTGAATTTATTATTATTTTTGCCTTTTTATTGACACTTATAGACAATAAACCATGATAATTTCCTCCCCTCCTCCACTTTCCCCTTCACAAATCCACTCTCCATCATATCCCCTCCCTTGCTCCATTAGTCTCTCTTTTATTTTGATGTCATTATCTTTTCCTCCTATTATGAGGGTCTTGTGAAGGTACTGCTAGGCACTGCAAAGGTCATGGATATCGAGGCCAACTTCTGTCTGGTCAATTGCATTGTAAGCAGTCCTATCCTTCCTTTGACTCTTACATTCTTTCTGCCTCCTCTTCTACAATGGCCTTGGAAGGTGTGATAGAGATGTTTCAGTGCTGAACACTCCTCTGTCACATCTTCTCAGCACTATGGTGCCTTTTGGGTCATCCCAGTGGTCACCACCATCTGAAAAGAGAAGCTTCTCTAACCAAAAGTGAGAGTAGCATTAATATATGGGTATGAACATTAAGTAAAGTGCTTACAGGGCAGTTTGATGAACGTAATATATGCATTTAGCCAGACAAGAGCAGGCGTTACACTCCTGAGGCTCATGACCTCCCCCACCATTGACTTTTGGTTAGGTTTTCAGTACCAGGCATGTATTCCCTCCCATAGAGCGGGCCTCCAGTCCAATTAGAGAACAGTTGGTTTCCCTATTATTATTATTATTTAGTTTTTTGAGGTAGGGTGTTGTTCCAGCCCAGGCTGACCTGGAATGCACCACATAGTCTCAAGCTGGCCTTGAACTCACAGCAATCCTCCTACCTCTGCCTCCCAAAAGCTGGGATTAAAGGCACTCACCACTACTCCTGGATGGGGGGTATTAAATAGAATAGTCAGTAAGGTGGTATGGGTCATAAATGCCCCTCAATGGCCCATGTGTTAAAGGCTTGGTGCTTTTGTGAGGTGGTGGAGACTTTAAGAGATGGGGACCTACTTGGAGGAAGTTAGGTTACCGGAAGCTGCCCTTGAAGGAGCCATGGAGCAAAGGCTGCCTCCTTTCTGTCTGCCTTCCCATGGTGAGCTTCCTCCACTATGATCTCCCTGCCACAGGCCCAAAGTAATTAGACGCTTGAAATCAAGTAGGTACCCTTAAGTGCTACTTTCTTCTCTTCACTGATGAATTTTTTCATATTAATTCTCTGTGTTGAATTGGAATAGATATTAAGTCGGGCAGCAAAACTATGGAACGGATGCTATTCTTCTTGCTGGAGATTTATGTTCCGGCTTGGGGGAAAGCACTGGTGGACGAAAATTCATGCAGCCAGGCACAGCGGAGCATGCCTTTAATCCCAGCGAGGATCACTGTGAGTTCAAGGCCAGCCTGAGACTACATAGTGAGTGCCAGGTCAGGCTGGGAAACAAAACAAAACACAAAAGAACACCTTCCCCTAGTCTCTATGAGCTAAAATGAGAACATTAAACTCCAGGAAGCTGCATAATTTTCCCAAAGTCACACACTTATCCTATGATTCTAAAGGCAGCCTTCTTAATGCCACATCAGTTACAGTCTTATATTCCCTCTCCCCTGATAGGTCCTCATTTTCCTGACAGCCTTCCTCAGCGGGGCGGGGTTATTGGTGTTCCACTGTGGGGGGGGGGGTCTCTGTGGTGGGGGAGGCGATGCTTCAGGATATTTTTACCACCCCCTCCTTGGCAACAATCCCTGAGCCTTGGCAGGTCTGTTAGCAATTTGGTTTAATGTTGAGTTGCCCGCAGCCTCTGCGTTTCTGCAATAATGTGTTTTGAGTCACCACAGTGTCTGTCCCCAAGTCCCTGGAGCTGGTTGCCAGGCTGGCATTGGGAGCAATACTCCTGTCACTGCTTTCTCTAAGTGTGGTTGAGGTGGCACATCTCGTGGTGGGCGGTTGGGCTCTCTTTTCTTATATTGATGGATCTTGGATCTCCCCAAAAACACAGCCCTTGCGCGTATTTTCCCCACGCAACCAATAGCATGCGTGGCATGCTGATATCTTCTCTGTGGTCTATTTGTTATTCCACTCATAAAATGCAATGTGGAAAGGAGACCGGTAGCAACGTCACTATAGCTTGCCACAGGTAGGTCTGGGGAAATAGATCCTGTATATGTAAGAACTCTTGCAGAGGCTGGGCATTCCAAGAAGGTAAGGTGCACAGTTGTGTATCTCAGTCAGCATTAGGCACCTTCACTGTTCATTCCCACACTGGGCCTCCCCAGCACGTTGGAGGGTTGAGTGTTAAGCTCCCCATTTAGATACAAGCACCGAAGTTCTGAAAGTCCAGGGTCTCATGGACGATGAAGGTAACACACTGAGACTGAGAACCTCTCTGGAGTGGGCTATCCCAGCCAGACCCCTCCTGACTTTGCCCATCACAGGGTCAAGGTTAGAAAAGGATTTGCGGACACACTCCCCTTTAAATACAGTAGGAAGCCGCCTTCTAAGGCTCAGATCCAGCCAACCCACCCAGGGAAGCCAGATGAAGAAGATGGGAGAGGAGTGGGCTTGGCCCCTCAGCGTTTGCTGTGTGATTTTTGGTAATAACTCTTGAAGATCACGTGTATTCAAAAGCCCAAACCTCCAGACGACTGCAGTCAAACAAGGCCACGTTGGGAAGTAAGCCTCCTGCTTGCTGTTCCCAAACTATATAATCCGTCATTAAGTAGCTGTCAGTTTCTTCCAGATAGCTATATTATGTATCCGTGGCAGGGCCACCAATTCGTTTAAGCGAGTGCTAAAAATAAGTAAATGATGAGGATTCTATTTCCATCCGGGATGATTAGAGCCTGAGTTTGGGGTGCCAAGGTGGAGGGAGGGGGCTGAGGGAAGTCAGAGGAAATATTAAAGGCCCTTAAATACCAGTACAACCCAATGGGCCTCCATACAGCTTATGTTTACAAATGAACAATGAACCAAGTGGGGCCCCTTGCCTGGGGCCCAGGGTTGCAGACTGGAGGGAGGCAGTTATAAGGGTCTCTGGAATTCATTCTTTCTTAAGATCCTCTTATATAACTGATGTGTTGTGCAATCCAGCAGTTGGTGGCTTGAGGAAGCTGGCGTGTACCTTAGATAAGAAGTTGAATTATTCCAAGGGACATTTGGAGTCGGTCAGGCTGGCTGGAAGACGGAGAAGGGTGAAGGGGGCCTCCCACACAGGGCAGGCTGCTGCAGCTGAGAAGTTCCCTATATGCAAGCCGCACGAGACCCCCATTTCCTGAGCATCTGTATTTGGCGAGCACTGAAAACCTCCGGCTTTCCCGCCGAAGGCCCCTGGCTTCCTCTTAGTAAAGTCACAAACATGACCCAGTTGCAACAGAGACACAGAGCAGGAGTTTTTGTAGGAGGACAAGGAGGGGGAGAAATTGAAACCATTTCAGCAGGTCACGAGAGTATAAATTAGTGTTCAATCAAAATCAAGATTACATTTGCGCACAGACATGTGACATGCGCGCGCGCACACACACACACACACACAGAATTACTAGAACAACAGCTGGTGGGGTCAGATGGAAGAGAAGAGGGAGAAGAGGGAGAATCCAAACCCCTCGTGCTGAAAAGCTGACCTGGAGGTGGTCTGAGATGGGGCTCTTTTCATGGAAACCTTGGAACAGATCCCAGAAATACTTCATCAGAAGGTTTACCTCTTGTCAGGTTTGCTTGTCAACCAGAGTAGAGTACCAATGAACTCCCAATGCTGACATCCTGCAATACTCGAAGTCCTCAGGTGGGAAATACCTGGAGCCTGGGTCTCCCCAAGGAACAGAGGAGAGTGACATCTTCCCAGAGCCTTTGTCAAACTCAAGGACAATGACAGAGGAAATGAGTACACCAGCAACTCCCACTGTCACCGTACTGTTATTGTCCTCCATTTCCAAATCCTGGGGAGGGGGAGGGGGAGGGGGATGCCTTCTACGCATGTATGTTTTGGAAAAAGGAGATACAGCTGTCCTGTAAGTTCCAGTACCCCAAGGGATTCTAGGGACATGACGAACATTTTAATCTCCATATTTATGGTCCCCAAGACCTTAGGAAATAAAGATGTTAGCATATCTTGATTTAAACTGTCTCTTCTTTTGAAATTGGATGTACTTGTTCCTAGAACCTTAACACTTTTCAAATAAAAACAGCTCCGTTAGCTGTAGTTACAATACACTGCAGAGGCAGGTGACTATATAACTTCAAAACAGCTAGAAGGTAGTACTTGGCATGTTTTCACCACAAAGAGAAGAAAGTTGTTTGAGGTGTTGGATATGCTCATTACTTAAATTTAATCATTACAAATTATCTATATGTGTGTATGTATGTTCACATCATATGTCAATATCATGACAGATTTGGCTGGTTGGGACAGTGCTTGCCTAGCATGTACAAGGCCCAATGACATAAAAAAAACATACTGAACCTCATGGATATTTATAGTAATAATATGTCAATTTTAATAAGAAGCCTATGGCCAAGATAGACCATGGTTAGGCATCCATCTCCGCCTGATTTCATGAGGAGTGAGGCGTCAGACCCTCCAGTGAAGGCTGCTGTCTTTGTGTACTGCTTGGGCCTGAAGACCCAGTGTAGCCCCACCCCAGGCCCTGCCTCAGGCTTTCTGGAAATGAAGGGGACGGAACCTGAGGAGTAGAACAAAGGGAGCAGCCAAAAGCTGAAGGGTGTACAAGAAAGTAGGATTGAGGGCTGGAGAGATGGCTTAGCGGTTAAGGCGCCTGCCTGCAAAGCCTAAGGACCCAGGTTTGACTCTCCAGATCCCACGCAAGCCAGACGCACAAAGGTGAGGCAAGCGCAAGGTCTCACACGCCCACTAGGTGGCGCAAGCGTCTGGAGTTTGAGTGGCTGAGGCCCTAGAGCATCAATTCTCTCTCTCCCTCTGTCTCTCTTGCTCTCTCTAAAAAATAAGGTAAAATAGTTTGTTTTAAGTGAGGGTAGATTTTAAAAAAAGAACTATTGAGGTTAGAAACGCAGTGCTTTGGTTTGGGTAAGCTTTTCCCCCACTCCCATCCTCCCAAGGGTTCATGTGTTGAACCCCAAAGTGCTGATGTCAGAGGTGCTGGGAGCTTTAAGCGGGTGGTTCTAGAAGAGGTCATTGGGTCATCGGGTTGAAAGCAATCTTAAGGGACCTTAGGGCCTCTCTGGGTTGCTCTCTCACTGTGTGATCTCTTCCTCTGTTGCTCGTCTACCGTAGTCAGAGCGGCCCTCGCCAGAACCCACCCAGCTCCTCCACTGTCAGCCTCCCAACCTGTGAGCTCAGCAACGTCTCTAGTTGATAGTGCACCCAGCCTTTGTATTTAGTTACTGGGACATATAATCTCACAGTCAATTCCCAGGTGTTTTTAACAGCCAGTAACACACCTCAGGAAAAAAAAAAAAAAAAAACAGTCAATTCACAGATTATAAAACAAATAGAAAAGATGGCCAATGGCAATGTATTCATAGTTTCCTTGTCTCCCAGGAGACAGGTAATTCAGGAGACAAATACAGCAGTGACTATGTGCATCGTAATTACCCTCTACAGTAGAAACTTAGAAAATGGAAACAGCTGGAACAATGCGCACCCCTGCTTGACAATGACGGGGTCCTGTGCACACAGCCTGCTCAGTGCTGGATAAACACGTGCAGCCCGGTAAAGCCTCCAACGACCGCGTAGTGTCATTACATCCATCTTACAATGAAGAAACTGAGGATTTTTAAGCTCACATTCTCAACCCAGCAAAGTATCCGAAGTGAGATGTTAAGACCAACCTATCTGCCTTATAGCACAGTGGGTTTTTGTTTGTTTTTATTTATTTATTTGAGAGCGACAGACAGGGAGAGAAAGAGGCAGATATATATATATATATATATATATATATATATAGAGAGAGAGAGAGAGAGAGAGAGAGAGAGAGAGAGAGAGAGAATGGGTGCACCAGGTCCTCCAGCCACTGCAAACAAACTCCAGATGCGTGTGCCACCTTATGCCTCAAACCAGGGGTCCTTAGGCTTCACAGGCAAGCGCTTAACCGCTAAGCCATCTCTCCAGCCCTAGAGCAGTGTTTCAAACAGCCACTGCATCTTCAGTCCATGTGGCGGTCAGGGAGGAAGGGGGAGGGGAAAGGCAGTGTGGGCTAGCTCTCCCCTGCGATCAGGAAGCAGTCGCCTTTCCCACAAGGCTCCCCTCTAGGGCTGGATGCATGGCCGAGAGGAGAGTTTCACTTGGGCGTGTTGCTCTCCTCCGCCCAAATAATCAGGGCTCTTTTAATAAAGGAGAAGAGAAGACATACGTTAACAGGCCCAAGTACCTGTCTCCCTGAGCTTCTCATGTGGCAAAGTGCTGGGTGAGGTCCTGGAGTATGGGCACGGATGTAGAAGAAAATACTTTAAGAGTCTCATGCTCGACTGACTGAGCTAGCTGGGCAAAAATAAAAATGTTAAAAAATAAAATAAACGGCTGGAGAGATGGCTTAGCAGTTAAGCGCTTGCCTGTGAAGCCTAAGGACCCTGGTTTGAGGCTCGATTCCCCAGGACCCACATTAGCCAGATGCACAAGGTGGTGCACGCGTCTGGAGTTCGTTTGCAGTGGCTGGAAGCCCTGGCGCGCCCATTCTCTATCTGCCTCTTTCTTTCTCTGTCTGTCGCTCTCAAATAAATAAATAAAAATAAACAAAAAAATTTTAAATAAATAAAATAAAATCACTTAGGGGCTGGAGAGATGGCTCAGTAGTTATGGCACCTGCATGCAAAGCCTACGGACCCAGGGTTTGGTTCCCCAGTACCCACATAAAACCAGATGCACAAGGTGTTGCATGTGTCTGGAGTTCATTTGCAGTGGCTAGAGGTCCTGGCACACTCATTCTCTCCCTCCCTCCCTCTCTCTCTCTCTCTCTCTCTCTCTCTCTCTCTATATATATATATATATATATATATATATATATTTGCAAATAAATACTTTTTTAAAAAAGATTGAAAAAAATTACTTCAGGAAGAGCCAGGCGTGGTGATGCATGCCTTTAATCCCAGCACTCCAGAGGCAGAGGTAGGAGGATCGCTGTGAGTTCAAGGCCAGCCTGAGACTACATAGTGAATTCCAGGTCAGCCTGGGCTAACGTGAGACACTACCTCAAAACAAACAAACAAACAAACAAACAAACAAACAAACAAACAAAAAGTACTTAAAGGAAATAAAAAGCCCACCTTGAGATAGTTGAATAGAAACCCCGAGAAAGAAGAATGAACAAAAGAGAGAATGGGGTGAATGGTAGAAAGGCAGATTGTGTCAGCAAAAGATGGGCACAGGTTTGTTCCACATGCAGTTCGAGGTGAGGGTAGGACATCCGTGTGGCCAGGACCACTGAGCCCAGAGTATCAAATATCCTCAGGGCAGAGGGAGCTCTTAGGGCTGGAGACACCAACAGCGGAAGGATCCTGAAGTGATGGCCATTTCTCAGAGCACAGAGCACCGTAGGAGAAAAACAAGGATCCAAGGAGTGAAAGGGACGCCCACCTTTGGTGACAGGAAGGAAGTGAGCTGATGAAATGAGCAAGGCAAATTTCCTAGGAGTTCAGAAGACAGTCCAAAGAGTCTCAAAAAGATTGGGTTAAAGTGAATTTCAGAGCCAAGGTTAACTGTAAAATGCAGCTGAGGATTTAAGGAGGAAGAGAACTAAGGAAAACCCTTGGTTTGGCCAAAAGAAGATAATAATTATCTAGAGGCAGCAGAGCAGAGTGGAGGAAACAGGAGTCAAGACAGTTCATAGTCTCAGCAGTGACCCAGAGGATGGTCAGAGGATCACTGAGTGGCCACGGGGTTCTGGATGTCCCCTAACTATACATTATTCTAGTGCCACGATGATTCTTTAAAGGGCTTGTTATTCTTGCATAGTAGATACAGAAAATCTTTTTTATTTTATTTTTATTTATTTATTAGAGAGACAGAGAGAAAGAGAATGGGTGTGACAAGGCCTCTAGCCAACGCAAATGAACTCCAGACACATGCACCACCTTGTGCCTCTGGCTTACATGGGTTCTGGGGAGTTGAACCTGGGTCCTTAGGCTTCACAGGCAAGCGTCTTAACCGCTAAGCCATCTCTCCAGCCAGATACGGAAAGTCTTTATAAGCCTGATGGTTGATTCTGCATGCCATTAGCCAGCCCCTAGGCAGAGTAGAAAACGCAGTTTATGAACTTACAAAGTCGGTTATAGATACTTGGATAAAGGAAACCTTATCCCGTGAGTTGTACTGTTGGGTTATTTGCGGTCCTCCTCTGTGAAGTCACCCACCTGCTCCAGCCCCAAGCAGCGTTCCCACACAGTCCTGTGCCCACTTCAAAACCCTGGCACTTCCCAAGATCACAAGCTTGCCTTTGATGTCTTTGAAGTGTCCATGGGAGAAACTGGAGTATTTGAGACAAAAAAAGAAAAACCTTTAGGTCATCTGAGTGCCCTTTCCATCAGCACCTCTTGAAACTAAAGGCTGTTTTTAAAGCATAAAGCCGAGTCTCTTCCCTCTTGGCCAAAGCAGTGCCACCCTGAACCATGTATAGTTAAAGGACAGAATAGTAGTAAAGGCCCAGTGTGGCAGCAAGGCTGAGAGCAGACCACCATTTGCCAACATGTGGACCACTCATAGGCTTTAAAAATGTCAGCTCAATAATTTTCAATAAGAAAAAAAAAAAAAAGCACCAAATCATTTTGAAATACTATACAGTTGCCTGGGACTGGAGAGATGGGTCAGAGGTTAAGTGAGCTCTCTGTGCGAGCAAGGGGACTTAAGGGGGCCTGAAACCTCCAAAGTTTGAATGTCTAGATTCCCACACAAACAACCGAGCATGCCCACCCATGCCTGCAACCCCAGTCCCACAAAGGGGAGCAGAGACAAGGGAACTGAAGCAGCAAGTTCAGCAAAGAGCAAAGAGCCAGGATTGGACGAAAGAGCTACGGGGTAGGGCATTTGACAGCCTGCTCTGATCTCTGCAAGTGGGTACCCTGTGCATGGGGAACATACATTAACATATATCACACACATACCACATCACACACACACACACACAAGCAAAAATAAAAAAAAAAATTTAAGGGCTGGAGAAATGGCTGAGCAGTTAAGGCACTTGCCTGCAAAGTCAAAGGACCACAGTTCAATTCCCCAAGACCCACGTAAGCCAGATGCACAAGGTGGCGCATGTATCTGGAGTTCGTTTGCAGTAGCTGGAGGCCCTGGTGTGCCCATTCTCTCAATCTTTCTATCTCTATATGTCTCTCTCTCTCTCTCCCAAATAAATAAAAATAAATGAATAAATGTAAAAAATTAAATGATTAAATGACTGCACAGATGCCTCACAGTTGTACACAGTTCCAGTGCTCAGAAGACATTAAGCAGCATTTCTCCAGGTGTTCGTATGTGAAATGACTTCAGGTAATACAGATGTTTGACTTATGATGGGACGACATCTGGATAAACCCACTGGAAGTTCAAAATATCCAGTCAAAAGTGTGTGTAGGGGCTGGAGAGATGGCTTAGCGGTTAAGCGCTTGCATACTACGTGAGGGTTGGAGAGATGGCTCAGCATCTAAGGCATTTGCCTGCAATGTCTAACGACCCTTGTTCGATTTCCCCAAGACCCCCATTAAGTCAGATGCACAAAGTGGTGCATGTATCTGGAGTTGGTTTTGCAGTGGCCAGAGGCCCTGGTGTGCCCATTCTGTCTCTCTCTCTCTCTCTCTCTCTTTCTCTCTCTCTGCTTTCTCTCTGTGTCTTTCAAATAAATAAATAGAAGTGTTTTTTTTAAATTTAAGCAAACAGTGGCACCTTTGGTATGAAGACGTTACCAGAGCATCGAGACGACGTACGGCTGACTGTCAGAGTCTCTTCCTGTAAATGAAACACACTGGCTTCTTAGTCCTTAAGAAAATGCCCATTACTCAGGGTCATTATCATGGGCACCGGAGATCATCCGCTTGTATTTTACATACAGAAAGAAATGAAAGAGGGTGCTAGGGGCTGAATTGTGTGCCCCCCATATGTATCTTGATGCCCTAACCCCCAATGTGACTGTATTTGGAAAAACTGTTTTTTTGAGGGGGAGACAATTAAAGTTTACTGAGGTCATAAGGGTGGACCCCTAAACCATCAGGTGTGGTAGACAGATGAGAAGAGAAAAAAAACAATCTTTCCCACAGCTCTACTCATTAAATATCATAGCTCATTATACCTTAAATGTGCTCATAACACTTACCATTAGCTTTCAGTTGGGCAAAATCATCTAACACAAAGACTTATCTTTTAAATTATTTATTTATTTATTTATTTTATTTGAGAGAGAGATAGCGGCAGTGGAGGGGGGGTGTGCAGAGAGAATGGGTGCTCCAGGGTCTTCAGCTGTTGCAAATGAACTCCAGAGGCATGTGCCACCTTGTGCATCTGGCTTATGTGGATCCTGGAGAATCGAACCTGGGTCCTTTAGCTTTGCAGGCAAGTACCTTAACCACTAAACCATCTCTCCAGCCTACAAAAACTGTTTATAGGAGTGTTGACTATCTTCCTCTCTCCCTCCTCCCTTCAACTTTCTTCATGCACGTACAAGGAAGAGGCCCCATGGGGACACATCATGTTCTCCTACAAACCAAAAAATGCTGGAGGCCCTTACCCTGAATGAAATTTTCTAACAACTTGATCTTAAACTTCTAGCCTCCTGACCTGTGAGAACACACATTTCTATTGTTATAAAACACTTGGGCTTCGGTATTTTGTTATGGCAACCCACACTGACGAGCATAGAGGGTAACAATAATCAATTGTAGATCACCAATTATACACAAAAGCAGTGTGCTAGAGAGAAATAAACCACATACGTATGTATACTGTTATCAATGGAAATTAAAACCTATACATAAATAATGACGGTTTTTACTTGCCTAAAAAGACAAGTACACTGAGACTCTCGGGAGTTTGGAGTGAGATGTGGTGAAACGATGGTAGTCTTGACAACAGAGACACCATTTCTGTTTGGAGTTTGGATACAGACCCAGGTTGGCCTAGAACTCTCCATCCTGCCTCTGCCACCGAACACTAGGATTATAGATGTGCACTCCCTTGCTCGACTTCAAGAATAACTTTTACCGTAATCATATAGGCAGCCCCCTATCTCTAATTATGTTCTTCGGGGAAGCCTCCTGGTGGGGGAAAAACACACACACATCTAATTCCCATTGTTTTACTCTGGAAATCACTTTTTAGAAATAAATGAAGAAAACAACAAAAGGAAAGGAAGGAAGGATGAAAAAGAGAGAGAGAGAGAGAGAGAGAGGGAGAGAAAGAAAGAAAGAAAGAAAGAAAGAAGGAGAAAACACTTAAGACAGGAAAGGAAGACAGAAGACAGTCCTGCAGTTCTATCCTGTGGGGAATGGAAGGAAGACAGACAGCTCTGTAGATAAACTTAGCAATGTGGGGGGTGGGGTGCTCAAGCACAGACCTTGCCTGGCCGTTGTGAGCCAGGGGTCAGTGGAAAGTTTGACAATCACAACAAGATAACGCCTGGAATCCCAGCCTGAACCCTGACCACGAAAGGTGAGCTAGGCCTTCCAAGGGAATAGCCATTCATCTCAATGCATCTCCCTCCCGCCTCCAGTCAATAGCACACTGATAAAAACCGGGGCTCTGCACTCGTGGGGGGATTTGGGGGACTCCGGGCTGGCGAGGACATTGGGAAGTAGGAGCGGTGTTCGGGTGGGAAACAGAACACGAATGATGGGCAGAGAACGGAAAATCGGGGAAAAAACAATACATCATGGGAAGGCTATTCTTTACTCTGTAACTGATTTCATGAGTATGTGGCGTACGTCTAGTTCAAGTAAAAATGTTCCCATCTAACACACAGAAGCCACGGCGGGAGCTAAGGCTGACAGCTCCATCCTCTGAGGCTGAAACCTAAGCCGTCTAGCTATCCCCGGCCATCGGCTCGTCCCCTGGTGGAGTCTTCTCTCTGAGCCACGTCCTTTTGACACAAGTGGCACAAACATAACTTTTAACCTAGTTAGAGTAGCTCTCTGGGAGGCGTTTTCGATCCTTTCGCAGGGGAGCGTGTGCTGAGCGCTGACACTTCATCTCCCGGAAACAGAAGGACGGGCGTCTGCATGTCTTGGGCACCTCTGTCCCTCGAGACCGGCCCCTCTGTGTCGCAGACTTGTCAGTGCACTGTCCACAGTTGACATTTGAAGTACCGGCCTCCCGGGTCACCAGAGAGCAGCCCAAATTGTTGCTGAGAGGCTCTTGTGGCCACCCTGGAGGAGAAAGTTAGTGTCCAATCAAAACTACCTCCTGGGGGCTGGAGAGATGGCTTAGCAGTTAAGCGCTTGCCTGTGAAGCCTAAGGACCCTGGTTTGAGGCTCGATTCCCCAGGACCCACATTAGCCAGATGCACAAGGAGGTGCACGCGTCTGGAGTTCGTTTGCAGTGGCTGGAAGCCCTGGCGCGCCCATTCTCTATCTGCCTCTTTCTTTCTCTGTCTGTCGCTCTCAAATAAATAAATAAAAATAAACAAAAAAATTTTAAATAAATAAAATAAAATCACTTAGGGGCTGGAGAGATGGCTCAGTAGTTATGGCACCTGCATGCAAAGCTACGGACCCAGGGTTTGGTTCCCCAGAACCCACATAAAACCAGATGCACAAGGTGTTGCATGTGTCTGGAGTTCATTTGCAGTGGCTAGAGGTCCTGGCACACTCATTCTCTCCCTCCCTCCCTCTCTCTCTCTCTCTCTCTCTCTCTCTCTCTATATATATATATAATATATATATATATATATTTGCAAATAAATACTTTTTTTAAAAAGATTGAAAAAAATTACTTCAGGAAGAGCCAGGCGTGGTGATGCATGCCTTTAATCCCAGC
Organism: Dipus sagitta; assembly: GCA_036346955.1. Classification (NCBI taxonomy): domain Eukaryota; kingdom Metazoa; phylum Chordata; class Mammalia; order Rodentia; family Dipodidae; genus Dipus; species Dipus sagitta. Next base: position 48,090,333 of record CM070781.1, on the reverse strand, counting down.
ACTCCAGAGGCAGAGGTAGGAGGATCGCTGTGAGTTCAAGGCCAGCCTGAGGACTACATAGTGAATTCCAGGTCAGCCTGGGCTAACGTGAGACACTACCTCAAAACAAACAAACAAACAAACAAACAAACAAACAAACAAAAAAAGTACTTAAAGGAAATAAAAAGCCCACCTGGAGATAGTTGAATAGAAACCCCGAGAAAGAAGAATGAACAAAAGAGAGAATGGGGTGAATGGTAGAAAGGCAGATTGTGTCAGCAAAAGATGGGCACAGGTTTGTTCCACATGCAGTTCGAGGTGAGGGTAGGACATCCGTGTGGCCAGGACCACTGAGCCCAGAATATCAAATATCCTCAGGGCAGAGGGAGCTCTTAGGGCTGGAGACACCAACAGCGGAAGTATCCTGAAGTGATGGCCATTTCTCAGAGCACAGAGCACCGTAGGAGAAAAACAAGGATCCAAGGAGTGAAAGGGACGCCCACCTTTGGTGACAGGAAGGAAGTGAGCTGATGAAATGAGCAAGGCAAATTTCCTAGGAGTTCAGAAGACAGTCCAAAGAGTCTCAAAAAGATCTGGGTTAAAGTGAATTTCAGAGCCAAGGTTAACTGTAAAATGCCAGCTGAGGATTTAAGGAGGAAGAGAACTAAGGAAAACCCTTGGTTTGGCCAAGAGGAGATAATAATTATCTAGAGGCAGCAGAGCAGAGTGGAGGAAACAGGAGTCAAGACAGTTCATAGTCTCAGCAGTGACCCAGAGGATGGTCAGAGGATCACTGAGTGGCCACGGGGTTCTGGATGTCCCCTAACTATACATTATTCTAGTGCCACGATGATTCTTTAAAGGGCTTGTTATTCTTGCATAGTAGATACAGAAAATCTTTTTTATTTTATTTTTATTTATTTATTAGAGAGACAGAGAGAAAGAGAATGGGTGTGACAAGGCCTCTAGCCAACGCAAATGAACTCCAGACACATGCACCACCTTGTGCCTCTGGCTTACATGGGTTCTGGGGAGTTGAACCTGGGTCCTTAGGCTTCACAGGCAAGCGTCTTAACCGCTAAGCCATCTCTCCAGCCAGATACGGAAAGTCTTTATAAGCCTGATGGTTGATTCTGCATGCCATTACCAGCCCCTAGGCAGAGTAGAAAACGCAGTTTATGAACTTACAAGTCGGTTATAGATACTTGGATAAAGGAAACCTTATCCCGTGAGTTGTACTGTTGGGTTATTTGCGGTCCTCCTCTGTGAAGTCACCCACCTGCTCCAGCCCCAAGCAGCGTTCCCACACATCCTGTGCCCACTTCAAAACCCTGGCACTTCCCAAGATCACAAGCTTGCCTTTGATGTCTTTGAAGTGTCCATGGGAGAAACTGGAGTATTTGAGACAAAAAAAGAAAAACCTTTAGGTCATCTGAGTGCCCTTTCCATCAGCACCTCTTGAAACTAAAGGCTGTTTTTAAAGCATAAAGCCGAGTCTCTTCCCTCTTGGCCAAAGCAGTGCCACCCTGAACCATGTATAGTTAAAGGACAGAATAGTAGTAAAGGCCCAGTGTGGCAGCAAGGCTGAGAGCAGACCACCATTTGCCAACATGTGGACCACTCATAGGCTTTAAAAATGTCAGCTCAATAATTTTCAATAAGAAAAAAAAAAAAAGCACCAAATCATTTTGAAATACTATACAGTTGCCTGGGACTGGAGAGATGGGTCAGAGGTTAAGTGAGCTCTCTGGGCGAGCAAGAGGACTTAAGGGGGCCTGAAACCTCCAAAGTTTGAATGTCTAGATTCCCACATAAACAACCGAGCATGCCCACCCATGCCTGCAACCCCAGTCCCACAAAGGGGAGCAGAGACAAGGGAACTGAAGCAGCAAGTTCAGCAAAGAGCAAAGAGCCAGGATTGGACGAAAGAGCTACGGGGTAGGGCATTTGACAGCCTGCTCTGATCTCTGCAAGTGGGTACCCTGTGCATGGGGAACATACATTAACATATATCACACACATACCACATCACACACACACACACACAAGCAAAAATAAAAAAAAAAAATTTAAGGGCTGGAGAAATGGCTGAGCAGTTAAGGCACTTGCCTGCAAAGTCAAAGGATCACAGTTCAATTCCCCAAGACCCACATAAGCCAGATGCACAAGGTGGCGCATGTATCTGGAGTTCATTTGCAGTAGCTGGAGGCCCTGGTGTGCCCATTCTCTCAATCTTTCTATCTCTATATGTCTCTCTCTCTCTCTCCCAAATAAATAAAAATAAGTGAATAAATGTAAAAAATTAAATGCTTAAATGACTGCACAGATGCCTCACAGTTGTACACAGTTCCAGTGCTCAGAAGACATTAAACAGCATTTCTCCAGGTGTTCGTATGTGAAATGACTTCAGGTAATACAGATGTTTGACTTATGATGGGACGACATCTGGATAAACCCACTGGAAGTTCAAAATATCCAGTCAAAACTACGTGTAGGGTTGGAGAGATGGCTCAGCATCTAAGGCATTTGCCTGCAATGTCTAACGACCCTTGTTCGATTTCCCCAAGACCCCCATTAAGTCAGATGCACAAAGTGGTGCATGTATCTGGAGTTGGTTTGCAGTGGCCAGAGGCCCTGGTGTGCCCATTCTGTCTCTCTCTCTCTCTCTCTCTCTTTCTCTCTCTCTGCTTTCTCTCTGTGTCTTTCAAATAAATAAATAGAAGTGTTTTTTTTAAATTTAAGCAAACAGTGGCACCTTTGGTATGAAGACGTTACCAGAGCATCGAGACGACGTACGGCTGACTGTCAGAGTCTCTTCCTGTAAATGAAACACACTGGCTTCTTAGTCCTTAAGAAAATGCCCATTACTCAGGGTCATTATCATGGGCACCGGAGATCATCCGCTTGTATTTTACATACAGAAAGAAATGAAAGAGGGTGCTAGGGGCTGAATTGTGTGCCCCCCCCCATTTGTATCTTGATGCCCTAACCCCCAATGTGACTGTATTTGGAAAAACTGTTTTTTGAGGGGGAGACAATTAAGGTTTACTGAGGTCATAAGGGTGAACCCCTAAACCATCAGGTGTGGTAGACAGATGAGAAGAGAAAAAGCAATCTTTCCCACAGCTCTACTCATTAAATATCAAAGCTCATTGTACCTTAAATGTGCTCAAAACACTTACCATTAGCTCTCAGTTGGGCAAAATCATCTAACACAAAGACTATTTTTTAAAATTTGTATTTATTTTATTTATTTGAGAGAGAGAGATAGCGGCGGTTGGGGGGGAGGGTTGTGCAGAGAGAATGGGTGCTCCAGGGTCTTCAGCTGTTTCAAATGAACTCCAGAGGCATGCGCCACCTTGTGCATTTGGCTTACATGGATCCTGGGGAATCGAACCTGGGTCCTTTGGCTTTGCAGGCAAGTACCTTAACCACTAAGCCATCTCTCCAGCCTACAAAAACTGTTTCATAGGAGTGTTGACTATCTTCCTCTCTCCCTCCTCCCTTCAACTTTCTTCATGCACGTACAAGGAAGAGGCCCCATGGGGACACATCATGTTCTCCTATAAACCAAAAAATGCTATAGGCCCGTACCCTGAATGAAATTTTCTAACAACTTGATCTTAAACTTCTAGCCTCCTGACCTGTGAGAACACACATTTCTATTGTTACAAAACACTTGGGCTTCGGTATTTTGTTATGGCAACCCACACTGACGAGCATAGAGGGTATCAATAAGCAATCAATTGTAGATCACCAATTATACACAAAAGCATTGTGCTAGAGAGAAATAAACCACATACGTATGTATACTGTTATCAATGGAAATTAAAACCTATACATAAATAATGATGGTTTTTACTTGCCTAAAAAGACAAGTACACTGAGACTCTCGGGAGTTTGGAGTGAGATGCGGTGAAACGATGGTAGTCTTGACAACAGAGACATCATTTCTGTTTGGAGTTTGGATACAGACCCAGGTTGGCCTAGAACTCTCCATCCTGCCTCTGCCACCGAACACTAGGATTATAGATGTGCACTCCCTTGCTCGACTTCAAGAATAACTTTTACCGTAATCATATAGGCAGCCCCCTATCTCTAATTATGTTCTTCGGGGAAGCCTCCTGCTGGGGGAAAAACACACACACATCTAATTCCCATTGTTTTACTCTGGAAATCACTTTTTAGAAATAAATGAAGAAAACAAAAAAAGGAAAGGAAGGAAGGATGAAAGAGAGAGAAAGAGAGAAAGAAAGGAAGAAAGAAAGAAAGAAAGAAAGAAAGACAGAAAGAAAGAAAGAAAGTGAAAACACTTAAGACAGGAAAGGAAGACAGAAGACAGTCCTGCAGTTCTATCCTGTGGGGAATGGAAGGAAGACAGACAGCTCTGTAGATAAACTTAGCAATGTGGGGGGTGGGGTGCTCAAGCACAGACCTTGCCTGGCCGTTGTGAGCCAGGGGTCAGTGGAAAGTTTGACAATCACAACAAGATAACGCCTGGAATCCCAGCCTGAACCCTGACCACGAAGGGTGAGCTAGGCCTTCCAAGGGAATAGCCATTCATCTCAATGCATCTCCCTCCCGCCTCCAGTCAATAGCACACTGATAAAAACCGGGGCTCTGCACTCGTGGGGGGATTTGGGGGACTCCGGGCTGGCGAGGACATTGGGAAGTAGGAGCGGTGTTCGGGTGGGAAACAGAACACGAATGATGGGCAGAGAACGGAAAATCGGGGAAAAAACAATACATCATGGGAAGGCTATTCTTTACTCTGTAACTGATTTCATGAGTATGTGGCGTACGTCTAGTTCAAGTAAAAATGTTCCCATCTAACACACAGAAGCCACGGCGGGAGCTAAGGCTGACAGCTCCATCCTCTGAGGCTGAAACCTAAGCCGTCTAGCTATCCCCGGCCATCGGCTCGTCCCCTGGTGGAGTCTTCTCTCTGAGCCACGTCCTTTTGACACAAGTGGCACAAACATGACTTTTAACCTAGTTAGAGTAGCTCTCTGGGAGGCGTTTTCGATCCTTTCGCAGGGGAGCGTGTGCTGAGCGCTGACACTTCATCTCCCGGAAACAGAAGGACGGGCGTCTGCATGTCTTGGGCACCTCTGTCCCTCGAGACCGGCCCCTCTGTGTCGCAGACTTGTCAGTGCACTGTCCACAGTTGACATTTGAAGTACCGGCCTCCTGGGTCACCAGAGAGCAGCCCAAATTGTTGCTGAGAGGCTCTTGTGGCCACCCTGGAGGAGAAAGTTAGTGTCCAATCAAAACTACCTCCTGGGGGCTGGAGAGATGGCTTGGCGGTTAAGTGCTTGCCTGTGAAGCCTAAGGACCCCGGTTCGAGGCTCCATTCCCCAGGGCCCACGTTAGCCAGATGCACAAGGGGGCGCACGCATCTGGAGTTCGTTTGCAGTGGCTGGAAGCCCTGGCGCGCCCATTCTCTCTCTCTCTTTCTATCTGCCTCTTTCTCTGTTTGTCGCTCTTAAATAAATAAATAAAAATAAACAAGAAGTTGAAAAAAACTACCTCCTGGGAGGACCCTCTCTCAGCCTACTGTGCCTCCCCAGACCCACCCTCTGCACTCAGGGCTGGGCCTGTGTACTCCTGTGCTAACCGAACCCCATGTAGGAATGGACAACCAGCATGAGAATTTGAGGGTGGGTGCAGTGAAGGTAAGACTTGGGGGTCAGTACTTTGTAGGAACATTTCTGGGGAAACAGATGATTCTTAAGTATAATATTATTTTTTAATAATTTATTTGATATATTTGAGACAGAGGGAGAGAGAAAGAATGGGTACACCAGGGCCTTCAGTCACTACAAACGAACTCCAGACACATGCACCACCTTGTGCGTCTGGCTTACGTGGGTCCTGGGGAATCAAACCTCTGTCCTTTGGCTTTGCAGGCAAATGCCTTAACCACTAATCCATCCCTCCAGCATCTATTTATTTATCTTTTAATAGACCATACTCTTTTATTCCCTCTTCCCTTTTCCTGTTTCCCTGGGGTCCTCCTCCATGGGGTTATGGGATTTACTCTGGGGTCATGAAGGTCTCAGTCAGTCCCAATGGGATAGTGAAGGACCATGTCTCAGGGGATTTCCCACCCACTCTGTGGCTCCTGCAATCTTTCCGGCCCCTGTTCTGCAGTGTTCCCTGAGCCATGGCAGGCCTATTGGCAGTCTGAATTAGTGCTGAGTTCTTTGTACCCTCTGGATCTCTGCTTTGATTGGTTTTGCTTGATCACTGTGTCTGTCGCCATCACCCTGAGCTGGTTGTCAGGTTAGCAGAAAGAGCAGTGTTCATGGCACCGCTTCCATTGCAAGTTCTCCTGGGTCCTGGCAGATGTGGGAGAGGTGGCAAGTCTCATGGTGGGCACTTGGTTATCTTCTGGTCTTATCGATGAATCTGGACTCTTCTCCGTTTTCTCTGCCATCTGTAAAATAAAACAGATTCTCCAACCAAGAGTGAGATCAACTTGGGTTAAAGGGGGTGTGCAAAGTTATTCTAGAGATTTTTGGTGTGTAAGCCCAGCCCTTCTTTCCAGAGAGCAGTGGGCATTTCTTTCAGAAATATGAGTTTCCTGACTATAAAAATCTGACTTGGTTTCCACTACCAGTGATGAGTTCTCTCCCACTGAGTGGACCTCATGTCCAATTAGAAAACAGTTGGTTACCTGCAAAGGCTGTGAGCCACTATTGCACAAGCGTGTACTTCTGGTCCAGATGGTTGATTTCATAGTCTGAAGAGTCCCCTGCTTATTCAGGCTGTTGGTGACCATTTTCTTCCAGCAGTTTGAGGGCTAGCCAGGAGGAAGCTAGTTTCCCTTTTGGTTACAGCATGGTATTCCAATGTCCTATGACCACAGCCTGTGGTGTCTTCAGCAGTAGGGTCTTACCTTTTAGCTCTGACAGTTAATCAAGTGTTTTGACAATGGCCTACACATTATTTTGGGGACCTCATGGGTCTCCCTGGCCAACAACAGCTCGCTGTGGAGGACAACCCAACTCTGGGCCTGGGAATTACTGGCCGGAGTCCGTGGTTTGAAGCAGGTTAAGCTTTCTCCACCTTCTGTCTGGACTGTAGGATGCTGGTCAGAATGAGGATTTCTACGGGACTGATTCATGTTGTCCTAACTTTTGTGTAATTCCCTCCTCACACTTGCTACCCCCTAGCCCACGCCCCCTCCACCCCCCACCCCAGTATTCTGCTCTCCCCTAACTTGTCAGGTAACTCCTCTTCTCCTCTCTCCCTAGTTCTTCTCTCTCCTGGTCTCATTCTAGTTCTATGCCCACATTTCTGGTGCTTACTGCCATTTGTACTCATCTCCAATTGATGCCAGTTAGGAACTGCGGATGAGAGAGCACATGTGGCATTAGCCTTTCTGTCCCTTTGTGACTCCGCTTAGAACGACTTTTTCCAACTCCATCCATTTACCTGCACTTTTTATGACTTTTCCTTACCACTGAGGAGAATTCCATTGTGTATATATACCACATCTTCATTGTATTATATTCTTTTGCTTAAAAAATATTTTTTGCTCTGGGCTGCCTGACGACTCATGAACCCCCAGCTTCTGGTGAGCTTCCCCTCCTCCCCACCCAGATGAGGGGAGAACCCCCTGACCCCCACTTCCCACATGGGCTCTTTACCTCCTCCTACTGCCCTCCACATGGCAAGAGCTCTCTGTACTTTCTTCCTTTCTTTTTGTACTTTCTTTTCCTTCCTCTTTAACTATCTTTTTATGATTTTTTATGGCTCTCACACCACATGGGTGTATTCATTTTCCTTCCCTTGGTTCTGTACTTCCCTCAATAAAGATAATAATTTAATAATTATCAAATACAATTTTATTGCTGGGCGTGGAGGTGCACACCTTTAATCCTATCACTTGGAAGACAGGTAGGTGGATCGCTGTGAGTGTGAGACCAGCCTGGGACTACAGAGTGAGTTCCAGGTCAGCTTAAGATACAGTGAGACCTTACCTCAAAAAAAAAATTTTATTCAGTTATTTATTTGAAAAAAGAGAAAGGGAGAGAGAATGGGTGCACCAGAGCCTCTTGGCACTGCAAATGAACTCCAGACTTAGGCATCACTTCATGCATCTGACTTTACACGGGTACTGGAGAATTGAACACGGGTTGTCAGGCTTTGCAAGTGTTTTAGTTCATCCAAGCTATTATTAAAAAATACCATGGGGCTGGAGAGATGGCTTAGTGGTTAAGCGCTTGCCTGTGAAGTCTACGGACCCTGGTTTGAGGCTCGATTCCCCAGGACCCATGTTAACCAGATGCACAAAGGGGTGCACACGTCTGGAGTTCATTTGCAGTGGCTGGAGGCCCTGGTGTGCCCATTCTCTCTATATATTTGCCTCTTTCTCTCTCTGCCTGTCGCTCTCAAATAAATAAATAAAAACAATAATAAGATACCATGGAGCCAGGTGTGGTGTTACATGCCTTTAATCCCAGCACTCAGGAAGCAGAGGTAGGAAGATTGCCATGAGTTTGAGGTCACCCTGTGACTACCTAGCAAATTCCAGGTCAGCCTGGGCTAGAGTGAGGCCCTATCTTGAAAATCCAAACCAAAAAAAAAAAAAAAAAGGTATTATAAGCCAAGTAGATTATAAATAATAAATATTTACCTCTCATACTTCTGGAGGATAGAAAGCCCAAGACAGGGACATGAACAGACCTGAATCAGGCAAAGTACCCATTTCTGGCTCATAGGTGACAGCTCTGTGTTCTCCCTTCACATGGTAGAGGAAGTAAGAAGATCTCTGGCTCTTCTTTTTTGAGGGCATAGACCCCATTCCTGAGGGCTGTGGCTGCAAGATCTGGTCACCTTCTCAAGGCCCCACCCCTTGCATTGAAGACTGGCTTTCAACATACGACTTCTGGAGGAACAAACATGACAAACATTTTCAGATCACACACTCAGTCTAACATGGGACTACCTCCTTGCCACATTACATGAGGAAAATCAGATGGCCTTGCATTCTGTATGTAGTCTTCTGTGGATGGACAAAACCTCCAAGATAAAGGACTGCAAAGGACCTTTACATATCAGCTAGCTTGCCCCGCCCCCATGTGATTCTTACACCTCTGGAACGTTTCCTCAGCCTATCTGATAGTCCAGTCTCTCTTTTTTTTTTAATTTTTTTTCGTTTATTTTTATTAATTTATTTGAGAGCAATAGACAGAGAGAGAAAGAGGTAGATAGATAGAGAGAGAGAGAATGGGCGTGCCAGGGCCTCCAGCCACTGCAAACGAACTCCAGACGCGTGTGCCCCCTTGTGCATCTGGCTAATGTGGGTCCTGGGGAATGGAGCCTCGAACCGGGGTCCTTAGGCTTCACAGGCAAGCGCTTAACCGCTAAGCCATCTCTCCAGCCCCCAGTCTCTCTTGAAACACCTTCATTCATGGCAAGTTTATTACATTCCACCGTGACTTAGCTCTGGGCAGCTGCGCTGGAAAATCTCTCTCCTTTCCTGGGCCTCCAAGTCTGTTAGGTGCTCGTGTTTGGGTTTCATTGTTGTTTGGGGTGTGTGTGTGTGTGTGTGTGTGTGTGTGTGTGTGTGTGTGTACATGTGCACATGCATGTGGACACCACAGGAAGACATGGAGTGGCCTCCTGTACCGCTCCTCTGCCTTATTTTCCTGAGATAGAATCTCTCACTGAACCTGGAGCTCCCCGTTTTTCAGTTCAACTGGCTGACTGAGGAGCCCCAGTGATCCTCCTGCCTCGGCCCCTCCATGATGGGGTTATAGGAATATGCATCTATGCCAGCTTTCTTTTAAAATTCTTTTTATTTTTATTTATTTATTTGAGAGAGAGAGAAAGAGAGATACAGAAATAGACAGGTAGAGAGAGAGAGAGATTGGACACACCAGGGCCTCCAACCACTGCAAATGAACTCCAGACACATGCACCACCCTGTGCTTCTGGCTTACACGAGTACTGGGGAGTCGAACCTGGGTCCTTTGGCTTTGCGGGCAAGCGCCTTAACTGCTAAGCCATCTCTCCAGCCCTATGCCAGCTTTTTCTGTGCGTGCTGGGATGTTCAGACTCAGGTCCTCATGCTTACAGAGCAAGCACTCTTTACCCACTGTGACCCCAGCCCCCTTGTCTTGGTTCTTAGGCCATCCGTGTGACCCCCACCATGATACTGACTTGCAATTTCCTTGTAATTGTTCACTAGTACCCTGGGCCCCCACCCGTCTTCACTGTGTCAAAAAAAAAAAAAACCTCCGTGACGAAAAGCACCGCTTCCCTCTTCAACGTCGCATCCTGCACACGTAGCACGAGCCACTCACGGGGTACTCAGGAGCTATTTGTAGAACAAGCACATAAATGAAAATTGCGCGTGGGTTGGCCTCCTGGTGTCTCCCAGATGAGGCTGGAGGGGAATATCAATGACAGCTGTTTAATAGCATGCAGCAACGAGGTGAGCAGCCACGAACTCCCTCGTGTTCCTAGCGACCCCACTTTCTCATCTATAGCAAGAGTGGCTTGGGAGCCTCTGTCCCCGCCAGGCCCCCATTACCAATCCTCCCCAGGAGAGTTCTGGAAAAAATATAGCACTGTCACAAGGCTTCCTACAGCAATGTTACTGACAGGCCAGGAATTCAAAAGGCCCTGCGATGTCTACGACAGTCTAGGACGATGAAGAATTTCTTCCTGCTCCTCCACCAGAGATTAACAGCAATCCGCTCAGGAGCAATGGAGAATAAATATAGCCTGTTAGTTGATTCTAATCCCGGCTCTGCCACCAGCTAGCTGTTTGACCTTAAGCATACCGATTCGCCTCTCTCTGCATCCACACTCTTCGTGTCTCACAGGCAGGGATTTAAAAATTGTCTAATGTGGGCTGGAGAGATGGCTCAGTGGCTAAGGCACTTGCCTGCAAAGCCTAAAGACCAGGTTCAGTTCCCCAGTGCTCATGTAAAACCAGATGCACAAAGAGACACATGCACCTAGAGCTCGTTTGCAGCAGCTGGAGACCCTGGCCATGTCCATTCTGTCTGTCTGTCTGTCTCTCTCTCTTTCTCTCCGCCTCTCTCTGCTTGCAAACAAATAAATGAAATTTTTTTAAGGGGCTGGAGAGATGACTTAGAGGTCAAGGCACTTGCCTGCAAAGCCTAAAGGTTTGATTCTCCAGTACCCATGTAAGCCAGATGCACAAGGTAGGGCATGCATCTGGAGTTCATTTGCAGTGGCTAGAGGCCCTGGTGTGCCCATTCTCTTTCTCAAATAAATTAATAAAATATTTAAAAAGTTTTATTGTCTAATGTTTTCATCTGCCAGTGCAAAATGAAATAACTGTGGTGAGTTCCTAACACAGGACGCAGGAGTACTGCTACTAATATGAGGCCTAGGTACCCTTCCATGAACAGACGTCACAGGACTAGCATTTCTAGAAGTGTAAGGGATTATCCACAATGAATGGTGTTAGTTATGTCCCGACTATGTACAGACCCTGCTTTCCCTTAGAACTAGTTAATTTTAAAATAATTTTATTTTTTTAATTTATCTGCAAATAGGGAGAGATTAAAAAGAGAGAGAGAGAGAGACCGACAGGCCTGGAGAGATGGCTTAGTGGTTAAGGCATTTGCCTGCAACGCCAGAGGATCCAGGTTGGACTCCCCAGGACCCACGTAAGCCAGATGCACAAGGGGGTACATGCATCTGGAGTTTGTTTACAGTGGTTGGAGGCCCTGGCGTGCCCATTCTTCCTCTCTCTCTCTCCTTCTTTCTCCCGCTCAAATAAATAAATTAAAATATATTTTAAAAAGAGAGAGAGAAAGACAGAGAGAATGGTCACACCAGGGCCTCCAGCAGCTGCCAATGGACTCCAGATGCAGGTGCCACTTTGTGCATTTGGCTTTAGGTGGGTACTGGGGAATCTAACTCGAGTCCTTAGGCTCTGCAGCCAAGTGCCTTAACCCCCGAGCCATCCCTGCAGCCCACTCAGAACTATTTCAAAGGCCCCAATATAGGGAAGGAGTAGAAAGAGAGAGAGGCCCCAGAAAGGCAGCTCAGAACAGACACGGACTTACTTCGATCCTGCCTCCTGCCGCAGATCGCTTGCAGCGTGTGGGCCCCACGCCAGCAGAGATCGTGTCTACAATTGCACCACCCTCGCTGCAGTGCGGTGTGGACACGTAGTGAACACTGGACACACCTGTTTGCTGAGCAAGGGAAGGGGTACCCTCGCGGGCGCGCATGCGCGGTCGTGCCAGCATCCCCCCACCCCTCCTCCAGACTCACAGTGCTCCAAGGTCACATTCCAGGCAGAGCCGACCCAACATTCTCTCCACTTGTCTCCCCAGCAGCCTGTGAGGCTCTCCGGGGGCATGGGTCACGTCTATTCCATCTTTCTGTCGTAATTCCTTTTAGGGTACCTCCTTGCCCATAAATCCATGCGCCAAAACTGAACCAAACAGCCCACGCTTTCCCTTTGGCCGTGTGCAGTGAGGGGAGTGGTCTCCCCACAGTGTGGGCGAGCCCCGCAGCCCCCTTCGGGCAACCATCAGGAAAGAGGGAGTCAGACTTGAGACATTCTTGGCATCTGTTATCAACTTTCAGGATTTCCCTATTTATTTTCATGAGCAGATATGTTCTTAGAGAAATGCATATAAATGAAGGCTTTGCCCTTTTACATGGAAAGTTATTTAAAATGCAAATTCAAAATTAACTCTGAAAGATTTAATCTTTCAGATTAAAAGATTGAAAAAAAATATTTTCAATAACTGTTTTGTGCCAGACACTATATTTCAAAATATGTTATCTTACCACAGCATAAAAGATGAGTACAGCCCTCATTCTCCTTGTTGAGGGGGGGGGTGATCCCAGGATCCTCAGAGGGGAAAGTGGGGCAGTATATTTACATGTCACTGATACACCACTTCCCATGTACTTCAAATCATCTCTGCATTACTCATAATACCATACATTTGCAAACACCGTGCAGAGAGTTGTTACATTGTATTCTGTATGGTATAATGACATGAGAAAAGTCTGTACACAGTGCAGATGAAATCTATCTTCAAATATGTTTTAGTCCATGGCTGGTTGAATCTGTGGATATGAGATCTGCGAGCACGGAAGGATGACTGGATTAAATCTAGGTACAGAGCGACCAAGTAGACTGGAGATCTGGAATGTCACATTTAAGGTGTGGTCCGCATTCAGAGGGAAGCCCACAGCAGGAGGAAGTGGGCCACTGAGGATAGGCCTTTGAAGGGGATGTTGGGGCCCTGACACTTCCTCTCCTCTCCACTCCTCTTCTCTCTCCCTCTCTCTGTCTCTCACACACACATACACACAAACACACACACACACATCATGAGATAAGTAGCTTTGCTTTGCCACACATGGCCACTGTGATGTTCTTCCGTCTCACCACAGGCCTAAAATGGAACCAAGAGATTCTCCCTTTAAGTTGTTTCTCTTGGGCAGTTTTTTATTTATTTGAGAGAGAAAGAGATAAAGAGGCAGATGAAAGAGCGAATGGGTACGCCGGGCGCTGCAAACAAACTCCAGATGCATGCGCCCCCTTGTGCATCTGGCTTTATGTGGGTCCCGAGGAATTGAACCTAGGTCCTTAAGCTTCGCAGGCAAGTGCCTTAACTGCTAAGCCATCTCTCCAGCCCTCTCTTGGGTGTTTTATCATAGCAAAGGAAAGCTGACTAACACCGAGCTTCCCTGAGGCTTCACGGCTATAGCAGTTGCTTTCTCATTTCCAGAACAAAACATCCAACAAGAAGCAGCTTATGGAGAGAAAGGGTTTATTTCTGGCTTACAGGTGTTTTATATATTTTATTTTTTTATTTGCAAGAGAGAAAGAGAAAGAGAGAAAGGCAGAGAGAGAGAGACAGAATGGGTGCACCAGGGCCTTCAGCCACTGCAAACAAACTCTAGATGCATGTGCCCCCTTGTGCATCTGGCTTATGTGGATCCTGGGGAATTGAACCGAGGTCCTTTGGCTTTGCAGGCAAGGGTCTTAACTGCTAAGCCATCTCTCCAGCCCCCTGGCTTACAGTTTTGAGGGGAAGTTCTTTCACGGCCAGGAGAGCATGGCAGGAGAAGACAGCCAATACCACATCATCACATTAGCAGGGAGGAAGGAGAGCGAGTGAGCTGAGGGTGGCTACACAGCCCAGCCCCCAACCCTCAGTAACCTTCCTTCACCAAGGCTCCACTTCCCGAAGGCTCCACAAACTTCCCAAACGGTGTCACCATCTAGGGATTAAGTATGAGGCTTAGTCACAAACACATGCGGCTTCAGGGGACATTTTACCTTCAAACCACCACGATCGCTAACTTGCAGCATAGTGTAGATTAGAAGCCATAACTCCTAAATGGAAGAATTGTGTTGGACTCCGGCAGAAAGTCACCATAATGGAAATGCCCAGTTGACTAGAATTCTTGCACACTGGGCTTGCTTAGAGAGCAGCATCTAGAATGTGTCATGTCCATCCACTCTTGATCTCCATCTTCATAATTCAGCTTCCTTAATGGCTGTCAAGGGATGTAGCAGGTACCAAACTGACAGAGTCAACCACAGATCATTACTATTACAAGCCCCTTCATAATAAAAATGAGGTACTCAGGAAAATCGAAAGCAATTTGGCTTTCAATCATTGTTGGCTTTGTGGGCCAGAGCAGATCAGCAAATAGATGAACATCTGCCTTCCTTAAACACTGCATTGAAAAAAAATGTCTTCACTGGGCAAAAATCAAACCGCCACAAAATGGAATTTTTTATTTTTTTTATTTTTTGGCTACGAATCCTTGCAACAATGATCACATTGTCTGTGAATTCTGCCCATACATTATTAATACATTTTCTTGGAGAAATGATTTTAGTAAGTACAGGTTTGTGGAGCTGACTTTAATCGCAAATACCTTAAAGATGTTTCAAGTTGAGTTTCTTCACTGAATGTGTTTTGGCAAGGGAAAGGTGAAGTGGGACTTGAGAGATAAGCTCAAATTTATTTTGGAATTCACTGTATTTTAGAATGCTTGCATTAATACAAGTCTGTGGACACAGAATCTAATGTAAATGCCACATTCCCTTTAAGCCAGCTCTAGCCCTTCCCCCGACTCCTCTTGGGCACCCCCGTTCGGAGGTCCTGAGGCATTTGGAGGAGAAGGGAAGGGCGGCATAGTGAGCTGAGGTCACCTTGTCTGTCACTCGCGCACGTGTCATCGTGCAGAAATGTTCCATCCTGGTTCTGGCTCCAGTCCCCTGCCCCTCAGCTGGCTGTTAACTGTGACAAATTTTGAACTACATCAAAAAAGCAAGTTTTCAGTTTTGGAAAAGTCGATCGAAGAGCCACTGGCTCCATTGTACCCGGCTGCCACGCAGTAGGTGGCACACGGTGGCATGAGCAGGTGGTGGTTAATAGCATCTCCCAGGAGGAGTAAGAGGAAGGGATTGAGCTAGCTCGGATGAAATATGGTGTTCACATTAGATTTAATGCCCATGTCATTGCATGAGTACACCTCATGGGCAGGAGGTAAACAAAAGGAAGAAAGAGCTGGCATCCCGCCATTCCTTTCGAGGCCATGCCTCCAATGACCCAGAGACCTCTTACCTCTTAAAGATTTTGCCATCTCCCAAGAGTACCATGAGCTTGGTGACCAAGCCCTTAAGGGGACCAAGTCCCTTTGAGGGACACTGTAAGCTAGTTGGATGACCTAATGCAAGTGGCTTAATCCCTTCCAACTCCCAGTTTTCTTGCCGGTAAAAAGGAAGATAGTAGGGCTGGAGAGATGGCTTGGTGGTTAAGGCGTTTGCCTGCAAAGCTAAAGGACCATGGTTCGATTACCCAGGACCCACATAAGCCAGATGCACAAGAGGGCACACGCGTCTGGAGTTCGTTTGCAGTGGCTGGAGGCCCTGGTGCACCCATTCTCTCCCTCCCTCTCTCTCTCTCTCTCTCTCTCTCTCTCTCTCTCCCCACCCCTTTCTCTGTCAAATAAATAAATAAAATATTTTTTTTAAAATGAAAGGAATACAATAGTATCTACTTCAGAATATTGCTGCAAGGGTAAATGAGAAATGCACCTAAGTATCTGGAATGGCTGTGGAAAATAGGGGTGCCCTTTGCTTTGAAGACTGGGGAGGGGTGTGAGCAGTGGCCCCTGGGGAAATCATGGACTCTCCTGTGGCCAGCTCTTAGCCATTTTAGGTTTCTGAAGATTAGTTAAGTTAATCCATACAAAGGGCTTAGTATGTGCTATCATTGTTTAGCCCCGTCTGTGTCGTTGAGCCGCGGAGTGAGTTCGCCCTGGCTCCTAAATGTCCAAGGAAAGAGTTCTGCTCTCCGTTACCAGGTTCAGCAAGGAATGGTAGAGAAGAAAACTGAGGACAAAAGTGACAGGGGCTCTGGAGAGAACGGCCAGGGCAGTGGCTCCCATGACAGACACAGGAAGTGGGACGAGCGAGGCCAAGAGTCTAGAAGGATCCGACATGAGAGGAGGATGCTATAAATCACCAGCAGGCCTGGGGACACAGCGTCCCTCTGTCCCCATGGATGCCCTGGTAGTGAGATGGGATTTGAGTCTCAGGGTTCGAGGACGCTGCCCTTTCTGGGTCCGTCCCGGGTGGAGGTGCAGGTTGAGCAGCGTGGAAGAAACCGTCTCTCCTGCGGCCCTGCTGGGCTCTCTTCCTGTCACATCAGGCTCAGGGCTCAGTGAGTGGGACGGGCAGAGCACTTTCCCCTGGAGCTACAGGAACAAAGCCACGGAGAACCTTTGGAGTGACATGAAGCAGAGGCCCCCCCGGTGCAATTAGCTAGTGACAACCAGGGGTTAAGATAAAAGAGAATAGTAATTGCGTGAAGGCTAGCCCCTGAAAGCTCAAGCCTGGGCTGAGAGACTTCATTTGACTTCCATCATTGAAAGTACAAAGAGCTCTGGGAACCGGGGTTTTACTGTCAAGCTAATCACATAAGAGATGGCAACACCGAATGGAGAGAAGGACAAGTGGCCCTTTGTGTCCACAGGTTCCGCGTCTCCAGATTCAACCAACCATGGATCAAAAATATTTGGAAAAAGACTCGCATCTGAACTGCATGCGTAGAGACTTTTTTTCCCTTGTTTTTAGAACATACAGTACTGCACTGTCCATAGCATTTGTATTGTCTGAGGAATTTCAAGTCATCTAGAAATAATCTAAAGCATATAGGAGGTTTGTTGTAAGCTCTATGCCAGTACTATACTATTTCCTATACAGGAGCTGGGCATCTGTGGATTGGGGTGTCTGCAGACACAAAGATAATGACAGACTAGTGTCTACTTGCACGAACTCATATACCAGGCTGGACCCAGACTTTCTGGGTTAAAACCTGTTCTCTACCACCTCTTAACTATGCTCTTGAGAGAGTCTTTTAGTTATTTGATTCCTCTTTAATTCAGTTTCCTCGTTGCTATGGGTTGAGTTGGGCATCTGGCTTTACGTGGGTACTGGGGAGTCAAACCCGGGTCATGAGGCTTTGCAGGCGAGCACCTTAACCGCTGTGCCGTTCCTCCAGCCCTCGGCTGTTTTCTACGCCAGGCATTCTGTGAAATTTTACTATGGTGATAAAGTCAAAGTTCAAAAATAGCCTGTGAGGCCCAGTGATCAAGTGAATTTGCTTCACAGGCCTGCCAACCTGAGTCTGATCCTCAGCACCCATGCAGAGCTGGGTGCACGGTGCTCCGTGTGTCTGTGGTGCCAGTGTGCCCATGGCAATAGGAGGTGGGTCCAGGAGAATCGTGCAGCTGCTGGCCCAGCTAGACTTGCACTTCCAGTTGCAAAGAGACAAAACAAGAGACCCTCTCTCTAAAAACAAGGTGGGAAGCCGGGCGTGGTGGCGCACGTCTTTAATCCCAGCACTCGGGAGGCAGAGGTAGGAGGATCGCCGTGAATTGGAGGCCGCCCTGAGACTACGTAGTGACTTCCAGGTCAGCCTGGGCTAGAGCGAGACCCTACCTCGAAAAACCAGAGGAAAAAAAAAAAAAACATGGTAGAAAGAAAGGACCAACACCCCAAGCCTGTCTTCTGACCCCCACACGTGCATACAGAGACACAAATAATAAAAGCAACAGTCTACTTCAGGTAGTCGTTTTAAGGGCAAATGAAATGGTTCACACAAGGTACATTACTTTTTCCTAGGGGCACTGTTAACACTCAAGAAATGTTGGAATGATAGAAGGGTCCCTGCGAGTTCTGCTTTATGGAGGTAGGGGAGGGGAAATTCTCCAAAATATATAGGAGTCGCAGCTACCACGTATTAAGTACTTAGTGTGTCCTGTTTGGGATTAGACCTGGCTGTAAGCAACAGAAAAAAAGGAAACAATGCTCAAAGAAGAGAACATGTGTTCCTCTGTCCCCTGCCAACATCTGGAGGTGCTCTAAGGCAATGCTGGTATCTGTGGGACTAGGACCTTGAGCTAGTTCTAGTTTGCTACACTGCTAACTTTGGAGTCTCTCCTCATTGTTCAATGTGGCTATAGGAGCTCCTGCTTTTGCATCCCAATCCTATAGAAGATGAAAAGTAATAGAACAGGGCTGGAGGGATGGCTTGGTGGTTAAGGCACTTGCCTGTGAAGCCAAAGGACCCAGGTTCGATTCTCCAGGACCCATGTAAGCCAGATGCACATGGTGGCGTATGTGTCTGGGGTTTGTTTGCAGCAGCTAAAGACCCTAGCATGCCCATTCTCTCTCTCTCTCTCTCTCTCTCTCTCTATTTGCCTCTATCTCTCAAATAAATAAATAATAAAATAATTCTTAAAAAAGAAAAGGAGTAGAACAGGGCTGGAGAGATTGCTTAGTGGTTAAGGCACTTGCCTGCAAAGCCAAAGGACCTGGGTTCAATTCCCCAGGACCCACATAAGGCAAATGCCCAAGGTGGCGTGTGCATATGGAGTTTATTTGAAGTGCCTGGAGGCCCTAGCATGCCCATTCATTCTGTCTTTCTCTCTCTCTCTCTTTCTCTCAACCAAATGAATTTTTAAAAAATTTAAAAAAGAAACCTAACAGAACGGAGAAGCAAGCCTTCATCCCTTAAAGACACTTCCAGGAAAGTACATGTGTCTCTTCCACATGCATTGCTGTAGATGGGACTTAGTCCCATGGCCACACTGACTGAGGAGCTCTGAGTGTAAGATGTCCCCCACAGCCTCGGTGTTTGTGACTAAGCCTCACACTTGAGTCCCCAGCTGGTGGGGTCTTTCGCAGGTGGAGCCTGGCTGGAAGAGGTGCGTCACTGGGGGGCTGGCCGTGGGATTTTATACCCAGCCCCCTTGCCAGGGCTGGCTAGCATACTCTTGCTGCCTCCTCCCAGCTGGCGTGGCACCCTGCTGTCTGTTCTGCCATGTTTTTCCCATCATGGCGGAGCTTCCCCTCAAACAATGTAAGCCAAAGAAAACCCTCTCCTCCCACGAGCTGCTTCTGGTTGGGTGTTTTGTCTCAGCAAGAAGGTAACTATAAAACCTGCCTTCTGGGAAGACTAGAAAATATAATCTTTACTCTGGGTAGCTAGAATTCAATTAAAAAAAAAATCCAAGATCCTATTATGGTAGAAAAAAAACATATCTGCTGACAATAATTGATGTCTATCATAATGTACAATGTATGCGCTTTTGAAACAAGAATTATTAATATATTGCTTCTTTGTGGATAGGGAAACAAGTTTAACTTGTTTGTTTGTTTGTTTTTTCCAGAGCTACAAGGCTAAATTCAGGCTCTCTCTCTCTTCTCACTTTCTTTGTCATCTGTCATCTTAACAAGATTGACAGCCTGGACTGGAGAGATGGCTCAGTGGTTAAGGCATTTGCCTGCAAAGCTAAAAGATCCCGGTTTGATTCTCCAGGACCCATGTAAGCCAGATGCACAAAGGGGCGCATGCGTCTGGAGTTTGTTTGCAATGGCTAGAGGCCCTGGCGTGCCCATTCTCTCTCTCTCTCTCTCTACCTCTTTCTCTCTTAAATAAATAAATAAATAAAAATATATAAGATTGACAGCTTTTCATTCAATCAAGGGTCTTCCCAGTGGTGGTGACAAAACCCCACCCCATGGGGAGCTTAAAGACAGTGACTGGTGATTCAGTTTCCTGAGTCAGACGTGAAGCAGGCTTTAACTCCAAGCAGTGATGTGTGGAAGTGGGTCTCGAGCCCTAGGAGACGCTTGTCAACAAGTAAGAGTGAACCACTCGGAGGGAGCATTTAAGTGGGGGGAGGCACTCCCTTGAAAGTTAAACCTCCATTGGATTTGTGATTAGCAAAACAAAAGGAGTTCATATCTATGTTGGAAGAGAAATGATTGCTGTATCTGGCTAGCTTAACAGTTCCCAGAGAAAAAAGAAGTCTGGCAGAAAAGTTAAAGGAGTAAATGTTGAGCTGGAGTAGAAATAAAAAAAAGCTTTCACCAAAATGTCAGGGGAAAACGAAGTGCTGGGAAGAAAGGCCATTAATAAGTGCACAAGGGAGAAAGGCAGCATTGCTGAAAGCGGGGGGGGGGGGGGGGGGGGGGGGCTGGGCTACTTTGAAAAAAAAAAAGAGTCCATCGCTTTTTTCTTTTAATTCAGCTCATTTGTAGGTGTCCATTATAGGCTTTGCAGGTTTTTTTTTAAATATTGTTTTTTTAATTTTATTTATTTATTTGAGAGCAACAGACAGAGAGAGAAAGAGGCAGTTAGAGAGAGACAGAATGGGCACACCAGGGCCTCCAGCCACTGCAAACAAACTCCAGACACATGCGCCCCCTTGTGCATCTGGCTAACGTGGGTCCTGGGGAATCGAGCCTCGAACCGGGGTCCTTAGGCTTCACAGGCAAGCGCTTAACCGCTAAGCCATCTCTCCAGCCCAGACCAAAGTATCTTGACAGAAACAACTTAGGGGAGGAATGGCTCGTTCTGGCTCATGGTTTCAGGGAAGACAGCCCATGGTAGTGACAGAGGCACAACAGCAGCAGGGTCCGCTGTGGAGAACGGAGCAGGAAGTGTCTTCCATCCTGGCCATAGATAGGGAGCTGGGAATGCAAGCTACAACCGGGGGGCGGGGGGCTGGGGGGGCTTCATCCATCCCCTACCCCCAGGGAGCCACTTCCCATAGTCAAACCTCACCCCCTAGACATAACCCAGACTTCACAATCACACCACCAGCCAGGGGGCCAACAACGCTCCAAAGCTTAGGAGATATTTTCTACTCAAGCCATAACCCAAGGCGAGGGTCCTCTGCCAGAGTAACCCATCCACAGACCCGGCCAGGAGGCACAGATGTGTTCCTGAGATTAGGGGACTCGGGGCTCCTGGCCGTTGGTCACAATTAGCCTGATAGGACACACTGAAGAAGAAAAGAGGGGGAAGGAGGGGGCAAGGGGGGAGGGGAAAGAGGAGGGCGAGGGAAGGAGGAGGGTCTAGATTGGATTCAGACAGTTGGCATGGAAGGGGCTGGCGAGGATGGGTCAGAGATAGGACTGTGAAGGTGTGGGGCTCCCAAACCTTCATTTCTCTCTTACAAGTTCTTATCCAAGTGGTCGTATTCTTCCCCAGGCCCACTTGCAAACTCACTCTTCAGTAGACACTCGGAGAGGAGCTACCTCATTGACTTTTCATTACTAAAACAGAGTAATACTGCAACCATTAAGTACTGGTTCTTAACTTGGGAGGGAGATGGTAAACAGTCTTCCTTGGAAAATCTGGTTAAAAACTATACTCCTGGGCTGGAGCCTAATGGCTCAGGTTCGATTCCCCAGTACCCATCTAAACCAGATGCACAAGGTGGCACATGTGCCTGGAGTTCATTTACAGTGGCTAGAGGCCCTGGTGTGCCCATTCTTCCTCTCTCTTTGCCTCTCTTTCTCTCTCATAAATAAAATAAATCAAAACTATACTCCTGTTTCTCAAAAAAAAAAATAGACATTTGGACAGCCATGCCAAATATTCTATATTTTCACTTGTCCTACTAACTTCGTGAAATCCGTCTCTGCATCCCATAAAAGATCACTGTATCTGGATTAAAATGCTCTGATGGGGGCTGGAGAGATGGCTTAGCAGTTAAGGCACTTGTTTGCAAAGCCAAAGGACCCAGGTTTGATTCCCCAGGACCCATGGTAGCCAGATGCACAAGGAGGCACATGCATCTGGAGTTCATTTGCAGTGGCTGGAGGCCCTGGTGTGCCCATTCTCTCTCCCTCCCTTTTTCTCTGTCTAGTAAATAAACTATATATATATATATATACATATATATATATATATATATATATATATGCTCTGATGGGGCTGGAGAGATGGCTTAGTGGTTAAGGCATGTGCCCATGAAGCCTAAAGACCCAGCTTCGATTCTCCAGGTCCCATGTAAACCAGATGCACATGGTGGTGCATGCGTCTGCAGTTCGTTTGCAGTGGCTAGAGGCCCTGGCGCGCCCATTCTCTCTCTCTCTCTCTCTATCTATCTCTGTCTGTAATAAATAAACGGATGCTTTAATAACCTTTATGCGGAGGCTTCATCTTTGTGCATGTCTTCTAAACTTCCTTCCATGCGCATGCACAATTGTTGTGGCACAATTATGATCTACACACGGTTTATGTGTTCACCTTTGTAAAATCTAACATTATCTTGTAAAGCATTTCTCCATGTTGCTATATAGTCTCACAATTATAAATTGCAATGAATGTACAAAATTGTATTGAATTGTTGCGGCATAATTTTCTTAACCGCTCCTCAATGATTAGGTGTTTAAATGGCTTCTAATTTTACAGGAGAGATAATGCTGCGTAACATATCCCTATGCATTTATCCTCCTCCTGTCGACAATTCTCTGGAGACAAAACTCAGGAGTGGTTTTATTGAATCAAAAGCCAAGAACAGCCGGGCGTGGTGGCACACGCCTTTAATCCCAGCACTCGGGAGGCAGAGGTAGGAGGATCACCATGAGTTCGAAGCCACCCTGAGACTACATAGTGAATTCTAGGTCAGCCTGGACCAGAGCGAAACTCTACCTCAAAAAACAAACAAACAAACAAAAAAAGCCAAGAATATTTTTATGGCCCTTAAAACATGATGCTATACTCCTTCCCAAAGGGATAATAATTTTTGCTATTGCCAATAATATATATGGGTCCTAAATTACGACACCTTTACCCATAATGAGTATTACTATTTAAACATGGTTTTTTGTTTTCCTAATTGAATCTTTGCCTGCTGTCAGGTGACTGGGGGGTGAAGTGGAGAGTGGGCAGAGAGTGTGGGCAGGGGGGAAAGTCTGAGTGTATAATGGGGTGGGAGGGACTCCTCTGTGCTAAGCAGCAGGTGGAAGCAGGTAGGACACGTAAGCTAGGACACGTCCCCCACCCAGGTAGTGAGCAGAACTCCCATTGCCTGAGCCCTGTAGCCTTCATCTCTAAAGTTCCGCCAGCCAGCACGGACAGTGGGGTTACTCTGGGTCACACAGCGAGGATACTGCAGTAGAGTTCCTAGTGACTGGCAATCTCTCAGAGCATGTTACCCTCCAGGGGTCTGTAGTGGCCCTGTCCAACAGAAACAATGCAATCATATAGGTAGCCTTCAACTTCCCAGTAACCGCATGCGTTTTGTTTTCTTTTGTTTTTTTAATGTAAAAGGAAGCAAGTGAGCTTCCTGATTTCAAAATATTTTACAAAGCTACAGTTATTTTTAATAACTGTGTACTAAGATATTGGCATCCAGACAGACAATTAAACCAATAGGACAGAATAGAAAACCCAAAAGTAAAGCCAGGTGTATATGGCCGACTGATCTTCCACACAAGTGCCAAGACTACACAGTGGAGAAAAGAGGCAGTCTCTGTGACAAACAGAGCCGGGAACACTGAATATCCACTTACAAACCAGCGAAATTGGATCCTTATCTTACACCGCAGTCAAAAATCAGCTCAGCATGGATTAAGAGTCAAAGACATGAAACCTAAAACTCCTTGAGGAAAGCAACAGAGGCAAGATGTAGAACATTGGGGTTCACAGTGGTTTCTTGAACGTAACATGGAAATATAAACAACAGAACCAAACTTCCACGAACGGTGCCACATCAAACTGGAAAGTTCTATATAGCAGACGAAAGAACAATGTGAAAAGTGTCCTATATAATGGGAGAAAAACATCTGTGAGCCATGCATATGATTAAGGGACCAGTGGTCAAAATATATATTTAAAAAAATTCCTTATAAACCAATAACAAAAATATAAATAACCTACTGTTAAAAATAAGCAAAGACAGGCTGGAGAGATGGCTCAGCAGTTAAGGTGCTTACCTGCAAAGCCTAACAACCTGAGTTTGGCTACCCAGCACCCATGTAAAGCACAAAGAGGCGCATGCGTCTAGTTCACATGCAGCTGCTGGAGGCCCTGGTGTGCCCATTCTCTCTGTCTGTCTTCTATCTCTCTGCATGCAAATAAATAAAAATATTTTTTGAATGAGCAAAGAAGAACTGGGGAAGCAGCTCAATAGAGTGCTTCCCTAGCAGGAAGCTTATCTAGGAGAATAGGCTGGGGAGATGGCTCAGTGGTTAAAGGTACTTGCTTACAAAGCCTTCCAGCCTAGTTTTGACTCCCCAGTACCCACATAAAGCCAGATGCACAAACTGGCACATGCGTTTGGAGTTCATTGGCAGTGGCAAGAGACCCTGGTATACCCATGGTCTCTCTCTCTTTCTCTCCCTCCCTTTCTCTCTCTCTGTCTCTCTCACACACACACACAAATAAATAAATAAATATGTAATTTAAAAATACAGAGGAGCCCAGCGTGGTGGCGCACGCCTTTAATCCCAGCACTCGGGAGGCAGAGGTAGGAGGATCACTGTGAGTTCAAGGCCACCCTGAGACTACATAGTGAATTCCAGGTCAGCCTAAGCTACTCTACCTCAAAAAAAAAAAATGAATAAATAAATAAAAATAAAAACACAGAGGAGGCTGATTGAGAAAGACATCCAATGTCAGCTTCTGCCCCCCACACACATATACATGTGCATGTGCATTTACACACAAACAAACACACATACACACATGCACCTGCACTACACATACATACAAATGAAGTTTTAAAAGGTAGACTTTTTAGGAATCAGAATATATTTAATTTATTAATTTATTTTAAATTTTTGGTAGCTCTCTTTGTTAAGGTATTTTATTTATTTATTTTGAGAGAGAGAGGTAGATAGAGGGAGACAGAATGGGCACGCCAGGTCCTCCAGCCAGTGCAAATGATCTCCAAGCGCATGCACCACCTTGTGCATCTGGCTTCCGTGGGTCCTGGGGAATTGAACCTGGGTCCTTAGGCTTTACAGGTAAGCACCTTAACCACTAAGCCATCTCTCCAGCCCTTAAGTGATATTTTTTTAATCACATATGTGAACAGAGACAATTTTAAAGAAAAGGTTATGGACATGCCTGTTGCTGTGGTTGTGCAGATGGTGTCCTAAGTTACACGTTCCAAATCAGCAAATCAGGGCTGCAGAGATGGCTTAGAGGTTAAGGCGTTTGCCTGCAAAGCCAAAGGATCGTGGTTCGACTCTCCAAGGTCCACGTAAGCCAGATACACAAAGGGGTGCATGCATCTGGAGTTTGTTTGCAGTGACTGGAGGCTCTGGCTTGCCCATTCTCTCTCTCTCATAAATAAATAAAATATATTTTTAAAAAATCATCAAATCACTTGTATCAAATGTGGAGAGTTTGCTATATAATGTTCCCATAAAACTGGTTTTAAAGAGTTCATATTAATATTACATATTATTTAAGCTATCATATTGAAAGTATGATCATTTGGTTATATAATGAACATAAAGTTTTAGCAAGTTTGCGTTCCTTTGGACCTCCACCGCTGGAATCTGGTGCATTCTTTACACTGACAGAACATCCCAGCTCCAAATATTGCACTTCCCTACTAGGGGAGGCGGATGTTGAGACAGGGTCTGGCTATGTAACTCGGGCCGGTCTTGAAGTTGCTGTGCCTCCTGCCTCTACTTCCCAAGTGCTGGGATTACAGGGCTGTGGCACCAAGCCCAGTAAAGAGCTGTATTTCAAATGCTTGACAGCCACAGGAAGTCGTGGCATGGTGTTGTACCAGACAGTGCTGCTGGGTAGCCCACAGTGGCACCAAGGGATCTGAGATGCTCTGCGTGGTGGGAGACTGCTTCTGTTAATGCCACAGAAAATGGGACCCCTGCTCCTTACCAAAAAGGAAAGAAAAGAAGAGAGAGAGAGAGAATTTGATTAAAATGATGAAGTGGGGCTGGAGAGATGGCTTAGCAGTTAAGGTCCTTGCCTGCAAAGCCTAAGGACTTTGGTTCGATTCCCCAGGACCCACGTAAGCCAGATGCACAAGGTGGTGCATGCATCTGGAGTTCTTTTGCAGTGGCTGGAAGCCCTTTAATTCCAGCACTTGGTAGGCAGAGGTAGGAGGATCGCCATGAGTTCGAGGCCACCCTGAGACTACATAGTGAATTCTAGGACAGCCTGGGATAGAGTGAGATCTTACCTGGAGAAACCAAAAAAAAAAAAAAAAAAGAGTAATGGGTCAAAGTGACACCCATCGCAGGGTGGCCTTGCGGCGCACACCTTTAATCCCAGCACTCGGGAGGCAGAGGTAGGAGGATAACTGGGAATTCAAGGCCAGCCTGATACTACATAGTGAATTCCAAGTCAGCATAGGCTGGAGTGAGACCCTACCTTGAAAAAAAATTAAATTAAAAAAACAGGGCTGGAGGGATGTCTTAGCAGTTACGGTGTGTGCCTGCAAAGCCAAAGGACCCAGGTTCGATTCCCCCAGACCCGTATCAGCCAGATGCACAAGGAGGCACATACATCTGGAATTCGTTTGCAGTGGCTGGAGGCCCTGGTGCACCCAATTTCTCCCTCTTTTTCTCCCTCTCTCTCCCTCTTTCTCTGTCAAATAAATAAATAAAGTTAAAAAAAATAAAACAGGGCCTGGAAAAGATGGCTTAGCCATTATGGCATTTGCCTTGCAAAACCAAAGGACCAAGGTTCTCTCCCCAGGACCCATGTAAGCCAGACACACAAGATGGCACATGCATCTGGAGTTCATTTGCAGTGACTAAAGGCCCTGGCGTGCCCATTCACTCTATCTACGGCTTTCTCTCTCTCTCTAAATAAATTTTTTTTTTAAAGTGACACTCATGGTCCATCATTACAAGGTGTCTAGCCCTGGGACCTTTTCATGTCACCACACTGGACAGGAAGGGTGGAAGCGAATAGCCCCCAGGGAGTTGTAGCAGCAGAGTTAAGCTGTCCAAGTTGTTTGCTGTTGGCCACGTGCGAAAACGTTCTTCAGACCCAAGCGTGGCGCTGAGACAAGCCGAGCCAGGGCTGTAAACATCCTGACGACAGTGGGGAGCAACAGCTGGGCTGAGGCCCGTCAGCGCAGGCAAATGCGCTCCTGTCTTGATCCAAGTGCGGCAGGAGCGGATGCTGGGGAGGAGCGGCAGCTGCGGCACGGCTGGACTCAGCAGGCGTGTGACAGCCGACTTGCAAATCATGCTTGAAAAATTCACTGGGTAAGCTTGGACGGGAATACAGTCACATGGGCCCCAGTCAGCTCACTCACACGCAGCCAAGAGGGAGAGAAGCTACCAGGCTAATGAGAGGCGATAGGCCCACTTTGGGCTGAACGTGTCAGGGGAGGCATGCAGGAAATGCGCTATATTTGGAAATAGACCTAAATATAGAATGATGGGGTAACTTAAGAAAATTGAGAGAGCTTGACCGAGAGATCCGTAAATGCATTCTGTAAGCCAAGAGGCATTTCTGAGGGGCCCCTGTCACTATGTTGAAAACTGAAGTCTGTCTTGACTACTTGTATTGGTCTGGAAGTTCAAGGCTGCATGCAGACCTACATTGTCCAGTGAGCAAATGAGGCTCAGGGACACTGTACACATCTTCAGTGACACGGATAAGGGCTGTGATGCAGACACTGTTCCCAGACTCGTGGAATAGTCTAATCAGAAAGGAAATATAAGCACAGCCCAAACTGATGGTTCGAGTCTGGAGTAAGTGCTATGGAGGAAGTGAACAGTGTCCTGTGAGTACCACAGGAGGAGCCTGGTCTCCCCTGGAGCACAGCAATGCCTTCCTGAGGATAGAGCCTGGCAGCCCCTTAGCTGCAGGAAGGAGCCAACACTGACTACAACCTGAGCTCCTGTCTACTGAGAATCTGGAAATTAGACACACGAATGTTGATGGCTTGTTGGGTATGGATGAGTAAGGATAAACTTCAAAGCTTACCAGTTGGGCTGGAGATACGGCTTAGCAGTTAAGGCACTTGCCTTTGAAGCCTAAGCACCCAGCTTCAATGCTCCAGGTCCCATGGAAGCCAGATGCACAAGGTGACCCATGTGTCTGGAGTTCATTTGCAGTGACTAGAGGCCCTGGCGCACACATTTGCTCTCTCTCTCTCTTTCTCTCTCTCCCTTTCTATCTCAAATGAAAATTATATGTATATCAGTTTATGAATGGGTATGGTGGCACAAGCCTATAATCCCAGCATTCGGGAGCAGAGGCTAGAGGATGACTGCAAGTTCAAGGCCAGCCTGGTCTATATAAGAAATTCCATGTGAGTCAGGGTCACACATACATTGTAAGACCCTGTTCAAAAAAAAGATACAAAAAAAAATCACCAGTTTCACAAAGTTGCCTTAATCCTCCAGCCAAATTAAAAGGCCAGGAGAAGTGGAAATTGAATGAACTTCAGGTTGGGACTGCGGATGGAGCTCAGCTGTAGAACACTAGTCTAACATATATAATACTCTAATGTTTTATAAGGGGAGAATGTCACATACCAGAGAAACAGACATGAGAACAGAATCACTTTCCTGACCCTTTTAAAGGTTACAGAAAGATGATGTCAAGAAACATAAAACTTGGACTGGGAAAATGGATCAGTGGTTAAAGGTGCTTGCTTGCAGAACCTAGCAGCGTAGGTTCAATTCCCCAGTATCCACATGAAGCCAGGTACACAAATTGGCACGTGCATCTAGAGTTCATTTGCAGAGGTAGGAGGCCCTGGTGTTGTCTCTCACTTCTTGCATATAAATAAAATAAGTTTTAAATTTTTATTTATTTATTTATTTGATAGACAGGGAGAGAGACACACAGAGAGAATGAGAATGGGTGCGCCAGGGCCTCTAGCCACTGCAAAGGAACTCCGGACACATGCACCACCTTATGTGCATCTGGCTTGTGTGGGTGCTGGGGACTCAAACCCTGATCCCCAGGCTTCGTAGCAAAGTGCCTTAACCACTAAGCCATCTCTCCAGACCCCTAAAAATTTTTTTAGAACATAGCCGGGCGTGGTGGCACACGCCTTTAATCCCAGCACTCAGGAGACAGAGGTAGGAGGATTGCCAAGAGTTCAAGGCCACCCTGAGACTCCACAGTGAATTCCAGGTCAGCCTGGGCTAGAGTGAAACCCTACCTCGAAAAAAAATTTTTTTTTGTTCATTTTTATTTATTTATTTGAGAGTGACAGAGAGAGGAAGAGGCAGATAGAGAGAAAGAGAGAGAATGGGCGCGCCAGGGCCTCCAGCCACTGCAAACGAACTCCAGACGCATGCACCCCCTTGTGCATCTGGCTAACGTGGGTCCTGGGGAATCGAGCCTCGAACTGGGATCCTTAACCTTCACAGGCAAGCGCTTAACTGGTAAGCCATCTCTCCAGCCCCAATTTTTTTTTTTTTTTAGAACGAAACACAAACCGTAATTGGGACTCGCTGTTTTGACTGTTTTCTTGCATCTCTGCTTCCCTCCTTTCTGTCTTCCCCACCTCTTCTGTTTTCTCTGCACAAGCTACTCTAGTCTAACCTGGATATCTAAATATCTTGTTTTCATTTAAGTGATTCACAAGTAACTTCCTGTCTTCCAGGTGTTCAAATGTTATGTTGGACATCGCAGAACTTTCGCTGGGTCACGCAGACGGGCCCTGCGCTCACACTCTCACTACAAGCGGCTGTTACCGTCAAACGTGCTGCTGTGCGCAGCGATTCCGGATCACAGGCTCAGCCCACCTCCGAGTGTCCACGTGAATGAGCCTTGAGCGTCTTTTTAGTAGGATCCGCACAGCATCGGAGCTGTTTCCCTCCATCCCAAACACTGGGAAATCTTGCTGGAGCAGTTCCTAAGGAAAGTCGACTTCTTGCCTCTGGTTGTTCAAACTGGGGGGAGGCTGGGGGCAAGACAACATCAACAATTTAGGAGACTTAGAACAATTTAGGAAGGGGTGGGGGGAGGTAAAAAACCACTAAAAAAAGCCAAGGGAAGTTTCCACACAGCGGTTGCCCTGGGAGCCGTTTGGAGGTTAACCTGCTCTTGTTTCTCCAGCGTTTCCTTGCTTAAGGAAATTTGTACTCCAGATTCCAGCCGAGGTTCCAACTCCAACCAAGTGGAGATAAGATGCCCCAGAGGGTGCGAGCAGGTCAGATCACTTCATGGGAACCAGCTTGCCGACAGTGGGTCGCTTGCCTCCTCGTTAAATAATTAAATCTGCAGTGTGTATTTATTTAACATACAGACTGTAGCCAATTCCTGCTGACAGCTACTGAAATACCACGACCCCCACCCCCCGATTTGCTAGCAGGGGACGTTCCCTGATGCAGGGGGGGGGGGAGGTGCCGCTGCACAGCGAACCTGGCCTCCGAGCCTTGAACACCTTGCTCGTGGCTTCGAACAATAAATCAGTTCACAGCGTGTGATCCAAAAACAACAGCCCGGCTTTACTGGATGAGATGCCATCCTCTGGGGGCACGTCCCACTACCAGGGCTGAGCTCTCCTGAAAAGCTGGCTGTGGGTGGAAAACAATCCCAAGTTTTCCTCATTTGCACTTCCTGATTTTTTAAAGAGAGTGAAGTTTCACTTAGCAATTTAAAGAATAAACTCGGAATAGGAAGTAGGGAGTTTAGGCAGGTGTGGTTAGCCTACACCCGTAACATCAGCCACTCAGGAGGTGAAGGCAGAGAATTGGGGGGGTTCGAGAACTGCTTTGGTTACCGAGTGAGAATCTACCTCAGAAAGAAAGAAAATCGGGGCTGGAGAAATGGCTTAGTGGTTAAGGCGCTTTCCTGCAAAGCCAAAGGACCCAGGTTTGATTCCTTAGGACCCACATAAGCCAGATGCACAAGGGGGCTGCGCACATCTGGAGTTTACAGCAGCTGGAGGCCCTGATGCACCCATTCTCTCAATCTCTCTCTGTCTCTCTGTCTCTCTCTCTCTCTCTCTCTCAAATAAATGAAGAAAAGTAAAATATTTTAAATAAAATTTAAAAAGAAAGAAAATCGAATTGCATATCTTCATGTATGAAAGTTGTCAGTAAAGAATTTTAATTTAAAAAGAAAGAGAGAAGGGGTAGAGAAAATGAAGAGAGGAAGACGAGGAGGAGGTGGGAGGAGAAAGATAAGAGAGGGGAAGAAAGAAGACAGATCCCCTGAAACTAAGTTCAGTTCCCTAGACTAGGAATTCAGTGCACTGCCAGCATCAATGGAGGGAGTTGCTGTGTCCGCGACTTCTTGAAGGTTCCATCACCTCTCTGCATCTTGTCTTCCCCTGCTGAGGGCCCCTAAATTCCCTTCTGCCAGCCCCTTTGACCATACAGCTCTTTCTTTCTTCCTCCATTCCTCCCCCTCGGAACCTCAGCTCACAGTAGATCCCATTTTCCATACTTCCATCAGCATCAATACAGCCAGCTTCATTCCAATCGTGTAGCCCCCTTTCCTTTTCCTTGACTCCAATTTCTGTGCAAAGAGAACTTGGGGACTCTGTTCAAACTAGGACTAAACACAATCAATTAGGAGCCACTGACCCTGGCCGTTAAGTCACAGCACACCACACCCCAGCATAACATTGAGCCCAACCAAACACAGCCTTTATTAGGATGTCACATTTTACTCCCTATGGAGGAGACATAACCTCTGACATCCAGAATATATACTGAGGGGGCTGGAGAGATGGCTTAGCAGTTAAGGCGCTTGCCTGCAAGGCCTAATGACTGGGCTTTGATCCCCCAGTACCCGCATAAAGCCAGATGCACACATCTGGAGTTCTTTTGCAGTGACTAGAGGCCCTGACACACCATATTTGTTCTCTCTCTCTCTCTCTCCCCCTCTGTCCTTGTAAGTAAATAATTAATTAATTAAAAATCCATATAAAGTGAGAAAAGGGGCAAAGGAAAAAGGAGGTCCCAGGGGTTCCAGAGAAGAAATTACGGAGAAAGAATAAGGTGGTGTAAATGTTGGGTGAGATACAAAAGCTAAATGAGGGCTGGAGAGATGGCTTAGCGGTTAAGCACTTGCCTGTGAAGCCTAAGGACCCTGGTTCGAGGCTCGATTCCCCAGGACCCACGTTAGCCAGATGCACAAGGGACGCAAGCGACTGGAGTTCATTTGCAGTGGCTGGAGGCCCTGGCACGCCCATTCTCTCTCTCTCTCTCTCTATCTGCCTCTTTTTCTCTCTGTCTGTAGCTCTCAATAAAAATAAACAAAAAAAAGTTTTAAAAAAAAGCTAAGTGAGACGGGAAGCATTTTGTGGGAGGGCAGTGTGGTATGGAGCAATGTGGAACGTAATTTTTCTAAAACATGCATCTTAGAGGTGAAATTTTTCTTTGGTTAGTTTTGACTGTTGAATCTACAAATCTTTGACTATAAGAACCTTCAGACACCAAGACACAAAGGCCAAGGGACAGGCTGTAGTGTGGGTGACTACAAGGATATCTGAGTCGTCTTTGGAATAAGCTCGGGTTTAGAAAAGAAGACACATCTCGGAATGTTCTATATACTACTCTCATCAGGCAAAGGTGTTTTCTTGCTTTGTTTTGTTTTCAAGATAGGGTCTCACTGTAGTCCAGGCTGACCTGGAACTCACTCTGTAGTTCCAGGTTGGCCTCAAAATGACAGTGATTCTCCTACCTCTGCCTCCCGAGTGCTGGGAATAAAGGTGTGCGCCACCACGCCAGGCCAGGCAAAGTTTTTAAAAGCGCGTCTATTTCAGCAGAACTGGAGCTAGAGAAACAGCAGGTTTGTGGATTTGATATTCAATATTGAACGCATCCTGCCTCCATTGAGAAGTGTATGGCTTTGTTTGGGGCTTATCTGAAGCCATTAGTTGACTATCAAAGATGTAAAACTCTATGGTCGTGTGCGCTGTCTAAAGAAAGTTGATTTAGAGCTACAGGAAGAATTGTCTCCTTCCATCGTTGAAGTGGCATCCAAAAACCCATCTAATGTTGGTTTTTAAAAGCAGAGTCTATACTTGTGTTCAGAATTGCCATCTGTTCAGCATGATAATAAAACAGGCTACTATTAAGACAGCACACACTCACTAGGGAATGTCTTCCTCTGCAGGATAAAATTCCTCTTTGGAATAATAATAATTTATATTTATATAATTCCTTTCATCTGAGAATTTCAAAGCATTTTAAAATAGTTTGAGGTGATAGGAAATGTGATGTTTCATAAATTAAGCTACATATGTCAATACTTTGCCTGGGGATAGAAATTAATTATTCCATGAAGGGATGTTGATAGCTAATTTTATTCCACTGACTAGAAGTATCATTATTAATAGTTATCTTTACAGAGAAAGAATGCTTATTCCGTTAGGCATTGTGTTAAGTGCTATAAAAGTATTATCTTGGTCTTCCTAATTGAAATCTCATATAATCCTATTATGATTCTATGACAGAAGTACTATTTTTTTAACCTTCTTTCACAAGTGATAAAAAAATAAGGCTCAGGACTGGAAAGATGGCTTAGCAGGTAAAGGTGCTTGCCTGTGAAGCCTAAGGACCCAGGTTCAATTCCCCAGAACCCATGTAAGCCAGATGCACAAGATGACACACGCATCTAGAGTTCATTTGCAGTGGCTAGAGGCCCTGGCATGCCCATTCTTTCTCTCTCCCTCTCTCACTCTCTCTAATAAGTAAATAAATAAAGCAAGCTCAGAGGCTGGGCGTGGTGGCTCACACCTTTAATCTCAGCACGCAAGAGGCCCAGGTAGGAAGATCACTGCAAGTTCGAAGCTAGCCTTGGGCTACATAGTGAATTCTCGATCAGCCTGGACTAGAGCAAAACCCAACCTTGATAAACCAAAACATAAAATAAAATTTAAAAAAAAAAAAAAAAAAAGGTTCAGAGATGTTAAGCAACTTTAGCTAGTAAAAGTAGTAGAGTGTCCCTTGGAGGGTAAGAGCCAGTTAGTAAGCATTCTGGTGGTCAGATTCCTTCCTGGATGTCATCTCAATGGCCTGTTGTGTGGTTGCTAGATCATGAAGAGAAGGAAGTCTTCATCTGGAGCTGTGTAACTGGAATCTTTGCCAATTCTTGAACGTGCCAAGGGTTCCATTGTTCCCTAAACACCTTAAAAGGAAAGAAAACTCAAGGGTATTTTAAAATAGAGAAAAAGGGCTGGAGAGATGGCTTAGCAGTTAAGGCATTTGCTTGCAAAGCCTAAGGACCCAGGTTTAATTCCCCAGGACCCATGTAAGCCAGATGCACAAGGGGGCACATGCATCTGGAGTTCATTTGCAGTGGATGGAGGCCCTGGTGCACCCATTCTCTCTCTCTTTATCTCAAATACATATTTAAAAATGAATAAAACAAAACAGAGAAAATAACAACCCCCCCTTTTTTTTTTTTTTTTTTGCTTTTTCGAGATAGGGTCTCACTCTAGCTCAGGCTGATTCAGTGACCTGAAATCACTCTGTAGTCTCAGGGTGGCGTCGAACTCATAGCAATCCTCCTACCTCTGCCTCCTGAGTGCTGGGATTAAAGGCGTGCGCCACCACGCCCAGCTAACCCTTCTTCTTTATTAATATTTTTATTAATTTATTTGAGTGAGAGAGAGAGATACAGAATGCAAATGTATGTAGACTCAGGTACATTTTAGAATTTTTAAAAAATAAAAACGTTTTCAGTTATTTATTTACAACAGAGAGTCGGGAGAGAATGGGCATGCCAGGGCCTCCATGTGCATCTGGCTCATGGGGGTACTGGGGAATCAAACCTGGGTGCTTAGGTGTCAGAAGCAAATGCTTTAACCACTAATCCATCTCGCCGGCCCTGTAGACTCAGGTTTTGTTGTTGTTGTTGTTGTTGTCTTTTAGATTTAGCCCAGGCTGACCCGGAATTCACTACGTAGTCTCAGGGTGGCCTCACAGCGATCCTCCTCTCTGCCTCCTGAGTGCTGGGATTAAAGGCAAGCACCACCATACCCGACTTTCTCTCTCTCTCTCTCTCTCTCTATATATATATATATATATATATATATATATTTTTTTTTTTTTTTCCTACATTGGGTCTCACCCTAGCCCAGGCTGACCTGGAATTCACTATGTAGTCTCAGGGTGGCCTCGAACTCACGGCGATCCTCCTACCTCTGCCTCCCGAGTGCTGGGATTAAAGGTGTGCGCCACCATGCTCGGCCACTAAACCTTGTAAACAAATTCATCCCCACAGAGTCTCATTCCCGGTCCTTTTTCGTCCTTTACACTCTCACTTGTAAGAAGGGGAAATACTGAAAAAACGTCTGACGTTGATGCTCCTACCTCTGCCTCCTGAGTGCTGGGATGAAGGGCGAGAGCCACCACGCCCGGCTCAACTCAGGTATTGTTGATTAAGTTTCCTACTGGGGCCTCGGCAGCAGAGAGCCTTGCTGGAGCAGGCACGTCATTGAAGGAGCAGATCCTGAGCCCAGCCCTGAGTTATGCTGAGAGCCAGGTTTGAGCTCTGGCTATTCATGCTTGCTCTTGTCGGTGTTTCTCTCTCTACGAGGAATCCATGGAAGTGAGTGAGAGTCCTCCACCATGATGGAACTTCCCCGGGACCCTGTAAGCCTGACATAAACCCTTTTCTCTTATGAACCGCTTCTGCTCAGATGTCTGTCCCAGCAGCGAGAAGGTCGATGCAATAGATGCGCTCTAAACTTCAGTATGTGACTGATCATCATGTCACTCTTGGTGGATCATGATTTTCGCTCTATGTCTAAGAAATTGTTTGGCATTACCTTTATGTGGGCTGAACTCACACCCGGATTAAGCATCAGTTCTTTCTTTTTTATTTATTTATTTGACAGAGAAAGAGGGAGGGGGAGAAAGAAAGAGAGAATGGGCGCACCAGGGCCTCTGGCTACTGCAAATGAACTCCAGAATGCATGCGCTCCCTTGTGCATCTGGTTAATGTGGGTTCTGGGGTATCGAACCTGGGTTCTTTGGCTTTGCAGGCAAAGGCCTTCACCGCTAAACCATCCCTCCGGCCCACATCAGTTCTTTCTAAAAAGTACTATCTTCAATGTCAGCTTTGGAAGAACTACTGGGACCTCGATGGGCAATGAAGGAATTATAAGGGAAATATCTTAAATAATAAAATTGTATTGACGTTACAAAAAAAAACCCTATAAGTATATATAGCATATTTATAAAGCTTATATAAATAAACAACAAAATAGATCACATGTTTCATAAACCATTGAACCTTGTATTATAAAGTTTCAAACTTTAAATTCATTATGACCCCTCTGAAGCAAAGAGCCTGTCCAGTCTATTGAGCTCAACTTGCAGAAAGGCAAACTTTGGACAGCGTAAGAGCAGTTTTCACAAGTTTTCCACTGGGCTCCAGGCCCAGGACACTCAGAGTTTTGTCCCCTGAGAAGCGTATCAGTCCCCTGACTGAGCCCGAGATACTTTAATTGCTTATTTATGCTTCATAAAGTCAATGTCTTCTTTTGTCCTCTTCCCTAACTGACTTCTCCCCCAAAGCGCCAAGCCAAAATGAAAGCCACAAGGGAATGTGGATCCACGGAGCACGTGCCCTTAGAATATCACGGGGACCTGTGATGTATTTGAAGGGGACAAAGAAAAGCAAGTCATTGGAAAAACTCTACAGGAACCTACCCCACTTAGCTGTACCTCCAACATCCTTTCCTTAACTGCTGTAGATGTTTGTAAGGAAGATCTGCCTGCTGCTGCCTAGAATATTCCCCTGGGGGGGTGGGGGGTGGCTAATGCGCCTCTCCTCCTTCTTGCTGATCCGGATTTGAAAAACAGGAATATGCGCAAGTGCTTAGGGAAAAGGAAGAAATGCACACAGGTCAGCAGCTAGAGAAATGCTCTGATGGAAAGAGATTCCCTGAGAGGGAAAGGTCGGGATGGACAGAGGTTCCCTGTGGATCTAAGGACTAACTTACATGTTTCCTTGTTAACTTCCTTTGATTCACCTGCGGGCAGGCTGGTGTCCTGGGTGCCAGCATGCTTGAACCCCTTGGAAATTCTCTAATCCCCGTCAGAACTCAGAGGTGGGCAAGGTACCTCTAAACGAACTAGAGTCATGGCCTTTTGTTTTTCCGTGGGTTAGCCTCTGAAACATATGAGAAAATAATTTCACATTCCAAACAGCGTTCTAAAACCGACAGCCGCTAGGGTTTTCATCTGGTTCTGAAGGCATGAAAGGTTTCCCAGGGTCTGTGAGACACTGGAGAGGCCCTTTCTTTTTATTAATGTGAAAAAGCAGTCCATAGGCACTCCCTGCCCCAGACTCCCATCAGGTCTTGCCTGGGCCACTGGCACGGACTCCTAAGTGAACTCTCTGCCTTTGCACGGCCCTTGCTCCACACCATGGCCAACCCATTCTCCCTATCTTCCCCAGAGTGGCCTTTCTGAGACCAATCAAATTATAAACTCCCTGTTTACAGCCTTGCAGCAATGACTTTCTTGTTGCTTTGACAAAACACCCAACCAGAAGCAATTTATGGAAGGAAAGGGTTGGTTTTCAGTTTACAGTTTTGAGTGGGAAGTTTTGTCACTACAGGGAAAATATGGCAGGAGCAGACAGCTGGGCATCATATCTCCACAGCAGCAGGGAGAAAAGAAAAGGAGCTAACTTGGGGCTGGAGAGATAGCTCAGTAGTTAAGGCATTTTCCTACAAAGCCAAAAGGACCCAGGTTCAACTCCCCAGGACCCAAGTAAACAAGGTGGCACATATGTCTGGAGTTTATTTGCAGCAGCTGGAGGCGCTGGTGCTCCCATTCTCTCTATATAGATCTATCTGCCTCTCTCTCAAAAAAAAATAAAATAAAATATTTAAAAAAATTTTTAAAGGCTGGGTGTGGTGGCGCACGCCTTTAATCCCAGCACTCAGGAGGCAGAGGTAGGAGGATCGCCATGAGTTCGAGGCCACCTTCAGACTACACAGTGAATTCCAGGTTAGAATTTTAAAAAGAATGAGCTAACTAGTAAATGGGGCTATAACATAACACTCCAAAGTTTGCCTCCAGTGGCACACCTCCTCTCCAAAAGTCTCTACCAGCTGGGGATTTAGTATGAGGTTTAATCACAAACACACGAGGCTATGAGGAAACATTGTACATTCAAACCCAGCTCACATCCCCATGGTTCTTGGTGTAACGTGGCCCACCAGGCCTGCCTTCCTCACCAGCACCAGTGATTCTAGTCCTCCCCTGTTGCAGTTATCTTTGTGTTGCCGGGAACGAACATCTGACCAGAAGCAGCTTATGGGAGGAAGGGGTTTATTTCAGGCTTACAGAGTCCAGGGGAGGTTACACCATGGCGGAAGGAGCTGACTCACTCCAGCATGCATCCACAGTAGAGAGAGAGAGAAAACAAAACAAAACAAAACAAAACAAAACAAAACAGCAAGCACCAACAGCCTGAGCTCAAACTGGCTGTCCATACACTTTAGGGCTGGACTCAAGGTCCACCCCAAGGGATATACCTCTTCCACCCAGGCTGCTGGAGACTTAAGTAGGAAGCCTCACGTAAAATACCTGAGTCTATG
The DNA here is from genome assembly GCA_036346955.1 of Dipus sagitta. NCBI lineage: Eukaryota > Metazoa > Chordata > Mammalia > Rodentia > Dipodidae > Dipus > Dipus sagitta. The sequence continues at coordinate 48,051,540 of CM070781.1, read as the reverse complement.
GGGGACATACAGTCAAACCTCCACATCCCTCTTGTCCCCACTCTCCTCTGCCCCCTCTCATCATCCAGCCATACTGATCTCTGAGCAGGTCCCCATTCTCTCCCAGGGCTGTAGGTCTCCACGTGCCTGTGAATTACAAAGTTTACCTTCTAACTACCACGCATTCAAAAATGTTTTCCTTGAGCCCTATACTGTGCCTAGCACAGAAACTTGGTGATGAATAGGGCTGAATTCCTTCCTTGACTCAAGAAGGCAAAGAAATGGGTAAGCTAATACTTACAGCTCACATGCCTAGAGGAGACAATGTCCACACGTGACAGCCAGGGCAGAGTCAAGAGGAGCCTCGCAAGAACAGAGGGATGGGGGCTGGAGAGATGGCTTAGCAGTTAAGTTGTTTGCCTGCGAAGCAAAGGACCCTGGTTCAAGTCCCCAGGACCCACATAAGCCAGATGCACAAGAGGCACATGCATCTAGAGTTCATTTGCAGTGGCTAGAGGCCCTAGCAGGCCCATTCTCTCTCTCTCTGCTTGCAAATAAAATAAAATAAAATAAAAAGAACAGCGGAATGGGGCTGAGCAATAACAGTAGGCCTGGGCTGGGTGCTTCACGGGAATGTACTACATAGTTCTGGCTAGCCTGAAATTCACTAAGTACACCAGGCTGCCCTCAAACTTGAGTTTGCAGCAGTTTTCCTGCCTCTGCCTCCTGAGGGCTAAGATCACAAGAATGTGTCACTCACACCCAGCCTTTAAATTCTTCAAATGACCCAGCGAGACAAAATCAGGAAAAAAGAAAAGAATAATGGTTGATGAAACCTGCAAATTATAGTTCAAACTCTCTCAGTACCGTTTACAAAGTTTCTATTGGACATGCTGTTGAATGACAAAGGCATTTCTATCATGTTCAATAATTTAATTTGCTGCGGGTGGTGGTGCACGCCTTTAATCCCAGCACTCTGGAGGCAGAGGTAGGAGGATCACCATGAGTTCGAGGCCACCCTGAAACTCCATAGTGAATTCCAGGTCAGCCTGGGCTAGAGTGAGACCCTACCTCAAAACAACCAAAAAAAAAAAAAAATTAGTTTAATAGTTTCTGTGCGCTTTTATTTTTGTTAATGCATTTAGTTACTCATGTGACAGAGAAAGACAGAAAGTGAGTATGGGCACACTGGGGTTTCTTGCCACTGCAAACAAACTCCAGATGCATGTGGCACTTTGTGCGTCTGGCTTTATCCCGGGTACTGGAGAATCAAACCCAGATTGGCAGGCTCTGAAAGCAAGCACCTTTAAATGCTGAGCCATCTCTCTAACCCAAGAGATAATTTTTAAGTCAATATTTCTTGTACTTTTTTATATTTTATTTTTATTTATTTATTGATGAAACAGAGAAGAAAGAGAGAGAGAGAGAGAGAGAGAACGGCACGCCAGGGACTCCAGTCACTGCAAACGAACTCCAGATGCGTGCGCCATCATGTGTATGTGGCTTATGTTGGTTCTGGGGAATAGAACCTGGGTCCTTAGGCTTTGCAGGCAAGTGCTTTAACCACTAAGCCATCTCTCCAGCCCTTCTTGTGCTATTTTAAGGAATAAAAATGCATATTAGTACCTAGAATGGTGCGCCCATTAAAAGCTGGCTACTGAGGGCCTTGCATGCTTCGTGTGCGTACACTTCAGTACTGCATAAACCTGGCTTGGTTTTGTGCCTGTGATCCCAAAAACGTTAGCTACTACTTATGTTCTTTCTGGCTTCCAGAGAAGAAAACTAACTTTCCCAAGATCACACTAGCTAGAAAATGGCAGAGCTCTGAATTCAAACTCGGACCTGTCACACTCTGAGACCCACCCGCTGAACTAGAATATTCCTCCCGGGTCTGAACAATGAATCAAACTCTTTGACGAATTTTTGAAAATAGCTCTCAAAAGTACAGAGTCAGAAAACAAAAGAAGAAAAGAAAAGGTCGTGGTGGACATGGCGCCCACCAAGAACAGATAACCTGGAACTGAAATCTGAGACGTGGTGTCAAGGCTACTACACAGGGCAGGCTGGTGGTCCACGCCCAGTGAGACTTTGTGCCCAGGATTGATTGGAGGCAGCCTGGGCATCCTCAGAATTAAAGAAGCAAGTCCTTCCACTGTCTCCCTGCAACCCTGGCCCCAATTGCTACTGCTGGGAGCCACCTCGAATGCAAATCTGCTTGCTCCTGAACTGTAGCCCTGGTCTCTGTCTGGCTTTGGAAGGCGCTCGAGGGCCGCATCAAAGCAACGCAGGACTGGGGATCTGTTCTGCAAACTCTAATTGTTTCAAAGGAGCAGTTATACTGTATATACACAAACACCCCTAATTATCTGTTAACCCAATAAAACAAGTTTCAAAGGGCCCACAAAGACCTATTTACCAAATGTGTAATCTGTAATTACAAATGATCCCTTGGGCAATCCATAGATGTTGTTTTATGCTTCTGGGGGAGATAGTTTTCCTTTGTTCTTTCATGTTTTTACACAGAAACATTAAAAAAAAAAAAAAAAAAAGACGAGAATGAACTTTCCGCTGTTCCAGAACTCTCATGGGGGGTGAAATACAGGAACTCCGTGAGTTCACGGACATAGACGCTGATGTTGACAATAGTCTGTGATTTGTACTAAAGGCAACGGACGTGGGCCTTGAAAACTGAAATTGAGCCTACGCTCATGGCTCTGACGGTATTACTGGTCAGCTCTGAGGGTAAGCCTCCACCCCATGCAAGCAGAATGCGCCATGCAGGCAAACAGAGCGTTCAACGGGAATAGGTTTGAGTCGCCCTCCCTATGCCATGCCAGGTGCTTTGCTGAGCGGGAGGCCTGGGTTAGCAGGGCGCAGCTCCCGTGGAGGTAAGTGCGCCTTGGCACACAGGCACCCACGTGCACAGAAAACCATGCTAGATTGCATTCTGGTCGCTGTGTGGATAAAATGGACAGGCACAGACTCAAGGAGTAGCTAGAAAGCTTCTGCAGCACTGAGGTGAGAAAGAAGGTAGCAAGGAGAGTGGAGAGGGCCAAGCGTGGCCGGCCTGGGGCTGCTCTATTTTGACATCAGAGGCGATCTGGCAGCTGAGGGAAAGTGACCCATGCAGGGTGACTCCTGAGGCATGAGCTCAGCAACGGGAGGACCGTGAGGCACCAGCTGAAGTTAAGGGGGAGCTTCCGAGGCAAGAGCCAGTCACTGGACTTTGTGAGTGAGTATGCCCGTTGGGAGCCCAAAGCAATTTGTCAAATTGGCATCGAAGGACCCAGAGCTCAAGGGAGAAGTCAGACTGCAGCTTTAGCATCCCGAAAATCATCTCCATTAAAAACAAAAAGTGGGGGCTGGAGAGATGGCTTAGAGGTTAAGGCTCTTGCCTGCAAAGCCAAAGGACCCAGGTTCGATTCCCTAGTACCCATGTAAGTCAGATGAGCAAGGTGGCACATGCACCTGGAGTTTGTTTGCAGCAGCTGAAGGCCCTGGTGCACCCATTCGCTCTCTCTCTCTCTGAAATAAAGTAAATAAATAAATTTTATTTTTAATGACTAGGCTGGGAGAGATGGCTCAGCAAGTTAAGGTGCTTGCCTGCAAAGCCTGATGGCCTAGGTTTGATTCCCCAGTACCCGCACAAAGCCAGATGCACAAAGTGGCACATGCATCTGGAGGCCCTTTGCAGTGTCAAGAGGCCCTGGCACCCCCATACTCCCTCTCCCCCCTTCACTCATAAATAAATAAAACTATTCTAAAAAAATTAAATGATAATACCTTCTCAATTTCTTAGAGGATGTTGAAAGGTTTTAATGTTATTTATTAAATCAAAATTAAAATACTTTCTCACATCTTTTGCAGATAGGATATTAAAAAGCTAGATGAAGAGCCAGGCATGGCACACACCTTTAATCCCAGCCTCCAGTTTGTGGAGGCAAAGGTAAGAGGATCACTGTGAGTTCGAGGCCAGCCTGAGACTATATAGTGAATTCCAGATCAGGCTGGGCTAAAGCAAGATCCTACCTCAGAAAACCAAAATAAATAAATTAATTAAAAAGCTACATAAAGTGATTTACTAGTTTAAAAATAATACCTATATAAGTACCCAGTACATTTAAACACAGAACAAACACTGCATAGTTATTAGTTATAATCGCTCCACTTCACTAAACCTTTCCCCCCCCCCCTCAAGGTAGGGTCTCACTCTAGCTCAGGCTGACCTGGAATTCACTATGCAGTCTCAAGGTGGCCTTGAATTACAGCGATCCTCCTACCTCTGCCTCCCAAGGGCTGGGATTAAAGGCATGTGCACCACCACACCTGCCCGCTAAACCTTTTTTAAAAGTTGTAAACAAATTCATCCCCACAGAGTCACATTCCCGGTCCTTGTTCATCCTTTACACTCTCACTTGTAGGAAGGGGAAATACTGAAAAAACGTCTGTTGGCAACTGAGAGAGGCCAGGAATGTTCCAAGTCATCTTAAAAACAAAACAAAACTGTAGAAATAACCTCAAAGCAGAGGTTTAAAGAAAAAAAAAAAAATCCAAGGACCTTTTTCTTTCTAACATGCCTGTGGCTTCTTTCATTGATGGCCAAAAAAACATGAGACCTAGTGTCGCCTCCTAGGGAGTCAGCAGGCCATGGGAAAGAACGTGCCAAGCGCACTTGAGCCAGATGTCAGAAGCCCTGGCCATCCTGCGGAGAAGACGTGGTGGGAAGGGGGTGGCCCAGGGTGCGCACGCAGAGGAGGAAAATGGTGCACAATTCCACCAGCAGAGCCAGACTCAGTCCTGCCATCCGCTTCCCTGGCACCAGGCATGTGAGCGAGCTGATGTCAGAGTCTCTACTCCATCTGCCCCCCAACAGGACTATAGACCCCGTTAATGCTATAAGTGAATTGGGAGGCCAGCCATATCAACCCATAGAATCACGACAGACAGCACAGCGTTGTTTTTAAACCTTCAATCTGTGGACTCATTTGTTGTACAGCAATAAACAATCCAAGCTGAAACTGTTAGAAAGAATAGAATGCTTCAAAAAAAAAAAAAAGACAAAAATATGTGGGTTTGGAATCAAATGGTTGGTGGGGGGGGGGAGCGGGTCGTAAGACTTACTCAGACTCAGAACTAGAAGAACTCAAAGAAACATTTCTTGGAACCATCGGGAAAGGCCACCTGTGTCACAGTAGAAAAGCATGTGCTAAATTCTCACCTATATTTACAGGGAAAACGCAAAGAGTATTTAATTAATTAGTAGTGCGCCTAAGGAAATCTCCAGAGAGAATGCTAAGTGTCCAGCCTGCCTTTCATCTAGCTTCTGTGAAACAAGGAGAGATTAAAGGAAAGAACTGGTTTTCACGCAGAATTTAGAGAAAGGTAGAAAGACCAAAATAATCTTTTCAGCTTGTAAAGATGCTTTCCATTAAGCAACGTTCACCCAGGGACCTGCCGGTTAACAATGGCCTCGGGGGCAAATTTTGCAAGTGTTTTGGTTAAGACCATCAGGGAAACCGTATGATAGTGTTTCACACACCTCCAAGCAGGGTCAAACAAAACAAAACAGAAAACTTCCATTCTTCAAAAAGTAGGAAACAAACACAAGTTTTATGGTATTTTTGTTTGTTTGTTTGTTTGGTTTGGTTTGGTTTTTCGAGGTAGCCCAGGCTGACATGGAATTCACTATGGAGTCTCAGGGTGGCCTTGAACTCACGGCGGTCCTCCTACCTCTGCCTCCAGAGTGCTGGGATTAAAGGCGTGTGCCACCAAGCCCGGCTAAGTTTTATGTTTTTTAATATATTAGCAATGAGACTAAAGAGGCACTCCAGGGAGGGGCTGGGTTAGAGAGGAAAACCACAAGAAACGAGGAAGAAGCTAAACACGTATCCATCTTGGTGCTGGTAATTCCCTCTGAAAGACAACAGCAAGGTACTTGATGCTTAATGAAAACCAAAGGCTTGGGCTGGAGGGATGGCTTAGCGGTGAAGGCACATGCCTGCAAAACCAAAGGACCCAGGTTCAATTCCCCAGGATGCACAAGGGGACGCACGCATCTGGAGTTCATTTGCAGTGGCTGGAAGCTCTGGCACGCCCTTTCTCTCACTCTCTCTCTCTCTCTGCCTCTTTCCCTCTCTCAAATAAATAAATAAAATATTTTTTTTAAAAAGCCACCAAAGGCTTGCCACCTATTCCAGTTTCTAGAACAGAGTAGACATGCAAGTTCTATTGTTACATGACTAGATCTGTGAGAAGCCTTAAATATCTCAGAATAACAACCAGGAAAAATAAATGGGGATACAGCAGCTCTCACAAAGGTCCAGCTTCAAACCAGCCTGTTGGACTAAGGTGATTCGACCTCATTCAAATGTCCAGAGACAGCAAAAGCAAACCTTTCACACAACAAAAAAGATCCACCCACCGAAAACAGGAAGCAGAACAATTCACAATCACAGTGAGAGATAACACATTTCTCTCCATTTTGATGTAATAAGCAGGAAAAAACACGGTTACAGAAATAAGAGTTGAGGGCTGGAGGGATGGCTTAGTGGTTAAGGTGTTTGCCTGCAAAGCCAAAGGACCCAGGTTCAATTCTCTGGGACCCATGTTAGTCAGATGCACAAGGTGGCACACGTGTCTGGAGTTCATTTGCAGTGGCTGGAAGCCCTGGCATGCCCATTCTCTCTCTCTCTCTCTCTCTCTCCCTCTTTCTCTGTCAAATAAATAAAATACTTTAAAAAAAGAAATAAAAGTTGAATATCACTACTAATAAAATTCACCTGATTTATACATGTAGAATGAGATAAACAGATATCTAAGTGGATATAAATGGACCTGATATATGTATATACTATACTCAACAACTGTAGAACCCATGTACTCCTCAAATACACATGAAACATTTATTTTAAGGTTCAAGTACTGGGCTACAATGCAAAACTCAAAATTAAAATCTTCAAAAGTACAAAAGTTTAGGGAGTCTGGTTTTTGACCCCTCTGGAACCAGGCTAAAGAACAGTAACAAAACAGCTCCTAATATTTGCAAATTAAATGAAAAAGTTAATTAGAGAAACAAGAACCAATTTAAATTAACGAAAGTAGAAAGGAAGGACTAGTCAAGATAAAAGTAGAAATTCAGGAAAGGAAAACAATAGACCAGGGATTAAAACTTGATTCTTTGAAAAGATTGAAAAATTATAAATGTCTCAGGCTGGAGAGATGGGTTAACGGTGAAGGTACTTCCCTGGGTAGCCTAAGGACCCAGGTTCCCCAGGACCCACATAAGCCAGATGCACAAGGTGGCACATGTGTCTAGGGTTCCTTTGCAGTGGCTGGAGGCCCTGGAGTGCCCATTCTGTATCTGACTCTTTTCTCTCTCTCTCCAAAATAAATTTAAAAATATATATTTAAAAACATATTTAAAAAAAATGGTAAGTCGGGCATGGTGGCGCACGCCTTTAATCCCAGCACTCGGGAGGCAGATGTAAGAAGATCACCGTGAGTTCGAGGCCACCCTGAGACTCCATAGTGAATCCCAGGTCAGTCTGGGCTAGAATGAGACCCTACCTCGAACCCCCCCCCCGACAAAAAAAATTGTAAACTTCTCGATAGCTTGATTAAGAAAAAAATACAATGTTTGGACTGGAGGGATGGCTTAATGGTTAAGGTGTTTGCCTACAAAGCCAAAGGACCCAGGTTCAATTCCCCAGGACCCACGTTAGGCAGATGCACAAGGGGGCGCACGCGTCTGGAGTTCATTAGCAATGGCTGGAGGCCTTGGCGCGTCCGTTCTCTGTCTCTGTCTCCCTCTTTCTCTCTGTCAAATAAGTAAATACAAATAAAATATATTAAAAAAGAAGAAGATAAAACAACAACAACAAAAAGAAAACAGAAATACAATGTTCAATTGAAGAAGTGGAGGCTGGAGAGATGGCTTAGTGATCAAGTGTGCTTCCTGCACAAGCATGAGGGCCCAACAGTTCAATTTCTCCAGCACCCACGTAAACAGCTGGGCATAATTACCTGGGTCTGTCATTCCAGTTCTGTGGGGGGCAGAGACCAGAGAATTTGTGGGTGCTTGTGAACAAGGACAAGCTCTGGAATCAGTAAGAGATTCCATTTCAAGGGAAAATCGGCAGGTGAGTGATGGAAGGGGTCACGTGACATTCTCCTCTGGCCTCCACAGGAGTATGCTCAGGGCACTGCATCAGCATGGGCATACCTCTCTCTCTCTCTCCCTCTTTCTCATTCTCATACACACACATACACACACACACACACGGGGGGGGGGGGGAGGAAAAATGGGAGAGTTAGAGCTAAGCATGACATGGGTATGAAAAAGCTACAATGAATCCATTACTGTATATGCTCTCAATTTACACATTAAAAATATGATCAAAAGATATCAGGAATAGTGGGGTTTTTTTCTTCAATTTTTATCTCTTTATTTGCAAGCAGCGACAGAGAGAGAATGGTGCACCAGGGCCTTTTGCCGTTGCAAATGAACTCCAGATGCATGTACCACTTTGTGCACTTAGCTTTACCTGGGTACTGGGGAATCAAACCTGGGTCCTTAGGCTTTGCAGCCAAGAGCCTTAACCAGTAAGCAACTTCTCCAGCCCCAGGAAGAATATATGTGTGTGTGTGTGTGTGTGTGTGTGTGTGTGTGTGTGGTGTGTATGTATGTATATATATGTATACATGTAGTTGTTTTTCAAGGTACGGTCTCACTCTGGCTCAGGCTGACCTAGAATTAACTATGTAGCCTCAGGGTGGCCTTGAACTCTTGGCGATCCTCCTTCCTCTGCCTCCCAAGTGCTGGGATCAAAGGCATGTGCCACCACGCATGGTCCCAGGAATAGTTTTGTTTTTTTTTAATCTTTTTCTTGTTAATTTTCTTTTTCCTTTTTTTTGTTTTATTTTTATTTATTTATTTGAGAGTGACAAAGAGAGAAAGAGGGAGAGAGAGAGAGAGAGAGAATGGGTGCGCCAGGGCCTCCAGCCACTGCAAACGAACTCCAGACGCGTGCGCCCCCTTGTGCATCTGGCTAACGTGGGTCCTGGGGAGTCGAGCCTCGAACCGGGGTCCTTAGGCTTCACAGGCAAGCGCTTAACCGCTAAGCCATCTCTCCAGCCCCCGCCCTTTTATTGCCAATACATTTTACAACTCGGATAGAATGAAGGTGAGTGTCGTGGTCCACACCTGCCACCCCAGCACGTGGGAGCAGGAGAACTGCAAGTGTGCCACCAGCCTGGGTGACACAGGGAGATCCTGCCTTTAAAAAGACATTTTCCTTAGGTGAATTAGATAAATAAGTAGAAAAGAAACCTGCCAATGCCCATCCTGGAATAAACAGAAAATCTGAAAGTAAGCAAATGGATAGTGGAATCTTTCTGGCAGAGAGAGAGAGAAAGGATAGAAGGGAGGGAGGAGGGAGGGAGGGAAGGAAGGAAGGAAGGAAGAGAATAAAAAAAAAGAAAAGAAAAGAAAAGAAAAGAAAAGAAAAGAGGGGCTGAAGAGATGGCTTGGCAGTTAAGGCATTTGCCGGTGAAGGCTAAAGACCCAGGTTTAATTCCCAAGGACCCATGTAAGCCAGATGCACAAGGTGGTACATGTGTCTGGAGTTTGCGTGCAGTGGCTGGAGGCCCTGGTGTGCCCATTTTCTCTCTATATCTGCCTTTCTCTCTCTCAAATAAATAAATTGAAAAAGAAAAAGAGAGAGAGAGAGAAAAGAAAGAAATCTCAGACCCAAGCAATTTTTTTCTACATATTTAAGCTATTTAAGGAAAAAATAATATTAATCTTACACAAACTCTTCCTGAGGATAAAAAAATAAAAGAATAAAATGCTTCTCAACTGTTTTTAGACCAAGAAAAATATATTCTAATTCTAACAAGCACATTACAATGCAGGCGAGAGTCTCCCAAACATAGATGCAAAATCCTAAAAAGAATATTAGCAAATTGAATGGGAGAAAGCGAAGGCATCAAGTAGACCTAAGCTGGCTTTATTCCGAGATGCAAAGTTGATTTAACATTTGAAAAATCAATGGATGTGATTTAGCACACTAACAGAACAAAGGGAAAAATCATATAATCATCTTAATGGAAGCAGAAAAGCCACTTGAGAAAACCTAACAACCACACAGGATAAAAACGCTTGTCGGGATGGAGAGATGGCTTAGCGGTTAAGGCACTTGCCTGCAAAGCCAAAGGACCCGGGTTCAATTCCCCAGGACCCATGTAAGCCAGATGCACAAGGAGGAGGGGTGCATGCATCTGGAGTTCGTTTGCAGTGGCTGGAGGCCCTGGTGTACCCAGTCTTTCTCTCTCTCACTCTCTCTCACCCTCTGCCCCTTTCTCTCAGAAATAAATAAATTAAATATATTTTAAAGATGCTTGTCAACCTAGAGAGAAGTACAGTTCCTTATCTGGTGGAGAATATAGCCAAAATCCTGCCTCATGCCGTCATGAGATGAGGAAAGAACATTTCTCATACTACCTGTCATAGCCAGTAGACTAGAGGTCATGGCCAACACAATGTAATTAATACAATAAAGTAAACAAAAGCAAGGAATGGTAAAAGGATTGGGAGTCGTGAAATGAAGCTGTCATTGTTTATAGATGGCATGATTTGTACCCAGACCCAATAAATCTACATATAATATTTTATACTGAATTCATAAGATAGCTGAATATGGTGACTACAAGTTACTTTGTATTTTAGTCCTTTGTTTCCAAAGACAGAGATAGAGAGAATGGACAAACCAGGGTCTCTTGCTACTGCAAATGAACTCCAGATGTATGTGCCACTTTGTGCATTTGGTTTCACGTGGGTGCTGAGCAATCGAACCCAGGTTGTTGGGCTTTGCAGGCAAATGCCTTTACTACTGAGCCATCTCTCCAGCCCTTAATTTGTATTCTTATATGTCAGGTACACATACTAGCAAATACATTTAAACGTGTGTGTGTGTGTGTGTTTGTGTGTGTGTGTAACATCATCTACACTTGTCTCAATGAAATACCTACAAGTAAATATAATAAAGTTATTCAAGATCTACACACCATCACAGAAAATGTCACTGAGAGAAAGTAAAGAAATCCAAAATAAAATGAAAGATAGGTCAGTTTTTATGACCCAGAAGATTGATCTTATGATTTTGTCAATTCTCCTCAAAGTAATCTATAGATGTAATGCTATGGCAGTCAAAATCCCAGCAGATTATTTTTGTTGTCATTTAAAAAAAAATAGCAAGTCAGCTGATCAAGGTGGCACACATCTTTAATTCCAGCGCTCTGGAGGCAGAAGTAGTAGGGTCACTGCGAGTTTGAGGCCAGTCTGGAACTACAGAGTGAGTTCCAGGTCAGTTTGGGATACAGTGAGACCCTACCTTGAAAAAAACAAAAAGTACAAAAAAAAACCAAAAAACAGCAAGTCTATGAAACACAGAGAATCAACAACAGCCTCCACCCCAAGCAGACTGTAAAGTCCAAATTTAGAATAGTCACATGATAGACATCTCCTTACCCCCTCCTGCAGTAAAGACTGTAATGTTTGCAGGGGAGTGTACAAATAAGTGAAAGATATGTAATTGAGAACGCAGAAATAGATAGGCCGTTTGTAGTGACAGTAAAGCAGTTCATCGCGTCAGGTCTCACTGACAGTAAGCGTGGAGAACTAGAACAGATGGCCAGATGAGGCTTTGAGTCACTGGAGCTGTTCCAAGCGGTGCGTACGCAGGGGAACGTGCGGCTTACCCACCCCCACATCTCACACCGTGGTTAAAGGCACCTGCTTGCAAAGCCTTGCGAGCCTGGGATCAGTTCCCAAGCCACCCACGTGACGCAGGATGCAAAAAGCGGTGTGTGTGCACCAAGTGGCGCATGCCTCTGGAGTTCATTTGCAGGAGGAAGAGGCCCTGGGGCCCCCATATTCATTCTCTCTCTCTCTCTCTCTCATTCTCCCCTTGCAAATAAATAAATAAAAAAATTAAAAACAATATGGTGGATGCATGTGGCATTCATTTACAGTAGCAACAGGCCCTGGAGCACACACACACACACACACACAAAACAATTAATTCCAGACAAATTGCCATTTTGATGTGAAAGGTAAACGTTTCTAGAAGATAAAGTAGGAAAATATCTGTGATGCTTAAGATCAGCGGAGGACTCAGATCCAGAATATTCAAAGTCAATTTTAAAAGTCCCAGAAAGGCCGGGCGTGGTGGTGCATGCCTTTAATCCTAGCACTTGGGAGGCAGAGGTAGGAGGATCGCCGAGAGTTCGAGGCCTCCCTGAGACCACATAGTGAATTCCAGGCCAGGCTGAGCCAGAGTAAGACCCTACCTCAAAAAAACCCGCAGAAAATTCATCACAGAAAACCCAATCGAATGATCTACAAAAGGCTCAGACATGGCCTTTACAAACATGAATCTTAAAGGGCAGAAAGTGTAAGTTAATATCCTTCCATGCATATGGAAGTCGAACTCAGGCGGTCGACAAATGCTACAGACGGGCTGAACTGGGCCAGTTAGGGCCTTAGGAATGGTAGAGACTTGGGGCAATCGGAACGTACGCTACTGATGTGAGTGAGTAGACGTGTATAGCCATTCTGCAGACACTGTTATCTACCAAAGCTAAGCCCTGCGGCCAATAGAAATCCAAATCCATGCTCCGCAGCGGGGGTGTCCAAACCTGTCCGCAGCACTGCAACGCTGTTCTAATCACTTCCGGCCTCTGTGACAAAACCACCTAGCCCGCGTGACTTAAACAATAAAATTAGTTCTCGTGGGGCTGGAGAGATGGCTCAGCTGTTGAGGCACTTGCCTGCAAAGCCTAAGACCCGGGCTCGATTCCCCAGTGCCTACATAAAGCCAGATGCACAAAGTGGCACATGCATCTGGAGTTCGTTTGCAGTGGCTAGAGGCCCTGGTGTTCCCATTCTCATTCTCTCTCGCTCTCGCTCTCTCTTTCTTCCTGTCTGTGTTTGCAAATAAATAAATAAAAATATTTTAGAAGGTGCTAGAGATTGCTTAGCAGTTAAGGCACTTACCTGCAAAGCCTAACATAACCTGGGCTCGGTTCCCCAGTACCCGCATAAAGCCAGGTGTACAAAGTGGGGCATACATCTGGAGTTTGCTTGCAGTGGCTGGAGGCCTGGGGGACACCCATTCACACACACACACTCTCTCTCTCTCTCTCTCCTTACCAATAAATAAAAAATAATAATATTTTGGAAAAAAGACAAAAACAAAATAAAAAGTTGGTGCCAAAGACAAGCTGTGGAAACATCTAGATGGAAAGAAATGTACTCGCAGAAACATACCAAAGGGGAGAGAAAAGAATCCACAATATGGTGTCAGTCAGAGACGGGATCTTCACGTCACTCAGACTGTACACCCCGGTGTTGTAAGTGAGGACACTGGGACTCAAAGACACTGCGGAACTTGCTCAAGGTCACCGAGCTAGTAATGAGCAAAACCAAAAGTCGAAGCAGAGCTGTCGGCTCCGAAGTCCATTCTGCCAATTTCTGCCTTTGGCTTTGACCTCTCTCTTGACTCATCCCTACAATATTCGAATGTTTCCTTCATATTTGTCCCTGGGATAACTAACAGGCATCTCGTAGATGCGGAAATTCACATGTCAAAAAACAACAATTAAGCTGGATGGCTTAGTGGCTAAGGCACTTGCCAGCAAAGCCAAAGGACCCGGGTTCACTTCCCCAGTACCCAAGTAAAGCCAGATGCACGAGGAAGCACATGTGTCTGGAGTTCATTTGCAGTGGCTGGAAAGCCTAGCACTCCCATGTTGTCTCTAGCTTCCCCTTTCTTTCTCGCTCTCTTTCAAATAAATTAATTGATATTTTTAAAACATTAGCCAGTGAGTATTCCTTCTTGGCCCCTCGATGCTCCATTCCGTCCCTGTCACCTGCGTCACCACCTGCCAATTATTTTGATTTCGTGTGTATGATGCTTACGGATGTGTGTGCAGGCATGTTCACGAGTGCGGGCATGTGTGTGCAGGTCACAGGACAACCTCGGGTGTCAGCCCTTGCCTTGGACCTCGTGTGAGACAGGGGCTCTTGTTCGCCGCTGCAAATGCCAGGCTAACTGGCTCACAAAGCTCTGGTGATTCTCCTGTCTCCACGCCCACCCCACCATGGCAGCTCTAGAATCTCAGACGCTGCTACTGTGCGTTCTGGGGGGTCAGCTCTCAACTCTCACCCTCACGTGCTCAACCCACTGAGCCAGCTCCCACCAACATGTTTAACGAAAAACTCTGAGTCACCCTCGATCAACACTATTCCTTAATCCACCGGAAAGTAGTGCTCATTTCACTTCCAACACAAACCCTGGCTTTAGCCATCTCTCTGCATGTCGCTGCGACCACACTGGCCCTGTGTTGTTTCTGTGCATTGGCTCCAGCAATAGCCTTCTGATTTCACTCTTGACCTTTGAAAACCATAACCTGGATTGGGTCACTTCCCATTTAAACTTCTCCATTGACTTCTCATTACACTTAAAAAAAAATGAAAGGTGACATTTGTCATGATAGAGGAAATGTCTATCATTTCCTAACCCAGTTCCCACACTTGGGAAATTCCCTGGCTTCTGGGTTGCTTTAAAAATATATATTTGTTTATTTATTTGCAAGCAGAGTGAGATAGAAGAGAGACAGAGACAATGGGGTGCACCAGGGCCTCCAGCTGCTGCGTATGAATTCTAGACGCATGTGGCAATTTGTACATCTGGTTTTACGTGGGTACTGAGGAATCCAACCTTGGGTTATTGGGCTTTGCAGCAAATGCCTTAACCATTGGGTCATCTCTCCAGCACCCCCTTCTGAGGGTTTATTTTTGTTTGTTTGTTTTGTTTTATGAGTAGGGTCTCACTCTAGCCCAGGCTGACCTAGAATTACTATGTAGTCTCAGGTTGGCCTCAAACTCATGGCGATCCTCCTGCCTCTGCCTCCCGAGAGCTGGGATTAAAGGTGTGCGCCACTACACCCAGCTCCCTTTGGAGTTTTGATGGACGGTAGATTCTGCTACCCATTCAAGAATACTTCAGATACCCACCTTCCCCAAAATCTGGGACACAACCTCTCAGCCAATGACTACCCTTGCCCACTGTGATGGTTCGTTTGACATGTCAGCTCCATGGGACATGGGTGTCCAGACAGTTGGTTAAACATTATCCTGGGTGTATCAGAAACCGATTTGGGCCTCACATGGTGTCGCATGCCTTTAGTCCCAGCACTCAGGAGGCAGGCAGAGGTAGGAAGATTGCCTTGAGTTCAAGACCAGCCTGAGACAACATAGTAAATTCCAGGTCAGCCTGGGCTAGAGTAAGACCCTACCTTGAAAAACCAAAAAACAAACAAACAAACAAAAAGGGTATTTTGGGGGTGAAATTGAAATTAACATTGGAATAGACAGAGTAAAGTAGATTCCTTCCCCAGTTTGGACGGGTCGTTCAATCAGTTGATGGCCTGGGTAAAAGTCTTTAAAAAGGTAGAATTTACCCTTTCTGCTTAGCTGTCCTCAATCCGGGCAGTCTTCCCCCACTGTGGACTTGAACTTACACTATCAACTCTCCTTGTTTTTAGGACTTCAGAAGCATGGGCTGGGACCACATAAGCTGTGTTCTTAAGTCTTTAGCTTACAAATGCAGATCTCGGTCTTTATGAGCATGGGCTCCAATTTCTCACAAGTCACACGCACACGCACATAGTTCTACTGATCTGTATTTTTGTTTTTTTCTGGAAAGCCCTGTCTAATGTACCTTCATTTGAGTCAGGCTTCAGTAACCACAGAAACTCAGTGAGGTGGGCAGAAGCCACTCTGGCTGCTATCTGGTGCCCAGGAGCAATAACTGACAGGGGGTGGCACAGACTCCAGAGCCGAGCTGCTGCCCTGTGCTCTTTTCTTCTCCACATCTGTCCCTGGCAGTCCTGTGGGCACACGCTCCTCTGGATGACTTCCTCTGCCGACAGACTCGTCCACTCCATCTCTGTCACCGCACAGACTTAGACACATGGCTTACAAGTCCTTCTGTGTTAGCTGGCCGTGGTCAATTTCCCCAGCTTCGCTGTCCACCATCTTCCCCATAGGGTCCCTCCACTCCTTCATAGGTCATGTCCAAGTCTCTCTGTGCTCCCTGCTTCTCATTACTGAGCTCCCAGCTTAAGGGGCTATTCCTCAGGGAGGACTCTGCTGGCCATGCAATTTGTGTGTGTTTATGTGGTGTGTGCGTGTGCATGTGTGCGTGTGTGTGGAGGTGCCAGTACACATGTATGTGCATATGTGTGGAGGCTAGAGGTCAATGTTGGGTGCCTTGCTCAGTCACACTCCATCTTTTTAAAAATATATTTTTTAATTAATTAATTTATTTATTTGAGAGAGAAAGAGGCAGAGGGAGAGAGAGAGAGAGAGATTGAGAGAGAGAGAATGGGCGTGCCAGGCCCTCTAGCCACTGCAAACGAACTGCAGATGCATGCACCACCTTGTGCATCTGGCTTACTTGAGTCCTAGGGAATCGAACCTGGGTCCTTTGACTTTTCAGGCAAGCACCTTAACAGCTAAGCCATCTCTCCAGCACATTCCACCTTTGATTTTATTTTATTTACTTATTTATTTATTTTGAGGTAGAGTCTCTCTCTCTCTCTAGCCCAAGCTAACCTGGAATTCAAAGTGACCTTCCTACCTCTGCCTCCCCAATGCTGGGATTAAAGGCATGTACCACCATGCCTAGCTCCACCTTTTTGTTGTTGTTGTTTTGTTTTGTTTTTGTTTTTTGAGACAAGGTCTCTCATTGACCCTGGAGATCACCAATTTGGCTCGACTAGCTAGCTAATAAGCCTGGGGATCCTGGTGTCCCTGCCTCTCCCAAGGGGGATTATAAATGCATCCCCCTGGGTCCAGCTTTTCATGTAAGTTCTGGGGACTTGAACACAGGTCTTCATGCTGCCACAGGAAACTTTACCAACCAAGCCATCTCCCGGGTCTGGCCATGCAATTGAAAGCCAATGTCTGGCCCGCCCATTTTCTCTCTCTCTCTCTCTCTCTCAAATAAATAAATAGAAAATAAAGTATATTTTTTTTGAAAAGAACACAGAAGAGAAGAGAAGGCAGGGCAAGCCCAAGGAACTGCAACTCCCGTCCTTTGAAAGTTTTCAAACTAAATTTGTTTTTCTTTTTCTGTTTCTTTTCTTTTTTCTTTTCTTTTCTTTTTTTTTTTTTTTTTTTTTTTTTTTTTTTTTTTTTTTTTTTGGTGTTTTGAGTTAGGGTCTCACTCTGGTCCAGGCTGACCTGGAATTAACTATGTAGTCTCAGGGTGGCCTTGAACTCACCACAATCCCCTTGCCTCTGCCTCCCAAGTGCTAGGGTTAAAGGCATGCGCCACCAAGCCGGGCCTTCAAATTAAATATTGACAAATTACGGCTGCACCTGCCTATGGGATACAAAGTGACATGATTTTTAAACAAGCATGTTATTTATTTTATTATAAATAAGGGAGAGAGAGAATAGGCACGTCAGGGTCTCTAGCCATGACAAACGAACTCCAGATGCATATGGCTGCCTGTGCATCTGGCTTACATGTGATCTGTGGAATTAAACCTGGGTCCTTAGCCTTCAAAGGCAAGTGCCTTAACCAATGGGCCATCTGTCCAGCCTGACATGATTGTTTTAATCCAATGTGTAATAACCTAATCAAGTCCTGTTCCTTTGTACAAATTCCCATCAAAGCAAGCTCCCTCAGTGAGTTTCTAGAATATTCCTCCGTGTTTCCTCAGTGCTGAGTTCTAAGTGCCTTCTTCTCTTTCCTTTGCCCCATAGCTCCTGCGTATTGCCCACAGTCATCAGCAAGGCTGAGTGGTGTATTTTCTATACTCCAAACACTCTGTTGACTCTTTTAAAAAATTATTTGGTTGCAAGCAGAGAGAAACAGAGCAGAGACACATGTAGAGAGAGAATTGTCATGCCAGGGCCTCCAGCCACTGGAAGCAAACTCCAGATGCATGTGCCACTTCGTGTATCTGGCTTTATGTGGATAGTGAGAAATCAAATCAGGTAGTTAGGCTTTGCAGGCAAGCATCTTAACCACTGAGCCATCTTTCCAGTCCACACGCTATTAACTCTTAATTCTCATAATGATCCTATGAGGTGAGAACAGAACTGTTTTCAGATAAGAAAACTGGGCACGGTGGTGCACTTCTGTAATCCTAGCACTTGGGAGGCAGAGGTAGGAGGATCACCATGAGTTCGAGGCCACCCTGAGACTACAGAGTGACTTCCAGGTCAGCCTGGGCTGGAGTGAGACCCTACAAAAAAAAAAAAAAAAAGCAAATAAGAAAACCAAGACACATAGAAGTTTAATAACTTGCCCACAGTCACTTATGTGACAACACGGGAACTGGGCTTCATAGCTAAGCAGCCCAGGTCTCACGTCCATCATCTCTGACATCACCTCCTTCGCTACTCGTGCTGAGCAGCTTCTATAGCTTAGACTATGAAGTGTCTCATTGACTGGGATCCTGAATAAAAATAGAAAAAAGGTACAAGGCATGGTGGTACACGCCTTAATCCCAGCACTAGGGAGGTAGAGGTAGGAAGATCGCCGTGAGTTCAAGGCCACCCTGAGAAAACAGAGTGAATTCCAAGTCAGCCTGAGCTAGAGTGACTTGAAAAAGAAATAGAAAACAGGTGCAAGGCGTGGTGGTATGCACCTTTAATCCCAGCACTCGGGAGGCAGAGGTAGGAGGATCATCGTGTTCAAGGTCACCTGAGACTAAATAGTGAATTCCAGGTCAGCCTGGGTGAAGGCAAGACCCTACCTTGAAAAACCAAAGAGAGAGAGAGAAAGAAAAAAAAATTTAAAAAGGAGAAAACAAAGTGAGCACCAGCATCCATTGCTCTCTGAGGGGCACAGGGTGACCAGCCACCTTATGTTCTTGTCACCATGACTTTCCCATCATGATGGACTGTGTCCCCCTCAAACTGTGAGCCAAAATCAACCCTTCATTTAAGTTTCTTGGGTCAGATATTTTTTCACAGACACAAGTCAAATAACAAAGACACTAACCTTCCACTTTTTTTGCGGGGGGAGGGGGCATTGAGATACTAGCCTAGGCTGTTCTGGAATTCACTATGTAGTCTCAGGGTGGCCTCAAACTCGTAGGTATTCTCCTACCTCTGCCTCCTGAGTGCTGGGATTAAAGGCGTGCGCCACCATGCCCAGCTACCCTTCCACTTTTTGAGCTATAAGCACAGAATTCCCAGCAATAAGTCCCCCTTGTGCCTGAAATGATAAGGTCATGGGTTTTGCATGTGCACTTTAATTTTTTATATTTTATTTTTATTTATTTATTTGAGAGAGAGAGAGAGACGCACAGAGAGAGAGAGAATGGGTGTGCCAAGGCCTCCAGCTGCTATAAACAAACTTCCCATGCATGCACTACCTTGTGCATCTGGCTTCCATAGGTCCTGGGGAATCAAACCTGGGTCCTTAGGCTTTGTAGGCAAGCACCTTAACTGCTAAGCCATCTCCCCAGCCCGCATGTGCACTTTATTTTTATTTATTTATTTATTTAATTTGTTTTTTTTTTCAAGGGAGTGTCTCACGCTAGCCCAGGCTAACCTGGAATTCACTATGTGGTCTCTGGTGGCCACAAACTCACGGCAATCCTCCTACCTCTGCCTCCCGAGTTCTGGGATTAAAGGCGTGCGCCACCACACCTGGCTTGCATGTGCACTTTAAATGATACATAGAGTTACATGAAATCATACAAACTTTAATTAAAAAAAAACAAAACAGGAGAATAAGGGGAAAACATGGAGCCAAGCACAAGATTGGTACAAAAGGCTCATTATCACATTGTCTCTCCTCACAAGGGGAGATCACCAATTTGGCTCTAAGTTTTCTAGAAAAGACTATAAAGACAAAAGCAATCACTTGATTCGCAAAACCCAAACCACAAAGATTTTCATTTATGAAAAAGGACCACTTGTTTGGGGACCAGAAAATGATTTTTCTCATGAGTCTTAAAGTACTGTTAATGATAATTTGGTAGAATTATGATCTAGGTCCATTAACTTTTGTTTTTGATGAAAAACATAGACAAGGATGCAGGGTTAAGTAGAAGATTTACAAACAACATTGTGATACAGACATATATTAAAACATTTATTTAAATTAGTCCTATGAATATGCATTCATTCCTCAATCTTTCACTGCAGGGTGATGCTCCTCTCTCTCTCTCTTGCTGATTAAGAGTCCTCTGATTTGAATTATAGTGCCATCTTTCTTATATAAATCATATCCACAATACATCATCTGTGATTTGGAGTTTCAGTTTGTTTAAACTGGAATGCAAAATTTGACAGTTTACGATGAATTTAGAATGTGTATTTCTAGGATTTTGTTTGTTTGTTTTCGAGGTAGAGTCTCACTCTAGCCCAAGCTGACCTGGAACTCAAGCCTATAACCCAGGTCAGCCGCAAACTCAATGGCAATCCTTCTACCTCTGGTGCTGGGATTAAAGGCACGCACCATCACTCCTGGCTATTTCTAGGAATTTTTTTATAGTCTTTTTCATCTTTCTCTTTTTTTGTAGTTTTATGCCTACATCTATCTACACTTACAGCAACTTTCCTTATCTGTTGACCTTTATGAAGTATTTCCAAACATACCCTTTGGTTTTTATTAAAATAACAGCTCCAGGACTGGAGAGATGGCTCGGTGGTTAAAGGTGCTTGCTTGCAAAGCCTGAATGTCTGGGTTCAATTCCCTAGTACCCATATATAGCCGGATGCACAAAATGGCGTGGATCATCTCATTGAATTCCATAGATTAGCCTATGAGCAGGAGTTATTATTTCTGTGTCACAGGTGAGAGAACCGAGGCTCAGAGAGTTTCTAGAACGCCCCTAAACTCCTAAAGGTAGTGTTGCACTAGTGGGATTAAAATACCAATCTTCTGGCTGGAGAGATAGCTCAGTGATTAAAGGTGCTTGCTTGCAAAGCCTGATGGCCTGGGTTCAAGTTCCCCAGTACTCACATGAAGCCAGGTGCACAAAGTGGTGCATGCATCTGGAGTTCATTTGCAGTTGCAAGTGGCTCTGACACACCTTTTCTTCCTAACTCACTCACACTCTCTCTCTCATTCTCTCTCTCCTTGCAAATAAATAATAAATACTATATATATAAGGGGTTGGAGAGATGGCTTAGCAGTTAAGGCGCTGGCCTACAAAGCCACCGGACCTCCCTCAGTTCTCTTTCTCTCAATCTCTCTTGGCCTCTTTTCCTCTCTCAAATAAAAAAATAAAAAATATTTAAAATATATAAAGACTCAAATCTTCTTGTCTCCAAATACCAGACATTGATCATAGTAATACTCTTACAATTTCCTGCATTTAGGCTGGAAGCTGACAGATGACCCCCAAAGTACAATTTGGCAAAACATTTCTGGGATTATACCACACAACATAATCTGTACCCACAGATATATTTTTGTAAAAGCTCATGGCCAGCACTCGAATTTCAAAGGAGGATGGCTGGACTGATAATTCTTCACGACAATGGACTGTAAGCACTGTTTCTGTCTACTAGGGTCTGAAGGACTCTGAATGTCAGGGAGTTAGAAGTTATCCCTCTGACAAGTACCTGGAGGGCAGCTATTTTCATTGTCTGTTAAAAGCCTCCTAATGCTTTTCCAATCAGTCCGAAGAGGAGCAAGGAAGGATTGATTGACATTGTTGTGGGTGGGAGGGGGCATTCTCTGAAGAGCAACTCCCAAGAAAAGTGATAACCCATTGTTATCTGAATAGTGGATTCCTAATGCGACCCTGCTGTGGTTTGTCTTGATTTTAATCACAGGCAGCTGGACTGTGGACTCGTGTCTGTGTGATCGCAAAATAATTCCTTTTCTTCCAATTTCCTTCATAGACCCAAGAAAATCTGGTAATCGTACTTTTAAAACCACATTCAATAAAAATCAATGCAGGCACATTAGAATTCCTTCTGCTTTCTCCATCCACTTTTACTTACTAAAGCATATTATATTTTCATATTTAATTAATGTTTAATGAGCACATACACCTCTTCCAGCATAGCAGTAGGCTCTCTCATGTGAATTATCTTCAATAAGCGAACGTTAAATTTTACATATTTCCCCTAATTTAGCTTTTAATGCAGATGTTTGCCAGTTTCTACTTACAGAAGTGGACAAAAAAAAAAAAAAAAAGGGAACATCTTAGACTTCCAATAGCCAATGTAACAAGTTCTTATCTGAAAACAGATTTTTGGTAGATTCATAGTATGGGATAAGTTATATTTAAATTTATTGTGATTTGGACTAATAATCACAATGCATTGTAAGTTTAAAAATATAAGTAGCAGAATATGTGTGTATATTATATATTTATGATCCTATTTTTATATAGCATACACATAAAAATAAATATGAGAGGGTTCATATCAAAGTTATCGATTCCCTGTAAGAGGAAATGAGTTGAGCAAACCTTTTCATAATAATAGTATACTCAAGGGCTGGGGAGATGGCTCAGTGGTTAAAGATGCTTGCTAGCAAAGCCTGTTGATCCAGGTTCCATTCCTGTACCCACATAAAGCCAGATACCGAAAGTGGCACATACATCTGGAGTTCATTTGCAGTGGCAAGAGGCCCTGGCACATCCATTCATTCTCTCTCTCTCTCCCAAAAATAAATAAATAATACTTTAAAAATAATAATGAGGGCTGAAGAGATTACTCAGTAAAGGACTTGTCTTCAAAGCCTAACAACCCAAGTTTGAGTCCCCAGTTCCCACATAAAGCAAGATGCACAAAGTGGCACATGCATCTGGAGACCATTTGCAGTGGCTGGAGGCCCTAGCATGCTCTTTCTCTCTGTCTCTAAAAATATTAAAATAATAATAGTACTATAATCATTCTGCCAAAACTGCAGATTCTGTAGCCTTCAAGGATACAACTTATTTAAAAAAAAATTGTGTCTGGGGCTGAAGAGATGGCTTAGTAGTTAAGGCGTTTGCCTGCAAAGGCAAAGAACCTAGGTTCAGTTCCCCAGGACCCACGTAAGCCAGATGTACAAGGAGGCGCATGTACTTGGAGTTCATTTGCAGTGGCTAGAGGCCCTGGTGTGCCAATTCTCCTCTGTCTCTCTCTCTCTGCCTGCATCTTTCTCTCTCAAATAAATAAATTAAATAAAGAATTGTGTCTGGGCTGGAGAGATGGCTTAGCAGTTAAGGCAGTTGCCTAAGAAGCCTAAGGACCTAGGTTCAATTCCCCAGTACCCATGTTAGCCAGAAAACATGCATCTCTAGTTCGTTTGCAGCAGCAGGAAGCCCTGGTGTGCCCATTCTCTCGATCTACCTCTCTCTCTGAAAGAAATAAATGATATTTTTAAAATATTTTTATTTTTATTTGAGAAAGAGAAGCAGAGAGAGAGAGAGAGAGAGAGAGAGAGAGAATGGGCATGTCGTGGCCTCCCACTACTGCAAATGAACTCCAGATACATTCTTGTATACCTGACTTATGTGGGTCCTGGGGAATCGAACCTGGATCTTTTGGCTTTATAGGCAAGTGCTTTAACCACTAAGCCTTTTCTCCAGCCCCTAAAAATATGTTTTTTAAAAAAACCTGTGCCTGTACTGAACATGCACGGACCTTTTCTTGTCACTCCCTAAACAATAGGGCAAAACAACTATGTGCAGAGCATTTACATCATACTAGGTATTATAAGTACTGAGAGGTGATTTAAAGTATATGGAGGGATGCGGATAGATTATATGCAAATACTACACTGTTTCAGCTCTTCTTATTTGCAGGGAGTCCTGGCACTAATGCCCTGTAGTACGGAGGAACAGCTGTATATTAAATAAATAAATAAATAAATAAATAAATAAATAATTTGAGGGCTGGGGAAATGGCTTAGTGGTTAAGGCATTTGTCTGCAAATCCTAAGGACCCCGGTTCGATTCCTCAGGACTCACGGAAGCCAGATGCACAAGGGGGCGCTTGCCTCTGGAGTTTGTTTGCAGTGGCTGGAGGCCCTGGTGCGCCCATTCTCTCTCTCTCTCTCTCTCTCTCTCTCTTTCTCTCAAATAAATAAATAAAGGCATAAGCCTTAAAAAAAATGTTTTTTTGGAAGAAGAGCCTTGGTGCTGGAAAAAGCTAAAACACCCGTTGATGCAGGTGTGTACCCTTCCATAGCTTCCTATCCGAGTCAGCACGCAACAGCCTGTGTTGAAGGTGGCCGGGGAATATCCCCAGAGTGCCCCAGACTGAAGTCTTCCAGTCAGAAGAGACGGCAGAGGCAGGCAAACACCTCGTGGGAGGATGGGGCTTGGGGCCGTGAAACTGCAGAAGGCCTCCAGTAGTTTTCTGAGAAGGGGCCTACGAAGGAGTGGAGTCCGCGGGCCACTGTGGGAAGAGATAGGAGCCTGGTGTATAGACTTCTGGCGTCACTCTTGTCATTGTTGGTTTTGCTGATTGGCACTGTCACCTAGCGGGATTCTCAGGGCTGTCATTCTCTGATTCTATTGGGACTTTGAAGCCTAATAAAATTGGCCGAGCTTCCTGGATTCTTGGTTCCCTCGTCTTTTATGATATTGGTAAATCCCTATCCCCTAGAGCTATTGTGAGGATAAGACCGTAATGCAACTTCAATACCTAATGTTTAATAAATGGCCACTTTAGTGTTCAATAGTTGCGAGGAAAGGTCTGGAAATCCTGCATTCTGCCAGTGTGTTCAAATTTCTCGGTCACTCTTAGTTATCATGTACTTTGATGTATGCTGGGTGTCTATAGGTTCTTGGCATTCATCCATTCATTTATCCATCCATCCGTCCATCCATCCATCCATCCATCCATCCATCCATCCATCCTTGCATTCATCCCTTCATCCCTCCTTCTCTGTTTGTAGAACTTCACTTTCCCACGATAGGAAGATAAATTCTTATTGCCTTCCTGGGGAAGGACCCCCCCCCCTTGGATCTTAGGCAGGAATAAACGTGCAATGAAACTCTTCTGAACCAGGTTCCCAATCAATACACATTGGGATGGGAGAGTACAGAGACAGCCTGACTTAGTGGTTCCGATCCCAGACTCTGAAGCCAGACTCTTCCGTCTCAAATCCCACCTTTGCCATATGCTAGCTGTGTGACCTTGGGCAAGTTAAGTGGACTTCTTTATGCCTTTGCTTTCTTCATCTATGAAATAATAACTGTAAGATATAATTATGAAGAGGATTGGATAATTTGATGTATGTAAGGGACTTAGAACAAGATAAGAGTGATAGGTTAAGAGAACACAGGAGGTAAGCTGTTTCTCATGTCCAGACAGACATAACTAATCAACTACAGCATTCTTTTTCGATGAACCTGTTTAAAGTCTGTACATTTTGTTTTGTTTCTCATGGCAGGTTTCACACTAGCCCAAGTGGATGTGGAACTCACTCTGTAGCCCAGGCTATCCTCAAACTCATGGCAATCCTCTTATCTCAGCCTTACAAGTGCTGGAACCAAAGATGTGCGCTACCATGCCCAGCTTAAAACCTGTATTGTAAAAAGAAATCATTCCGTGTAGCTATTGCTTATTTATCTTATCAAATGAAAATTATTTTCATATCATATTGCGTCAACTAGAAGAAGTAGAAAAAAACCAGTTCCCTTATCAGTTTTCTATACCAAACATTCCATAAGAAGTAAAATGTAGGGCCAGAGAAATGGCTTAGTGGTTAAGGCACTTGCTGGCAAAGCCGGAGGGCCCAAGTTCAGTTCCCCAGTACCCATATCAAGTTGGATGCACAAGGTGTTGCACATGTCTAAAGTTCATTTGCAGTGGCTAGAAGCCCCTGATGCACCCACTCTCTGTGTGCCTCTCTCTCTCTCTCTCCCTAATAAACAAATAAATAAAATATGCTTCTTAGAAAAAGAAGTAAGGGGACTGGAGAGATGGCTTAGTGGTCAAAGCTGCAAAGCCAAAGGACCTCGGTTCGATTCCCCAGGACCCACGTAAGCCATATGCACAAGGGGGCACATGCATCTGGAGTTCGTTTGCAGTGGCTGGAAGCTCTGGCGCACCTATTCTCTCTCTCTCTCTCTCTCTCCCTTCCTGCCTCTTTCTCTCTCTCTCTCAAATAAATAAATAAAATATTAAAAAATAAAAATAAATAAACAAAAGAAGCAAAACATAGCTTGCTTTTAGAAGCCACCAATGCGTGACACTCAGACCAGGCATCTCGTATAGTGGACGAAGGGTTGACCTGCCCTTGAATGCCTAGTCATACCAAGACCAGCGACCACGAGGAGGGTCCTCCGCTTGTCCTCGCTCTGCATGTGCTGTAGAGCGACACTGCTAAGCCACAGACCACAGAGAAAGAGGTCAGTCTCATGAAACACCCCGCAGCCCTCCCATGGGCTCGAGAAAGCGCACTTCAAAGCCCCACGTGCAGGGCGACAGGGGCGAGCCACTGGAGACCATCCATCTCAACCCGGAGCTTTTCACCCCAGAACCCAGCCCCCCCCCCCCCGGGAGGTCAAGCCCTTCGGAGGAGAACCCACATCACAAAGGCTCCATTCAGTCAACCAGTGTGGAACGGACGGGGCTGGAGACACGCGGGTAGCAGCTTGTTCATTTATAACCAACGGTGACAGCTGTCTCAACAAGGAAAAGGTGGGGTCTTCCCTCCAACGCTCACAGATCTGAGAACCTCCCTTCATCCTCTCTACTGCTCCCCCTGCCCTGCCGTCACTCTCTCCTCTCTTCCCCCAGCCCCTCACCCCTCTGGGAACCCAGCCCATTGCTTTTCTCATGAGGCTCAAATAAACCAGACAGTTCTTTGAAAGAGGAAGAGGTATTCCGGGAGGGCAGCTTCATGTGATATATCGGGATATGAACAACCTGTGAAATCAACAGATAATTCAGGGACCTCACATGAACACTTAGGTTCAACTGAGTTTCTTTTGTCTGTCTGTCTGTCTGTTTGTTTGTTTTTGAGGTGGGGTCTTACTCTAACCCAGGCTGACCTGGAATTCACTATGTCGTCTCAGGGTGGCCTCGAACTCACGGCAATCCTACCACCTCTGCCTCCCGAGTGCTGGGGTTAAAGGCGTGAGCCACCATGCCTGACACATGTATTTCTTTTTCATTAAAAATTTTTTAAAAAAAAATTTATTTGAGAGAGAGAATATAGAAGCTTCAGGGCCTCTAGCCAATGCAAACAAACTCCAGATGCATGATCCACTTTGTGCATCTGGCTTTCTGTGGGTACTGGGGAATTGAACCCTGGCCAGCAGGCTTTGAAAGTAGGTGCCTTTATCCTCTGAGCCATCTCTCCAACCTCTCAATTGCATTTCTTTTGTGTGTGTGTGTGTGTGGTGTGTATGTGTGTTTGTATGTGTGGGTGAATGCATGTGCACACGTGTGTGTATGTACATGCATGCCTGAGTGTAGGCCAGTCCATGTGCACTCCTCATTTGCTTTCTGTCTTATTCTTTGAGGCAAAGTCTCTTGCTTAACCTGAGCTCACTGACTTGGCTAGGCTAGCTAGCCAGTAAGCCACAGGGATTTCCTGTCTCTGCCTCCCCCAGCGCTGGGATGATAGGCCCACACCGGCACACCTCGCACTTAAAGTGCACGCTGGGCATCCAGACTCAGGCCTCATGCGTACACAGCAAGCGCTTTACCCACTGAGCCACGACCCTGACCCCAGCCTATGCAGTCTCACCAACGTCTTACAGGGGTTACCCATAAGCGGCAAAGTGGCTGATTTAATTTCTTCACCTCTCTAGTATTTTTGCAGGTGAAATAAGATGGAAAAAAAAGGTCACCTGAAGCTGAGTGAGAGTGATGAGCAGCTTATTTACATACCAACTAGAGTGAGGAAATTACTGTTGAAAATCCTGTCATTGGGCTGAAGAGCTTGCTAGTTGAGGCAGGGTGCACAGCTAATGAATCAATGGATGAATGAACAAATAAAATTCCAGGACTCAAGAGTAAAACACTAGGGCTGGAGAGATGGCTTAGCGGTTAAGCGCTTGCCTGTGGAGCCTAAGGACCCTGGTTCGAGGCTCGATTCCCAAGGACCCACGTTAGCCAGATGCACAAGGGGGCGCATGCATCTGGAGTTGATTTACAGTGGCTGGAGGTCCTGGTGCGCCCGTTCTCTCTCTTCCTCTATCTGCCTCTTTCTCTGTCACTGTCAAATAAATAAATAAAAATAAACAAAAAAAATAAAAAAAAGAGTAAAACACTAGCGCTCCCCTTCCAGTTGATTATAGTTCCAATTGATATACATTTCCTTTCATGTAATTATGTCCATCAGGCTTAAGGTAAGAAGCAAGCCTTTCAGAAACAAAGGCTTCTTACCTTACAGATAAACAAGACTTCTCTCCAAGCTTGCTGTGAGACGTAAGTAGGAAAATGCACAAAACATTTATCACATTGTTGGCATTAAATAAGTGGTAACTATTATGATTGTCATCATCACTGATAATTATCCATTATCATGATTATTGATAGGACCTAACTATCTAGAATGATCCCAAAGATATGTGCTATGAAAGTCAAGTGTGTGGTATCACCTCAGAAGGCAAGAAAAAAAAAACTAAAAATTGGGCTGGAGAGATGGCTTAGCGATTAAGCGCTTGCCTGTGAAGCCTAAGGACCCCAGTTCGAGGCTCGATTCCCCAGGACCCACGTAAGCCAGATGCACAAGGTGGCACATGCATTTGGAGTTCATTTGCAGTGGCTGGAGGGCCTGGTGTGCCCATTCTCTCTCTCTCTCTGTCTCTGCCTCTTTCTCGGTCTGTCGCTCTCAAATAAATAAATAAACAACAACAACAACAACAAAAAACTAAAAATTGCTGAGTATGACTTGAAACCCCACTAACTTGATGAAGGAAATTTTTGGAACACCCAAGTTGTGAAGTTGGATTGTGAGGACAAACGCCCAATCAGATCCATAACTATGCCCTTACAGTGGGCAGATTTTCGTAATGTGTCAACTGTGCCTCAGTGAAAGCACTAAAATATTTTCCAATGGACAGGAGCTGGGAAGGGGGTTCAGATAAGTGGAAGAATAAAAAATTACCTTGCATGCAGCACCAAAAGTCAAAAAAAGAAAATAAATGTGAAAAGTAGATTGAGTGAAGAGGGATTGAGGACAGGGTGAGACCATCTTAGATGCAGTGAGCTGTCTGAAGAGAACATGATAGGACACAATTTGGAAAGGACTGAGAGCCAGGCGTGGTGGCGCACACCTTTAATCCCAGCACTCAGGAGGCAGAGGTAGAGGATCGCTATGAGTTCGAGGCCACCCTGAGACTCCATAGTGAATTCCAGGTCAGCCTGGGCTAGAGGGAGACCCTACCTCGAAAAACCAAAAAAAAAAAAAAAAAAAATAATAATAATAAAATAAAAAAAGAAAAGAAAAAGAAAAAGACTGAGGATTTTCCAGTACCGAACTCAAAGCAAGCAAAAACTGTATAGATTCAAGAAGTCTAAATACAATACAAAGAAACTCATGTCTAGATATGTAATCATGAAACGTCACAGTCCAAAGAGAAAAAGCAAGCATACAAATTATGGGGTACCAAGCTAAATTTGAATTTCAGATCAACAACGAATGTAACAATTAAGAGGTGGTCTGAAATGGGTACTCTAGAGATGTTTAAGAGTTTTTGGAGAATCAGTTTCAGTGCAGTGAGAAGTAAGTTACCTGCTACAAGGCAGAAGCGTTTCTCCTATCTCCTGTTATGGTTTAAATTGGATGTCTTTCCTAAATTCATGGATATCAAAATCTAACACTTGGTACTTCAGGATGCAGGATGTAACCCTATTTGGAAATGAGGTCTGTGTAGAGGTCATTTGTTAAGATGAGGTCATCCTGGAGCAGTGTCAATCCAACTTGGTAGGTTTCCTTATGAAGGGTGAATTTGAGTACGTGCTCACAGGGAGAAAGACCAGGTGAGGATGAAGGGAAGAGTCTCCAAGCCAGAGACGGACAGTCATCTGCCCACAGATACAAGAGGAACAAACTGCCACACCCTGATATGGAACTTCCAGCCTTCAGAACTGGGAGAGACAATCACATTTCCGTCGCATCAGCCAATAAGAGGACTTTGTTACGGGCAGGCCCCAGGAAACCAACACAATGTTGTTTATAAAATGTCACTGCAGGGCTGGCGAGCTGGCTCAGCGGTTATGGCACTTGCCTGTGAAGCCTAACAAGATGGGTTCGATTCCCCAGGTACCCATGTACAGCCAGATGCACAAGGTGGCACACGTACCTGGAGTTCGTTAGCAGTGGCTAGAGGCCCCGGCACACCCATTGCCTCTCTCTGCCTCTCTCAAATATTTATTTATTTTTAAATTCACTGCAAGGGCTTGCCCAGCTGCATCTTTCTGAGCCCAGCTGGTCCTCAGAGTCTCTTGTGAGCCATTTCCCCAGCAGGTGCTGACTCTGAATGTTCCAAGGCCAAATCTGGGCGACAGTCTTGCTTTTCTATGCCTCAAGCTTGGGGATTTCTGCTTGGCAGCCACAGCCCCTCCTCCACTTCCCAGTAAGGAAGACAACTGCCATTTTCCTGTTTGCTCCACCCCTCCTCGTCCAAGCCCTCAGTTCTTGACCTCCTGTTTCCACTGTGCAGCTGAGTAGGTCGTGAAGTTTGCCTAAAGGAACACTCCTTCCTCATTCCCCTCCCACCCAGTGACAGGAGGCGACCTGCATGGGTTCCACTCTGGGGCAAGTTTTATCTTCTCATGGCCATTTCTTCCCAGATGGCTCTCCCTCTCTCAGTGGATGGAATGCTGACTGACTAGGGAAGTATTAACCACTCATGTAGCAACGGGATTAAGAAACTTCTAGGATCTATGATGGGGAACCAGATACTTGTGCCTCAGCAATGCACCCCCAAGAACGCGAGGGCAGGTGTGGTTGTGCACGCCTTTAATCCCAGCACTCAGAAGGCAGAGGTAGGAGGACCAGTGAATTTGAGGCCAGCCTGAGACTACAGAGTGAGTTCCAGGTCAGCCTGGGCTTGAGTGAGACCCTACCACAAAAAAAAAAAAAAGAGAGAAAGGAAGGAAGGAAGGGAGGGAGGGAGGGAAGAAGGAAGAAAAGAAGGGAGGGAGGGAGGGAGGAGAAAGAACATGAAAACTTATTACCCACTTAAGAGAAGGCAGATCAGTGTCCCTCAGGCCAAAAAAAAAAGACCTTTCTAGAGAAGGTTGGAGATCCTAAGGCACGTTTGTGGATATGGACCAGTGATATTTTGCAGACGGGAAGTGGGAGATGTCAATGTGGAAAGATTAGATATTTGCCATTACTCATTCACAACAGGTCGCTCCACGGATCGCTCAGTGGCCTCGGGCAGGTCTTCATGAACTCTCAGGCAACTGAACCTCCATGTCCAGATAGCCCATTATTAAGCAAGTACATGATGCTAGTGAGCATATGGGTATTTTAATTGGTTTTAAGTGTGGATGTAGTGGGGATAGGAGAGACAAAGCAAGAACTCAAATAGCAATGGTCCACAGTGAAAATGATAGTAAGAGGCTGTTGCAGTCAGATTCACGTCGCTGGCAGAAAACACCCGGCCAAGAGCAGCTTGTGGGAAGAAGGGTTTGTTTTGGCTTCCAGGCTCGAGGGGAAGCTCCACAATGGCAGGGGGAAACGATGGCACGAGCAGAGGGTGGACATCACCTCTTGTCCAACATGAGGTGGACAACAGCAACAGGAGAGGGTGTCAAACACTGGCAAGGTGACACTGGCTATAACACCCATAAGCCCGCCACCAACATTACACTCCCTCCAGGAGGCTCCAATTCCCGAATCTCCATCAGCTGGGGACCTAGCATTCAGAACACCTAAGTTTACGGGGGACACCTGAATCAAACCACCACAGAGGCATTAGTAGCATGCAGCGTTGTGAGAATTCAGAGACACCTTCCAAGTGCTAAGAATTTATGGGAGAAGTTGGAGCACAGGACAGCCTCCTGCTTCTGCCTCCGGAGTGCTGGCATTAAAGACATGCACACCCAGCTAAATGTTGGAATTTGAACGAAAGCATAGAAATCCCCAAAGTTTCGCAGTACAACGTTGTTTGCATTGAAAAGATGGTGACTGGAAGGAAATGTTCTAGTGCACAATTCTATCTGAGCTACTGCCACTGCAGGAGTGCTAGGCTCCCATCTTCTTAATAAACCCGATTAACCGTGATGAAAGCTTCCCCTTCTTGAACTGGTCATAACAGCTTCATATTGGTGTATAAAGCCACAGTAATACTGTGGTGCAGAAATTTAGAGCCAGGGAGGGCCAGCACCAGGCCTTGAACCTAGAGACCAAGGATCTGGGCCAGTGGTGGAAGTAACTACTGACTGATAGATAACTCATAAGCTCCCCAACTGCTTCTAACAAGATTTTTAACCATGAAAAAGGTTAAATGACTGGAAATATTTAGAAGCAAAGGGCTTCTTTATTTTGTGGTCAGTTACCATTCACTCCTGTCCTAACACAGTGGCGACCGGCCGCCTGACTGCAATGTGGGTCTGTTTTCCAGCGGTTGTTCATATATTCTTGGCCACGGTGTTCTCTGCTGATCTGAAATGAATTCAGCTTCATCCCATCTCACCTTTCACCCATTCTCTCTCCTTCCAGGAGATCCTCAGACAGGTGTGTGTGGATGTCCATAAAGGAAGCCAAGACTGATGGTGTTTGAGGAGGTAAGCGTTTGGGTAAATATTTGAGCGTGAGACACAATGGGCGTGCCAGGGCCTCCAGCCCTGCAAACAAACTCCAGACGCATGTGCCACCTTGTGCATCTGGCTAATGTGGGTCCTGGGAAATAGAACCTGGGTTCTCTGGCTTTGCAGACAAGCACCCTAACCACCAAGCCATCTCTCCAGCTTGCGACAAGCCATTCTTAATAGGATTACATAACAATTGTCTGAAACTGGTTCCAATGGCCTGGCTGGGATCTTCTGGCTCCAAAGGTGCTTCTGTCATAAGACAATACCCTGCTCACATGCCACCTGCCTCCGGACAAGAGGACACCCAACTCTGTCCCAGGCCAGAGAGCCCAGCATGTGTCTCATGATGAAACCACCTCTCCCCAAAACCCAAGCCGCCAAGAACACAGACTGCACTCTTAGGATTCTCGATGTCACCCTTGTGCATTACTTTCCTGTTCAAGCTAATTTTGTAGACAATCTGTGTTAGGAGGAAACATGCCAGGTACATCAGACTGGACCACAGGAAATTGCTGGTATTTACTGCTGTTTTGCCAACAAACAGTCACTTCCCCGTGAATCAGCCCAACATTAATCATAACTATGTGGAAAACTCTCAGGATGATGTCTACATTTGCTTTTCAATTTAAACAGACACCCCAGGTTGTAATAATAAAATGGGAAGATACAGTGCAGGCTAACATTATTAATTAGTATCTATTGAATTTTCAAGAATAAAAATTCCAGTGTGATATGATAAGGCTGCATGTATTTTATGCAAACTGTGTAGAAAACTTTCTGTAAGGGTGAATGCATGTAAAGAAATTTTAAAAATCCATTTGATTTATATATTTACATTTTTATTAGAATTCTTCAGAATTGTCAACAACTGGACAACATATCAGGGGGGGAAAAAAACCACAAGAAACACGAACATCCTTTAAACTTGCACCGCTTATGTATTTACACATAAAGTTACTGTATATATAAAAAATATTTTCAGGGACTCATGGGGCTTGGGAATATTCAAAAGACATTATTGCTACATTTCAATATTTACAAAAAAAGCCATAAAATAATTTTAAACATTAAGCAACTGAAAGAAACATCTGATGTAAAAAAAAAATTATAAAAATATAAACTTTCAAGAATATCCAAGACAAAATTCTCAATGATGTGCCCCTGAAGTACCTAGACATCTATAGTTAACAACTATGTTTTCTTAACATAATGAAATAGGAATGCAAAAGAAGTTTTTCAGACAAAGTATGGCAAACAGCGATGATCTCTTACGTGACAACACAACCCCAAAACCTGTTAACTTTGGAAAGGTGCGAGAGTATAGAACTACAGTGCAAATGGTGACTTCCGGATTAACCGTCACTGCTCTAACCGTAGTCTACAGGAAGGGACACCAGGAGGGAGACATACCTGAATCTTGCAAGACGGGACACACACACACATCTGATCATGTACACATTCATCTCTTCGTATTGGACAGTGATGGCGGGAGGGGGAGAGGAAAAAAATAAGCCACAAGAGCGACATCCAGGGTACAGTCCTCAGGGTAGGCTTGCTGAGCTAGGTTTGGGTGACCAGTAGCAACATGTAGAGTCTGAGGAGTGGGTATAGTCTGCTGAGTAAAAGTCGGAGCGCCTAGAGCGCAGGAGGATTGCAAACAAACAGGTCCTTGAGCACTCCACTTCGGAGAGCCTGTGTGTGGGCTGGTAGGCGCCTCTAGAAAGAAAGGTACGTGCAGAGAGTCCACAGAGAAAGAGGAGTGGCGACGCAAACCAAATCAATTCTCGGGTGCCAAGGGCCCTCCTGGACTCAGGGCAAGGGCACCCCCACACCCCTGACCCAAATAACTTGTCTACACATACACACGTACGTACATACATATGCACGTTATATAGATACTGGCCCCATGTCCAGGACACGCCTATGAAGGAAGCATGAGTCTAATGTTCACTTCTTGCTACCTAAGAATCCAAATGATGACTGTACTGACTTCTTCCCTCCTGTGGGAACCTTGGGGTACATCAATAACTTTTTCTTTTGTTTCCAAACAGCATCAATTCCATTGACTGTGATGCTGTTCTGAAGCTGGGAGAGGCTTGTTGGGCGGGAGGGAGGGAGGGAGGAAGGGGCGAATCAGCAGAGCCAAGTTCATTGGCTGAAAGCGGTTTTGTAGAAGGCTGTGCTTGGCGCTTCCATTTTTCTTTTGCAAAAACAAAACAAAACACAACAACAAGAACTGTCAGGACTGTTTGCTTGCAATCTGTATGGCTCTTCTCGTATCCCTACACACACAGTAGATCCAGTGCCAGGGGCGTGTACAGAAAGAAACTAAAACTTGTGGGGTTCCCCCGCCTCCCCCCAGCCCAGTGTATGAACACGGACAGTGTATAGACAAGTACATACATACAAATGGAAGCTAGGGAGGCCTTGTCGTCAATTCCACTCCCTTAATAGCAAACTCTGTCTGAAAACCAGGTCAGATGCACAAAAGCCCTCGCCGGGGTCCACAGCGGAGTGTCTTTATTCCTGCTTCGGGGCATTGCTCCACAGCCTAGGTTTCCGACTCAGCGTGAGATTCTAGGTTTCTTAGGGCCCGGATGTTCCGCACGTGCGTCCCTTTGTTCCAACCACATTCTATTTTCCACATACAAAGGGCTTGGCTTTCACTTGCTACGTCTCCGTTTCATCATGGCCGGCTCTGTGGGTCACAAGGGACTACTTTTCTGTGCTTTCAGATCAGCTACCTGCCATGCTTTTTTTTTTTTTCCAGAAGAACTGGGGGAGCACTGGGGAGACTCTGGGCATGAAGCTCATTCCACCCTCCCTGTCTCTAGAGCAGAAGTTTTTTTTTCCATTTACAGTAGGAGCTACGTTGCTATTGGGAAAAAAAAATATATATATATACACATATACATATACAGTTCGAACCATTGCAAGGGGGTGGTGGCTGATGGCAAAAGCAACAACAACAACAAAAATGCCATCGGCCACTAAAGTGTGCTTATAAAGACAAGATGACAGTGGGGGGGGGCACTACCCTGGGGTAGGAGGCAAGTCAGAGGAAAACAAAATAACCACCATGGAAGCGGTAAGAATGGGCATCGCGCCCGCAGGAGAGACGGCCGGCCGCTGGCGTTCAGGCATCTTCGTGGACCAGCAGAGGCTGGGTGGAGGAGGCGCTGCTGCCCACAGAATTGACCCGCACGGAGTGGTCCGCCACGGGGTTCTCTGGGTTGGGGCTGCAGTTTGCCAAGTTGGAATAAATCTGCAGGAAAAGAAGCGCAGAGCCGATCTAGTAAGTAAGTAGTGACTGCAATGGCCACCAGAGCTAACCCCAGCAAACGCACGAGTCAGGCACAAGGAAACCCTCCTCCACACATGAACCGGTGGCCCGCAACAACTGGGTGGCTGAAACCCAGCTCACGCGGACAAGACACATACGCACGAGGTCTGGGGTACGCCTCGGTTTCCCAAAGGAAATCACTTGACATGAGGAGAGCGCGCAGACCTACGCAAGCGTAGCTCCTCTGATGGGGTACGTCTGAGAACAAGCCCCAGCCACCCTATTAAGGCGGCTTACAAATCTCTATAGCCAGTTACAACCCAACTGCCAACGTAATTTGCTGAGAAACCCAAGGCTCTTGCAGGGGTCACTTTGTCAGGAATCAAAGCACTTGGGTAGGAAATGCTGTTTCATTTGAACTGTGCCTTGGCTCCCTGAAGAGCAAGTTTTAACCCAAAAGGATCAGTGGCAGGCTATTAGAAAGACAGCTCCAAGCATACATAGAGCTCAGAAAAAGAAAAAAAAAATTTAAAGCGGCTTTAAAAAAAAAAAAAAAATCTAAGTCCTAGCAAGGATTGCCGATTCTTCCTTAAAAGCAGGAGAGGGGAAATAATAGATTTGAATTTCATTCCACATCTCCACATCACTGGGGGAGGGTGTCTCTGAACTTCAAACAACTCTCCCTTCTACACAACTGCAGTGACCGCTATGGCCACTGGCTGGTGGTTATGGCTGTTTGAGGAAAAGGCTCACTGGGCTGAGGTAACAAACTGCCTTTTCCTACATTTTCATTTTTTTTGTTTGCATCACCCCCCCCCCCAAATACACACAAAGTGAATGGTCCTGTCATGCACCACCACCAGACCCCCATGATCGACATTCCAGGTGGGAGAGGGAAACATGGCCCACCCCTAAGGAAACATTGACTTCCACGTGCCTGACCACAAGGGCCGCCGTCCTCCCCCCTCCCTCGGCTCACATCCCCCTCACTTAGAACACAAGAGAACTGAGCAGAAAGAAACAGTCTCCACTGGAAGCCCGGTTTACAACACAAGACGGGGTGTGGGAGACTGCTGTAAGGGGTGTCAGTCCTTGCCCCTGAAGCCTGAGGGCCACGCTCCTGACATAGGAATTAAGAAGGTTCTAGGCCTGGCTAGCTACTCACATGACTGGTGCTATCTGAAATCTGCTTCTCGATGAGCTGGACGATCTGCTTGAACGTCGGCCTTTTGAGGGGATCAGTGTCCCAGCACGTCTTCATTATGTCATACCTGCAAAATGAAAGCCGGTAACCAGCCCTCCCCTGCCTTCCGCCGCCCGCTGTGCGGCAACCTCACTGACAACTCGGGGCCACCCGCCAGGGCACGTGAGATGGCACGTGCAAGAATCAAGACCCTGTCGGTATGAGAAGCTGTCAAAGGTTTCTGTACTATTGGCGACAAGAGGTGATGAAAAGAAACCACGGTGATGACATTTTGAGCAGGGTGGCACAAAAGGAACCAAGTGACATTTCAAATTCCTAGTGAAAACCTTCTACATCTGCGTTTCTGCCTTGAAAGCAGAGAGAGAGAGAGAGAGAGAGAGAGAGAGGGAGGGAGACAGAATCTCAAGGGAAGACCTGTGGGGCCCTTACATTTCAGCGGGCGCATGCTCAGGGCTAAGCATCCGGAACCCTTCCTTGATCATCTTGTAGAATTTGGAATCGACGGGCATCCCCGGGTATGGACTACTGCCTGAAACGCACACGGTTGGGCAGGTGAGTGTTAATCACAAGTGAGCACGACACCACGGAAACCTCTAGAAGCTGTTCGGGGTCTAATGAGGGTGTGTGCCTTGGCAAGGCTCATTTTACCTAAGGAGAACAGCTCCCACAGGAAAATCCCATAGGACCAGACGTCACTTTCAAACGTATACACGCAGTTGAAGATGCTTTCTGGGGCCATCCACTTGACAGGCAGTCGGGCCTGGGGGAGGGGGGAGCACAACAGATTCGCCCATAAAGCAGCTCATTAAACACAACAGGACACGGTGAGTACTCCCTCTCCTCCCCAGACTGTTTACCTACATGATCTCTGGAGATGCCCGCAGCCTCTGAAATGGGGGGAGGGACTCACCATCCGATTATCCCCATTTCAAAGATGGGGACAGTGAGCCAGTTACAGCACCATGTATTAAGAGCACAGAAGTCAGACACAGACAGGAATCAGTTCTAACCCTGGCGCCACCACTGGCCTTGAGATTTGCTAGGTGTCCCGCCGCTCCTCTTTAATAACAGAAGCATGGCCTCCCACCATCAGGACTACATTTCCCAGGCTCCTCTGCAGCTACCAGTGGCCATTATGAGTTTTGGCCACCAAGCTACTGGTATTATGAGGGCTAGGTGGGAGGCTTTAGAAAAACCTCGGTCCTCTTTCCTGTAGTGTCCTTTCTACCTTGCCTTATGGATGTGATCGGTGGCTATCCATCGGGTCACCCTCCACCAGCAAGTTGAGAGGTCTACATGATGGTGTGATTCAGGTGTCCCCCCATAAACTGAGGTGTTCTGAATGCTAGGTTCACAGCTGATGGAGATTTGGGAAGTAACACCTACTGGAGGGAGTGTATTGTTGGGGGCGGGCTTATGGGTGTTATATAGCCAGTGTCCCCTTGCCAGTGTTTGGCACACTCTCCTGTTGTTGTTGTCCACCTGATGTTGGCGAGGGGGTGATGTCCACCCTCTGCTCATGCCATTGTTTTCCCTGCCACCATGGAGCTTCCCCCTCGAGCCTGTAAGCCAAAAATAAACCTCTTTTTGTCCCACAACCTGCTCTTGGTTGGGTGATTTCTGCCAACAAGGGGGCTACACCCAGGAATAGCAAAGCAAGGCAAAGTAGAAGGAATCAGTCAGTCCCCAGTTCTCTGTGGAACTTCTCTACCAAGCATGGCCTGCAATCCTGTGGTGGTTTGAATAAAATGTCTCCTACAGACTCATGTCCCCCCAGCTGAGAACAACTGCGGAAGCTATTGGGAAGTGGGGCCTTATTGGAGGCAGTGCGTCACTGGGGGTGGGCCCTGGGTCTTATCAGTCCAGCCCTAGTGGGCGTTGAGAGCCAGTCCACTCTCTGGCTGTTTCTTTCCTGCCGATGTGACAAGATGTGCCGCCTCAGCTGCCTGCTGTGCCCTGCTGAAACTTTCCCTCAAAGCCAAGCTGAAACAAACCCTTTCCTTCCATGAACTGCTTTTGGCCGGGTGTTTTATTCCAGCAAGAATCCCTTCCCTTCTTTAACTCTGGGATTTCTGCCACATGCCAACTGGACTGCTTCTCTCACCAGTATAGCTGAATATTGATAAGTGAGTCTCAGAATCCTCTTTCACAAAACAACAAAAAGCCTTTCAATTTCATGAATTGTAATCAGCGCGCACACAAGAGAGAGAGAGAGAATTGGTGTGTCAGGGCCTCCAGCCACTGTAACCAAACTCCAGACATGTGTGCCATCTTGTGCATCTGGCTTATGTGGGACCTGGAGAGTTCTTAAGACTTTGCAGGCAAGCGCCTTAACCGCTAAGAAATCTCTCCAGCCCATGAATTGTTTTTTGGCTAAATGAGATGTGGATAAAAATGTTTAGCCATGTCCAGCTCACTAAGTTCTGGAAAAATCCACCCAGCTAAACACAGAACTCATCACCAGCAGTGGATTATGATGACCGTGGCTATTCTGAGGTGATGAGTGACGGGAAACAGCGCTTAAGTCCAGCGACACTCTAACAACTCTCTGCCTAACACCAAGATGAACTTTCCATGATGATTTCTCTTACAGACACTCTGGACTTCTGGATATTAATCTGCCACTGAAAACTAAATCAATCCTTCTCCTAATCCGTTTAGGATTGAAAACTGTGAAGACAGTCTGTCCCAGGCTTAAAGTTATTTTAGTAGACCCCAAAAAAACCCAAAAAAAAAACAAAAAAAAAACCATGTTATTTTCACTAATTTTTAAGTGAAGTCAAGCATTTTGTAAACTGCAAATGAGGGCAATAAATCACAAGAGCATTTGAACAGCTGTCACTTTGTCTATAAGCATAATCACAGATGTCTTCACAATGTATTAATGTATTTCCAGGTTATCTAAAAACATTTCCATTTAGGAACACCCTGACATTGCAAAAGCTTTTGGAACATGTCGCTCTGTGCAATAAGGAAGCCCAGGTAGTGGCTTACCACAAACTTGCTTTTTTAAAAATCTGGTGACTAATTCAACGTGCCTGCTTTTTTCTCAGTTAATCCTGTGTACTTCGTGCATTTGAAACAGTTTTTCTGACAACGGATCCACAGGCCAGCCTGGACTCAGAAAAGCGCCCAGGGTATGAAAACGATGAAGGACGCATATGAAATGAAAGAACTTTCGGAGAACTTGACAAAGCAGAGACTTCAAATGACTACGATGCAGGCATGGAGGCAGAACCACGCTGCGTCCATTTCCTTGTTTTAAACTAGCCCCATAACCTGTCTTGATCCTGGGGCCCAAGCAATGTGTGTGTGATTTGTGAATTCAGCCGACTTGAGCCGAAGACTATGGGGCTTGGGGACTGGGAAGACTGAGGGTCTCACCTGCCCATGGCAACTGCAGAATGAGTTGGCAGCAGGCCATGGCTCACCCTTTATCCTGGTTGTGCTGATTTCCAACGGGGCATTCATAAAGGAGGGTTAGACGGTACCAGGCAATATGCTGAGAACTCTGCCATATATTAACCTCTTTAATCCGTGTAAGGTTTTTCCTTACCATCCCCCTGACATCCTCTGACTCTGGGATAACAAAACAGTTCTCCATTATTCCTTCCACTATAGTGCCAGGATGGAGACATGTGGTTTTCAACTCTCTTGCTGAAACTTGGCCTTGGGGAGCCTTTTTAGAATCGCGTCACTGGGTCAGGAGATAAGGGCCGGCAATACTTGGACAAAACTGAATCAAGCGAACCCTACCAATGGAGGCGCCATGGCGACGGAGACGGTACCCCATTATCATGAGGGGCACAAAAACATGACTCCAGAAATAAATCTGGTCTGAGAATGGGCATGGAAGAATATATACATTAGGAGACGGTATGACTGGCTTTCCAGACCCATAGGGTACTGCTCTGGAAATCATGGGCTCTGGCTTTAGCCTCTATGGACTCATGCCATTTCAAATTAAAAAGAAAAAAAACATCCACATATGCCACGATTTCGTTTCTCCAGCTATAAAAATCGGAAGATGTTCTAGGGCAGGGCTTGGTTCTGAGCTTATGCTGAGAACTGGCAAGGAAGAGACCGCACTTTGAAAGACAAATTTACTCTGTTCTGCAAACTGATCATCACTTATGAATCAATTCAATAGACCTCTATTGGCTACAAGACCCCATGTTCCACACAACTGACTCTGAACATGATCTTACATTTTAGTCATTTCTTACACAGTGTGTCAATCTCCCCCTCCCCCGCCCTCCAAACTCTACCTGCTGTGACCTTGAGGTCTATATTTGTTACACTTAGGCAAAATCAAATTCATTACCATTCTCAGGCTACAGTGAAAATTAAGGCTATTTCTGTTTCCCTCACGTGCCCCATAATTACACAATTAGAACTTAGGAATTCTATTATCAAATGTTAGCAGAAGTCATGTTCAGCATTTCATGCAAATTTCACTGAAGTATACTTAATTTGACTGCTAAGGCACATGACATTACAAGGTAAAAGTTGTATTGGGAAAACCATAGAAAACATTTTTTTTTTTAAAGTCAAAGCCCTTTCCAGGAGTGTTGAGCAGAGAAAGGTTACTCACATTGCCTTTCACCACATAATTAGAGTCATTCTTGATGTCTCTGGCTAGACCAAAATCACAGATCTTTGTGATTCGACCATGGGTAAGGAGGATATTTCTGGCAGCCAAATCTCTGTGAATACACTATTAGATTGGGGGAGAAAAGAAAACCATTGGAATTCATATTAACTTTCAAAGAGAAAACTATTTTTAATACTAGAATGCTGTTGATATTTTAAAAAAAAAATCCCAAACTTTTGTTTTCAAGTACTCAGTGCACCAAAAATACAAATCAAAATTATGCCTCAAATGATGCTCGCATTGTCTCTCGTGATTGGGACCCTAATTACTATAATCACTTTCAAAACCAATTCTAATAAATAAATGCTTTCCCCCTCTTAGTACTGCTCTCATTCATAGGAAAATGTATTATAGTCAAACCATATTTTCTTAACTGAAAACTCATTTTGTATGCCATCTCTTTGAATATCCTTCCGGAGTCCCTAAAATGTCTTGAACAACTTCAACTTGACATCTCCCAAGGACACGAGGGAGGGTCTTTATGTAAGCTACCCCTTTCCTCTTTTAGTTTGGTAATTGCCAGGAAAATGTCGCCAATGACGTTTAGGATAGGAGCTGTGACCTCATTTTTTTTTTTTTGGTTCTTTTTTTTTTTCCCCCTAGAGAATTTTTCTTACCCTTCCAGAACCCATTTTCTTCTCAACCCCTTCCTTTTCCTAACTGGTCATTATTCTCTGATTCTTGATACTCCACAAGCCATAGATATTACATTTCAGGTCTTGCTTCGATAGAACCCCGACTATATTCTTCATGGAGGACAGCACCCCCGTTCTTGCTGATAGAGTCATTCTCCCTGTTTTCGAAGAGTTTATTGTACATCTTAAAGCTGCATGTTTTAAAATGAACTCTCTGCATATTAAAAAAAAAAAAGTTTTTGGGCCAGGCGTGGTGGCACACGCCTTTAATCCCAGCACTCGGGAGGCAGAGGTAGGAGGACCGCCTTGAGTTCGAGGCCACCCTGAGACTACATAGTGAATTCCAGGTCAGCCTGGGCTAGAGTCAGAGCCTACCTTGAAAAAAACAAACAAAAAAAAAGTTTTGGGGCTGGAGAGATGGCTTAGTGGTTAAGCGCTTGCCTGTGAAGCCTAAGGACTCTGGTTCGAGGCTTGATTCCCCAGGACCCACGTTAGCCAGATGCACACAGGGGCTCACATGTCTGGAGTTCGTTTACATTAGCTGGAGGCCCTGGCGCACCCATTCTCTCTCTCTCTCTCTTCCTCTTTCTCTGTCTGTTGCTTTCAAATAAATAAATAAAAGTAAAAAAAATATTAAAAAAAAAAAGTTTTCACGGAGAGTTCATTTAGGCAAGGTTTGCACTTTTAAAGCTTATAAATGATAACAGGAATCCCAAAGAGACAACACTTGGGACACGAAGAAATGAGCTTTCCTTTGCTTTTGGCTACATGTCAAAATGGCACGGTGTGCTCTCCAAGCACAGCTCTGAAAGGCTCTGCTCTCCAGCAGAAAGGGCCCTGTGGCTCCTGGGAGGGACCCTGCCACTCACGTTCTTCGAGGCGAGGAAGGCCATGCCCTTCGCCACCTGGTAGGAGAAGCTTAGCAAGTCTTCCAGGTCCAGGGCCAGCTCGTCATCTTCCACGATGGCGGGAGTCACTTCTCTCTCGATGTACGAGCCTGTTACGAAGCATGAGGGCTTCCTTAGCAAACAAAACCTCAAAGGGGAGAAGACAGCCACCGCCTCCCCAAGGTGGAGGAAAGGTGGGCGCTGAATCATAAAGTCAATACCCAACAACCCTGCATTGGAGCGACAGTGAATTAATTCCCAAGGTCCCGTGCATATAGTATGATGTTTAAATATAAAAATGGCATGAGTTGGGCTGGAGAGATGGCTTAGCAACTAAAAGCCACTTGCCTGAAAAGCCAAAGGACCCAGGTTCAATTCCCCACTACCCATGTAAGCCAGATGCACAAGGTGGTGCATGCGTCTGCAGTTCATTTATAGTGGCTAGAGGCCCTGGCATACCCATTCTCTCTCTCTCTCAAATAATAAAACAGGGGCTGGAAAGATGGCTTAGTGGTTAAGGCATTTGCCTGCAAAGCCAGAGGACCAAGGTTAGAGTCTCCAGGTCCCACATAAGCCAGATGCACAAGGCGGCACATGCATTTGGAGTTCGTTTGCAGTGGCTAGAGGCCCTGATGCACCCATTCTCTATACCCCACCCCTCTAATAAATAAATTAATTTTTTTTAAAGTTAAAAACAAAAAAAAAATGCATGCTTTGACCCCAATAGCCACTTGCAGACCCTCTCTGACACTGACTACTGGCTTTTCTATGGTAGATTCCCTCCTAGGAAGAAG
This sequence comes from Dipus sagitta, assembly GCA_036346955.1. NCBI lineage: Eukaryota > Metazoa > Chordata > Mammalia > Rodentia > Dipodidae > Dipus > Dipus sagitta. The sequence continues at coordinate 48,007,337 of CM070781.1, read as the reverse complement.
ATCCGTTGGACTTTATTCCATGGTTAATGGGGAAACAGACAAGACAAAAAGAAATGTTATCCCACATTCCACCCAAACCTAATTAAGCCCCCACAGAGACAAGATGAAAGGCAACGAACATGGTGGATTATTTATATCCTGGGCGCTTAAGGTTGTTTACATCACTTAACAGGTACCCTACCCACCGATTCTTGCAGATCGCCTTTTGTCTGTTTTGGTTGGGACAACGTACGAAACGCCAGGCTTCATGTCCATGTACTCATCCGTACTGTCACCGCTGGGAAGGACAAGACACCAGTCACCACTACCCAGCACCAGCCAAGGGAGCATGCACTAACGGGGTCAGGCTGTCTCTCGTCCACTCTGCCATATAGTAAACCCGATTCATAGGAGGACTGTGATAGTGTAGCTGAATGAAGGATTTGAAAATCAAGTTCTATAAGATCTGAGGCTTTTAATATTGAAAAATATTAGAGAGTCTATCCCTAGGAATTAAAAGTCCCTTTTGCGGGAACTCTGATTAGAAATTTCTCATCTATAGACTTACTAAACTTAATGGGAAATAGCCAAAAACAAATAAGCAAAAAGCTACGCCATGGTACTTCAAATTTGAAATGAACCCCGCCCCCAGAGACAAGATGAAACAACACATAGAAAGAGGGGGTTTCCGGGATATGTGAGGGGAAGACATCATTAATACATAGCGACTGGTGGAAGGAGGTTTAAAAAAAAAAAAACAAGTCTGGTTCAGATAAACACCAATAATTTGGACGATTTTCTGAACCATCTGGACCTCTTGAATCTGCAACATTTGGCTGGATACCCGTCAAGATTTCTAGTACTTCCTGCTTCTGATTAGCATAGAAACACCATGACAACAACCTCCTTCGGAGCGCGCTGGTGCCTCCGAACCCATATGGGATCCCAGTGCACAAGGAGCACCGTTCAGGACTGAACAACTCAGGCCGTCAGTTCAGAAAGTCAAAAAATCACACATAGGGCCAAGGTTCCAGACACAAGGCAGAGTGGCTTCAGTCTTCATGTAAAGAGTATATATGTGGTCATGGAAAACTAACAAAAGGCAGCTACTCAAGTTTCTAAGTTGGGAGGCTTTAAACTTCAGTTAGTGGTAGGGAAAGAAAAAACAAGGCCTCTGTCCATCAGTAATATTTACTGAGGTCTCCTTGAGAACCTGGAATTAAGAGTTAAGGAGACAAAGTCTTGCCATCTCAAAACAGAGGGGATTTTTTTTTTTTCTTTTTAAATTGGTACTGCAAGTCAAACCCGGGCCTTATGCATGCTCTACCATTGAACTACCTCCTTAATCGCTAGAGTCAATTTGACGAGAGGCAAAATCCATATTATTGCAGCTATAAAAAACCCAAGAGATAGATAGGGTAAGATTATATGACTTCTACAGGACTGGACGGATCTCAAAAGCCTTCTTCAGTGGTAGATACGGACAGCATTTAGAAAGAAATAATAAGCAAGGCATGGCAGAGAACATTCCTACTCTGGCTGCACACGGAATTAACTAGAAGCTGTTAACACATCATTTTAATTCGGAACAATACGGACAAAGCAAGAGCTAGGACGAGGCCCAGAATTCACAGCAATGTTCTATAGCATGGGTGCCTTTTATAACACAATGAAACAAGGAAAATGGCTCTAGAAATAACCAGAGGTTGACAGCAAGAAGCCTGCAAGCAGAAATATATCCAGTGTTCTTTGCACCAAGTTTTATTAGCCTTTACTGTGACTATTTGAGTCTTTAGCATGTTCCCTGTAAAATAGCTGCATTAGAACAGGACTGGGGAGATGGCTCAGTGGTTAAGGCACTTGCCTGCAAAGCCTAACAATCTGGGTTCAGTTCTCCAATACCCATGCAAAGCCAGATGCACAAGGGGTTGCAGTCATCTGGAGTTCATTTGCAGCAGCCAGAAGGCCTGGTGTACACATATTCATATCTCTCTCTCTCTCTCTCTCTCTCTCTCTCTGCTTGCAGCTAAAAATTTTTTTAAAAAATTATTTTCGGTTTATTTCATTTATTTATTTGAGAGCAACAGAGAGAGAGAAAGAGGCAGAGAAAGAGAGAGGATGGGCGCACCAGGGCCTCCAGCCACTGCAAACGAACTCCAGACGCGTGCGCCCCCTTGTGCATCTGGTTTACGTGGGTCCTGGGGAATCAAGCCTCGAACAGGGATCCTTAGGCTACGCAGGAAAGCGCATAACTGCTAAGCCATTTCTCCAGCCCCCTAAAAGATTTCTTTAAAAACATGAAAGAAAGATGCCGACCGACCCAAACCCAACAATATACATGGAGATACATACAAGAATGAAGCCATGATAAAAGAAACTTTAAAAACAAAACAAAACACCATGCGGTTGCACAGAACTGAGACTTGAGAAAAACACTAAACACGAATATTTTTTTTAAATCGGCAAATACCTCAATTTGAATCTTGAAGAACACTATTTGAACTTCCTAAATAGTTAATCACATTTAAATAATTTAATAATTCTGATTTCACACCTCAGAGTACCTCAGTTCATTTTTTCTTCTTTAAAAGAAATCATCCTTGATTGCAAACCTTTATGACCCCACGAACTGCCTGTCAACAGCTGTTTATGCAAATGGGCCTTACCAGGAAGCCGCCTTTGAATGCAGAAGGTTTTTATAAAGTGCTGCTTCCGCCTGGTCTTCCTGCTTTGAGAAAATAAATGAATCACGTTTTCTTCTCAAAAAATTCAAAAGATCACCATAGCAACAATATTCTGTAATGACCAGGGTGGGCCCTACGAGGATATAAGAAAATGTTAGAAAGAGGCAAGATACACTCTAGATAATCCTGCCTCCTGTAAAAATACCCAAGGGTGATCGCGGCTATTAACATTCAGCATTGGTGGCTAAGCCTTCTTGGTTCTGACACAATTCTATCTATTAGCATAGCTTATCAAAAAAAGCGTGGCATGATGTCAGAGAAAAAGAAAACAAGCCGGTCTCCTTCCATCTGATTGTCTATGTGACACAGTGGGTCCAGGGGTCCAGGGAGGACGGCTGGGTTTGCAGGCTCAAGTCACTGCTTCCAAAGGTCAAGCTGCCTAAGGGGTCCTTTGATTCACTCCTGTTGACGGTGGGGCTTCATGTCCCCGCCATGGAGTTATTATGGAAATGAAGAGCTCACACTGCAGCCTAGCAGGAAAATCAACCACATGGGACGGCCAGCCGAGCCCAGACTGGAAAGTGGGCGAAAACCTGAAAGGACCCTCGTTCTGAGCGCCGCTCGGGGAGCCTGTGTTGGTGCTGGGAATGCCGAAAGCGGCAGTTCTGAAGTTAACAGGCAACTAATTACTGTGGGTAGGATTTGCCTCATGAACAATTCATGATGTGGTGAAGCACCGTGGGGGGGGGGAGGGGAAGGGGGGCTGTTTTAAGACATTATCTAAAGCTGTCAACTGTCCCGTGGCTCCCTCCACATCTAGATAGAGGAACGGCTCAACCTCACAGGCCTTTTGCTCCTTCAGACAAAAAAAAAAAAAAAAATGCCTTCTGCAAACATCAGACAGCTTCGGTAGGAACCTCAACTGAGCCTGCAGAATTGGAAACTAACTTTTACAGAAGTGAAATGCTTCTTTTGGGTCTCTATATTTGAGAAGTGGAAGACTCAGGGGGACCCTATTTTCAGTTACAGGAAACAAATGAACATTAACTCTTGAGTGACTAATTAATGATGGCCCAGCAATATAACACACTTGCAAGACAAAAAAAAAAAAGTCTGAACCGGGCATGGTAGAGCACACCTTTAATCCCAGCACTTGGGAGGCCGAGGCAGGAGGCTCACTATGACTTCGAGGCCACCCTGAGACTAGATAGCGAATTCCAGGTCCAGCCTGGGCTAGAACGAGACCCTACCTCACAAAAACAATTTTTTTTTTACGTGAAGTTAGTAGACATATTTATTTAGAATATTCAATAAAAAACAGATTTTAGCCAGGCATGGTAGTTCATGCCTATAATCTCAGCACTTGGGAGTCTGAGGGAGGAGGATTGCCCCAAGTTTCACATAGTGAGACTCTGTGTCAAAAAAAGAAAAAAAACATCTTTTAAATCTACCTGTTTTAACTTCTGTTTATATCCTATATAAAAAACAATTTTTTTTGAAAAAAAAAAAAAAAGGTCTTCTGGCTGAGATGAGACTGTGAAGTGTCAATGCTGTTGGTGTAACATGCATGACAATGCACGGGCAGTAACCAACACATGCCCCAGGTTAGCCCTACTCAGGTTAACAAAAGTAAAAGCTACAGTTTAAAACACTGTCACTTTTTCCATCCATTTGGGTACTCATTCATTCTTTCAATGTAAATCGCCAAATATTTGTTTGAAGTTGGAGTACTTAACCTACGTAAGGGGTATAGTTTCATAATTCGATATGTCTAGCAGAGGACCTTGAGGCTGGGGTGGGTGGGGGGTGAGAGGGTGAGGAAAATTGCCAGTGTACCATGGCACAGCGGGACAACTAAAGCCCAGGCATTTCAAAGGAACTAGGAGGGGACTTTCAAGTTCCCAAAGCCTAGAAATGATAGCGCTTACATTTCTAAGAACGGTAAGGAGAATACACTCTAGCAAGACAAAAGGCAAAAACAACCTGGGCCAAATCTTGCCAGCAGCTTGTAACTAAGCATTGTCTAAATCATACTTCGATGTCCCTCTCTGCTGCTGACCCCACAGAGCTAAGCGGGTGACCCGGGCCCTGCCTCACCTCCGACGGTGCACGCGCCGAGAAGGTTCACGATATTCATGTGGTTCCCGAGGTAGCTCAGGACCTTCAGCTCAGACATGAGGGCCTCTCGTTCTGTTAAGTGGGCACTTGCTGAAATTGGAAACACCTCATGTTTAGCGAAGCCGGAGGGAAAAGAAGAAACCAAGCTGGGCAAACTGGGGGTCAGGGGCGCACCACGGCCCGGCACATCACAAGGCCCCGCAAGGACTCACGTTTGAGCATCTTCACCGCCACCGTCATGGCTACGTCCGACTTAATTAAGCCATACGCAGTGGCCTCCACGACTTTCCCGAAGGCACCGGCACCCAGGGTTTTCCCTTTGGGAGGAAAGATGGCAAGATGAAAGGAGGGCAAGGGGAGGGGGGGGGGGACAAGCAAACCGCTTCTGATGCTCCAAAAGCAACAGGGAAACTTGAAGGTAAACGCGTCTGGAGACGTTTCCCTCTAGTGGTCTCTCTGCTAACTAAACCCACCGATGTTCAGTGCCATTTCACAGGGTGACACTCCTGGTTTCAGGTGAACTGAAACACAGGAAGCCACCAGAGTTCCTTAAAAAAAATCACTGTTCTGTGTACACCACAAGGCTGCAAAAGAAAGCCCCTGCTTGGATACTGACCGAAACTCAACCTGTCTCTGGGAAACTCCCACTTGTGGTCGTAAGGAAGTTGTGTTGGGTCTATGTAGACATAGTTGTTGCCGTTGATGTCCTCGACGACCTTCCATTGGACTTCGTACCTGGGTTTCTAGGGGAGAAAGGGAGGGACATAGCATTAGTGCTTTTCAACCAGTGATGCCTGGGGGGAGGGGAGGGGAGGGGAGTGAATCAACTGTCACCTGGAAATACTTGTAGGTGAGAACCATCACTATGATGCCCATCAGGCCGGCCGTGACCACAAAACCAATGAGCAGTGGTGTGAAGAGGGTGTGGGGTTGGATTTGTTCTGAAATGGAAGAGAAGAGGGCATTCGCAAGAAATTAGCAGGGCAGGATCCTGACAGCCGTCACATCTGCCCCAAACTGGTCTTATGGCCCATGCTGGGGACACAGCTGCAGAGAGCTTTTCAAGCCCTCACACCATGGTCGATGCCTTACTCTTGATACTTAAGTATTTTCTATGCTTTTTTTTTTTTTGTCCCCCTCTCCTTGATGGTGCTGGGACGGAATCCAGTTGACATACGCACACTAGGTAACCACTCTAGCATGGAACTGCCCTAGATTCATATATCTTTAAAAGTACATGTTGAGCTGGGCGTGGTGGCACACGCCTTTAATCCCAGCACTCGGGAGGCAGAGGTAGGAGGATTGCCATGAGTTTGAGGCCACCCTGAGACTAAACAGTGAATCCCAGGTCACCCTGGGCCAGAGCGAGACCCTACCTCGAAAACTACCCCCACCCCGAAAAAAAAAAAGTACAAGTTGAAGCCAAATCCCTCAGCGTCTGAGGTTTGTGTAGCCCACATGTAAACTTCTGCTGTCCCTCAATGACAAGCAACAGCTAAATGGACTTTGTTTTTCAAATTCCATCTTTAAAAAGAAGCTTCCTGGACGGGTGGCTTGCATTTTCTTCTTTTTTTTCCTATGCTTTCTAAATTTCTGACACAGAGCATGAGTGTCCTTCACGACTAAGAAAAACAGCCCTCAAAGTGTCATTGTCCTGTCTGTAAACATCCACCAGGAAGGACAACGTGAAGACTCTTCCCCTCGTTATTCAAGAGCCAAGGTCGCGCAACTATTTGGCATTTGTCCTTGCCAGCTCAAAGCGTCACAGAATCCCAGGTGTCCAACTTCTTTCTGTCATTTAACTTTACACCCATTCATTCCTTTGTCCTCGGGGAGCAAATGACTTGTGTCAAGAGAGCTAGGTGCTCAGGGAGCACATGCTGGAGAAAAGGGAAGGTTGTGAACAGGAGCTGGGTGGCAGAGCGCCTACGCAGTATGTACAAGGCCTTGTGTTGTTAAGTGCCCGGCACTGTAGATAAATAAAGAAAACCAGGCAGGGCTGGAGAGGTGGCTTAGTGGTTAAAGTACTTGCCTGCTAAGCCTAAAGAGCAGGTTCAATTCCCCAGTGCCCAGGTAAAACAGATGTACAGGGTGGCACATGCATCTGGAGTTTATTTGCAGTGGCTGGAGGGCCTGGCGCACCATTCTCTCTCTATCTGCCCCCCCCCTTCCTCAAAGAAAGAAAGAAGGAAAGAAGGAAAGATAGACAGACAGACAGACAGACTGGAGAGATAGCTTAGCAGACAAGTGCTTGCTTGTGAAGTCTAAGGACCCCGGTTGGAGACTTGATTCCCCAGTACCCACGTTAGCCAGACACACAAGGTGGCGCACACGTCTGGAGTTCGTTTGCAGTGGCTGGAGGCCCTGGTGCACCCGTTCTCTCTCTCTACCTTGTTCTCTGTCACTCTCAAATAAATAAATAAATATAAAAAATAAAATAAAAATAAGGAAATAAAATATATTTTAGCCGGGAGTGGTGGCGCACACCTTTAATCCCAGCACTCGGGAGGCAGAGGTAGGAGGATCACCGTGAGTTCAAGGCCATCCTGGGAACACAGAGTGAGTTCCAGGTCAGCCTGAGCTAGAGTGAGACCCTACCTTGAAAAAAAAATGTGTGTGTGCATGTACATATATATCTTTTTTTAAAACAGAAATACATGCATACACACACTGTAAATAAATAAAATTTGAAAAAAAAAAAGGCTTGCTAACAAGGTTATATAAATGACAGTGTTTGGTTTTTGATATGATTATCTGACGAGGGAGTAACTCAGCTTAAATAACTAGATAAAACTTTTCTGCATGTGTTACGTGTGTGGTGAGCACGCGGACCCGTGGTTGTACTGGCCATTTCCGTCAGCTGCTTCCTGCTTTGTTTACTGAAGAAGGTGTCTCTCAAACCCAGAGCTGGCTCTGGGGATCCCATCTCTGCTTCCCAAGCACTAGGAATGAGGGGGTGACCTCATGCCTACCCAGCGTTTTCATGGGTGCTGTGGTGGAGAGCCAGTCACCACAGTTGCACTTGCAAGCAGTTCATCCACTAAGCCACTCCTGCAGCCCCAGTGAATTAAATTTTAAATTATTCTAACTATGCTTGTGCACATGAGGTAGGTCGATCCTGCTATTTCTTTTCTACCTTTTATGGGGGGGGGGGGTTTCAAGGTAGGGTCTCGCTCTAGCCCAGGCTGACCTGGAGTTCACTACAAAGTCGCAGGTGGCCTCGAACTCACGGCGATCCTCCTACCTCTGCCTACCGAGTGCTGGGATTAAAGGCGTGCGCCACCACACCCGGCTTTTCTACCCATTTTTAATAGAGACAATTAAAAATAAATATAATTAGCCATGCAGAGGCGGATGCAAACATACATGAAATACATCAAGTAAAATAGTTAAGATGACACTAATAATAATAATAATAAAAAAAAGCAAACTTGATTAGCAAACTAGTACGGAGTGAAATTACATGAGTTTGAGGACAGTATGGGGTGATATAGGTTGTTACCAGAAATGACATGGCCAACACTGGGATGGACTTAAAGTCATGGCATGGTAGACAAGAGCCTAAACATTCCCTTAAATTGGATTAAAAAGAAATATACCTTTGTTGTTACCTTTAAGCGCAAAGTTAAAGAAGGCAGAGCTCTCGCCCACACTGTTGGAGGCCTTACACTCCACCGTGCCATTGTGCTGCAGCGCGCTGTAGTCGATGGAACTCTGGACCACTCGTTTGCCGAAGGGCAGCGCGGACGTGTTCTGGATCTGCACGTCCACCGGCTGGACGGGAACGGTACACCTGCGAGAAAGCAGCAACGCGGGCTTACACCGAGGAACCGAGCAGACTCAGGTGACACCTTGATTTCGAACCTTGTACAGCTCAGTTAGAGAGAGGCTCGGGATCAAGAGGTTCCCGTCACAGCCTGGGGGAATGGAGCACCATGGAGGAGCAGACAGAGGGAAAGGAGTTTGACGCGGGCTTGAATCCTGTCTGGTGACTTCTGCTGGGTACCATCTTGGACAGTTACTGAAAGGCTTAGAAATGAATTCAAATGGCTGCCACACAGGGACCCTCAAATTTGGAACGGGTATATTGGGCAGCCAAAAAGAAAAAAAAAAAGGGAGTGTGGGAGGGCTAGAGAGATGGCTCAGAGATTAAGGCGTTTGCCTACGAAGGACCTGGGTTCGATTCCCCAGGACCCGCGTAAGCCAGATGCACAAGGTGGCGCATGCATCTGGAGTTCATCTACAATGGCTGGAGGCCCTGGTGTGCCCAAATCTATCTGCCTCTCTCTTTCAATTAAATAATAAAAAAAAAAAACTTTCTTTTTTTTTTAAAGGGAGTATGTAAGAGGAAAGCATAAAAAAATCAACAGAGATGAGGACAGAAGAGGGCTCAGCAGTGTAGGAGCGAGGCTCCTGAGGTTGTGGGCTGCAAATGGGGGTCCCATTGTACGGCAGTGACCACTAACACTGTTGGGGGGGGGGGATCCTGTGCACGAGAGCCAGACCCTCACGACCTTATTTGAATGTGTGGCCATCTTCCATCGCCTGTTTGCTGTTCCTGTCTGCCGTCTCTCTCCACCCACTAGAGGAGCCTCGGCATGGCGTTCACCAGGCCTCCGGCTGGTACGCCGTTGGCTCCCATATTAAACACGTGCTGAAGGAAACAATCTTGTGCCCACCCGCTGCATCGTTTGGGGGCTATTTCCCAGAGTCCTTGCACCCTGCCGATGACTCCTCGAAAGAAATCACTCCCCGAAAGCTCCCACTGAAACAACAGGTGTGCTATCATTAAACACACTGAAGGGAAAATAAAGTTTTCACAATCACCCTGATACTCAACAGAGCTTTCAGAGTTGCAGCATTAAGCAGCATTTGATGGATGAAAAACAGCCACGTTGACCCCATTATCATCTTCAGGTAATGCGAAAGGACAATTTGAGGCTTAAGTGTGGACTGACAGGGAGATGCGACACCACGCCAGATGTTCCCTTTTCAGGGGGCTGGGCACCTCATCAAGGAGAGAACCTTTTGAAAACCCCACCGCTTACAAACACCATATGCACGTTGTAATTGTGCGATCATTACTTTTTGGTGACTTGGCAATTAACTTTGGAGGTAATTTTTTTTCATGATAACTGCAGCCACATTTCCCACACACATTACCTCCTGTGTGTAGAATGGAAATCTAATTACTCCATCCTGGAAAATTGCTTTATCTACCTACAGGCTAGAAATTGCATGATAAATCCAAAAAGATAACCACCAAAATAGAGAAGTCTTTCAGTCGTCATTTTTCAGCCAACAAAATTAATGTCGGCGAGGAAAAATATAGCTATTTATCCTTTTCTAAAAGTCACATGGATAGAAAAAGAATTGTAATCATTATCCAAACACAGCTCCCCGCCACTCCCCCCCCACCAAAAAAAATCTGAAACATACTTGAAATTCAACTAAATTGCAGTCCACCCCTTTTGTATTTTAAGCAGTGTCAAAAATAATCATCTCACCTTTGATCTTTTCCTGTACAAAAATACCAATCTATCGTGGGCTTTGGGAATCCTACTGCGACACACTGAAGCAAGCCATTTGTGAGCCTCTCGTGCATCAGGACTTCTGGCTTTGCTGCAGGAAAACAGAAATGGCCGTCCGTCAGTCTGCTGCACAAACCCATGTGAGACTCATTCGTTTCCCTTTCTCATGCTTAGAAGCTTCTAGAAGCTTCCGAGGAGCCCGAGAGGACATGTTGCTCCAAGGGAAGAATTTGAACCAGCGATGGAAGCTACGGAGAGGCAAGCGTAAGGGTCCAGATAAGAACGACGATGATGCCGGGCGTGGTGGCGCACGCCTTTAATCCCAGCACTCGGGAGGCAGAGGTAGGAGGATCGCCATGAGTTCGAGGCCACCCTGAGACTACAGAGTGAATTCCAGGTCAGCCTGGGCCAGAGTGAGACCCTACCTCAAAAAAAACCAAAAAAAAAAAAGAACGACGATGATGCTGTCTGACCCTGCGAGGACAGTGTCCATCCACTGGATTGTGCCCGCCCACCCGTGGACACGGAGGTCGTCACCAACAACCTGAAGAATGCTTCTGGTCACGACTACAGCCTTCAGCCTGTTCCTGTTGGACTCCCTGCCAGGGAGGCTCCAAGTACTGTGACCTGCCATGAGATTTCACGTTCCAGAGGGGGACTGGAATGGACGGAATTAGGAGCTGCCGTGGAAAAAGACCTCCCCTTTCTCTTTGCTATTCATTTACTTCTGTGAGTGTGAGTAGGTACGCATGTACCAGGGCCTCCAGTTATTGCAAACGAATACCTCCAGATGCAGAGACGCATGCACCATTTGGGCGTCTGGCTTTACAAGGGTACTGGGGAATCAGACCCGGGCCGGCGGGCCTTGCAAGCAAGTGCCTTTAAAATGGCTTAAGGCATCTCCCCCAGCCTGACCTACTTACTCTCTTTTTAAGGGGTGCAAGAGTGGTGTTGATAACTGAATTAATCTACTTACAGGAAAGCTAAAGCAAGACAGCAGGTGATAGGATGAGCTTCTCTACCGCTAGCCCTTTATTTCAAATACAAAATGCAGCCACAACGCTGGGAGAGGAAAACAGCCTAAGAACTTTATTCATATATGTGTCTAGAGTCTGAATATAATCAGCAAAAACAAAAATTCTATCAGCAGGAAGGCTCTAATTTGACATTTCTGTGTAGCTACAATAATCAATTGATATTCAACAATTTCAGATTCTTGAAATTAGCCGAGTGGAGCGTGGTTCATACCTATAATCCCAGCACTCAGCAGGCTGACGTAGGAGGAATGCTTTGATTTCGAAGCCAGACTGGTCTACAGAAGAAGTTCTAGGTCAGCCTGGGCTAGAGTTAAGACTCTCCCTGGGGTGTGTGTAGGGTGAGGGGGAAAAAAAAAAAAAATCAAAAAACTTTTAAATTATCTCTAAAGTGAATGAAGATAAATTTGTGTTCTATGGTTCTAATGACAATACAATTTGGAGGCTCTTAGCTTCCTGTGGCAGAGGGTAGGTGGCAGGCTGACCTGCACCCTTGGAGGTGAGCCGAGAACTGAGCCCAGGACCATCAAAGCGTATGTGGAGGGAATAATCCAACACCAGCTCCTGTCTGTCTCTCTCTTCCCCAGCCCCAATTTAGTTTCTGAAGCTCTCGCCTACTTCATTTCCACAAGCACGGAAAGAGAACGATAAAAGTAGTGGCTGTCTTGTAGGGATGCCGGGTTAACCAAGTGAGACAGACCGTAAATATACTCACAGAAGCCTGATGTATTTATTGCCAGTTATTATTACTGACTTGGTTGTTCTTTAAAAAAAAAAAACATTGCATGTGCATGGTGTGTATCTGCACGTTTTGTGTGAGCCTTGTGTCCATCGATGTGAGCGCAAGCCAGAGGTTGACGTCGGGTGAGGGTGCCTTCCTCAATCACTCTCCATCTTATTTATTTATTTAATTTTTTTTTTTTGAGGCAAGCTCTTGCACAGAATACAGAGTTCATGGATTTGGCTAGAAGCCCAGAGACCTTCCCATCTCTCTCTCACCAGCACTCGGTTCACAGGCACGCGGCTGCACGTGACTTCGCGTGGTGCTGGGGAACCACATACAAGCCCTCATATGCCTGAGTGCCAAGTGCTTCACCCTGACTCATCACCCCAGCCTCCCGGTTGTCCTCTCCCGACGGGGAGTACCCATGCCCCTCCGTGAAGCAGGCTAGCTACAGGTTAAGTTAACTGTATTCTCCACTCTTAGTACTAACTCCCTGCAGAGACTTGAAAATTGCTTTGTTGAGACAGTGTCACAACGTGTATGTGTTTTAACCTGATGTGCTGGGACTTCCACATCAATTACACTGAACCTAATCAGAGTGGTGGATGTGAGAAGAAGAGACTGACAGATCAGAAGCCTAGGAAACTTATTTCCCCACAGGCAGGGTAACGATGACAGATGACAATCTCTGTAGAACCACGGCTCAGCATCTCTCCCTCCTTGGAGGCAAGGATGAATTGGCAGGGATCAGAGTGTCCACATGCATGACACACCCACCTGTCACTCAGCCTGGCCCTGCTGATGGCAGGCCATTTGGCAAAGCCGCATCCACACAAGGGCCGCCCTCCAAAACCGTCTCAAGGTAGGAGCATCCTTGAGAGTTTGGATCCAGCGCCAGCTTTCACAAATAGAGCAAGAAGACAAGCCATCATCTTGCAAAAGCACCCATCTGGCAAGTTTCATTTAATTATCATGGGCAACTGTAGGAAAAGGCTCAAAAGTAGGGCACAATACAAAAAAAAAAAAAAAAAAAAAAAAAACCAACAGTGAACGCAGGGGAATGCTATTTTGCTAGAGACTGAAAGTGCCATTCGGTGGGTCTCTCTGGACTTGGCTCAAGCATCACCTCTTTCTCTGAGCAATGCCACATCTCCTAAAGCCAAGTTCGGTTGGTCTCACCGCCCCCCCCAAATCCTGGGGCCCTTAGGAGCACCTGACTCTCTTAGGCAAGCTGCCTCTTCAGTCCTATGACACACTCTCGGGAACCACATCTTGCTACCAGCACAGGGTCTGCCCGCGGCAGACGCACACGGTAAGAGCAGATGTCTGACGAAGTCACTCTGAAATATTCTACAACTTCAGGGGCTGGGAAGATGAGTCAGTGGTTAAAGGCGCTTGTTTGCAAAGCCTGCTGGTCTGGGATTTGATTCCCCAGTTCCCACGTAAAGCCAGATGCACGAAGTGACGTATGCATGTGGAGTTTTATATGCAGGGGCAAGATGCCCTGGTACACACATTCATCCTCCCCTACCCCCGCCACACACACACACACACACACACACACACACACACACACACACAGAGAGAGAGAGAGAGAGAGAGAGAGAGAGAGAGAAATAATATTCTGAAAATCTGTTTCCAATTCTTGAAATTAGTTGGGTATAGCACACCTATATAATCCCAGTACCCAGGAGGAGGCTAAAGCAAATGTCTCGTCATGAGTTCAAGGTCAGCCTGGGCTACATAGTGAGTTCTGGTAGGGTCTGGGCACCACAGCAAGTCTCTGTTTAAAAATAGTTACTGGAATAATTATGGAACAGGCCTGACAGTAGTCAAATGGGAACCAGGTTCACCATCCGCATCTCCTACCTACATTCCGTCAGTCACTCATTCTTCCTAATACCCATCAAGCCAAGATGGACTTTTATTGCAATTAAATGCTAACTCAGCAGGGGGGGGGGATTCTTAGAAGGCTTAAAAGGATACCCTGAGCTATGAATAATGGTTACCTCGGATAGCAGGTCCGTAGATAGTTACCACTTTATCCTTGTGACTTATTTTCTAATTTTATTTGATAGTGAACATGTGGTCAAAAATGAGCCTATAAAACACTTTTAATTAAAAAATTGGAACAGCTCAAAATTGCATAATCAATTATACTTCGCTTTGGTGACATGTGCGCGAAGATCCAAGCCTTCTAGCATGACACCTGGTCGCAGTTCTATAATGGCCCGGGCTGGCGATGGCGCAGTCCGGCTGGCCTACTTGTTCCTGTGTGCTGGTTAATGAGGGGGTGGGGGTAGGGCAGCGCCACTTTTGTCCTCTGGGAAGGTCCTAACCCTTCCGTAGGCACTAGACTTCCTCAGAGAAGAGGCTCAGAGGTTCCTGCCCCACGCCTCATCAGACAGCTACAGACCCAGCCCAGCACTATGCCTTTTTAATTGTATTTATTTGCAAGCAGAAAATGATAAAAGAGAGACTGAGAGGAAGGAGAGGTGTGCAGGGCCTTGGGCCGCTACAAACTAACAGATGCATGTGTCACTTTGCACATCTGGCTTTAAGTGGGGAATCGAACCTGGGTTGTTAGGCTTCGCAGGCAAGCACCTTAACCGCTCAGCCATCTCTCCAGCCCCAGCACTATGCCCTTTTAAAGAACTTGAAAGGAATCCTAATGTGGGCCAGGACCAGAGGGCAGCAAAACAAACTTTTTTTTTTTTTCCCTGAGGTAGGGTCTCACTTTAGTTCAAGCTAACCTGGAATTCTCTATGTAGTCTCAGGGTGGCCCCGAACTCACGGTGATCCTCCTACCTCTGTCTCCTGGAGTGCTGGGATTAAAGGCACGGGCACTTACGAGTGAGCACTTCCTATATAGTTGTCCGTCTCTTACCTCATCCTAGTCCCAGCCATATCCCCAGAGATGGCACCTCATTGAGAAAAGGCTGTTACCCTGGCCCAGAATGGGCTGTCGGTGGCAGGTTGTATTACGAAAATGTTTAATGCATAAAGAATAAGCTAGGTAGAAATCTGGTTCCTGAAACTGAAAATCCCGGTTCATCTACATTTTATAAGTGGCTCGATACACGGTATATGGCATTAAATATGCATTTCGCTGCTAAAGATACAAAACGCCCTGCAATTCTCCAGGTTAAGTCTGAGCTGTGGGTTCTCAGATATTCTGCAGTCGGCAACAAGACCACATGACATGTTCCCTAATTCCTCCCAAGTTGGAGGTTTCCATAAGCCTAAGTGCTTGAGTTATGTATTTCCCAGGCAGACTTTTAAAAAAACAGCCTCTTCCTTTCAAAGCACTGTGGCCCCAAGTCATCCGGGTATCCCCAACAATGCTCATCAGCTCGTGGGCAGATGCTCCACTGAGGATCTGTTTGTTGCTCGTGCAATTAAAATCCTAAACAGGCTCCAATTTGCCCCACAGATTTGTGATCTTGAAAAAAACACTCCTTCTCACTACCAGCAGGTCCATGAACAAAATGAATTTTAAGAACACAGTTCAGATAACAAGAGCTGGCAGCTGAGGGGTTGGGAGACGACAGGCTCCTGGTAGCTGGCGGGGGAGGTCTCTCTTCCTTCCATTCATCTGGGTGCAGGGAAGCATTTTGGAGGACAGCTCTTGTCTCTCCCTGTCCACCTTCACCAACTGTCCTAGATGCAGTTTTGCCCACACTGTCAGTGGGACAAAGAACACAGACTTGTGTCCCCAAGAAAAGACCGAATGGAGAGCCACCAGAAGATGAGTTTCTGTTCTCACAGTTCTGGGTTTGCCGTGGCTGAGCGACGGTAGTGATTTGCAGTAATTTGTCATCATCCTGGGTTGAGTCTGGGTGGAGCCCACATTCCTGCCCTGCACTGTTGAAGGAAGTCATCAGCTGAAACAGGGGCCAGAAACCACTCAAGCTCGTGTTTTGTAAGCGAAAGGAAATATTACACTTATTAGAAAAATCCCCACAATAGACATTTTGGATATTTTGATAGTGACTGCATTTCATCCATTCTCCAACATATCCAGAAACTGGTAAGATGGGAATCTGAAACCAGGAATTGGTCTAACAAACAGAACTTCAATTATGGCCTCCTCTCCCCATACATCATTAACACTGCAACTATTATCAACAAAGAAGGAAAAAGAAATGTCCTAATGAAGTAATATTCCCAGCCAAGAGTCAGCAAGTTTTCCTTATGAAGAGCAAGGTAGACATTTCAGATAAATACTCAAGGCCTATGTGGCCCTGGGGTTCATTTTGCAGCTAGACAACGAATTTTTGCCAGATGTCACGTGAACAGAGGCCATGCCTGCATGCCCATACAACTTAACTTGTGACACCTGGCATGGTGAAGCACACCTTTAATCCCAGCACACAGGAGGTCAAGGTAGGAGGACTGAAGCCAGCCTGCGTGAGTGAGACCCTGCCTCAAAAACAAAAAACAAAACCACAAAAAAACCCCTTTACTTATGGATATTGAAATGTGACTTTTCTTCTCAACATCTCATAAAACCTTCAATCTACCCCACCCCTACTTAAAAATATATATTCTTGGGCTAGAGAGATGGCTAAGTTGTTAAGGCGCTTGCCTGCAAAGCACCAAGGACCCAGGTTCAGTTCCACAGTACACATGAAAAGTCAGATACATAAGGTGACACACACATCTGGGGTTCACTTGCAGTGGCTAAAGGCCCTGGCACACCCATTTTCTCTATCTTTCTCTTTTTCTCAAATATTTTTAAAAAATATATTCTTTAAAAAATATTTTTATTTATTCATAAGCGGGGTTGGGGGGGTAGGGGAGTTAGACAAGAGCCACCAAAGCCTCTAGCTGCCACAAACGAACTCTAGACTCATGTGCCACTTTCTGCATCTGGCTTAAACGTGGGCACTGGGGAATCAAACCTGCAAGCAAGCAACTTTAACCACCGCGCCATCTTTCCAGCCCCTAAAAAAAATATTCTTAACTTGTGGGCCATCCAAAACCGGGCAAACAAGCCACTTTTGTAGTCTGCTACAAATTTTGCTACCGAGTTTGCTCTCGACAGCAGTCAAAAGGAGTTTCTGTCTTAAGATGAAGTCAAAAAATAATGTCTCGGGGAAAGTCTTCCTGGGCCACTGTGCTCAGTTTATAGGACCCCCGTTGCTGGGCAGAGAGGATGGGAACACCCGTCTCAAAGCTACCAGTCTGCGCAGGCGTGGCAGACAATACTGTGTTCTATTCTGTGACGTAGCTAACTCATTTTGCTACAATAACTCAGAGGTATTTAGATATTGACACAATGCCCGCAGAAAAAATTATGAAGCCTATTCCTGGGTTAATTTATTTTTCACTGAAGCACAGATGACCCCCATATGCATCTAGGAAGGGGGCTAATTGGATTTAAAAACACACCTGGCTCCAGTGAAACAAGAAATTTCCATACAGTGGAGGGTCCGCAGAGAGGGACTACTGGTGCTTCTGTCAGGAAAGCTCAGGGGACAATCCCATCTCTGTTTACACGGCTACACACCTGAACTTGTTTCTCCCACTTTTCCAACACATATATGCAAAATGGCGAGACTACATAAATCACAGGGGCAACAAAAGGCCTATGGACCCGGGCAGGCTACTATATTCTCTAGAAGGTTTAGCATTCAAACTCCCAAATTAGCAAGACACCCCAAAAGACCAATTTTAAAAAATATATATATATGAGATATGAAGACAGTAATGTAGCAACACTGGAGCAGGGAAAAAAAATGTTTACAGGCAAATCTTTATATACACATGTGTGTTTGTCATTTATTTATGTGCCCGGGGGCGGGGGGAGTAAATCAGGGTTTCTTGCTACTGCAAACAAATGCCCATCTGGCTTTATGTGGATGGCTGGAAAGTTGAACCTCAGCTTGCAGGCTCTGAAATCAAGCCGCCTTTAACCACTGCACCATCTCCCTGGACTGCTATTTATTTATTTTTTTTTCAGAGTATAAGAGAATCCAGTTTTACATTAAAAGCAGGTTTCTACATAGGATTCCCCCCCCCCCACTTTAACTGTTTAGGGCTTGTGAATCAAGTGCTTGCTGTGCAAGTGTGTTCTGAGTGTGATCTGAGTGTGATCCGAAGGCCTGCTCCCAGATCCGCAGGACCCACACAAAAGCTGGATCGGGTGTCCGTGATCCCAGCGCAAGCCCATGGTGAGAAAGGAGGTGAAGATAGGATTTTCCCAGAAGCTTGTGGGCCAGTCTGGCGAACACACAGTGAGAGATGCCACCTCAAACAAGGTAGAAGGCAAGGACTAAAGTCCAAAGTTATCTTCTGACATCCGCATGTGTGTCAAAGCATGAACACACACACACACACACACACACACGAAAAAAAAAAAAGAAAAATGTCCAGAGTCTCCTTATAAAAGGAGATTACTAGAACATTAAAACACTTAGAATTCCCAAAAACAATTTGTAAACAAAAACTGATTTCCACTCTACAAAGACACAAGGAAAATAAAGCTTCAAGTGCCGTCAGATCTCAAACATACACTGCTTATAAAAAGATGAATGTAGGGGGCTGGAGAGATGGCGGAGCGCTTAAGGCACTTAAGCCAACTACCTAGGCTTGATTCCCCGGTGACCACAAAGTGCCACATGCACAAGGTGGCGCATGCATCTGGAGTTGGTTTGCAGTCGCTAGAGGCCTTGGCATGCCTGTTCTCGCTATCAGGGAGCCCCCAATAAATAAATAACTAAAAATATTTAAAGACGACAATCAACTGTTTTTCCATAGATTATCCAGCACACAAGGAAGACCTGAGAATGTTTCCTTCCTTTCTGGTAGTTCTGAGAGCCCACACGTTACACACTCTGTGCTTGTGTAAAAGACAAGAGCATGAGAGAGAGAGGAGGGAGAGCGAGCAAGCGAGCGAGCGCACGACAGGCGGTGACTTGATCGACCTTCAGGCACTCAGGCAAGGTCACTCAGGAGATTAAACGAGATAATTATAAACTTTAAATAACCGCCTGACAGGCTTCTTTAAAAACTCAGTCACATCACTTCAGAGTCCTGCCTCACTCTGCGATGGTTCAAAATTGCATCAGACACAAGCTTAAAGGAATTATGAAAGATTTACACAATAAGATACCAAAACGAGGCTGTGGAAGAGAATCTGATGTCATGGAAAGATGACCCCCCCCCAAAAAAAAAGCTGGCATGCCTTTAATCCCAGCACTCAGAAGGCAGAGGTAGGGGATCACTATGAGTTCAAGGCCACCCTGAGACTACAGATTGAGTTTTAGGTCAGCTTGGGCTAGAGTGAGACCCTACCTTGAAAAACAAACAAACAAAAAGATGTTCCTAATACATATGTATGCAACAACCAAAAGAACAGGTTAGAATGCACTATAACCTCATTTAAAAAAAAAACAACAACAACTAAGTGCTAAGAGGATATATAACAAAGGACATTAAGAATAGTAAATGACAATTTTACTATTATTATGAGATGGTTCAGGGGAAGAGTACTTGCAACACAGTGTGAGAGCATGATTTGCTCTGAGATCAATTCCCTGGCACCCCCATTTAAAAAGCTGGGTGTGGGGCTGGGCATGGTGGCACATGCCTTTAGTCCCAGCATTTAGGAGGTAGGAGGATCACTGCGAGTTTGAGGCCAGCCTGAGACTATAGACTGAATTCCAGGTCAGCCTGGGCTATGGCGAGACCCTACTTCAAAAAAAAAAAAAAAAAAAAGAAGCTGATTAGTGTGGCAACTATAATCTCATAAGGGGTGGAAATTGGAGAATCTCTGGTGCTTGTGAAATTGGGGCGCAGAGGTCAAGGTGCTTACCTGCAAAGCCTAATGACCTCGAGTTTGGGTCCCCAGTACCCGAGTAAAGCCAGAGGCACAAAGTGACGCATGCATCTGGAGTTCATCTGTAGTGGCAAGAGGCCCTGGTGCACCCATTCTCTGTGTCTCTCTCCTCTCTCTCTACTTACAAATAATTAAAAAAAGAAAAGACAGCTCTGGGTTCAAAGGAGACTCCACCTCAAGTAAGTACATGGATTGGTAATTGGGAAGCATGATGTTCTCCTGAGGCCCCTGCACACATGTACACCTGCCACACACATACCATAGAATCACATACAAAATAATAATAATAAAGCACGTAAATGAATCTTAAAAGATAAACTTAAAATTAGCCTTTTAAACTTCAATACATTTGGTTTTTCTTCTACCTTTCTAAAAACTTTTTTTTTTTGTATTTTTTTAATGAGAATGAGAGAGAAAAGTGGTATGCCAGCGCCCCCAGCCACTGCAATTGAACTCCAGATACATGTCTGGCTTACATGGGACCTGGAGAGTTGAACATGGGTCCTTAGGCTTTGCAGGCAAGTGCTTTAACCGCTAAGCCATCTCTCCAGCCCCTTTCTACCTTTTACCTAACACTTTTTTCATCAACACCTATGTACAAGTGCTCACACACAAGCTATGTTCCAGTTCCTATCGTAACCCTTAGCAAGTTCTCAAACCTAAGTCAGAAATGACATCTCTTCTGGACTATAGTGAGACCCTACCTTGAAAAACCAAAATAAAAGAAAAGAAAGAAAGGAAAGGGAAAAGAGAAAAGAAAACATATACCTGTTTGCGTGCAGATGCACATGTGTGTACACCTATGTACACACATACACAGGCCTGAGGACAACCTCAAGTGTCATCCTCAGAAACAATAATGAACACCTTTTGTTGAGCCAGGATTGTTTGTTTATTTGTTTGTTTGTTTTTTGGGGGGTTTTTGAGGTAGGGCCGTCTTCTCTCTAGCCCAGGCTGACCTAGAATTCACTATGTAGTCTCAGAATAGCCTCAAACTCATGATGATCTTCCTACCTCTGCCTCCCAAGTGCTGGGGTTAAAGGCATGTACCAGGGTCCTGGTACCGGCCTTGGACTCGCCAAGTAGGCTAGACTACAAGACCACCAAACCCCAAGAATTTCCCTGCCTCTGCCGCCCCAGAGCTGGGATTACAGGTGTGTGCCACCACGCCAGCTTTTTGTTGTTATTGTTGTTTGTTTTTCTAGGTAGGGTTTCACTTCAGCCCAGGCTGACCTGGAATTCACTCTGTATTATCAGGGTGGCCTCGAACTCACGGCCGATCCTCCTGTCTCTGCCTCCTGAGTGCTGGGATTAAAGGCGTGCGCCACCACGCCTGACTTGCCACGCCAGCATTTTATGTGAATTCTGGGGATGGGACTCAGGTCTTCATGCTTACATAGCAAGCACTTTACTGACTGAGCTATTTCCCCAGTCCCCTCCCCCCAAAATGACTCCTGTGAATTACGAATTCCAATTACTCAATACAGGATTAAGCCTCACAGAATCATTAGATGGTGAGGAGTCTCTCAAGCAAAGCCTCCACAGAGAACAGTACTGAGGATTTTAAATACAAGTATGGTTTGGACACTCAAAGACTTGGAAGAACTTAACCTTTTCTCCCCTAAATATTTTAAATATTTTTATTTCTTTTTAAGCAGAGAGAGAGAAAGACAGAGAGAAAGACAGAGAGAGAAAGAGAGAGAATATGAGCCCACCAGGATCTCTATACTGCAAACGAATTGCAGACACATGTGCCACTTTGTGCCTCTGGCTTTATGTGAGTACTGGGGAATCAAACCCAGGTCGTTGGGCTTGGTAGGCAAGTGCCTTAACCGCTGAGCCATCTCTAGCTCCTCATCCCCTCCCTTTTCTTTTGGCTTTTCGAGGTAGGGTCTTGCTGTAGCTCAGGCTGACCCGGAATTCACTATGTAGTTTCAGGGTGGTCTCGAACTCACAGCGATCTTCCTACCTCTACCTCCCTTTTTAAAATGCAAATAGATGCTAGGACTGCAGCTCAGAGGCAAAGCACACAAGTGTCAGGGTGCAAGAGCCCAGCCTCCCTGTTGGTTCCCCAAGAGAAAAGGAAAATGGACACTAACAGGTTAAACTGAAGAATATCTCCCACTTCGAAAAGAGGCCAAGTTCTAGTAGCCGTCCTTGTCCCATAAGGATCATTTTCAAGGGCATGCCTGTCCTAAGCCCCCAAACCGTGCGGTCAGTCCTTGAAGACAGGCGGCCATCCTTGCATTCGCCCTGGTCAAAGACCCTGAGATTCCAGCCAGGTGGGCGGCCCAGATGGCTGGCAGGCAGTCGGAAGCCATCTACACGGCTGGCTTGACAAGGTCTACCTTCACTCTTGGCAAACGGGCCACCCGTGTGCCTCACTGGAAGGCCAGCACGCACGTATAGTGACACTCCGGCCACCTGGAATGGGATTTAGCAACGAACCCAAGTACATCAACAGCAGGAAATGTGGTCAAAAGGGGAAGTCGTTCATCAAGGGGATACATTCTGGGCGATGTATGCCCATAGCTGATTTTGGCATACTGCAGGATCTATAAATAGCGAATGGCAGGCAGGATATTAATTATATGATGTAGTGATTTAGAAATAATTCGCTATTTAGCATTTCCTTTCATTGTTTCTCGGCCCTGTTAATAGCCTCCCAGGACTGGAGTGAAGTTGGTGACATCTGAGAGTTAATTTGGTGCAGGCCAATGGTCATGCTGGCACAAGGATTAAGGGCCTTCCTGTCTCCCTCTAGCTCTGGACCTCGGCAGCCCTCCTCGGTGGCGGAGGTCTTGCCCCAAAGGTAATAAAGACCTTTAAGACTGGAGAAAGCCCTATTTAATACCACTTTCTCTAAATTCCTAACTCGATAATTTGGAAATGCTATCAGATAATGTTTGAAGCAGCATTTTAAGATCACTGGATTAAAAAAAAATACGTATTTTATTTGAGGAAGAATGAGAGAAAGAGAGAAAAAAATGGGCACACACCAGGCCCTCTATCCACTCACTGCAAACAGACTACAGGCACATGTGCCACGTTGTGCTTCTGGCTTTACAGAGGTACTGGGGAATCGAACCTGGGTGCTTAGACTTTGCGGGCAAGTGCCTTAACTGCTGAAGCATCTCTCCAGCCCAGATTTTTTTTTTTTTTTTTTTTTTGAGGCAGGCTCTCACTCTAGCCCAGGCTGACCTGGGGCTCGCCAAGCGGCACAGGCTGGCCTCAAGCTCACAGTGATCCTCCTGTCTCAGCCTCCCAAGTGCTGAGTGGTAGGGTTGAAATCACCATGCCCAGAGTTTGAAACAACTGACTTATCATATGAAACATAATTGCTATAATTACACAAGTCACTTCAGGAATCACATGGGTATTTGAAATTAAAAATCAAAATAAATTTGTAGAATATTTACTTCACGGACTACCATTTACCACTAGAAAAATCTGTTAATCTATTCAAAAATTATTGGGGGGAAGGCAAGTGAATGAATTCAGTTTTAAGTACATAATCTAGCATTTTATTTGCCTCAAGTCTGGTAAAAACCTAACTGTATGACCTATGTTGTAAGTAGAGACCATAAGCTTCCAGCTAGCACAGACTACCGTAGCATCTTGGGTAATGTAATTTTTGTTCTAATACTTATGGAATCTGGAAAAAATATCCCCATTAAATAAAACACTCTGGGGTTAAGTTTTAAGCTTTTTAGAATGTATTTTCCTCTCAATCTTCATTTTCACCAAAGGATGTCAAACTTTTTACAGCTAAGAATCTGACCTCTACCTACACCTTGGATAAGCAAGTCCAAATGTAATTACAGTAACACAAATTCGATGAGAAGAATCACAGCATTTTTGTAATGAAAACGCCAAGTCTCCCACATACAGGATTAGTCCCCTTCCCCCCCACACTTAATATGCTGAAATCTGTATGTGGAATTTTCAAAACAATAGTTTCAACAACCCAACATGTAACCCTTCCAAACCAAGGCCTTTTTTACAACTCATTCTATTAAACAACTACGCTTCTGTGTAACTAAGCAGCCTGGGTTTCTGTGTTGCCCCCGCACATGGATTATCTTGACTTTTATTAATTCCACTTTCTGTGAAATCTAATTCCTTTCTCCCTTGAGGCTTAAGCTTATTTACAGGAGGAAAAAAAAATGCAGAATTACACATAAGACAATAATGTCAACAATAAACGCAAAATGTTGCAAACGTTTTAACATTTTCAAATGATTTTAGCTGTGTGTGTATGTGGTTTATTTATTTATTTTTTGAGGCAGGGTCTCGCTCCAGCTCAGGCTGACCTGGAATTCACTACGTAGTCTCAGGGTGGCCTCGAACTCACGGCGATCCTCTTACCTCTGCCTCCCAGAGTGCTGGGATTAAAGGCGTGCGCCACCACGCCCGGCTTGGTGTGTGGTGTATGATTGTGTACGTGCCCTTGAAGTGCCCCATACTCTCCCTGTGGCAGGGATCCCATGGCGACAGGAGCAGGCCATCGGGTGTCCCACTCCGTGGCTCTTCCATCAGATTTTGTTTTGAGCTGGAGTCATCTTACACTAACGCCGGAGCTTGTGAGGCTTTGAAGATTCAGGGGTCCCTGCAGGACTGGGATTCCAGGCCTGTGGGGGCCCAGCTGCTTTATGTGGGATCTGGGGATTTGAACTTGGGCAGTCTCCGGCCTCTTCAGGCCTTTATGCGTGCTTAGGAAGTACACTTAACCATCTCTCCAGCTCCACTTTTAGCTTCTGATTTTCAAGTTCAGTGTGAAAGATTCCTAACCCAGAAGACTGTCAACGGCAGTGTTTTTCAAACCAAACAGGGAAGAAACAAGAGTTGACTATATACCAACACAAAGCAACCGGGGACGTGTTCCACAGGAGTTCACACAAGGGTGCCAACCGCCGCTCCTAAGTGAATGAGTGAAGGAAGGACATGAATGAAGGCCTCTTGTCAGTTCAGTGTTTGCAACAACCTGATGTGAATGGAAAGACTTCCTGAAGAGGAGGTCGCAGAGGGTAGGGCGGACTTCATCCTCCTGGGCACCCCAGCATGATGGAACAGGGGTGCCTCAAAGGCAGGGGGAGTGCTGACTGACCGAGCCAGGGGCCAGATTCCAGCAACAGGTCTCCTGCCAGGGAGGGATCATTGCAGAAGTCAGTGGGGCTCCCTCAGCAGACCTGATTACAAAACTGACCCCAAAGGATGGTCATTCTGCTTCCCTGGCCCAAGAAAAGTCAGAAATATCTCATGACCAAGAAAAGTCAGAAATGTCTCATGACCAAGTGGCAGATCACACACTGGAGAAGGGAGAGGAAAGAAATGAAGACATCTGAGCACCCCTCTGGCCCACAGGGGCCAGGCAAGGAATTAACTTGGTTTTATAAAATTTCCCACTGCCGAGCTACTCTCCAAAAAGGAAGTGGGTTTCTGCCAGCATCTGTTGCTGCTGGTCTGCGAGGGACAGGTGTGGGAACCAGGAAGCAGCCTCCCAAGGGCAGTGTAGCAAAATGCTTCGTCCTGCTGCAGAATCGGACCACAAGCTCAGCCTTGTATTCCATTCGCCTGTTTCCTTAGCTCGCCTTTCTAGTAACTGAGTCTTGCTGGGTTTTCCAGGAGCATGGCTCCGTAATGCGTTGGGACTCTTGGGTAGGGAGAAGTTGGGAAGGCGTCCCGCACTCCGCATAAAGTTATTTTTTTTTTCTGAACGATTTGCATATTACACTTGCAAAGAGACTGATTTGCCTACAGACATCTCTTAAATTAGTTGAATATTAAGATTTTTTCAGAAGTAGGTAATTTTGCCCGTGTGTAATATACTAAGCTCCTTTGATTAACATCTGAATTAATCTAGAAATATTTGAATTGAGGGCCAATGAGATATCAAATAATCAAAACTGTTCTGAGGAACTGAAATATTAATTAACATTTCCCTTGGAAAGGGTGAGTGCTGTAGTCAAAAAGAGTTTGGAATAATTCACTCCATCCCATAGTCCCTTCCTAGGAGGAATATAATGTACTCCCGTATATGAAGGATTCTGGGAAGACCAGGACTTTTTTTTAAAGTGTTTAATTATAAGCATGTGATCCTCTTTATCTAAACTCATATTAACACTTCATTCAGGAAGCACACTTCTTTTATTTCTCTTTAAATTTTTTTGAGGCTAGTCCAACAGACTCCCCCCCCCCTTTATGATAGGGGGAGAGAGCGAGTCAGAGAGAATTGTGTCACCTTGTGCACCTGTGTGACCTTGCACGCTTGCATCACCTTGTGAGCCTGGCTTATGTGGGACTTGGAGAGTCAAACATGCCTCGGCCTTTGCAGGCAAGTGCCTTAACTGCTAAGCCATCTCTCCAGCCCAGGAGGCCAACTTTTGGAAGTGCCAATACATGTAAACTAGATTAGCAATCAAACACCTGCCCTGAGTGTTACTAACTTGATGCTTCTTTTCTTCCTTCACAAGTGGATCATACTTCCCGATCCACCATCCTGGCTGAGTTGGGTGTTATGTAAAACCACTGTAAGGCAAGCTCCTCCAGGGGCTCCCTGCCTCTGTCCCCACAATCCTTCCCGTAGCCCAACACACAGGGAAA
Source organism: Dipus sagitta (assembly GCA_036346955.1). Taxonomy (NCBI): domain Eukaryota; kingdom Metazoa; phylum Chordata; class Mammalia; order Rodentia; family Dipodidae; genus Dipus; species Dipus sagitta. The sequence continues at coordinate 47,980,821 of CM070781.1, read as the reverse complement.
GTGCCCAATTCCCAAGCTGTTCTTTAGGGGAGTGTTAGTTTTGAACCTGAAATGTTCCCAGGCTCACGTGTTCGACTACTTGGTGCCCCCCTGGTGGCATGGTTTTAGAGGCTGTGGCACCTTCGGGCCAGACTGCTGCTCACTTGGGCTCTCTACTTCCTATCAGCCATCACAGTAACAGGCCCTACGTTCCCACTCTCATGGACTGAACCCCAATGCCATGCTCTCGCTGCCATGGTGGGTCACGGTAAATTCTTCCTCCCTTCTGGTCTCTGGTGGGTGTGGTGTGATGGGTACTCATCCGCCCTTCCTTGCCAATATAGGTTGGAGCCAGCAGGAAGCCTTGGCACTTCATGGACGCTATAGTGAAGAGCTCCTGACAGCTTGGTCTCTATCCCTGGGTAGACATTTTCTAAGAACTTAAAGAGGTGGGAGTCGGGGAACACAGCAGTGAAGGACTTTGGTCTCTCATGACCACAGGCAATACCCCCTCCCCACCAAACCACCTGCTGCCTGCTCCCACAGCACTCCCAAGGTGCCCAGGAATGACCTGCTGTGCTGGATCGATCTTCCATTGATCTCAACAGGAGAACCAACTAAAAAACAACTAGCATCATGGGATGGAAAAAGAAAGCATCGATCGGTACAAAGAAAAATCATGTCAGGGTTGGACGGCATTGCTCACCCAACCCAACACTAAAACCCAGCTACTGGGCTGGACAGATGGCTCAGTGGTTAAGGCGCTTGCCCGTGAAGCCTCAGGATCAGGGTTCGATTCCCCAGTACCCATATATAAGCTGGATGCACAAGGTGGTGCATGTGTCTGGAATTTTTTTTGCAGTGGCTGGAGGCCCTGGCGTGGTCATTCTCTCCTTCTCTCTCCCCCAAATAAATAAAATATTTTAAAACCCAGCTCCTGTTAACATCTGGCTCAACAGTAGAACCATTGTTAAGAATACGCTGTTGAGGCTGGAGAAATGGCTTAGCAGTTAAGGTGTTTGCCTGCGAAGCCTAAGAACCCAGGTTCAACTCCCCAGTACCTATGTAAGCCAGACGTACAAGGTGGCGTATGCATCTGGAATTGGTTTGCAGTGGCTAGAGGCCCTGGCGCGCCCATTCTCTATCTACCTGCCTTTCTCTTTCTCTTTAATAAATAAATAAAATATTTTTACAAAAATAAATAAATAAATACACTGTCCCTCAAACAACTCTAATCTTCATCTTCTATGGCTCCTCTGCTTTCTTCAAAAAGGCAGCCCCCAGAATTTGCAACACTTCTGCAAGGTCATACGGTCAGTGAAATGTAGGGCAAGGAATTGGTCTCTCTTCTAACCACCAAACCATGAGGTCTTTGTTAAGGTCAAAATTATCACGAAACATTATTTACACAGCACACAAGGGACGCGGCTCAGCAGCTGTCACGCAGCTCCACACCCGAGCTCCAGCATGCAATGACACATAACAAAAAAGATAAGGAGTCCCGCGTTTTACTTACTGTTCACATAAACATTAAATGTCACGGAAGCACTGACATCAGCGTTGGACGCCAGGAACGTGTAAGTGCCTCCTTCGGTCCCTTTCAATCTGGTTAGATGAAGTTCACTCACATATCTACAAAAAAAAAATAAATAAATAAAAATAAATAACGACAACCCATCAAGCTTGTGTGAACAGCCTACCCCAGAGGGCATGTCTTGCTCAGCTGCTATCGGGAAAAGAGATACCAATTCGGTAGAAAGATATGAATTCAATGTTAACAAAATACACAGAGACACCCACAATTTGGGACAAAGGACTGCTTGGTGAGCGCACGGTGCAGAGAGACTAGCTAAACATTCAGGCCACCACCTCGGGCTATCTTCACGCTTCCTTCTCTGACCACGGTCTTTCTACAGCTTCCCTCTGCGGTGTCCTGAACTCACCTGGCCTGCTTAACTCACACATACCTACCCGGAAAAACCTCAAGCCGGTAGCATACACACACCCACCACCACGGGGCCCCTTCAGGTTTGACCATGAGTCACACTGCAACTTCAGCTTGCTGCTGCTGCTGCTGCTTTTTTACTGGGGTGGGGTGGGGAAGGGGGTAAGGTCTCACTCTAGCCCAGGCTAATCTAGAACTCACTCTGCAGTCCCAGGCTGGCGGCAGACTCAGGGATCCTCCAACCTCTGCCTCCTGAGTGCTGGGCTTAAAGGCGTGCGCCACCACCACGTTGCTTCTGTCAGTATCACCGTTGCCTGGTTCTCCTTTGGCCCCAAAGTTGTCCCATCCCCTCCCCAGAGTCTGCTCTGGTATTTGCTGTACTGTAGGGATTCTAGGACCAGCCAAATACACTGAGCATCACATAATTGTTCAGCGAGTCACGAATGGGGGATCCGGTGTGGACAGATCCACTCATGACCAACCCACCATCTCCAGTGGCCTTGCTCTTTCCCTTCACTCTGCCCAACGCACAGTCCACTCACACTGACCCACCTGCTGCCTGCTCAAACTCTCCCGTGTCCACCTGCAGGGTAGGGGCCTGTCCTGTGCCTCCTCAGCAGGCCTGTCCCCCATGGGCCCTTGCTTTGGGTGCACCTAAGCACACCTTGTGCCTACAACCTTTTCCCAAGGGTCACCTTCCAGCCAGGTACAAAAGCCCTAACTGAGGTCGCCTGCCCCGCAGCCTGCCTCGGTCCTTTCCTCTGCTCCCCTCCCATGTGTCTCTCTTCTGTGCAGACCTCCCCTCTTGCCTCTGAACCCCCATCTCACGCTCTGCTGCTAGAGAACTTAACACCCACTTCCCAAATGAGAAACGGAGGCAGAGACTGATGTGTGTCTAACACTAGAAGCACAAAGGAAGATGCACTCTCAGGGTTGGAACTCAAGAGGCAGCGGCCCCCCACCACCCCCGGACCCCCAGGCATGCTTCCAGAATCAGGACCTGGGAAGGCCAGTGGTAAAGAGGGGCACATGGAGACCCCGCTGGGGGCAAGGTCCCTTTCTCACCTGATACTGCTTTCGTTCCCGGACTTGGCGTGGCTGTCCCACTTGTTCGAGGAGGTTCTGTTCATGTAGGTCCACTGCTGGTGTTCCGGGCCGGGGTACGCTTCGTACTCAACAATCAGATCGACATTGTCTCCGTCATTTACAAATACCGTGGTGTTTGTCGTGAAGATGACATTAATAAATCCTTTATCTGAATGTAACAGAGCAAGACAGAGAGCACTCTTCACAGGTGTTTGGCGAACGCACGACGACGTCACCTTAGAATTACCGAGATGGGGTTTCCAGGGAGCAAGAGAGGAGGCGCAAGCACGAGCCGGGCCCCGTCTTTCGTGGCTCTTTGGCTTCTCATGAGCGAGTCTCAGAAAGATCTCCGGCCATCTCAGAGGTCGGCCACAACCACACGCCTGGATGACTGAGAGTTTCATGGGGATTTGGACTAACTGGGCCACACCCAAATCCCCCAAGTACCACATGATCAGGTGAAAAAAAAGAAAGTGTCATTAAGTTAAGACAGGAACAAGCCTTACTGTGTGACAAGGATGCTACGAGAAGGCTACCTTGTGCCTGGAGAGGAACTTGGGGCCTCTCCCCATGGCGCACATCACTGAGAAGTCAGACAGCACCTTAGCAATGAAGCCACGGATCAATCACCAACTGTGGGGGGGGGGGGGCATGCAGGCAATGAAAAAAACAACCTATTCTTTTTTTTTTTTTTTTTTTTTTCCTTTTCTTTTGGTTTTTCAAGGTAGGGTCTCACTCTAGCCCAGGCTGACCTGGAACTCACTCTGTAGTCTCAGGGTGGCCTCGAACTCACGGCGATCCTCCTACCTCTGCCTCCCGAGTGCTGGGATGAAAGGCGCGCGCCACCACGCCCGGCTAAAAACAGCCTATTCTTAAGAGCAAATGTGACTCCTGACCAGTTTTAAATGTGGACAGAGCAAAGCTGAAGGTGATGGAGAAGAAGGTATTCGACTGCAGGAGAAAGAATGCTTAGCTAAACGAGTAGTTAAACTATGAGAGCACTTCCCACTTATTAAAAATAGCAAAACTAATTTAAAATAAACTCAAGAATCTTGCAAGTGTGATAAAAGTAGAACGGGCACAGTTCTTTCTGAAACCAGTTAGCGATATAGATTTTTTTTTCAAAATTATCTATTTTTAAATCTAATTCTGTAGTTTCCATTTGAGAATGCTTCATAAAATAGGGTGGAGAGGCACAAAGAGAAGATATACTATTTATTCATGCTCATAATTTTGTCAAATGACAGAAAACTGGTTAAATAAAATGAGTCAGCCTTAGAAATGGTTAGACAATAAGGGAGAAGGAGGAACTTGAAAGAGAGCAATAAACTAATTGCCAAGGTTATTTTTATGGCCCCACTTATGGGATGTTTATTCTGTGTCAAAAATTGCCTTGGGGGCTGGAGAGATGGCTTAGCAGTTAAGTGCTTGCCTGTGAAGCCTAAGGACCCGGGTTCGAGGCTCAACTCCCCAGGACCCACGTTAGCCAGATGCACAAGGGGGCGCACGCGTCTGGAGTTCATTTGCAGTGGCTGGAGGCCCTTGCGCGCCCATTCTCTCTCTCACTCTCTCTCTCTCTCTCTCTCTCTCTGCCTCTCTCTCTCTCTCTCTGCCTCTTTCTCTCTCTCAAATAAATAAATAAACAAAAAAATTTTTTTAAAAAGTTGCCTTGGGAGCTGGGCGTGGTGGCACACACGCCTTTCATCCCAGCACTTGGGAGGCAGAGGTAGGAGGATCGTGAGTTCCAGGCCACCCTGAGATTATACAGTGAATTCTAGGTCAGCCTGGGCTCTATTGAGACCCTACCTCAAAAAACAAAACCAAAAAAACTGCCTTAGACACGTTAGCATACATTTTACTTAATCATGACATTTACTTTTGCAACAATTCTGAAACACATGGCTGTAGCCTCTAACTTATAGATGGAGAAAAAATTACAGATTGATAACTTCTAATTTATAGGTAGAATATGTAACCTCTAATTGATAGGTGAAATTTCTATCTAGATTAAAAGTCATGTAGTAAAGTCTAGATTTGAACACAGGCGTGACAGAAGCCAAGACCGGCCTCTTTTTTTTTTTTAAGTCTCTACACATTTTAAGTGAAAGAATGTGAATAAAATTGTACATAAATTTAAAACTCACATACAAAAATATAAGCAACACACCAAAAAAATTTCTTAAAATGGCTCTATCAAAGCAACAGGCTTAAGGAAGAGTTTTTATTCATTCGTCTTTCTTTTCCAAAGCTTTTTAATTACTTATGAAGTTTTCAATTACCATTCACTAACTTGAGTGTTATCCATCTAAATATACCTACATCCCACACAAGAGGAGGCTATAGATTTACTGCTCTTTAGTTTCCTACAGGTTCAGAATCAAAACCACAGTCCAACTATCCTTTATCCATTGGACCAATTAATTACAGTATTTTCATTCATTTATTCGCAAGCAGAGAGAGAGAGGAGAGACAGAATAGAGAATGGGCGTGTCAGGGCCTCTCATGAACTCCAGATGCATGTGCCACTGTGCATCTGGCTTTACCTGGGCGCTGAGGAATTGAACTCAGGTTATTAGATTAGGCTTTGCCAGGAAGCGCCTTAGCCACTGAGCCACTCCAGCCCTATTGGACCAATTAAAAACAGAATTTATTTTTCCCTGTGAGAATGAAAACTCAACCAAAATGAACACTTTTAGAAAGATAAAAAACTGAAGCTGGGTGTGGTGGTGTACACCTTTAATCCCAGCACTCAGGAGGCAGAGGTAGGAGGATTGCCTGGAGTTTGCGGTCACTGTGAGACTACATAGTGAATTCCAGGTCAGCCTAGACTAGCATGAAACCCTACCTTGAAAAACAAAAACAAAGCAAAGCAACAACAAAAAACAAAAAAACAAACTGGTTCTGTCCTGATCACAAAGTCATAAATTACATAGTCCCTGTCACTAATTATGACAGTTAAGGTTTTGGGGTTGCTTTTGGTTTTTGAGACAGGGTCTTGCTATATAGCCCAGGTTTGCTCAACTCACAATCCTCCCGCTATCTTTCCAAGTGCTGGGGTTACATGCATACACGCTACCACAGCAAGCTTTAAGAGAGTAAATGTCCTTTCTCAAGGCCGTAAAATCAGGACAGTACACAATGAAAAATACTCAAGACACTTTGGACAACATCCGTCTCATAGTTACAATAAAAATACGTAAGTTGCCCTGCGTGTTCTGCAGTCTGCTTAGCTCAATGTGGGTATTAGGGTGAAGAGTCTCTCCCAAAGGCTCGCGTGTAAAAGGCTTGGTGACGAGTGATGGGCTTTAAGAAGTGAAAGCAACTGAATCACAAGGGCTCCAACTTCATGCGTGGATTAGTGCCTTGGTTAATCCGCGAGCGGACTATCGGGAGGGAGGTAGGGCCTATTTGGTGAAGATGAAGGCAGATCTTGTCCCTGGCCCTTTCCTGCCTCCCTCGTTCTCGTCCGGGGCTCCTGTTAACTGGGCAGCTCCCACCATGGTTCAGCCTTGCTTCAGGCACACAGACCTGAAACTTCTGACGTTGCGAGCTGAACTAAATCCTTCCTCTTTACGTATTTTGACACAGCAATGAAAGGCTGACTAGCACAACAGGGCTGTTTTGTAGTGAAATGGAGCTTTGAACTTGTGCAAATTAAAAATTATTAGAACTCTAGCTTGGGTATTAGAACAACAACAACAACAACAATCCTAACCTGAGTTGTTATAAAGTCCAACTTTGAGGCGGGGAGTGGTGGTTCAAGGTAGGGTCTCGCTCTAGCTCAGGCTGGCCTGGAATTCACTATGGAGTCTCAGGATGGCCTTGAACTCACGGCGATCATCCTGCCTCTGCCTCCCGAGTGCTGGGATTAAAGATGTGTGCCACCACGCCTGGCTTTAAACCTTTTTTTTTTTTTTTTTTTTTTTTTTTTTTTGAGGTAGGGTCTCACTCTAGCTCAGGCTGACCTGGAATTTACTATGGAGTCTCAGGGTGGCCTTGAACTCATGGCAATCCTCCTATTTCTGTCTCCCAAGTGCTGGGATTAAAGGCATGCGCCACCACACCCGGCTTAAAACTTAATTTTTATTCTTCTCTGCATAGCTGTGGGACTTCAAGGCTGTGTTTCCTCAGAGAGAAAGTACAGGGACATTCAATTAGGGTGCAACAGAAAGCTTAAGTACCAGGGCTCCCCATCTCAAAACACAGTCAGGTTCTTACTGCCCCAAAGACAGACAGACAGACAGATGATAGGTATTTGATACAGGAGACAGATGACTGATGATAGATACAGAGAGATAACAGAGAGACAGAAAGACTATGAGAGATGATGGATATGTTCACTTTTATCATTACAGCCACCTTTTATTATCTGTATATGTCTCTATAACATCACACTGCATCAAAACTGGAATATAAATCCTTTTTTTAACAAACTATCAAGAAAGAAAAACATGGGCTGGGGAAATAGCTTAGCGGTTAAAGCGTTTGTCTATGAAGCCCAAGGACCCTGGTTCGATTCCCCAGGACCCACATAAGCCAGATGCACAAGGGGGTGCACGCATCTGGAGGTCGTTTGCAGTGGCTGGAGGCCCTGGTGTGCCCATTTTCTTGTGCTCTCTCTCTCTCTCTCTGCCTCTTCCTCTGTATCTCTCTCTCTCTCAAATAAATAAATAAATAAATAAAGTAGTAAAAAAAGAAAGACAGACGGACATAACAGGTCAGGATGCAAGATGGACCCAGCGTCATCTTCTCCATTATCTCATATGTCGCATCCAAATCATAACCCCGGGTCCCTAAAACTCGGCTTTTGTCCCTGTCCCACTACAAGCCAGTCCTGAAGCAATGTAAACCCAGACTCAGATTTCACCGTCACCAGCCTTCCAGTCACACATTTTGAATTCTTGGAAACTGATGAATGGATTTTTTAAAAATCCGATTACATACAACAATGTGCTCACCACACCACCCTTACTAATTGCTTTCTGGAGCTGAAGATGATATATCAACATGCTCCCTAATCAACTTAGCAAATTAGGGCTTGTGGGGTTTAACGTTTTAAAAGCATAGCCCTCTATTCGAATTAATAAATGGTACACGATTACATTTAGGGACCCAGTAGTACCCGTGCTGTGCGCTGACTCTATAATTACAAGTGTCTCTTTTGGGTACCGTCTGGCGAAGAGACTTTCCGTTCGAACTTGGGCAGAAACACCAAAATGTTATGTGGGAGAAATCACAGAGTTCTGCAACATAAATTATTTGAAATTCGGGTGAGGGAAGCAGAGAGATGAAAACAAACACTGCCCCGTTTTATTCTTGCTCAGGATGATGAATTCCATCACTATAGATGCGTAATCGACCTCAAGCACCGAGAGCATGGATGCATTAAGGAGGTATGAAATGAGCCGGGCGTGGTAGCACATGCCTTTAATCCCAGCACTTGGGAGGCAGAGGTAGGAGGATCATCGTGAGTTCAAGGCCACCCTGAGACCACATAGTGAATTCCAGGTAAGACTGAGCTAGAGGGAGACCCTACCTCAAAACAAACACACAAACAAACAAAAAAGGCATGAAATGGGCAGGAGAGATGGCTTAGCAGTTAAGGCACTTGCCTGCAAAGCCAAAGGACAAAGGTTCGATTCTCTAGACCCCATGTAAGCCAGATGCACAAGGTGGCGCATACATCTGGAGTTTGTGTGCAGTGGCTAGAGGCCCTAGTATGCCCATTCTCTCTCTTTTTCTAATAAGAAATAAGTGAAAATAAAAAAGTCATGAGACATACACATGTACGCTTGTATATACATACATATATATATATATATATATATATATACATATATATATATATAGTGTGCATATGTGTGTGTGTGTGTGTATATATATATATATATATATATATATATAGTTTCCTTTACTTATTCCTCAACAAAGTTGGAAAACATGAAAACAAATTTAAATGCAGAAAAAAATATGAAATTCAGCAATTCTCAAAAGACCAAAAGGGGGGAGGGCACAAATGAAATTAATTATAAAATATTATCATTGTTCTTAATCAAAAATGTCAAAAAAAATCCCCTATGGTGTTTCTCTTTCAGTCGATATTTAAGAAGTAAGCACCTGGTGAAAAATCTAGAGTAGGGAAAATAATGCTGAATTTGCTCTGCAACCTAGAGATGGTGAGTTTAGGGGCAGGTGGCCATGTTCTGTTGACCCTCTCCAGAACCCATGTGAGTTTCCTTCCTGAAGGCCTCGACTACAATGTGAAGGTCACAGAACAGAGCAAAGGGAAGGAAAATGACAAGACAGGAGAAGCCCAATTCAGCCTAGATCACAAATGAACTGGCGTCAAAATTTATCCAGAAGGTAGAGGAACCCTACCAAAAGACCGAGAGAAATTCTCCAGGCTGTATGCATCCGTGATGCCTGATGGGAGAGCATCTACGGTTATTTCTAAACTCAAGCCATTCAGCAAGGACTAGAATCTGAGAGAGGGGAAGAAAAAAAAAAATTCCAACTTATGTTTTGTTTGGCTAAATTGATAGAATCTGCTTTTGTGTTCTACTTACAAAAGGCCACAGGGATAATATTCATTCATTCAGTGATAATAAATTCGAAGAATCTGTTCTTGGAATTGCATTTACATAAAAAGGAAACTATCTAGTAATTTCTCCTTTCGCCACTGCCAGAAATTTATACATTCCCATAGAGATATTTACCTACTACTTTCAAGGTTGTTGTGACGTTTGCTGATCCAAAAGTATTATTGGCATAACACATGAACACTCCAGAATCATTAACTCTTGCTGAGCTGATAGTCAATGTTTCCTGGCGTTCATAATCGAAGTCACCCCGGTGCCAGCTATTGCGTCTTACCTGTGGTTTCATCTGCTGGTTTCGGAAAGGGAGGGGGAAAAATAATCAAAAGATTAGCATATAATTTACATTCGCGATCTTCCCTAAATTAAAAATAGCAGCAATTAACTTCCCCATATTAGCATTCATTATACACTACTGAAAGAGGAGCAATAAAGCATTATGACAAGGCTGTCACTAGGACCCTTCACATTATAGGACGATATCGAAAGGCAGTCATCGGGGGCAAAACCATGAGAATTCATTCCAAGTGCTCTGCTGTATCAGACGTTCACAGTTACTAGAGAAGACATATTAAAGAACATTTCATAGTGATATTTCATAATGAGTCACCATACTTACGTCATGCTAACATTTCCTGTTGTCTTTTAAGAGACAGCGTCTCATGTAGCTCAGGCTAACCTTGAGTTCACTGTGTACCTGAGAAAATTCTGAACTTCGGATCCTCTTGCCTCCACCTTCCAAGTGCTGGGATTACAAGTCTGTGCCTCCATGCCCAGCTTATGTGGTGCTAGGGGTCATGCCCTAGTCTCCATGCACGCACACTAGGCAAATACTCCAACCAACTGAGCTACTTCCCTAGCCCAGCCCATTATCTTTTACTGTCCAATGACTGAAAGATACCATTCTATTTTGTTCACATGGATTATCTTTAGACTTCACCCCAAAGTTGTTTTCCAGAAGGATTCCCCCGAACTCCTGAAGGGACTCACGAGGTATGTGCGATACACAAGACCAGGTCCCAAAGCACTTGGGCATGAGTGGAGAAAAGGGAATTTGCCCTTGTGCTTTCACCCTTCTGCGCTTATTATTTGGGTACAGACTAGACATGGGGGAGATTGCTTGAATATAAAATATCATAGGAAGACTTTAATAAAAATAAAAACCGAGCCGGGCGTGGTGGCGCGCGCCTTTAATCCCAGCACTCGGGAGGCAGAGGTAGGAGGATGGCTGTGAGTTTGAGGCCACCCTGAGACTACATAATGAATTCCAGGTCAGCTTGGGCTACAGCGAGACCCTGTCTCGAAAAGCCAAATTCAGCTTTTTGCATCTTCCAAATACGCAATGAGTATATTCTTATTACAATGGGAAGAAGGGAAAACAACTGGAAATGAAAAAAAAAAAAAGACTAAACATGAGCCAATACCGACAAGGACTGAGACGAAGGGGGATCCCTGGCCAGGTACAATGGTCTTAGCAAGAGTAAAACCACTGGCCAGTACTGTCAATAACAAGAGTTGGCTTAGAAAGCAACTTGGCTTAGAAAGCAACACCCTGGTCACATCCAAAGACAGAACAGAAGACAAATAAATGCCCAAGATGCTGTCTGCACAGAAAGTTAAAAGTGACCTAAAAATATACACCAGGTATAGATAGCAATTAACCATTATGACTATGTAGAAAATACGAGAAATGCTTATGGTAAAACAGTGTAAATTGGTCAGGCCTTTAAGCCCAGCACTTGGGACGCAGAGGTAGGAGGATCACTGTGAGTTCGAGGCCACCCTGAGACTACATAGTGAATTCCAGGTCAGCCTGGGCTACAGTGAGACCCTACCTCAAGAAACCAAAAGTAAAACATAAAAATAGAAACTAGTTGGAAAGAAGGGATTCAGTGGAGGGGGTTTTGGGAGATAGAGGGCGGTGGGAGGGGTTAGGATCCTAGTATACCGTCTATATGCATGGAAGCTGTCAACAAAAAGTTAGAAAAGTACGTCACTTGAGTCTAAATTTCACTATGAATTAAACTCAGTCTAAATGGTCAGGACCAAATGCTATGGAGATTTCAAATAATTTGATAGTGCTAATAGCATTCCAGATTATGCCAAAGGATCAATAAAAGATTCATGGGTGAACCCTGGCCAAGAGCCAAGAGTCCCATCTGCGAGTCACACATTGCGTGTCATCTGCACGTGACTTGGTTTTCTTTAACCCTTGGAGGCACACACTAGCATTTCTCCAGAGAGCTCCCAACAGTAAGGACTTATCTGTAGTGCCAGAGGATTAATTGGGAATGGCATGCCAGGCTCCTGGGAACCATGGTTCAGAACAAAACCACCTGGGGCAATTTAATTCCTCCTCTCCAAAAAGGCTAATTTTCCAGTTACACACCGGCTCAAATACACACACACACACACACACACACACACACACACACACAGTCTAACCTGCTTTCTCCTCTGAAATCAAGGGTTATAGAAAGCCAATTAATATGGGATCGTGTTCCGTAAGGTTAGTCACAAATCCATACATAGGCTATTATTTTTATTACATTATAGTGCAAACGAAAACTAAAACGTGTTTCTCTGCACCGCGGGTGTGCAATCCGCTCTCCAGGCCAAAGGCAGGCTTCAGAAACCAAACAAGTTATCATCCATCACGGGTCTGGATAAAAACCACCAGCATGTTTACATTATGCTAATCACCACTTATTTGTTTAGCAAAGAATTCCTTAAACGGGCACAAAACTGCCAATGTTGAATACTGGCCGAGAGGAGGAATAAAACACAGTGTTTCTGGCACAAAGCACCTGACCAAAAGCAGCTTGTGGGGGAAAAAGGGGGAGAGGGTTACTTTGGTTTAAGACTCGATGGGAAGATCCATGATGGCAGGAGGGGAAACATGACATGAGTAGAGGCTGGACATTGCCTCCTGGCCAACACCAGGTGGACAACAGCAGCAGGACAGTAAGCCCAGTTCTGGCAAGGGAGGATCTGGCTACAACACTTGCAAACCCACTCCCAACAACACACCTCCTCCAGCAAGGCTCCGCTTCCCAAACTGATATCAACTGGGGACCAAGCACACAAACACATGTGTTTTATGAGGGACACCTGATTCCAACCTCCACACGTGTAATGTACATACTCAAGTATGGTCAAGATGACTTACAAAGAAAAAAAAAAAATCACTGAAAATTCAGTCAAGTATTTTAAAGCAAAATATTGGAGAAATTAAGTTTTCAAATCTTGCTATTAAGTACTCAAGAGACAGAAAGCGGGGGTGGGGGGACCTTTTAATGTAACTAAGAGTAGCTGGGGATGAAGTCAACAAGAGAACACTGCCAAGCATGCATAAGGCCTTTAGTTCAAACGGCAACATGAAAGAGAGAAAGAAAGAGAGAAAGAAAGAAAGAAAGAAAGAAAGAGAAAGAGAAAGAAAGAAAGAAAGAAAGAAAGAAAGAAAGAAAGAAAGGATAAAAAGAGAGAAAGAAAGACAAAAAGAGAAAGAGAATGAGAGAAAAAAAGAAAAAGGGAGACAGAGAAAGAGAAAGAAAGAAAGAAAGAAAAATCCTGGCTGAAATTTACTTACAATGTGTCTAACGCAGTATCTGACATATAGCGGGCATCCAATACACATTTGTCACGCAAATGAGAGCCTAAACATGTCCAAATGTTTCCGGTTCAAGATAACCATTTTATTAATGACAACTAAAACAAACAGAAGCCATTAGCTTAATCTCAGGTAACCAGTCTCAAAGGAGGAAGTCAGAGCTGCGCACACACAAAATAATACTAATACTCTCTCCAATGACATGGCCACTCTATGGTTCTGGTTCCTGTCTGACACCATTTACTCTTCATAAGCAGGGAAAGAAAAACTGGCAACTCCATCATCGTAAGTAATCTGGCCTCAGCAATGTGATAGCTTTAAATGAAGATATTGATGCAATTCACCATTTGTTTTTAACATTCTAATTAAAGTCATTCAAAGAAACAGGGTTCAACAATAACATAAGGTCAACTTTCTCTCCAGATTTCTCCAGGTCAATTAATATGGCAGTTATCTGTCTAATAAAAATATCTATGTGGGGCTGGAGAGATGACTCGGTAGTTTAGGCATTTGCTTGTCAAGCCTAAAGGCCCAGGTTCGATTCCCCAGTAACCCACGTAAAGCCAGAGCACAGAGGAGCACGTGCATCTGGAGTTCATACGCAGCGGCAGGAGGCCCTGGTGTGTGTTCGTTCTCTCTCCCTCTTCTTCTTCCCCCCCACTCTCTCTTTGCTTGCAAATAAATAAACAGGTCTAAAAAATGTTATGTGAGGAACATGAACCTGAACCCAGTCCCAGCCGGTTCCAACTAGCCAGACCTCCCAGTGGTGGCACACCCAGGCCACGCCCATACCTGGAGACCACCACATTGAGACAAATGACAAGGACACAGACAACTCACTCACCTGGCTGGTCTCCTTGATCCACATCGAGGACACGGAAGTAGACACATCTTTTACTGTGCACGTCACCGTGAACGTGTCCCCTTCCCTAAGAAGGTAGCTTGTTTTGGGCACAGACACAACTGGTATAGCTTTGATGGCTAGAATTAAAAGAAAAACCTCCTGAAACAATTCATTCTAGGACAGTGTGAGGTATTAACTTGTCTGTTTTCAGTTGTGCAACAGCCTGCGTGGAAATCTTCAGACATGCCACTAACCTGGCTGTATGACTCTACAGACTGAAGATACCAGCAAGCGAATCACCCATCTTTCAAGTAAATTCATTATACTGAGTGAAAAGGATCGAGGTGTCTCACTATGAGACTCTTCATGCTTCTAGAAAATGCTTGTCCCACACAGGTGGAAAGGAAGCCCAGGTGAGATTGCCCTCATCTACCTAAGGACAACCCCGAGGAGTTCCTAAGGATATGACCTACACCTAATGATACTCTCTTCGCCCAATAAGCATCTTTCCTGTGCGGCGTACAAACACCTTGCTTGCTTATGAAAACCCCAGGCATGCCAAGCGTGGTGGCATGAGCCTTTAATGCCAGCACTCAGGAGGTGGAGGTAGGAGGATTGCCATGAGTTTGAGGCCACCCTGAGACTACATGGTGAATTCAAGGTCAGCCTGGGCTAGAGCAAGACCCTACCTCGAATGCCCCCACCCCCGCCAAAAAAAAAAAGAAAAGAAAAGAAAACCCCAGACTTTAAATAATCAAAATCCTCTCGATTCAGTGAGCAGTGTTTCAAAAGCCTGAATGAAAATTACACTCATCGCTGGAACATCTACCTAGTGATATCGAATTAAATAACCTCAGTTAGAAAACCTCGACTATCTGCCAGCTACTAAAAGATTCTACAGGGTACCACAATAAAAGATAATAAATAAATAAAAACACAAAAGTCTTGCAGGTAATTGGTACTCTTCTTCCCAGACCTCCAAGGGCTTGAGAATGCATTAAAATCAATCAGGCAAGGGAAAATCAAATTTCAAGATGAGAGCAAATTCAAGAATGAATTCCTTGTCGTCTCATCTTCACAGACTGTAACTAAAGCTTCCCATTGGGCAGGAATACTTGAAGCAATGACTCCGTGTTGGGTTGACCTCAAGCTGGTGGGTTGAATGACCACCCCCAAATCTATAACAGACATCCTCCACTTAGCCAGTAATAGGCGCGGACGGGTCACTGGGGCTGGGCCTGTGAAATGAGGAATTCCCAAGGAGCTGATGTTCCTTGGAAGTGGGAAGCTAAGGAGGGGGGCCTATGCCCTGAGGGTCTGCACACGGAGAGGGCCAGTGGGAAGACAGAAGTCATCTCCATGACCCTGGCTCTCTGCCACCGCACAAGGTATACAAGGAAAGGGCCATACCTGCCCTCACTTTTAGGACGAACTTGTCAGACTGCACCAGCCTGCCCTCGAGCTGGGCAGTGCAGCGGAAACAGAGGCGATGGTAGGTACGCTTCACATTTCTGATGGTGATGCCGGCTTTGGGGTCGGGGACAAACGTCAGGTCCTTGGGGAGCGCTTTCCCCTCACACTCCCGGAGAGAATAGTTGGTCATCTCCGGGTCCGTCACAGGACAGCGGACCAGCGCATCACTGTCTTCTTTCCCATACAAGGGAAGCTCAACGAGGAAAAGCTTGGCAGGATCTAGGAAACAAATCAAGTAGCAGCAGTCTGAATGGCTGGTCAGGTATTGAAAGCATTTTTTTTTTTACTTATTTGAAAGTGACAGAGACAGAAAGAGGCAGATAGAGAGAGAGAGAATGGGCGTGCCAGGGCCTCCAGCCACTGCAAACAAACTCCAGATACGTGCGCCCCCTTGTGCATCTGGCTAACGTGGGTCCTGGGGAATCGAGCCTCGGACCGGGGTCCTTAGGTTTCACAGACAAGCGCTTAACCGCTAAGCCATCTCTCCAGCCTTTGAAAGCATTTTTTAATACTTATTTAAGAGACAGACAGACAGAGAGTATGATAGTTCCAGAGCCTCCTTCCACTGCAAATGAACTCCAGACACATGCACCACTTTGTGCATCTGATTTTACATGGGTACTGGGGAATCGAACCCAGGCCATCAGGCTTTGCAAGCAAGCAAGCACCTTTAACTGCAGAGCCACCTTTCTAGCCTTGAAAACATTTTTTAAAAGACACAAACTGTTAGTTGTTTGTGTGTGTGTGTGACATCAGTTGTGGCCCCAGTGATTTATCTGTGCAAGCAAAAGCAAACTTTATCCAAATGGTTTTAACAAGAGTTGAAATTTTATTTTTTCATATGCATGCGTCTGGGAGCACGTGTGTGCAGGGACAGGTGGAAGTCGTAGGTCAAGGTCGGATGTTTTCCTAAATGACTCTCCACCTTATTTTGAGATAGGGTCTATAGTAGACAGCTTCCAGGTCTCTGAGATGAACGTCCAGACCAGGCACCATAATGGAGGAAGGTATTTATTGAAGCTTACAGATCCAGGGGAAGTTCTATAATGGCAGAAGAAGCTGGCCCCTCTTTCACAGGTCCAAGCAGAGACAGAAAAAGCCACAAGCCAAAAACTCAAAAGCTACACAACACAGGGAACCCCAGATAGAACTCAGGCACTCTGCATCTCTTTAGACTGGAACTCCAAATCCACCACCACACCTTAGGGGTGGACCCTAAAATCCACCCAGTGACACCTCCTCCAGCCATGTAGCTAGAAATCTAGGAGCTTTAATGTACTTCCTGAATCTATGGGTGGGGGGGTGGCATCTATTCAAACTACCACAGAGTCTTTCTCACTGAATCTGATTAGACTAGATAGCCAGTAAGCTCCAGAGACTCCCCATCTCTGCCTCCCCAGTGCTGGCACTATAGGGGCCTGTCACAATGCCTGGCATTTAGGGATCCAAATTCAGGTCCTCATGCTTGAGTGTCAAGTACTTTACCCACCGAGCCACCACCCCAGGCCCGAGTTAGCGTTTATTAAACACTCCATGTGGTATGCACTATGGTTGCACGATTCCACACTTTCATTTAACCTTCAAAATATTTCTATGGGAGCTGGAGGGATGTCTTAGTGGTTAAGGTGCTTGCCTGCAAAGCCACAGGACCCAGGTTCAATTCCCCAGGACCCAAGTAAGCCAGATGCACAAGGGGGCGCATGCGTCTGGAGTTCATTTACGCAGTAGCTGGATGCCCTTGCGTGCCCATATTCATTCCCTCTGTCTTTCTCTGTCTCTATCTCTCAAATAAAAATAAAAACCCTAAGAATAGATGACTATATTATTATTAAGTATTTTTCTACAACAGACAATAATACTCCAGGATGCACCAGCCAAAAATAAATTAACCTGGTAATTACTAAATAGGGGCAGAGGGAGGTGTCCTTCCTCTTACGGCCTCTGAGTGAGACCCTTTCTAGAGCTGCCAGACACCACACTGCACAGCTTCTCAGAGAATCCAGAAGCCCATCCTCGGCAGACCATCTGCTCCAAAAAGCACATGGGCCTCACTTTACTCACACTACCCCCCCCCCCCAAGGAAACGTGCACAGAACTTCTAGAATCATGGTGAGAGACTGAGCGTCGGGCCTGACGTGGCCCACACTTCACTGTCCGAGCAGGGACACTATGAGATGACAGGACATTAGGGATCATCACACCAGGACACTTATGAGTGGAAGGAACACGAGGCTCCACTATGCTGGGAGGCTGGGCACGGGACAGGAATGGCCCCAGCAGACAGGGAAAAATGCTGGGGCCTCTGGAAGACACCATAGGCTCTATGGCTCCCTGGGTGATGAGAGGTGGGGAAGCAAAGAGATGAAAACAAAACTCCATTTCTGCCGGGCGTGGTGGTACACGCCTTTAATCCCAGCACTCGGGAGGCAGAGGTAGGAGGATTGCCATGCGTTCGAGGCCACCCTGAGACTCCATAGTGAATTCCAGGTCAGCCTGGGCTAGAGTGAGACCCTACCTCGAGAAACCAAAAAAAACTCCATTTCTGAAGTGTCCCTTTCACCTGAGAGTCAGATGTCCAAAACAGGGGCTGGAGGGGTAATAGAATCTGTCACCATTAAAATATGCTGGGTTTTATCATTTCATTTTGGGAAAAAAAAAAAACAAACACAAAACCCATAAGCCTTCATGATCAAACTATGATCAGAAGCCCGTTGGTTATCTGTCTGTCTCCATGTTCCCAGATATCAGAGCAAAGCTCCTCCAACAAGGCCCTACTTGCCCTCCTTGTGGCCCAAGCATCTCCTACCAGCCATCGTGGAGGGCACGTTCCCGGACAGGACTTTTCCTTGTGCGGCTTCATATGAGTTCTGTGTTTTGGCTAACTCAGCAGTCTTGCCCCGTGTACGGCTGTCTACTCATCCGATTAATAAGCACAACGATACTTTCTCACCACCTGGAAATTGCAGAATACCTTCTCTCGTGTCACCCCACAGCACCAGGGTCGGCTCGACAATTACAGAGGCGGACCCCAAAGCTAAGCTGTGGCTTATCAGCGAGTACTTCTCCTCCACTGCCCACACAGGAAAAGACAGCTGATAAACTAGAATGAGGCAGAGCCGATTTCATGTCAGTCTTCCAAGACAATTTTATTAACCCCTGATTGAACGCGCGAGAGTTTGTATAATTGTGACCCTCCATCAACTTTAAGGAAGACAGAGCTGGTCATCTTATCCAAGGACCACAGTGAGGAAACAGGGACTCTGGGTGGCTCATCTCCCATGAATGAGGAATGTGCCCATCATTAACTCAAAATATGACATAGAGTCTATAAATGGCAGGCCTAGACCTGGTATACCCAGGACTACAATCAGGACTTCATTTATTTTTCCTGGGGTTTGGGTGTGTCTCTTAAACTATCACCTGACCTGTTTTTTTTTTTTTTTTTTTTTACATCAACCAAAGGATATGGCCCTGCCTGGCACAAAAATAAATAAATAAATAAATAAACGAGACATGGAAATTCAACTGTCACACTTCTTTTTGTTTCTAAGAGGTTATATATTTGGATAAAGGGATCTAATAAAAAACTGAAAAAGTAAAAAGGGGGGCTGGAAAGATGACTCAATGGCTAAAGGTGCTTGCTCACAAAGTTTGATGGCCCAAGTTCGATTCCCCAGCACCCATGTAAGGCCAGACGCACAAAATGGAGTCTGGAGTTCATTTGCAATGGCAGAACACCCTGTCACACCTATACTCACTCTCTTTCTCTCTCTCTCCCTCTCATAAATACATATATACATATTTTTAAGAATAAATAAATAGGGCTGGAGGGATGGCTTAGCAGCCCAGGACCCATGTTAGCCAGATGCACAAAGGGGCGCATGTGTCTGGACTTCGTTGGCAGTGGCTGGTGCACCCATTCTCTCTCGCTCTGTCTTTCTCTGTCAAATAAATAAATAAAAATAAAATATTTAAAAAAGAATAAATAAATAAAAGGATCTAACACAGACAAGGGATGCTTAGCCGTGTGAGTTGTTTCTCTGGAATTTGCTCCCTTAAAGTAGGCCAAATCTCTTGACGTGCTGGTCTGGTTTAGGCTTTTAGAGGCCTCTGGTTCCCTGAAGTGTCTTTACTAAGTGGAAATATTGAGTATCTCAAAAGGCATTAAAATCCAGCTTTCCCAAGGGGTCTAATTTATTCTCAGGGTTGACTCTAAGCACGGGGACAAATGGTTACTAAATACACCGTAATCCAGGGAGGAAGGGTGTCCCTGCCTTGCAGACACCGCCCCCACCCCCAGGCACGGTCACACTCAAAGCCACCATGGATCAAAAAGATGGGGGAGACAGGCGAGAAATGTATCTGTTAGGCCTTCTAGAGCCAGTCATCTATTCGCACACTGCTTGAAAACAAGAAGAGTGGGCCGGGCATGGTGGCGCACGCCTTTAATCCCAGCACTTGGGAGGCAGAGGTGGGAGGATCATCGAGAGTTCGATACCCTGAGACTACATAGTGATTTCCAGGTCAGCCTGGATCAGAGTGAGACCCTACCTCGGGGAAAAAAAAAAAAAAAAAAAGGCAAGAAGAGCTGGAAGTGAGCTCTGTCCAGCCCAGCAGCCCAGAAAAACCAGTGCTCACCTCTCACGAACACGTAGATGGAGCTCCTCAAGCCGTCCCCGTTGACGCACGTGTAGTTGCCCGTGTGGGTGGCCTCGGCCTTCTCGCGGACCCATTCGCTGCTCCTGCTCTCGCCGCGCTCGCTCACGCTCTCGAAGGTCCACTTCACGAAGGCGGGGTCAGCGCACAGCAGCCTGAGCGTGTCTCCCGCGTCCACCGTCACCTCCGACAGCGCCGGCTCGATGGACGGAGGAGCCGGTTCCCTCGGACTCACAGATGGCCCAGAAGAGCCTGCCAAGGAAAACAGGGGCCGTCTCGAGAATGCTCTTCCTTCGAGGAAGGAAGCATTTCTTCCAGGCCCGCGTCCCATCTTCTTCCTGCGTACCCTACGAGAAAAATAGGGCGACGCTGCCCTGCTATTTATGGGGGGGGGGGGGGTTCTGGCTAGCGCTTCTGAGATCCGTCTAGAAAGTTATTCCTGTGATCCTCAGTGGGTCCTCTGGGTCACAAGTGGTGTCCCAGCCAGGCTTGGCTGGATGTCACAGGCTTCTTTGGGTTAAACAGACAACAGGGTCAAGTTTCCACTGACAACCAGTCATGTTCGAGGCGTGGATATGCTGACACTCGGGGTCGGAAAAACAGCAGCAAAATCTCACACTGTGAGATCAACTGTTCACACCCT
This sequence comes from Dipus sagitta, assembly GCA_036346955.1. Taxonomy (NCBI): domain Eukaryota; kingdom Metazoa; phylum Chordata; class Mammalia; order Rodentia; family Dipodidae; genus Dipus; species Dipus sagitta. The sequence continues at coordinate 47,959,989 of CM070781.1, read as the reverse complement.
TTCGGCTGAGTATGTATGACCATAACATCCTTTTGTTTTCTCTTCAAACTCTGTGAAATTCTCATATAACTTTCATTACATGGCGATGCTCATCCAAAACACTACTCATGAATCTCCTAATAGTAAGACCAAATACAATAATCCCGGCTGAGTGTGGTGGCGCACGCCTGTAATCCCGGCACTTGGGAAGCAGAGGTAGGAGGATCGCTGCGAGTTAGAGGCCAGCCTGAGACTACACAGTGAATTCCAGGTCAGCCTGGGCTAGAGCAAGATCCTACTTCAATTTAAAAAAAAAAAAAAAAAAAAAAAACATAGGCCTGGAGAAATGATTTAGTGGTTAAGGCACTTACCTGTGAAGCCTAAGTACCCAGGTTCAATTCCCCAGCACTCACATAAACCAGATGCACAAGATGGCACATGCGTCTGGAGTTTGTTTGCAGTGGCTAGCGGCCCTGGTGTGCTCATTCTATCTGCCCTTTCTTTCTCCCTCACCCCTCAAATAAATAAATAAAAATATTTTTTAAAAAAGATAATCCCACTTTTAAGATTAGATCATGGGCCGGGTGTGGTGGCACACGCCTTTAATCCCAGCACTCAGGAGGCAGAGGTAGGAGGATTGCGGTGAGTTCAAGGCCACCCTGAGACTCCATAGTGAGTTCCAAGACAGGCTGGGCTAAAGTGAGACCCTACCTTGAAAAACAAAAACAAAACCAAAAAAAAAAAAGATTAGATCATGGGTCGGGGGGGGGGTGGAGATTAGACCGTGGAATAATTTGTTGCATATGTTGGTGTGGTTTCAACTTAATTGACCTTATGCCTAGATAGGCTTCCTAGATAGAAAACTTCAGACCATAAAGATAAAACTTGAACTTTAGAATGGATAATTTATTCATGTATGCATGCATTTATGAAGTCAAGTGTCTGAGCACTGGTTATGATATGCAAAACATCATAATACAATGTTGGGCCTATCAACATCCCATCATGGATAGTGGAAGAGGGGTGGGGGGAGAGACAGACATCACAGCAGAAAGTGGATCATTTGGAAAGAAGAGGCACAGTGGAAGAGGGAATGGAGGGGAAACAGGAGGGGATTATGAGCAAAATACAATTATGTACATGTATGAAAACTATCACTAAAAAAGTTTAAAAAAGGAAATTTTAAAAGGAAAAAAAAGCACTGGGCATGGTGGCGCATGCCTTAATCCCAGCACTCGGGAGGCTGAGAGAGCTAAGAGGATCATCGTGAGTTCGAGGCCACCCTAAGACTACACAGAATGAATTCCAGGTCAGCCTGGGCTAGAGTGAGACCCTACCCTGAAAAAAAAAATAAATAAAACTATTTTGGGCTGGAGAGATGGTGTTTGCCTGCAAAGCCAAAGGCTCCCACTTCTGCTATCAAGGACCCACGTTAGCCAGATGCACAAGGGGGCGCACGCATCTGGAGTTCATTTGCAGTGGCTGGAGGACCTGCTGTACCTTGACCCTAGAGGAGGAGGAGGGGTGGCTGACAGTGACAGCGGTGGTGGGAAAGGCCATTTGAAACTAGTCTGGCTGTCAAACAGGATTCCTCGAGAACACTGTGGAAGGTTAGAGGGGAGTATGGACTCAGTCCATCAGCAAGAGCCTCGCACACCTGGCCGTAAGCACTCGGTATCACCGTGGAGCCCACACAGATGCACTCTGAAGTTTTTCAGACACGCACAAACCAAGATCGATCTGATACCGGGCAATCAATTGATCTCAGGAAAGGAGTTAAAAGTGCTCAGAAACAGGCGGAAGTTCACAAGAACCTGCAGTAAAATGTTGAGATTAAAGAGGAAGAGGTTCAAGGCACTGTCAGAGTGAAACACATGTTAATGATTTGTAATTAACTTTTAAAAACAAAAACAACAGCAGCGGAAAAAGTAGGTCTACAAAGATGCCCTGGGTGAGGGAGGGACAGAAAGAAAGGCCCTGGGTGGGGTGGGCTAAGGTCCCTTAACCTGCTTCTCTAGGGGCTTTTGATTACTTGGATTGAAATGGTTCATGTGAATTTGACTTATGACTCCTTGCACACCCGTCTGAGCTACAGACAGATTGGCCTAAACTACCCAAAGCTCATGAAAAGAGGGACCAGTGGGGGGGGGGGGGGGCGCAAGAGCATGGGTAGGAAGGCAGGGAGGGGCAGTGATTCAGGGAGCTCACAAGCTCGGGGTGGCAAGAGTAGGGAGAGTGGATCAGAGAGAGGTCGTGACAGAAGGGTTGTGACCCGTTTGCCCCTGCTACCTAGTGACCGACTCTCAGGGGACTGGCTGCTTATGACTGGAAATTCAGAAGATCCTGGGACCAGGGGTGCTTTAGGATGGAATCATAAGAAAAATCAAACACAGGGCTGGAGAGATGGCTGAGTGGTTAAGGTGCTAGCCAGCAAAGCCCAGGGACCCAGGTTAGATTCCCCAGTACCCATGTAAAGCCAGATGAACATGGTGGTGCCTATGTCTGGAGTCCATTTCCAGTGGCGAGAGGCCCTGGCATGCCCATTCTCTCTCCCTCCCTCTCTCTGTCAAATAAATAAATTCATTAATCTTTTTTTTAACAAAACACCAAGGGTTCTAATAGCCAAGAAGAGTAGGAAGTAGTCCTGAGATTTTTTTTTTAAAGAACTGCCACAGATTTTTTTTTAAAGAACTGCCAAGATGGATAAAGACTAAAGCAAGCAAAAAACGTGCCAGAGAGCAGAGAAAACAGGGTTCTGAGGGTGGGCACCATGCAGAGAGAGACCTCAGGCAACAAACAAGTTCTCTAAGAGATTTCTGGGAACCTAAGGACACAATTTCAGTGGCGTGGCATGGCAGTTTCAAGCATAGAGCTCCCCTTGGACAATTCTGTCAGGAGAGACCAAAATAAAATAAAGAAAGAAATCCAGCCAGGTGTGGTGGCACACACCTTTAATACCAGCCCTCGGGGAGGGAGTGGGAGGAGGATCACTGTGAGTTCGAGGCCAACCTGAGGCTACAGAGTGAATTCCAGGTCAGCCAGTGCTAGTGTGAGACTACCTACCTTGGAAAAAAAATGAAAAATAACAAAATAAGTTTAAAAGAAATCTACAGCCGAAAAAAGCTAAAAGATGAAGAGCCCTGCTTATAGGTACCACAACAGTGAACAGGAAGGGACAGAGCGAAGGTACTTCAAAGGCTGAAAGTGTCCCCTGCAGGTGTGTCTCTCTACACGATTGGCTTCCATTCCTGTTTCGAGAACCAGACAGATATCTCATCTAGAAGCAAAACTGTAGGCCCCGTTGTGTCAAGCAATACACCCCATATTGCTTGTTGAGGCTAACAAAAAAGGTCAGCTATTAATCATTAAATGTCACTAAGCACCAACAAAAGAGAGTTGTGCCGTAGGGGCCACTACATACCTGTGGCCACCAGGGCCCACGTTTCCATGGAACAGTGAGCCTAAGGGCCAGGAAGGGTAAGGGTTACCTTCACAGTTCACAGAACATTAAACAACAAAGACGGAGGCCACAATAGTCTATTGTGCCATTCACTCACCCCTTTGTTTAAAAAAAAAAAGTTCCAAATAAATATGTCCACGGCCTTGACAGTAAACTTGGTCCAAAAAGTTTTAATGATTTATATGTATTGCAATTTATATTTCGATCACTTTTAACTTATCAGTTGATCTGGAGCACAGATGTAGATAATACAACCAATATTACCAATTTCAGAAGACCTTCTATGCCAAGGTCGGCAGGTTTTGGCTATATGACGTAAGGAAAGTCACCTGAATTCTGCCTTTAAGATTCCAAGCCTAGAAAATGAATTTATATTTGGCTATGGTTAATGTTAACAATTTTTTTTTACTGGTCCTTGCACACCATGCCCATTAATGAACCAAAAGAAAATGACTTCCAGGGCTGGAGAGATGGCTTAGTGGTTAAGGTGCTTGCCTGCAAAGCCAAAGGACCCAGGTTCAATTCCCCAGGACCCGCGTAATCCAAATGCACAAGGTGGTGGTGCATGCATGTGGAGTTCGTTTGCAGTGGCTGGAGGCCCTGTTGCACCCATTTTCCCTATATGCCCCGCCTCTCTAATAAATAAAATTTTTTTAAAAAAATGAAGAAAATGACTTAATGACAAAACTCACCAAACCAAGGACCACCTCCTATAATGAGGGTCAGACCTGAGGGTACTCCTCAGTAAGTCCTTATCCCAAGTCCTTGCTGAGTAGTGAATTTGAAAGATAAGACGGCCCTTGCTCACAAAAACCATAAAGACAGTCCCTGGGAGAGGGCGTACGTGAACATTCAACCACGGAAATCCCCCTAACAGTGCAAAAGAAAGGCGAGTGAGCAGGCCCTCTGCTCGTAGCCTCTCGTGCTCCTTGCGACGTGTCCTTTACGTTCATGTAAAATGTAACCGAGAGAGCCGAGGGCGGGAGCCATTCTTCCCCACCATAAAAAAACTCAAAGGAGGCTGGAGAGATGGCTTAGCAGTTAGAAGCCTATGGACCCAGGTTTGATTCCACAGGACCCACACAAGCCAGATGCACAAGGTGGCACACATGTCTGGAGTTCGTTTGCAGTGGCTGGAGGCTCTGGCGTGCCCATTCTCTATCTGCTGCCCCCCCCCCAAAATAAATAAATAAATTACACTTAAGAAGCAGAGGTACAGGCCCAAAAAGCCAAGCGCCACATGTTCTCCCTCATATGTGGATCTTAGCTACAGAGGATTGGGCTTCTGTGAGAGAAGGAAAAAACTCAATAGCAGAAGCCAGTAAGTTAAAAAGGAGATAGAAAGGGAAGAGAAAGAGAGGGAGGAGGGCATTTATTAGGTTGGTATTGTATATATGTAAGTAGAAAGATTGAGATGGGGAGGGGATATGATGGAGAATGGAATTTCAAAGGGGAAAGTGAGGGGGGAGGGGACTACAATGGGATATTTTTTATAATCATGGAAAATATTAATAAAAATTGAGAAAATAAAAAAAAAAGAAGCAGAGGTAGGAGGATCACCGTGAGTTCAAGGCCACCCTGAGACTACCTAGTGAAGTCCAGGTCAGCCTGGACTAGAGTGAGACTCGAAAAACCAAAATAAACAAAAATAAGTAATTAAAAAAAAAAAAAACTCAAAGGCAACCAAAACTCAGAAGAAAACACTTTGGTCCTCTATCCAAAGATACACCAACTGTCCATCTTTCATTTTAAGCAAAATAAAATATTCTAGGCGCAGCTGTCTTTGTTTCAATAAGTCACCTTAAAAGCCCGAGTCCAGAGTGCAGTTCTGACTGAGCCCAGAGCTACTTCCCAGGCCCCTGCTGTAGTGGTCAGCCCCAGTCCACCATGACTGTTGGGATCTCACCCCCTGGTGTCTGTGGCTTCAAGGTCTGCATTTATAGGTGGCGTTAAAAGCACAGGAGTCATTTCGAAGTCCTTCCTCCTTTGGACACAAATATAAGGAAGCAGGCAAAATAATGGCTGGGAAAACAAAACCCACATAGAGAGGCCTAGTCTAATTATGGGGAAGTAGACCAGGAACCAGTCACAGGGTGAGGAGGCAAAGTCTCTATCTTATAGTTCAACTAATCTTCAGATCACATACTGTTTAACCACAATTTGTAATTTAAAAAAAAAAAAAAAAAAAAGAGGGCTGAAGAGATGGCTCGGCGGTTAAGGCGCTTGTCTGTGAAGCTTAAGGATCCAAGTTCGACTCGCCAGTACCCACATAAGCCAGATGTCCTGGCATGCCCATTCTCTATCTACCTCTCTCTCTCTCTCTCTCTCAAAATGGAAAAATTAAGTTTTTTTTACTCATTAAAAACAAAAGAATGAACAATGTGTATGTCCTATTGTTCCTGACATACTTTTCTATCCCCACAGGAATACAGTGCAGAAAAACCACGAGGCAGAGATCTGAATAATTGCCCACAACACCCTGGAGGCTTTAAAACAAGGAGAATATACTGAAATTAGAATAAAGCTAGAGCTGAGGAGGGGTTCAGTGAAAGGCAGGGACACTAGGACCCTCCCCTGGGCCACTTCCCACACTGAAGGAACGCAGATTGTGGGGGGGGGGTCCCCAAACTGTCCACAGGCTGCTCCTATGCAGGGGCCACGCCACCCTCATAGCTGAAGTTTCTCCTTCAACAGGCACCTGTTGCTTAACTAGAAAAAGGTGCGGTGGAGAACCCACGGCCTTCTACAGAGATGCGAGGCAAAAAAATAAAGACATATGGAGAGAGAGGTGACAAAGGAAGCCCCTATTAAGTTGTCCACAGGACCAAGACCGACTCCAGACTCTGAGGCCAAGACAGGTGAGTTGCATATGAATTTGAAGAAAAGAGACCAAGGCCAAGTTCTCAAAGCACAAAGACAGGCAGGGATTCAGGACAACTCCTGGGAGGAGCCACACCTCCAGTCCCAGAGTGAGCTCTCACCCTCCCACCATGGTCAATTCCAACTGGCGGCAAATACCTTTAAAAATACTTTTTTGTTTGTTTGTTTGTTTTGTTTTTTCAACGTGGGGTCTCACTCTAGCTCAGGCTGACCTGGAATTCACTATGTCATCTCAGGGTAGCCTCGAACTCAAGGCGATCCTCCTACCTCTGCCTCCCCAGTGCTGGGATTAAAGGCGTGCGCCACCACGCCCGGCTTAAATATACTCTTAAAACTGTTTTCCATATTGTAAAGCAGAAAATAAAGTTAATGTACTTTCAGGGAAGAAAATAATACACTTTCAAAGAAATCAAATTACCTTACAAGTACATATGCACAAACCCCTAAGACCTCCAGCATATAGGAGCTCACTCTTAAAGCTTCATTAGCCAAAATAAATGTTAAAAAAGTAGTTTTCTAAAACCAATCTTTTCTTCTGAAAAGGGTTCTTTTGTTTTTTCGAGGTAGGATCTCACTCTAGCTCAGGCTGACCTGGAATTCACTATGTAGTCTCAGGGTGGCCTGGAACTCACAGCCATCCTCCTACCTCTGCCTCCCAAGGGCTGGGATTAAAGGCGTGCGCCACCACCCCCAGCAACCAAAGGTAGCTAGCTCCAAGCACGGCATGGTGGGACATGCCTTCGATCCCAGCACTGGGGAGGCTAAGGTAGGAGAAATGACGTGAGTTCCAGGCTAGCCTGGGGTCAGCCTGGGCTAGAATGAGACACTACCTGGGGAGAACAAATAAAAGAATGGTTTAGCCAGGCATGATGGCATACGCCCTCAATCCAAGCCACTCAGGAGGCAGAGGTAGGAGGATGGCTGTGAGTTCGAGGCAAGCCCGAGACTACATAATGAATTCCAGGTCAGCCTTGGCTAGAGTGAGACCCTACCTTGAAAAGAAAAGAAGAAAAGGGATGGTTGAAAGCAGTTCTGTGGATAAGTTGGCAAACACCCATAGCGCGTCATATGCGCACTCACTACTCTATCTCCAAAGGACTTCTGGCTAGGAAAGACTTCAGCAAGATCTTTAATACAGAGATTAAATAAAGTACTGACAGACTCGCCAGGAAAACCGACATGGATTTAGACATGCGATGTATTTAGACACGTGACACACCTCCTATGACAGCGCCATTGTAGAACAGAGAAATAAAAACAAAGTACAGCTATAAGTGGCAGCAGTGAGGTCTGTCACGAGCCCGTCTTCATTCTCACAGTGGCAACAGAGCCCCAGCCATCTGCCTTGAGGAGGGCAGGGGGGCTAAGACGTCAAGAAAGGAGCCCGCTGTCTGGAGGGAAAACAGGCTCACACAGACCATTACCTCACGTGAGGCGAGTGCTGGGGCTGGGGAGATGGCCCCGCACTTAGAGGTGCTTGCTTGCAAAGCTTGTGAGCCTAGGGCTCATTGCCCCAGCCACCCAAAAAAAAAAAAAAAAGATGCAAAAAGCGGCACAAAGCCAGGTGTGGTGGTGCTACGCCTTTAATCCCAGCACTCGGGAGGCAGAGGTAGGAGGATCGCCGTGAGTTCGAGGCCACCCTGAGACTCCATAGTGAATTCCAGGTCAGCCTGGGCCAGAGTGAGACCCTGCCTTGGGGGGTTTATAAAAAAAAAAAAGCACAAAACATCTGGTGTTCATTTGTAGCAAGAAACCCTGGCACATCTACACCACATGCACACAGACAACAGAATAAGAAATAAATAAAAGTAATTAAAGTCCTGATTTCATGGTTCGATTTGTGATGTTCTACCGTACGGGGGTGCGAAAGTGATCCGCATTTAGTAGAAACCGTGCTTCAGATTTGGAATTTCTGTCTTTTCTTGGGCTAACAATTCATGGTAGGATACTGGCCCTCTCAAGGGCTCAGTTCCGTAAGATAGTGAACTCTTTACCAAATGGAGTTTGTGTTATTAAAATAGATGGTTGCCCACCTGCAGGCTAACAGGGTGTTCTGTCTAGGGCAGGCTAGGGGTATCAAACTATTCACAACTGACGTTGCAGTGGTGAACTGCACTGAGAAACTAAGGGAGAGAGGAGTCAGAGAAAGAGTCAAGCATTCAAGTTGAAGAAAGTTTATGACCTGGCCAGGCTGAGGGTAGGAGAGAGGATTGTCCCTCATAAAGCTGGGTGTGGTGGCACACGCCTTTAATCCCAGCACTAGGGGAGGCAGAAGTAAGGAGGATCGCAGTGAGTTCGAGTCCACCCTGAGACTACATAGTGAGTTCCAGGTCAGCCTGAGCTAGAGACCCTACCTTGAAACACCACCCTGTAAAAAAAAAAAGAGGACTTAAGAGCAAATCTCATCACTAACCAAGTGAGTGCTCCACAGTGGCACACTCCTACAGAGCTACAGAGGTGTGACGAAGGGGTTGTGGAGGGCAGACCATCGCAGGGCCTCCCTCACCACAGGCGAGGTGAGGAGAGATGAATAGGACCGGAGTCGGGCATGGTGGCACACGCCTTTAATCCCAGCACCCGGGAGGCAGAGGTATGAGGATCACCATGAGTTCGAGGCCACCCTGAGACTACAGAGTTAATTCCAGGTCAGCCTGGACCAGAGTAAGACCCTACCTTGAAAAACCAAAAAAAAAAAAAAAAGGACCGGAATGCAGTCAGCCACTAGACAAAGGAGGGACACAGAAAACAGTTGGTGAGAACATTAAGATGGCAGAGGTGCCAGGTATGGGGGTGCATGCTTCAAATCCCAGTGGGAGTAGGAGGATCGCTGTGAGTTTAAATTACATAGAGAATTCCAGGTCAGTCTGGGATGGAGCAAGACCCTGACTAAAAAAAAAGGGGGGGGGGAGGGGCTGGAGGGATGGCTTAGCAGTTAAGGAGCCTTGCCTGCACAGCCAAAGAACCCAGGTTCGATTCCCCAGGACCCACGTAAGCCAGATGCACAAGGTGGCGCATGTGTCTGGAGTTCGGAGGCCCTGGTGCGCCCATTCTCTATCTCTCTGCCTGCCTCTTTCCCTCTCTCGCTCTCTGAAATAAATAAATAATATTAATAAGAGAGGGAAAAAAAAAAGAAAAACATGACAGCGGTGGGGACAGAGAGATGGGATGGGCATTTCCAGATGAGCGAGGGGCCTTGACGGGGCTGGCACTGAACAGAGAAGTGAGGAGAGAGAAGACACCCTCCATTTCCACGTCCATTGTGGGAAGATGGGACCCCAGATGATGATGAAAGGAAGGAAGGCGGATATTTGGGCAGCCGGAAGCTGCCTGCTGGGAAGTCCTGGAGATTGGGAGGTGGGAGAAATGAGAACCAGAAACAACACAGCACCCCACTTTTACTGACTTGCATTCAGGGATGGGATAAAGATAGAGACCCCTGCCTCACCCAAGACAAGAAAGACAAGGTCCACAGTGGGTGAAGTAGGGAGGAGATGGAGGGCACTGCGAACCAGGCACTGAAGATGACTGAGGCAGGGCAGAAGTAACTGGAACAGAAAAAACACAAAAAGACCCCCCGTCTGTATGTGCGACCAAGAACCTAAGCTAGCCTGGCGGCACCAAAGCCCTAGTGAAGTACAGCTTGATGCCTCTCGGTTTACACCCGTCTCTTCAGGGGATCATTTGAGGCACAGAGACGATCACGTGGCACGCACCACATTCCACTCTCCTGCTCCCCGATACTAGAGAGGGCAGTCTCCCTGCCAGCGGGCGCCCGTGCATTGGGGAGGCAGGGTCAGGCTGCGGCCCCTCTCCCCCCTGCTCCACCACCGGGGGGCTTTCAGCCGGGCGGGCCCCGCTTGTGGCTTCAGTCCTTCCTGCTACTGCGCTTCCTCCTCACAACCATGCCAGTTTCTGTTTTAACCACACGGTCAGGTCCAGTGCCAATAAATCACCTGGACCCATCACATTTTCTGTTTTTCTGTTTTTGTTTTTTTAATGTTCTATTTATTTGAGTGAAAAGGAGAGAGGGAGAGAGAATGGGCGCACCAGGGCATCCAGCTGTTGCAAATGAACTCCAGACACCTGCGCCACCTTGTGCATCTGGCTTTACGTGGGTCCTGGGGAATCGAGCCTCGGTCCTTTGGCTTTGCAGGAAAGTGCCTTAACCGCGAAGCCATCTCTCCAGCACCCCCCCCTTTTTTTTTTAGTTTTGGTCTCTGCTGGTTTGATTCAGGCGTCCCTCATAAACTTAGGTGTTCTGAATGCTAGGTTCCCAGCTGATGGAGATTTGGAAATTAATGCCTCTTGGAGGCAGTGTAGTGTAGGGGACAGACTTATTTATGGGTGTTATAGCCAGTGTCCGGCACACTCTCCTGTTGCTATGGTCCACCTTGTGTTGGCCAGGAGGTGATGTCCACCCTCTGCTCATGTCGTCATTTTCCCCTGCCATCATGGAGCTTACGCCTCCAGCCTGTAAGCCCCAAAAAACTCTTTTTCACAGAAGCTGACCTTGGCTGGGTGATTTCCACCAGCAATGCGGATCTGACTGCAACAGTCTCCAACACTTGGACTCAAATGATCTTCTGACCTCAACCTCTGGAGTGCTGCACGTTAAGGCTCTCATCTCAGCATGCACCCAGCTCCTGTCTATTGTTTCTTTGTGATCTCTGGGCCGGCCAGCCAGACCCTCTCCTCGGCTGTTTCCCCATTCAGTGCCTCAACACGACCCAGCCAAAAGCTCTCACAACTCCTTCCTCCTACTGTTCTAGTGGCCAAAGATGCTCTTAGACCCCTTACACTTTTAAAGATCAAAGAGATGCTGAGATTCAAGCTTCCAATGGGTGTCTTTTAAGTGTCTCATGCTCAGCTGGGCATGGTGGCACACGCCTTTAATCCCAGCCCTTGGGAGGCAGAGGTAGGAGGATGGCTGTGAGTTCGAGGCTACCCTGAGACTCCATAGTGAATTCCAGGTCAGCCTGAGCTAGAGTGAGACCCTACCTCGAAAAACCAAAACAAAGAGAGAGTCTCACACTCTACCAATTGAGCCAGCCATCCTCAATGGGCGTCTTTTAAAGTTGTGGCCTCAGCTGCTCTCCAGTTGGAGGACATGGGCAGAATTAGGAAATATTTGATTTCATTATGATATCTAGTATTACTTTTTTTTGTCTGTTTGCTTTCAAGTCCCTAGAGAAAGGTCTAAGGGCGAAATTGGTGGACACAGAAGTTCTGCATTCTGAATCCTGAGGAAGTCAGGTTCTCTAGACCTTAATCCAGTACTTAGAATGTAAGAGGGGTTAGATAAAGAAATCTCTTAAGAAGAACCCGTGGCTGGCCATAGACGGTTCCCAAACGCTTGTGGTAAGACTAGCTACATAAATTATATAACTAATCACCTACTTCATTTTAAAATTACTGTTTGGACACTAAATTGGAGAAAGAGGCGTAACATGGGACTGGATGAGTGGCTCTTATAACTGACAAGGTCAATAAATCCTGTGAAGATGTTATGGGTCCATTTTCCAAGAAGGGTCTATCTCAGAAATTTTTCCCCCAGAATTCCACCCAAATATACAGGATATACACATGTTATGAGAAGAAAAGGCTTTCCTAGGACTACTTAAAATATTCCCTACTCAAAGCCAGGCGTGGTGGCGCATGCTTTTAATCCCAGCACTTGGGAGACAGAGGTAGGAGGATCACCGTGAGTTCCAGGCCACCCTGAGACTTCATAGTGAATTCCAGGTCAGCCTGAGCTAGAGTGAGACCCTACCTAGAAAAACCAAAAAAAAAAAAAAAAATTCCCTATTCACTTATCCTAAGAAAAAATCCCATCCAGGGTCTGAGGAAGCAGGACTCCCTGTCACCCCCCCCCCCAAAACACACACACCTCAGACCAAGATGCCCAAAGAGAGGAAGCCTTCCCCAGCCATTATGAACTTGGTCTTTGGGGATTTAGAAGCGCTGGTGTTGACAAGCACATTGTGTGTGGCTATATCCCTCCCGCCGCGAAGAGGAGGAACTTTCTCATTTCCCCTGGGTTTTCCCCCATAATCCAGTGCAGCTCCTGGTGTAAATATGTAGATTTCCATGTTTTGATTTCTGCAAAGCACTTATGGAAATGTGAAACAGATAAGGGCCAAGAATTGGAATCTGATGAATACTGTTAACATTGGAGGCTGGGGTGGGGGTGGGTCTCTTCACTTTCAACATAAACTTCCTTAACTCTTCTTCTAATTTATTTTTATTTTTATTTACTTATTTGAAAGAGAGAGAAAAAGAGGCAGAGAGGGGGAGAGAGAGAGAGAGACAATGGGTGTGCCAGGGCCTCCAGCCACTGCAAACAAACTCCAGACGCATGTACTCCCTTGTGCATCTGCCTTACGTGGGTGTTGGAGAATCGATCCGGGGTCCTTTGGCTTTGCAGGCAGATGCCTTAACTGCTAAGCCATCTCTGTAGCCCAAACTTCCCTAACTTTTAAGAACAAAGCAGAAGGGAACAGGTCAGCCCGCACCCAGGACCCTGCTCCCAGCATAGCTCCCCGGCTGCACAGTTGGTACAGCGATCCCAGGAGATGCTGTGTCAGGACCAGATCCCTCTGCCTTAACCCAAGGGTGCTCCTGTGCATGTGGCCCTTAGAGGGTCTCTTCAAACATGGTACCCATCTCAGGAAATTTCAAATGCTGCAAAATGCCAATTCTGCAGGCTCAGGAGGGGAAATAAGTCACTGAGAGTGACAGGAAAACTTCAGGAAATAAGACAGTGGAGGCTGGAGCGATAGCTCAGTGGTTAAGGCACTTACCAGCAAAGCCCTTTAAAGGACCCAGGTTCAGTTCCCCAGGACCCACGTAAAGCCAGATGCACAAGGTGGCACATGCATCTGGAGTTGGTTTGCAGTGGCTAGAGGCCCTGGTGTGCCCATTCCCTCTGTCTCTCTCCCCTCTCTAATAAATAAGTAAATAAAATCTTTTATAGAAAGAGTGGAGACCTCAAGGTCTAGTGCCAATCCTACAGCATCAAATTGCCGTTGTATTAAATGAAACGCGAGGAAATGATTAGCATTTTCACACGTGCATGTATATGTGTGTGCACACATATACATATGTACACACATATGGCATCTGGGGCCTTGAAGAAATATATTATCATAAAGTATGCAGAATATTTCATTTACTGTTTAACCATTTGTAAGCTACACAGTTGAGGGGCATTTCTAGAACCTTCTCATCCCAAACAGAAATGCTGTCCACAGCCCCTGGACACCATGAACCCACTTTTTTTTTTTTAGAGCGACGGACAGAAAAAGAGGCAGAGAGAGAGAGAAAGGGAGAGGGAATGGGCGCTCCAGGGCTTCCAGCCACTGCAAACGAACTCCAGACGCGTGCGGGTCCTGGGGAATCGAGCCTTGAACCGGGGTCCTGAGGCTTCACAGGTAAGCACTTAACCACTAAGCCATCTCTCCAGCTCTGAATCCACTTTTTGTCTCTGTGATTTTGGTACGTGACCTGTCCTGACATGTTGTGGTGTGTCAGAACTCCATTCACACAGAAGGCTGAAGAATGTTTCGTCACGCCTGTGGCCACACAGTTTTCTACTAATCCTGACATTTACATCATTTCACTGAGGGATTCACAGCTATGTCACACTGTCAAAAGGCCTCTCTGATTTTCCAGCTCTGGAAAATTCTAGGAATGAAACTTGACTTAGAGATGAATATACTAATTGTCATCATAATGGGTAAATCAGGGATGGAGAGGTGGCACAGCAGTTAAGGTATGTGCCTGCAAAGCCTAACGACCCAGGTTCAAATCCCTAATACTCACATAAAGCCAGATATACAAAATAGTGCAATTTGTTTGCAGCAGTTGAAGATGTTGGTACACACATTTTCTCCCTCTCTTGCCCCCTCCTCCTCCTTGTAAATAAATAAGATATTTAAAAAAATAATGGGGGGCTAGAGAGATGGCTTAGCAGTTAAGGCACTTGCCTATAAGGCCTAAGGACTCAGGTTCAATTCCCCAATACCCACATAAAGCCAGATGCACAAGGTGGCTGGTGCATGCATCTGGAGTTCATTTGCAGTGACCGGAGGAGGCCCTGGTGTGCCCATTTTCTATCTGTCTCTTTCTCTCTCAAACAAATTAAAAAAAAATTTTTTAATATGTAAATCAATACATTTTACTAACTATTGCACTCTAAAATCCCCTGGTAAGGAAGGGATTTGGGGGGGGTAAGGAAAACTGCCCCTTCCCTAACCCACACACTGAGCGAGCTGGACCTGTTCCCTTCTAGCTCCACTTTAGTGGGGGGGGGGGGGCGTCTACCATAGGAAGGATTAAAACTAAAGTAGTAGCAATGCTCTTTACCAAGAGTTTTATCTGGGGTGGTCGCTGTGGGACGGGGCAGAGGCACTGATAAGTGTCCTGAAGACAGACTTCGATTTTGAGAGGCAGAACCGTTCAGTGCAGCGCTGGATAACAGGCAGGGGCACATCCCAGCCTCCCCTCTTTCCAGAATACCTGGAAACGTCAGGAGAGCCCCTCTCCACTGGCCTTCCCATTATCTCCTCAAAGAAGAGAACTGTTTCGTAGGTGCTAGAGAGATTTCCAGGAAGATCGTGAATGTGCTTAGGGCCTGAGCTGACTCTAAAGGGCTTGGGCAGAGGTAAGGGTTCTGGGAAGAAACTTGGAGCACCCCTTCCTTGGAGCAAGGCCCTCCCCCTCCCCAGAAGGAGGGGGAAAAGACAGAAGAGTAGCCCTTGTTTTTAGAAAACAAGGTGGCTGGCTTTCTCTCTCTCTCTTTTTTTTTCTTTGCAAGTCACAAGAGGGCATAAACAGCACCATGGCACTTGAGCAATTTACTCTCGAATGGCCCAGAAAAAATAACAGAGCAAGGAAAAGTATCAAAGCTAATCATCCCTGTCTGAGTTCTTGGAATTCATCTTGCAACTTTTCTCTAAGTTTGCAATCAACCCCCTACACACACACACAAACATACTCACTCTCTCTCTCTCTCTCTGTCTGTCTCCCTCTCCCTCTCCCACTCACACACACACAAGCTTTAACAAACAAAGCAGTAGGCCCAGCTTTTGGTTTTTTGTTTTGTTTTTTAAGGCAGGGTCTCACTCTAGCTCAGGCTGACCTGGAATTTACTATGTGGTCTCAGGCTAGCCTCAAACTCTTGCAACCCTCCTACCTCTGCCTCTTGCGTGCTAGAATAAGGCATGTGCCACCACAACTGGTGGTGGTGGGGGGGTGTTTGTTTGTTTGCTTATTTTTATTTATTTGAGAGTGACAGAGAGAGAGAGAATGGGCACGCCAGGGCCTCCAGCCACTGCAAACGAACTCCAGACGCGTGCATCCTCTTGTGCGTCTGGCTAACATGGGTCCTGGGGAATCGAGCCTCGAACCTGGGGTCCTTAGGCTTCACAGGCAAGCGCTTAACCGCTAAGGCCATCTCTCCAGCCCTTGTTTTGTTTTTACTTGAGAAAGGTAGACAGGGAGAGAACGGGTGCATCAGGGCTTTTAGCTGCTGCAAACGAGCTCCAGGTGCATCACCTTGTGCAACTGGCTCACATGGGTCCTAGGAGAATTGAACCTGGGCCCTTTGGCTTTTTCAGGCAAGCACCTTAACCACTAAGCCATCCTTCCAGCCCTGGTGTAGGCTTTTTTTCTTTTTCTTTTAAAGATTTTATTTATTCATTGTTTGAGAGAGAAAAATAGGAGCACCAGGGCCGAGCATTGCTGCAAATGAACTTCAGATGCATGTGCCACTTCACGCATCTGCCTTCACATGGGTACTGGGGGATCCAACACAGGCTAGCAAGCTTCGCGAGCAAGCACCTTTAATCTCGGAGTTATCTCCTCAGCTCTTTTTATTTATTTATTTATTTATTTTTTCCGAGGAAGGGACTCACTCTAGCTCAGGTGGACCTGGAATTCACTATGTAGTCTCAGGGTGGCCTCGAACTCATGGCAATCCTCCAACCTCTGCCTAGCCAAGTGCTGGGATTAAAGGTGTGTGCCACCACATCCGGCCTCCTCAGCCCTTTAAAAAAATATACATATTTGGGCTGGAAGGATGGCTTAGCAGTTAAGGTGTTTGCCTGCAAAGCCAAAGGACCCAGTTTCAACTCCCCAGGACCCACGTTAGCCAGATGCGCAACTGGGCGCACGCATCTGGAGTTCATTTGCAGTGGCTGGAGGCCCTGGCGCACCCATTCTCTCTCTCCCTCTTTCTCTGTCATATAAATAAATAAAAATAAAATATTCAAAAACTATATATACATATCTAAAGAATTTTTAAACCTATCTTCATTTATTACAGTGTGTGTGTATGGGCACACTGGGGCCTCATGCCCCTGCAAACAAACTCTAGCCACATGTGCCACTTTGTGCATCTGGCTTTATGTGGGTACTGAAGAATGGAACCCAGGCCAACAAGTTTTGTAAGTAAGCACCTTAACTGTTGAGCCATCTCTTCCAGGACGGGCTTTGTAACTCCATGGAGCAGTATTAGGATGTCTGGAGGCAGGATCAGAGGCTGGAAATGATGGTGCTGTCCTGAACTTGGGGAACCAGGTGAAGCCACAGGAATAAAGTGAGCTACATGGGTTGTGGGGCCAGGAATGGTGGATTACAGTACAAGCCATGTGAGCTTTGGGGTAACCAACTGGTCTTTCCAGGCCTGTTTTTTTTGTTGTTGTTGTTGTTTGTTTTGTCTTGTTTTAATTTCGAGGTAAGGTCTCACTCTGGCCCAGGCTTATCTGGAAATCACTATGCAGTCTCAGGGTGGCCTCAAACTCATGGTGGCAGTCCTCCTACCTCTGCCTCTCAAGTGCTGGGATTCAAGGCGTGTGCCACCATGCCTGGGCCAGGCCTTAGTTTCGACATCTGTAAATAAGGGGTGAAGTACTTCAGGATCCATACATCAGCTCAGAATCCTGTAAGAGGGGCTGGAGAGATGGTTCAGCAGTTAGGGCACTTGCCTGCAAAGCTAAAGGTCCCAGGTTCGATTCTCCAGGACCCACGTAAGCCAAGATGCACAAGGTGGCACATGTGTCTGGAGTTCATTTGCACCTGTTCTCTCTCTCAAATAAACAAAAAGTGTTTAAAAATAAGTAAATAGAAAACAATCCTGTAAGAACCTCAGACTCCATCCATACTTCTTGTTACTAATACCGCTGGCCTTACTGCATGTGAGGCAAATGGTACCTGGTGAAGACACTTGAAACAACAGGCATAGGCACCACAACACTGTGTTCCCTCCCTCTGTGGTACCAACACTACCAGTCAACTCGGCGGACTGGCTGTTCTGACACAATTCTTGTCAGACTGTATTGAAAACTTTTGCTCCCAAATTTACGGGCTAATCACACAGAGAACTTTCCAACAGCTGTTAACAAGAGTATGCTGAGAGGCTGGGGATGTTATAGCGTGCGTGCCTAGCACACCCAAGGCCCTGGGTTCAACCCAGCACCATAAAAACAGTGAGTATGCTGAGCCCACAATGAGAGAGAGAGAGAGAGACAGACAGACAGACAGACGTTTTTCAAATACTCAATATATTAGCAGTTGCTCTATCAAAATGAAGATCCCCAGGGTATTTTTAGCTTCTGAGTCTCAAAGATACCATCTTTAAAAAAAAAAAAAAAATCTCAAGCCTGTATTCTCTGCATGTGATTTCACAAATGACACCCACGCATGCGTTCGCCAAGGCTTCTAGTAAAGATGAGTGAGGGGCTGGAGAGATGGCTTAGCGGTTAAGCACTTGCCTGTGAAGCCTAAGGACCCCGGTTCGAGGCTCGATTCCCCAGGACCCACGTTAGCCAGATGCACAAAGGGGCGCACGCATCTGGAGTTCCATTTGCAGTGGCTGGAGGCCCTGGCGCGCTCATTCTCTCTCTCTATCTCTGCCTCTTTCTCTCTCTGTCTGTCACTCTCAAATAAATAAAATAACAAAAAAAAAAAAAAAAAAGATGAGTGAGGCTGAGTTTCTTACCGCAGACAAATGGCCCCACCCCACCTTGATCGTGCTGAGGCTGGAGAGAGAAGAATGCACAGCTTCACTCGGGCCAGTCCAAAGCCAGCTAACACAAGCCAAGGAGGGGCGTCTCTCTGCTACCAGCAGGGCCAGTGTGTGGGGACCCCACTTCTATCCACAGGACGGGGGGGGCGGTGCTTGCAAGTCCCGGGACAGATGAGGCAAGAGTCGTGTCCCTGAAAACTTCCCGGCACATCTCTACCCATCAGGCTGCCGGCTTCTGTTACCCCCTCTCCCCCCGTTACCTTGAATGTCTGTTTCCCATCTCTCAGGAACCCCTCAGCCGGACCCGAGATGAGAAATGCAGGAGGGACATGCTGAGGAGTGGAGAGAGGCAGTGGAGAAGAGACCCGCCTTTGCAGCGGCAGAGCAGACGGGCCGTCTTTAAACTCCTCAAAATCGGATACAGGGCCGGGCGTGGTGGCGCACGCCTTTAATGCCAGCACTAGGGAGGCAGAGGTAGGAGGATCGCTGGGAGTTCGAGGCCAGCCCGAGCTAGAGTGAGACCCTACCTCAAAAAAGGAAATAAACAAAAAGGACACATATAATGTATCCTGATTTCCAGCCTATGTGGCCTGGTGACTACTCCCTCCCTCCCACCAATCACTCATTCATTCTCATTCTCATTCTCATATTCATTCTCTCTCTCTCTCTCTCTCTCTCTCGGCTTCCCAGATGCCCAACCCTTGAGCCATGATCAAGACAAGACTTCCTCCATTACCCCTGACACTCCTGGGTGAGAGACAGACCAGTAACTGCAGTTACACCACAGAATGGTGTGAATAAAGGCTACACAGTGTGAGGTGACCTGAACAACCCGGGAGGTGGAATCTGGGGTACACCAGGGAAGAGCACTGTGTCCTTGGCCGCAGGTAGAGGACAGAAAACCTTTAAGGACCAGAAAAGAACTCTGGGAGAAAAGCAGGAGGCAGGTGAACGCAGGCTGGGAGTGCGGAAAACTGCTGGGCGGTCTCTGCAAAGTTAAGACGGAATCAGGGCAGGTGACCAGAGTAATCTGTTTTGTCCAAACATCCCCTTGCAGAGAGGGACCTTTCCTTTGCTTCTCCCCCTCCAGAGAGACATGCCCTGTGCTTTGCAATCTTCTGTCTTCCTGTGTGGACTGAGACTCAGGTCTGTCGTTCTGAAGACAGAAGGAGAAGCAACAATCACAGCCCTGTCTGCTCAGAAAGATTCGCGAGGCTGTGCGACCAGGACCCATAATCCAGACACCCTATATGGGTGGTTTAGAACCTTCAGCCTGGAGGGGATTCCCGTAGGGGGCTGGTCATAGAAGACAGGGGAGCCTGCTCGCAGGGTCTGCACCGCACCAGGTCTGGGAGGGAGTGGCATCTCTCACGCAGCTGTCAGGGGCTGCTGATGTGGCTAATCTGGGCCACCCGTGCCCTACAGAGCAGAACAAACCCAAACCCAGCATGTCAGTAAGGCGAGAAGCTGCACGGGGATCTCTCATCTTGGAACGAACGCAGAGCGAACCTGCAAACACAGATTTTCTGGAGTGAGTGAATCTGCCCAGCTTTTACACCTAGAAATCACTGGGTCCCCCTGACAGGCCTTGGCAGCCGGTAGAGCACAGATTTCTCAAACCCCCAAGCTTTCAAGTGGGAAATGTTGCCGAGTGCACCCGTCACAGCAACAGGACCCCAGAATAGTGACACTGGTGTCAAAGACAACTTCTGCAGCACATCAGACGTCAATCCGTGTCGCAGGGCCTGGCACCTACCTCCACGGCCCGTACCCCCCCCCCCTGCGTACAGGGCCTGAGCCCCACTTGCGGTGGGTGTGAAAGAGCAAAGAACACAGGAGTCCCCTCACACAGGGCCTGCCCTGGACCCTGTCAACACATCAGGGCTTGCTTTGTGAGGACTCAGATTCCTCAATGGGCTAATCAGATCTTTCCTGCAACAGTTAAATTCTGCAGCTATTTGAATACACAAAATAGGAAATAATTAGACCAAAACAACCACATTGGTTTAAAAGCACACTAATGGACCAAATTGGTTTCATTCAAATTCGTTTCAACATTCATCAGAACGCTTGCTGGTCAATTTGCTTAATGAGTGTTCACTTTTCTCTTAATTTTTGTGGGGTGACATTCACTTAGAGCGATACATTAAGCCTGCCTCTCTTTTGCAAAGAGTGATCAAGTCTGTAAAAGGGAAATTGTCTCAAACTGATCTTCCTATTTTCCAGAATTACCAAAAAAAAGAGAGAGAGAGAAAGAGGAAAAAAAAAAAAAAAAAAGAACAATAAATAAGAGAACTTTCCAGTATGTCCATTGAGAAAGTTTTGTTTTGTTTGGTTGGTTTGGTTGTTTCAGGTAAGAGTCTCACTCTAATCTAGTCCAGGCTGACCTGGAATTCACTAAGTAGTCTCACTTAGGGTGGCCTCGAACTCACAGTGATCCTCCTACCTCTGCCTCCCAAATACTGGGATTAAAGGCGTGGTTATCTCTTCCTTAGAAGGCTTTAGAATAATGACCATCACCCTCAGAGCAGGGGACAAAGAGGCCAACTCCACCAGATTGTAACCTTTTACTGTGGTAATTGAAATCAGTGACCAGTTGAAAGAAACTCAAGTTGGAGGGAAGAAATTTGGTAATCTTGGAAATCTAAATGATTATTATGTCAAGCCCTGGCAATAATTTTCTTTTTTTTTTTTTTAAATGAGTATAATTAGAAATGTATGAAGTTTTCACTGGGGAAAAAAGCGGAGAAGAAAATGCCCCTAATTAAGTAATGATGCTATCTTTATTACATGGTATTAAAAGTATACATGCTTTAAAACTTCAGAACTCAAGAATCTTAAAGAAACAATGACAGAGTGTCATTACATACAAAATTTTCTCCAAAACAGCAGCTCAGTAATGGGTTTCTCAGTATTCCCATGATTTCAGCCACTACATTGTTGTGCTGTAAACAAGAAGCTAAGAAGGCTAATGTCAGGAGGCCATAAAATCTTTCTTTCCACGGGAATCCATTTTCAGATACTTTCCACTTTTCTTTTTACAACCACTAACTTTTGTCTCCATAACAAATGTTCTAGTAACTTACTTGGGTGGGGGGGGACGACGTTTTTCAAGGGATCTCCCAGTGATTTAATATTTATTTCACTGTGGTCCAGATTTGGTGGATTCCAAAGTTAACAGATTTTATGGTAAAAATCAATATGTTTTGCCATACAGCCATGGAGGCGTAGTCGTTGAACCTCAGCTATAAAAATGGGCAAACAGGGGCTGGAGGGATGGCTTAGCGGTTAAGGCATTTGCCTGCGAAGCCAAAGGACCCAGGCTTGATGGCCCAGGACCCACGCTAGCCAGCTGCACAAGGTGGCGTATGTGTCTGAAGTTTGTTTGCAGTGGCTGGAGGCCCTGGAGCGCCCATTCCCTCTCTCTCCCTCCCTTTCTCTTTTTCAAATAAATAAAAATAAAGTATTTTAAAAAAAAAAAAAAGGGCAAACAGAACAGAATCAAAAACCGGACAACATCCACAGTAACATGGTATGATACAGTATTCGGCAACCCCGATATGAGGGATGGTTTCCAACTACCAGCAGCAAGGATGACCATCATCCTCAGATCTCTCACTGGAAAGCTCAAGGCTCATTTTAAGAACAGCCACACAGGGCTGGAGAGATGGCTCAGCGGTTAAGGCACTTGTCTGCAAAGCCTAAGGACCTAGGTTCGAATCCCCAGAACCCACGTAAGCCAGATGCACAAGGTGGCACATGTGTCGGGAGTTTGTTTGCAGTGTGCAAGCCCAATATGCCCATTCTCTCTTCCTCTCACTCTCATAAATAAATAATAAACAAATAAACAAATAGCCCTGTAAACACTGAGCGGACTGGGCAGGTGCCAGTTTTGCTAGTTCAAGGCAGAGGGGACTGTGACACACACTGGTCTAATGTGCTGGCCTGCTCTGGTCCCTGTGAATTAGCAGTCTGGGATAAAGGCACCAGGAGAACCTGCACGGGGTGGGATCTAAGAGGAATAAAACAAAACAAAACAAAACAAAAAAGGAGCCAAGAGAACGCCTGGATGGGGAAGAGAGTTGGGGTAGGGTCAGCAGAAGGTAGAGCCATGCATAGCATGTGAGAAAGAAAGAAAGAATCCAGTGTGCTTGTTTCTTTCTCCTCCTCTTGAAAACACCACAAGGAGGAACCCTGGGTCTGGGAAGGTGTAAACTGAAGCTGACCCTGCCCTCCCCACAGGAGAGCTCAGCGCTTTAACAGAACTGTTACTGATTCCAAATAGTGAGGTTTTTTTTTTCCTTAGGAAAGATGAAAACACACAATAACATCCGTAGTACAGAAAATGAAATGATTTAGATGGGCGGGGTGATGCACATCTGTGATCCCAACACTCAGGATGTGAAGGGTAGGAGGATAAGGAGTTCAAGGCCAGCCTCAACTACATAGGATGTTAAAGTACACACTGGGCTACATAAGACCCTGTCTCAAAAAGAAAAACAAAACAGCCAGGCATGGTGGCACACACCTTTAAGCTACATAGTGAATTCCAGGTCAGCCTGAGCTACAATGAGACACTACCTCAAAAAAAAAAAAAAAAAAAAAAAACCCTACACAAGGATTGGAGAGATGGCCTAGTGGTTTAGACATTTTGCCTGTGAAGCCTAACGACCCAGGTTCGATTCCCTAGAACTTGCGTAAACCAGACGCACAGGGTAGCACATGCGCACTTGAAGTGGGTAGAGGCCCCAGTGTGCCCATTTCTCTCTCTTTTTATCTGCCTTTCTCTGTCTCTCAAATAAAGTAAATAAAAAGTATTTTTCTTGCCAGGCATGGTGGCGCATGCCTTTAATCCCAGCATTTGGGAGGCAGAGGCAGGAGGATCGCCGTGAGTTCGAGGCCACCCTGAGACTACATAGTGAATTCTAGGTCAGCCTGGGCCAGAGTGAGACCCTACCTTGAAAAACCAAAAAAAAAAAAAAAAAAAAAAAAAAAACAGTGGTAGTTTGGATGTAAAATGAGCCCTCCCCCTCTCACATAGCCTCATGTGTATGTGTTTATTATTAGCCCCCAAGATGAACCCCCAGTTGGAGCCTTTGGGATAGGACAACTGGTACGGGAGGTGTGTCACTAGGGGAAGCCTTGGGATGTTACAGCCCAGCCCCACTCCGCTCACTCTCTCAACTTCCTCCCTACTGTGGGAGAGGTGTGGTGCCCAGCTGTCTGCTCCTGCCCGCTTTCCCCACCAAGATGAACCCCCTCTGCCCGCAAATGAACCCATTCCTTCCATGGGCTGCTTCTGGTCGGGTGTTTTTTTTTTTCTTTTTAATTTTTATTTATTTAGTTGAGAGTGACAGACAGAGAGAAGGAGGGAGGGAGAAAGACAGAGAGAGAATGGGCGCGCCAGGGCCTCTCCAGCCACTGCAAACGAACTCCAGACACATGCGCCCCCTTGTGCATCTGGCTAACGTGGGTCCTGGGGAATCGAGCCTCGAACCGGGGTCCTTAGGCTTCACAGGCAAGCGCTTAACCACTAAGCCATCTCTCCAGCCCTGGTCGGGTGTTTTGTCCCAGCAACAATAAGGTCTGTTGTTCCGGACGCCAAGACTAAATTCCCAGCAGGCTGCCGTGATGGTATGAATGAAATGTCCCCCGTGGACTCATGTATTTGGAATACCTGGTCCCCAGCCTGGTGGCAACTTGGAAGGGTTGTGGAGCCTTTGGGAGGTAGAACCTTGCTGTAGCACGGAAGTGCGTCGCTGAGGCCGACCTGGAGGTTGGCTAGTCCAGCTCTCCAAGACCCTGTCCTTCCTTCCTGCTGCTGTAACAAGAAGTGACTCCCCGACGGCCTGCTCTGCCGCGCCTTCCCCACCATAAGCTGCTTGCGGTCGGGTGTTCCGTCCCAGCGATGCTACAGATGTAAAACCAAGCTGCAGCCTATATTGCCAAGGCTTCCGGCTGCCTACCAGAACGAGATGGGAAGAGACCACACGCGTGGGCTGCAGTTACTGAGAAATCAAGCTGCAGCTGGGCTGGAAGCTCTCCTCCTCTCCTCCTCCTCCTCCATGACTAGCTGTCAGGATGCTGGCAACAGTGATGCAGCATGTAGCCTTTGGGAGGAGAAGAGTCACCAATGGTCTCACCCAACACTAGACCCTGCAAGCTTCATAGTTGGCCAGCCGGGCCAAATGGCGCAATGGTGGCAGTTCTATTTGGGGGAAAAACCAATTGCTCTCTGGTTAGATTCGGGGCCTATTCAATGGGAGGAAATTCATGCCTAGTACTGAAATCCTAGTTAAAAACCTATGGCTGAGGAGGCCACACGGTCCTATAAGACCTAGGGAAGAAAACTAGTACTACCACCAAACTGCCCTCTAAAACACTCACATTTATGCCCATGTAATGCTACATTCACTTTTGGATAGAGAAGCACTGCTTTTCAGATGGTGATGACCACTTGGGAGACTCAAAATTCACCAAAGCATTGAGAAGAAGTGACAGTGGTATATTCAGCACTAAGTGAAGACATCTTCCAAGGCTCAGGGGCCTTTGTGGAAGAGGTGGCGGGAAGAATGTAAGAACCAAAGGAAGGGCAGGAGTGCTTACAGCGCTGTCTTCCACACTCACTGCCCTTGATATTCATGACCTCACAGTGGCTGACACTACCTACACAAGACCTAAAAGGATGAGGGGAAAAATGACATCAAAATAGAAGATTAGGACAGCTGGGCGTGGTGGCGCACACCTTTAATCCCAGCACTCGGGAGGCAGAGGTAGGAGGATCGCCATGAGTTCGAGACTACATAGTGAGTTCCAGGTCAGCCTGGGCTACAGTGAGACCCTACCTCAAAAAAAAAAAAAAAAAGAAGATTAGGGGCTGGAGGGATGGCTTAGCCGTTAAGGCACTTGCCTGCAAAGCCAAAGGACCCAGGTTTGATTTCCAGGACCCATATAAGCCAGATGCACAAGGGGACGCATGCGTCTGGAGTTCATTTGCAGCAGATGAAGGTCCTGGAGTGCACATTCTGTCTGTCTCTTTCTCCCTCCCCCCCTCCAAATAAATAAATAAATATATATATCTTTAAAAAAAATAGAAGAGTGTACATAGAAGGGATTCAGAACAGGAGGGGATTTGGGTGGGGAAAAAGGGAAACTGGTGGGAGAAGACTATGACCATGGTATATTATCTATATTGATGGAAGCTGTTAATAAAAAGTTAATAAAAGAAAATAAGCTATCTTATGTTTGTGTTCTCTGGGATAACTCAGCACAAAGACCTCACTATATTCTAGTGCCTTGATATGGAACGTCCCTAGCCTCCTGAATGTTGAGAAATAAATATCTCCTCCATATATATTATATATATAATATACACAGAATAATATTACATAATATATATATATATTTAAAAAAACACTACAGCCTAGTATTTCAAGTAAGCAAAACAAATAATTACACAAACGCAAGAAGCTATGCAGAACAGCATAAATTACAACTTCAAAAACTGGAAGTTACAATGCTGAAAGGCATTGCTTGCAAAGCCTCACATCCTGGGTTCAACTCCCCAGTTCCCATGCCCACATAAAGCCAGGTACACAAAGTGGCACATGAGACTGGAGTTCATTCGTAGTGGCAAGACACCCTGGTGGGCCCATTCATATTCATATTCACACACTCTCTCTCTCTCCTTACAAACAAATAAAATAAGTAAACTTGGTGCTAATTTTAAAAACTAAAAGACTCCAAAATGGAGTTATAAAACTTAAACAACTAAAATTGAAGAAAATGTAGAATTATAGAATACAAGAACAAAATAAAAGCCAACTACAGTGGCCCCATATCTGTAATTCCAGCAACTGGAAGGCTGAGGCAGGAAGATCCAAACCTAAGACCCTGTCGGAGGAGGAAGAGGGGGGAGGAGGAGAAGTGAGGAGGAAGATATGGATTTTGAATTCAGACCCTGAGACTACACAGTGAATTCTAAGTCAGCCTGGGCAAGAGCGAGACCCTACTTCAAAAAAAAAAAAAACAAAAACAGGGCTGGAGAGAGAGCTTAGCAGTTAAGGCGCTTGCCTGCGAAGCCTAAGGACCCAGGTTCAATTCTCCAGTTCCCACGTAAGCTAGATGCACAAGGTGGCGCACGCATCTGGAGTTCATCTGCAGTGGCTGGAGGCCCTGGTGTGCCTGTTCTCTCTCTCGCTCCCTCCCTCCGTCTCAAATAAATAAAAATAAAAACCTTAAAAGTAAAAAGAAGCTTACTTTATTAAATTTTTTTTTTAAAAAAGAACACTTGGAGTTGCACATTGAGATAGCCATCAAGTCTTAGGAAAAAATCAACTCAGTGCAGTTATTGTAGTCAGCTTCATGGTGCTGGGATGAACCTCCAAACCAGACACAGCTTTTGGGAAGAGGTGATTATTTCCGCTGACAGGTGCAGGGAAAGTTCCCTCGTGGCGGAAGAGGCTGCCCCCCCCCTCCACCGAGCTAAGCAGAGAGAAGCCCCCTGCAGCCAGCGCCACGGGGAGCGCTCAGACCTCCCTATATATAGACTTCTCTATACATAAAGCATGCTTTTAGACTGGAAACCTGACCCGCCCCCAAACTCACATTAGGGCTGTACCCCAGGACCTGCCCACAGTGACATCTCTTCCAGCCAGGCGGCTGGAAACCCAAGCTGGAAAACGAACTTTAATAAAATGGCTGAGTCTATGGGGGGGGCACACATACATTCAAACTACCACAAGCAGCCAAGACTTATTTAAAACGAATGGAAAGCCGGGCGTGGTGGCGCACACCTTTAATCCCAGCACTCAGGAGGCGGAGGTAGGAGGATCACTGTGAGTTCAAGGCCACCCTGAGAATACAGAGTGAATTCCAGTGCAGCCTGGGCTAGAGTGAGACCCTACTTTGAAAACCAAAAAAAAAAAAAGGAAGAAAAAAAGCAGAAAAAGATATTAGATTGGCATCACGCTTTGACAACGCTTCACAGCAAATGACAATTCAATCAAATATTAGAGCTATCCCAGCAAAGGCAGATGGTGAAGTTTTCCTGTCAACCAGCCTGACCTTTAAGTATTGACTATGGACAAAGCAGTAAGAGCTTCAGCAAGCTGGGCAGGGCAGGGGCCCAGCGAGGCCAGCATAAGCTGGACAGGAGGAAGCGACAGACAGAGGTGAGGGCCGGATTACTGGTATCCACAGAAACCTGGCTTGCAGATAAGGGGGGAAAAAAAATCCCCGGCCTAGGGGAGAGAAAAGGAACAGAACGGGCTAGTGGCTAAATGTAGCCGCGGGGTTAAATTCCCTGGTACCCAGATAAAGCCAGATGCACAAAATGGTGTATGTATCTGGAGTCCTTTTGCAGTACTGAGAGGCCTCAGATCTCTCTCTCTCCCTGCCGGCTTATAAATAAATAAAATTTAATTCGGGCGTGGTGGCACATGCCATTAATCCCAGCAGAGGGAGGAAATAGGAGGCAGAGGTAGGAGGATCACCATGAGCTCGGGGCCACCCTGAGAATACAGAGTGAATTCCAGGTTAGCCTATGATAGAGTGAGACTACCTTGAAAAAACAATAAATAAATAAATAAAATTTAATTAAAAAAAAAAGAACAGGGCTGGAGAGATGGCTTAGTGGCTAAGCGCTTGCCTGTGAAGCCTAAGGACCCGGGTTCGAGGCTCAATTCCCCAGGACCCACGTGAGCCAGATGCACAAGGGGCGCATGCATCTGGAGTTCATTTGCAGTGGCTGGAGGCCCTGGCGCGCCCATTCTCTATCGATCTGCCTCTTTCTATCTGTCTGTTGCTCTCAAATAATTAAAAAAAAAAAAAAAAAAAAAAAGCAGACAGGAGGGTTATAAAGATATCAGTGTATAAAGGCACTGTTAGAACAAAATACCACAGGTACACTCCCCAGAAGATAAGGTAGGGGAAGAAAACTCTTAACCTATCCAGTATTCTCATTTAAAAAAAAAATTGCTTGAACATAATCAAACCACTAAATCACCAATTTACAGGAAATGCAAGGACTGGTACATGTTAATTGCCCAAGGAAAGCAATCAGTATAATGAGCCAGCATCGAGGAAGCACATGGCTAAACCCTCCTGATGCTACGGCGTCAAGGACTTCTGAGCCATCTGCGCTGTGCGAATCCCGTTCAGCTTCTTGCAAGTGTCTGTGTGTATGTTTAGGTCCTTCCCGTATTATTTTCAATGGAGGAAGGGTGACTCCTGGGTACCTCTCCGGGACAGTGAGGACCTACATATTGATTCGTGCTATGGTTTAGAAGCGATGTGGGCAGACTTACAAGTGTGTTTTTTTTTTTCTTGTTTGTTTGTTTATTTTGGTTTTTTTTTTGAGGTAGGGTCTCGCTCTAGCCCAGGCTGACCTGGAATTCACTATATAGTCTCAGGGTGGCCTCGAACTCACAGCGATCCTCCTCCCTCGCCGTCCCGAACGCTGGATTAAAGGCGGGCGTCACCATGCCCAGCGACAAGTGTCTTTTCCTGTCCCCCAGCCTCTTCCTCCGTCTCCCTGTTTCCTGGCTGCCGTAAGGTGAGCAGCTCTGACTCGCGGTGATAATGCTCTGCCTCCCCACATCCCTAAGAGCAATGGAGCCATCAGACCACGGGCTGAAACTTCTGAAGCCATGAGCTGAAATAAATCTTTCCTCTTTTAAGTTGTCCGCTCGGGTATTCTGTTACGGCAATGAAAAACTTAACCAATTTGGAAGGACGTGATATTGGCATCATCGTTACGTCTGGAAAAGGAAATCCGGAGCTTAGTCACTTACTGAAAATATTTACAAATAAAAATTCCACACTGCCAGAGAGACAGGCTTCGCAATAATGGGAGCCGGGAAGGAACATTGGGAGCGCGTGTTCAAACTGGATAACAGACGTGAGGGCTCACTATACTATGCTCTCCTTGGAATGCTGCTGTGATCCAGCCATCCAGGGCTGGGGAGATGGTGTAGTGGTTAAGGCGCTTGCCTGAGAAGCCTAAGAACCCAGGTTTGATTCCCCAGTACCCATGTAAAGCCAGAAACACAAGAAGGTGCATGCATCAGGGAGTTAGTTTGTGGTGTCTAGAGGCACCTGGCATGCCCATCCTCTCTCTCTCTCTCTCTCAAATAAATAATTTTTTTTTTAAATCCATGTATAAACCAGATATGTTGGCACAAGCCTTTACACTCAGCACTTGGTTCAGGGAGGCAAGAAGATCAGGAGTTCAAGTGGCCTTGGATACGTACCAAGTTCAAAGCCAACCTGGACTTCAGGAGACCTTGGCTTGAAATTATTTTTTTCTTAATTTCAAAACCACCCCATGTTTTTAAAAGTTAGTTAAGATTCTGTTTCTCCACATTGAAAGAAAATGGCTGCTGACGGGTTTTCAAACAAGCCAGAGAATGGCCTAGAAATCACAAGCCCCCTGCTGCTTTAAAAAATATGTTTACTTTTCTCTAGTCAACTGATAATAAATAGAAACACGGTCTACTAAGCCCAGGTCCTGAAATTCTCCTCTGAAACAATAGGTTCTAAACAGTGACAATTACGTTAGATAAAACTGTCAAGCCCGGGGCGAGTACGTTCAATCAACTGATTCATGATTGCTTAAGTACGCACACATGCTTGCTGGTGCTGGTAATTTCATCAGAGTGATTCAGTTTCACCTGCCAAGCACCTAACTGCTTCCTCCCTTACACCCTCAGCTACAGGTCTGACATCACCGGGGAGACCCTTGTGCACGAACCCCGGGAGACCACCGTCTGTTCCCAGATAGCCTCTAGTTTTTCCCAGAACTAACACCAGAGGCACCTACCTCAGGACCCTAGAAAGGACAGAGAAGACCTTCCAAGCCGGAGTCATTTCCCTGTATCACCTTATTTATTTTACTTGCGGGGAGGGTTTTTGAGGTAAGGTCTCACTCTAGCCCAGGCTGAGGAGGAATTCACTACGGAGTCTCAGGATGGCCTTGAACTCATGGTGATCCTCCTACTTCTGCGTCCCCAGTACCGGGGTTAAATGTGTGTGCCACCAGACCTGGCCCTGTGTCGATTTTTATTTGGGGGAGTCCCACAGTTGAAATGGGACAGCTCATAGCTTCACGGGTCTCTGAAGAGCTACTCTAAAGGCTAAGATGCAAAACGTTAGACTATGCCCCCCCCCCCCGTCACCTCTCCACTGGCACATCTCAAAAAAGTCAACATGCTGCTTTACCAGCCAATCAAACATCACCCACTTATTAAACTGAAGATATTTACACAGTAGATCACCATTGGGCTGGTTCAGCAGAAGTAGGAGGATCACCATGAGTTCAAGGCCATCCTGAGACTCCGTAGTGAATTCCTCGTCAGCCTGGGCTAGAGTGAGACCCTACCTCAAAAACCCTCCCCGCAAGTAAAATAAATAAGTTGATACAGGGAAATGACTCCGGCTTAGAAGGTCTTCTCTGTCCTTTCTAGGGTCCTGAGGTAGGTGCCTCTGGTGTTAGTTCTGGGAAAAACTAGATGGTTCAGCAGTTAAAGCACTTGCCTACAAAGCCTAAGGACCCAGGTTCGATTCCCCAGTACCTACGTAGGCCAGACGCATAAAGTGGCACATGCGTCTAGAGTTTGTCTGCAGTGGCTAAGAGATCCTGGTGCACCCATTCTATCTGCCTCTTTCTTCCTTCCTTCCTTTTTTTTTTTCCTCTCTAACAAATAATTTTTTTAAAAAAATCACCATTATGGAGGAAATTAACACCGTGAAAAGGTATTTAAAATATTTTAAAATCCCAAACTATTACCTTTAAAATCCTCCTAACTGGGGATGGAGCTCAGCTGTTAAGGTGTTTGCCTACAAGGCCTAACCTAATGACCGAGACTCGATTCCCCAGCCAGTACCCACCAAAAGCCAGATGCACAAAGTGGCACATGTACCTGGAGCTCGTTTGCAGTGGCTAGAGACCCTGGTACACCCTTTCTTTCTCCCTCCCCTTCCCCCCTTGCAAGTATTTTTTTAAATCTTAAAAAAAGAAAAATGCCTCTGCTTTAATCTTTCCAAGCAGAAGAGACTCAAACTTGTAAAATATAGTTGTTTCCTTATTATGCGTTCACTGGACACTACAAAGCCACCAGCCAACTCCACACCTTTAATATTCCCCCCCCCCAGAAGACAGTAATTACACTGGGCTCCTCTCTGTGAATACTTCCTCCCAGATAGAGACATTCCAAGGTGGTGACCCCTCCCTTGCATCTCAACACTGTAGAGCAATTAACCCCACAGCTTGAAAATATACTGGGCTATTATATGTAAATTACTGGTGGCCTCAACATTAATAAGTTTTCCAACATCCCCTAAAATTCCCTGAGGCCCCTGGGCCACGCTAGATATTTGACCTCACAAAGCAACTTTAAGGATATGGGTCAAGTCTTCGGGCAAGATTCCTCATCCTTTTCCCACTTGGTCAAGGGTAAGGCCAGTGTCACCGATTTCAAGATGAAGAGAGCTGTGTCTCCTGCCCACGGCCTCCCTACAGGTGTGCCCAGGGTCAGATGACGTCCATCTACCTGTTGAGCAAACTGTCGCAGAACCTGGATGAGGAATGAGAATCATCCCGGGCCCCCAAACCATTACCTGTGGCCCTGGGTGGGGTTATGACAACCTGAACTCACTTCCCCGAGGCTGCAGCCGGCACTCCATAGAAGCCTCCTAAGTGGCCAAAACGTCTAAAGCCAGAAAAAGCATGCCCACTCCCCCAAATCAAACAGGCTTGAGTCACCATGAGTCACAGGTATTCAACCCCCCTTCCTGAAAGCACTTGAAATCTTCCTCACAGTTCCAAGGCTTCCTCCTCTGACTTTCCATCCCGCCAATCTCTCTTGATGTTAAAGGAAACCTTGCGCCCAAGAAATTATCCTAGTCCTTGATAACCCCTAACTAAACCTGATATATGATGCCATGGTCAGAGAGGGAGCGTTCTTGAAATCTAACATGTTTAGCCTTTTTGTTCACATAAAAAAGAAGGGGGTTGGGCTGGAGAGATGGCTTAGCAGTTAAGGTGCTTGCCTGCAAAGCCTAAGGACCCAGGCTCGATTCCCTAGTACCCATGAAAGCGAGATGCACAAGGTGGTGCATGTGTCAGTAGTCTGTTTGCAGCGGCCACAGGCCCTGGCATGCTCATTCTATCTGCCTCTTTCTTGCTAATAAATAAACAACAACAACAAAAAAAGTTTTTTTAAGAACTGGGAGATAGCTTTATAGAAAAAGGGAATGATGGGGGGAGCTCATGGGACAATGGAGCAACCTAACTGTCTCCTGTTGAATTGGGGGCACTGTTGAGATGAGGAGAGCCTTCCACCTTGGGGTGCCTGATCCACAGGTTGGCACCCGTACTCCCACATCAGGAAAGGGCATTATCCATGAATCCATGCGTCATGCTAGATACTGGTCTGCATGAACCGGGTTAACTGGATTAGAGAAGGGCCTATGGATATAACAATCAAAATGGGGGCTAGAGGGATGGCTTAGCAGTTAAGGAGTTTGCCTGCAAAGCCTAAGGACCCAGGTTCGATTCCCCAGGACCCACGTTAGCCAGATGCACAAGGGGGTGCACGCGTCTGGAGTTCGTTTGCAGTGGCTGGAGGCCCTGGGGCGCCCATTCTCTCTCTCTCTCTCTCTGCCTCTTTCTCTGTCAAATAAATAAATATTTTTAAAAGAGAATCAAAATGGTCATTAGAGAGGTGAAAACAGGTAGTAATTAGCCAGGAGACATGGGTAAAATTTTGAAACAATTTTGAAATGGATTTGCTGAAATGAGTTGTAGAGGTTATGTGAGTGAGTTAGGTTAAAACTGACATTGTACTAAAACTTGAAAGGAAAAGATGTCTACTCTCCCTTAATCACATCACATGTTCTTTGTCCTCTGTCAGAGGCTGGCCAGAAACTGGCATGTGTTCATGTTCTCCTGATGGTAGTCTGTATGTGTTTCATGCCAGATTTTGTTTTTTGTCCAAAAAAAAAAAAAAAAAAAAAAAAACATGATCGGGCTATGGAGACGGCTCTGAGGCTAAAAGCACTTGCTTGCAAACCTACCAGCCCAGATTTGGTACAGCAGTACCCAAGTAATATGCACATTCTTATTCTCTCTCTCAAATAAATAAATGCATTAACTATTGGTTTAAAAAAAAAAAACAACTATATGAGGGGCTGGAGAGATGGCTCAGTGGTTAAGACACATGTTGACAAAGCCTAAGAACCCAGGTTCAATTCCCCAGCACCCATGTAAAGCCAGATGCACAAAGTGGCATATGCATCTGGAGTTTGTTTGCAGTGGCTGGAGGCCCTGACACACATATCCCCCTCCCCCCAAATAAATAAAAGTTAAAAACATAAAACTACAGGAATGCCAGGTATGGTGGCCAATGCCTTTATTTTCACACTGTGATTAAGACTCCATAGTGAATTCCAGGCCATCCTGGGCTAGAGAGAAACCCTGCCTTGGGGAAAAAAACAAAAACCTACATGACTAAATCTATGGCCATTAAGTGGTCTGATTTTAAGATGTGTACATGTGACTGGATGTACGTTAAGATGTTAAATTGCTAGAAGCACATTTACAATGTATTTAAAATAATTCCTCTCTGTACTTTGGGCTCCTGAAAGGGAAATGCTTGTCCATGCTTACTGTAATAGTAGACAGATGTTTTCAGGATGAACAAAAATGCCAAGCTTCAATCCTGTATTTAAACTGCCTTACAGAGCCCAATAAAAGGTCAAGATTTTAGATGCTGGCGTAGTTCCCTTCTCGTTGCCAGGACAAAACACCCAACCAGAGGCAGCTCGGGGGAGGAAAGGGTTTATTTCAGGCTGCCAGTTTCCAAGGGAAACTTCGTGATGGCGGACGCCCATTACATATCACATGTAAATGTCATGCCAGATACAGAAAAACTGTATGTAAGACCTAGCCAGGCATGGTGGCGCATGCCTTTAATCCCAGCACTCAGGAGGCTGAGGCAGAAGGATTATTGTGAGTTCGAGACCAGCCTGAGACTAATTCTAGGTCAGCCTGGACTAGAGCAATATCCTTGGAAAAAAATTTGTATACATACATACATCTCATATATATATGTGTGTGTGTGTGTGTGTGTGTGTGTGTGTATATATATATATATATATATATATATATATGTATATACATATATATATATACATGATGTAGACCATAATGGTTCATAGACTAATGAGATCCCGGAGTTTCTCTCTCTCCTCTGAAGAGCTGTCTTCCTGCCTATCCAGCCTCATGGCGAATTCCAGGACTAACCCTCTGGCAATGTGAGACAGCAGCTTGTCATGTGCAGTGTCACAAAGCTCGCCGTTAGGCTGTGAGAGCACCTAAGCTGAGGCTCACCAGAAGCCACATGTGTCACCACAACTCCAACCACGGCTTCAACGTCAACTCCAGCAACTGCGCAGAGTTAATGTCACAGGCCCAGAGCCAAAACTATTCTGGGCTATTATATTAGCCCTTTAAGACAGCCCGATTATTACCTTTTTCTGTGTGTGGCTCGACATCTCTGTTGGCCTGCTGAGACACTCCTTATTCGGGGTTATAATTCTTCTAGATATATTCCAATTAAATTAGACCTATACATGAGACCTTGGTCGTTTCCTCTGAGGTCAAAGTCATTCTCCTGTGTGCCACGGCCTCGTATTAACTGAGATTTTTCTGCTTTCTAACATCAGGAGCATGGACACTTCTAACTACGACACTTCTAGCCTTCCTAACCTCTTCCACCTAACTTAACTCATCTCAAAATTTCTCCTGAGCCGGGCGTGGTGGCACATGCCTTTAATCCCAGCACTCGGGAGGCAGAGGTAGGAGGATCACCGTGAGTCTGAGGCCACCCTGAGACTACACAGTGAATTCCAGGTCAGCCTGGGCTAGAGTGAGACCCTACCTCGAGAAAAAAAAAAAAATTCTCCTGGGGCTCCCTCCTAGCTACTATCTGATTCCACCCCTCTAATGACCTTTGTAATTCTTCTTTTTTTTAGTATTTTATTTTTATTTAATTATTTGAGAGAGGGAAAGAGGCAGAAAGAGAGAGAGAGAGAATGAGAATGAGCGTACCAGGGCTTCCAGCCACTGCAAACGAACTCCAGATGCATGTGCCACCTTGTGCATCTGGCTTACATGGGTCCTGGGGAATCGAACCAAGGTCCTTTAGCTTTGCAGGCAAAGGCCTTAACGGCTAAGCCATCTCTTCAGCCCCAACCTTTGTAATTCTTATATCTATCGGTCACTCTCTAATCCGGCTGATAACCCAATTTATCCAGGCCACCTGCCAACGTATCACCTGGACTCATCCTCCTGATGGCGGAGTACTGACGCCAGCCTCTACATCAGACACCCCAAGATGGAGAGGAAGGTCCCCTTCAGCAAGAAGCATTTATGTCACTCTGACACCCCCTTTTTATCTATAAAGCTATCCCCTCCATTCTTTTTTGTTTGTAAACAAAAAGGCTGGAAATGTTAAGATTTCAAGACAGCTGCCTCTCCTGTCCACCCACCCCCCTCCCAACAGGTGTGCCCAGGACCAGGATGAGAAAACTGACTCAGCCTCACTGACCCTGCGCCTAGATGACGGAGGAGACGGCCCCACAGCCACTACCTGTAGCCCTGGGTGGGGGTGTGGCCATCCCCACTGCCCTGAACTTTCAACAGGCACTCCAGAGGGCCAGAAGGTCCAGACCCAGAAAAGGAATGCCCTGCCCATCACATAGGCTTGACTGGCTTTGTGTCACAGGGTGGTCGACCCTCCCCTTCATAAAAGCCCCTGAAATCTCCTTCCTACCCTGACTCAGGTACCCAAGGCTTCCCTCTCTTTCGCCAAATTTGGATCCCACCAGACTCTCCTGATGCTCCAAATCAGCCTTACTTCCCTTGGCTTAGGATCATGCTGATCTCTCCTGGTTAAATACAACCTTAGGCTCAAGAAACTGCCTGTCTGAACCTGACAAGAATATGCCCACTAGAACAGTCACTGGCTCCTCCCAAAATAGTGTTTTGTTTTGTTTTTTTCTTTTTGGTTTTTCGAGGCAGGGTCTCGCTCTAGCCCACAGCTGACCTGGAATTCACTATGTAGTCTCAGGGTGACCTCTAACTCAAAGTGATCCTCCTACCTCTGCCTCCTGAGTGCTGGGATTAAAGGCGTGTGCCACCATGCCCGGCCCAAGAGTTTTCGCCAGTATCCTTAAGAGACAGAGAGAGAATGGGCACACCAGGGCCTCTAGCCACTGCTAACGAACTCCAAACACAAGCGCCCCCTTGTGCATCTGGGTTTACGTGGGTCCTGGGGAATTGAACCTGGGTCCTCTGGCTTTGCAGGTAAGTCTTAACCACTAAGCCATCCCTCCAGCCCACCCTTTTAAGTGCTTTCTAATGCGGGGGTGACCGTGGAATCAGAGGGAAATTTGTCTCAGCCAATACCTTGTCAAGGTTGGAGGCTCGTTTGTTTTTTTGTTGTTGTTGTTTTGTTTTGGTTTTTTTGCAGATCAAAAGAACAGGACATAAACGAGACTTGAGCCGTCTCTTACACCATATTTCTTTCACTAAAGATGTAGTCAGTGACTGAACAGAGTTGAGGGTCACCTACTGCCACCCAGAGATGATCAGGCCATTTGTAGTCCTGGCTGAGCGCTGGTTGAGAAGAGGGAAGGGAGAGGAGAGGCATAATCAGCCCTAGGCTGAAAAACAACTCGGGGTACAGATCCACACTGGATTTGCATGAGACATACACGTACATAATTACATGCAAGAGGGAGACGCAGCCTTTTCCATTTTTTAAAGTTCTCTCTCTGAATAGGCAACTACTTGACCAGATTTCATTTACAAAAATCTCATCACATATGGCACTGTAGGAAACGCTTCAAATTGCTGAAGGAGTCTCAAAAAATCCAGGTGCCCTAAAATTATCCCTTCTCACCTTGCATACTATTTTCCCCACAGCCCCTTTCTAGGGCAGCCTTTTCTGTAACAGCCCCTGGCCCCCCATCCTTTACTTCTGAGGTTCAAACCTTGACCAAATCCCAGCCCACTGGTCAAGACTGATTTCAGATCCTTATCATAAATACCTTTTGAAAACACACCATTCTCCTCATGTGATACCTTGCCCCTCTGACCACAGGGAATTTGTTATTTAAATCTTATTACACAGGCCTTCTGGGAGGGTCTGCCCAGCACCGATCTCCCTACACATCCAGCTTCCCAGCTGGCAAATTAACAATGTCATTTCCTGCCACCCTACTCCTAGATCCCTGGCTGGTCTAATGTGTGCCTTTGAACCGTGACCGTGAAATGACCAAAAGGAAGGGCAGATGGGAAGAAAAGTCGGGGTGGTGGGTGAACCACAGAGGCCAACCCACCCCCGAGTAATCAAGGGAGGAAGAGGGCAGAGGGGCATCCTTCGTGCCCACAGAGCTTCCAGCCTAGCAGCAGCTCAGGACGCTTCAATTAACACATCACTCTCGTAGGTGAGACCCGCACCTGTGATTAGGAGAAGAAATTCTAGACCACGACCTTCCCTTTCAGTTAGTTCTCTTGAAACTCCTCCACTATGCAGCACCGCACAATCAGTTCTGTGGTTAGATCCCTCACCCCAACAGATCAATAACCTATTTTTAGGGTTCGGGTGCTTCACTGACTGTTTTCAATATAGCCAAAACTTCTGAGTCTACCCAGTGTTAGTGAGAAAACACTCCAGCCACAGTCAAGCCATTTCAAATTATTTAACAAGGATTTTCCTTTTTTTATTATTATTTACTTATTTGAGAGAGAAAGTGAGAGAGAGAGAGAGCGCGCACCCCAGGGTCTCCTCTTGTCACTGGTACACACAAACTCCAAATGCATGTGCCACTTTGTGCATCTGGCTTTATGTGGGCAGTGGGGACTTGAACTGGGGCCGTCAGGCTTTGCAAGCAAGTGCCTTTAACTACTGAGCCATCTCTCCAGCCCTTAACAAGGATCCCAAGCCACTAAAGTAATATCAAGCCAATTCGGTTAGGCAGAATCTAAGTCTTTCAAAAGTGACAATTATTTAGCTTTGCTTGTGTCTCCAGCAGAGATCCCATAACCAGCTGTGGTAATGCAATAAAGACTTTTCCAAGCCATCCAATTAAAAATTTCTTCCTAAAAAAAAAAAAAAATCTCAATTTCCTTCTTGGGCAATTTACAACACTCACGTGGTACCCCATTCTTCTCCCGCACTGTCATTTACTAGCCCTCCCTCACCTAATCTTCACGGGGCTTAATAAATCCAGTGTCTTCAAATTGCCTCTGAAGAACTCGTTTCCCAAAGCTCTCATCAACTCCATGTCCTCCTCTACTCCCAAAATGTCCATTTTATTCTCTGAGAAAAACAACATACCTTAAAAAAAAAAATGGCCTCATGTGGAGAATGCAGAATTATCTTCCCCCATGGCACAGTTCTTCAGGTGACAACTTTCTTTCCATTCTGTGACTGACACACACTTAACGCAGTGGTCTTTATAATCCCCAAATCCTCCCATAATAGTGTCGGGCCAGGGTTTATGACTGGAGTTGCATTTTCTTTTTACACGGCACCTGGCCCTCAGAGTTTCACTGATACCGGGCTTGGCGCCTGTGAAATTGAGTTTCAAATAAATGCAACTCACAGGAAATGCCCCGTTCCAAGAACGCATTCGCTCACCGTCCTGGCGTGTCTCCACCAATCCCATGTTTGCCGCATCGCTCCCAGACACCTCCACCCTCAGAACTCCCATTCTCCTTCCCCATTCTCCTTGGGGACCCCACAGTAAGTCCACAGAAAGGCTCCCACTAAATGACTCCTTTACCCACCACAGGTCACCTTCTTCGCGGAACATGAACCTAACAGCCGGGGCTCTACCCTACCACTCCTGCCAGACACCCCAAAGGGCCGGGCCAGTTGTCCCTCCGCTCAGCTTTCCACTGCTGAGGTTAGCCAGCCGAAGAGACCCCCTTTAAAGCGCTCCCTCGGGGTGCCGCACACCCATGGGCATCCCAGCGTTGGCCAATCACGGCAGCAAGTGACTAAGTAGATAAGCAAAATGTGGGCTGTCCATGCAACGGGATAGTATTCAACTTTAAACAAGGAAATTCTGGGACCGGAAGGATGGCTTAGCGGTTAAGGCACTTGCCTGGGAAGCCTAAGGACCCAGATTTGATTGCCCAGAACCCAGGTAAAGCCAGATGCCCATGGCGACGTATGTGTCTGGAGTTCTTTTACAGTGGCTAGAGGCCTTGGCATGCCCATTCTCTCTGCCTCTCTCTCTAATAAGTAAGTAAAATTTAAAAAAAAATAAAAATTATCGGGCGCGATGGAACACGCCTTTAATCCCAGCACTCAGGAGGCAGAGGTAGGAGGATCACCATGAGTTCAAGGTCATCCTGAGCCTAGATAGTGAATTCCAGTTCAGCCTGGGCTACAGCAAGACCCTACCTTGAAAAACCAAAAAAAAAAAAAAAAAAGAATTCTAACCTTCAACAACATAGATGACCTTGAGGACATTATTGTAAACAAAATAAGCCAGCCAGAAGAAGGCAAACACTGTATGTTCTACTCATACCAGGTACCCAGAACAGTCAAGTTCAGAGACTTCTAGAAAGTGTTGGGGGGGGGGGGTTCTCTGCTGAGCAAAGTTTCAGTTTGGAGAGAAGTGACAAGATAGGTCGCACAGAAGTGTGAATATGCTTAATATTCCTCAACTGTTCATTCAAAAATGGCTACAATGATTAATTCCAATCTCAGTATGTATGTGTGTCACTAACTTTTGTTGTGCTTTGAGGTAAGGTGTCACTCTATCCCAGGCTGGTCTTCAAACTCACAGCAATCCTACCTCAGCCTGCTCAGCACTGAATTGAACCACCACACTTGGCTTTAAAATAAAGGGGAAAAAAAAACACGTTAAGGCTGGGGAGATGGCTCAACAGTTAAAGGCGCTGGTTTGTAAAGCCTGCTGGCGTGGGTTCAATTCCCCAGTACCCACATAAAGCTGGATGCCCAAAGACGCCCCCAGCCCTCCCACCCATTCTCATTACACTTCCTCCCTCCCTCTCTCTCTACCCCTCTTTACAAATAAAAGTATTTTTAAATAAAAATTTAAAGACTCTCCTTTAATCTTGACTGCTCATGAGGGAGTGACCCTGAGTTTTGCGGCAGGATTTGACATTGTGCTTCCCACACTGAGCTTATAACTGGACAGAAAGTGAAGCAGATGGCCCTGGACAAGTGACCTTGGACAAGTGACCCTGCCCCCAGGCCAGGTCCACCTTGGCCTGGCCTTCAAAGCTCACTTGAACCCTCCCCACCCCCAGCCCCCTCCTCTCATGTGCTCCTAGGGGCACATTTCTAGTTTTCCCCTCCCTCCGTTTTCTTACCCCCTCCAACCCCAAGAAAAGACCAGATAATCTGCAGGAAAGATGGGGAGGTTTGTTCCACATTTTCCTCATGCTACTTCAAGAGCTCGACTTCCTGTAAGGCACAGAGAGTCATTTCAAGTAGGATCGTTCCCACAGACACTTCTCCAGTCCCCTGCCCACCCAGACTTAAAGCTCCTCTCCCCCCAAAAACCCTGTCCAGACACCATGCAGCTAGTGTCCCACGTTCTACTTGGGGCCCACCCACCACCACCAACTGGTATCTGCAGTCCCCAGCACGGGATTGATAAACTTTCGTTAAACTGACCCAAAATGTTCACCAGCATGGCTGGGGGTCACAGTGTGGTCCAATAAGTGCCAGAGAGAACGGCCCTTAGAGCAGTGGTTAAGGCCCAACACCACCACCACCACCGTGGGCAAGGTCCCCCCTCTGCTAGGGAGAGGGGTTCAGGGGCGCTCCTCCTCTCAGGGTTTGCTGAACCACTTTATGTAGGGTCAACAGGCCTCATGGAGAGGGCAGCCCTTCACAGAACTTAGATTCAACCCCCCCCCCCCAAGCCTCTCTGTCTATCTCTGTATCCCGTCTGGAGAGAAGTCAAGATAGGAGGAGCTCACTAAAGCCCCCATGTCGAGAGCAGCGTGCATTACCACCAACCGTGGATTGTTAAAAACCAGTCATCCCACGTGCAAACTTCACCTGAATATATACAAGTTAAAGCGACCAGCACAGCCTCATAACCCCCCCTCCCCAATCTCCAAACACAGCTGAAAGAGGAAGCTAAGAAAACCCAAGAGATAGTGGAGGCTGCTTCCTCTGTGAAGGGCTCCCTGTTAAGCCTGCTACCCCTATTTTACAGATGGGAAGATGGAAAACCAAAGGAGGGTTAAGCAGCTGGTTCCAGATCACCACACAGATGCCACGTGGCCTGAATAATAATTTAAGTTAAACCTTCAATTCCGCACAACTATGGAAACTCGGCTGTCAAGGTGCGCGTAGGGAAGCTATCTAGGAAAAGCGCATCACGACCAAAATGGAAGGTGAGGCCTAAGAAATGGGAGAATGATCAGGACTGAATATTTGGTTGGGCCATCTTCAAAGCTGTGGGGGGTGGAGGGGAGAGAATCTAGCTGTTACCAGAGACCAGTGATTCCCAATCATTAGATCAAAAGCTATATAAATCTCAAGACAGGGCTGGAGAGATGGCTTAGCGGGTAAGGCGCTTGCTTGCAAAGCCTAAGGAGCCTGGTTCGACTCCCCAGGACCCACATAAGCCAGCTGCACAAGGTGGCGCATGCATCTGGAGTTCGTCTGCAGTGGCTAGAGGCCCTGGTGTGCCCATTCTCTTTCTATCTGCCCCTCTCTCTCTCTCTCAAATAAATAAATAAAATGTTTTTAAAATTAAAAAAAACTCGAGACAAAAACTAAAAGCTTATTTGTTTTGAAAGCTGTCAAACTAATACTGTTACTGAGGTGCAAGGATTATAATAAGAAATCATCCAGCTTTATATACCGGAGGAATTCACCCATTTCTTACATGCCTCTCCTGCCCCTAACTCTGGGTCAACACCTTACAAGTAGCAGTTCCTACTTTAGGTATAAGGACGGCTAACATATATGTATGTGTGTGTAGCACATATATACTATGATGCATTACTCAGTGTAATAAAACAGTTAACAGACACAGGAAAGGTTGCACGATCTACCCAGTCACCCGGCAAATACTGGCAAAACTAGGATGAAAACACTGCCAGTCAAAACAGGTGAAGCAATGTGCCCCAAGGCCACAGCCTGCCAGTTGTACCTTCCACTATGGGCACCTGCCTGGTGCCACCTACCAGTCACCAGAGCCCCAAGCAACAGACAGCAACGGCACCAAACGCAACTTAAAGGACCAATCTTCCATTCTCCCAGAAGAGAGAATTGGAGTCTTGAGAGAAATTCTCTAGACTTCTAACTATCGCCTCCATGTTTTCTAAAGAGCACACAGTGATCCAAGCGTGCCCATGGGCTATGGGCTTAAAGTGGCTTTTGATTTACTGG
This sequence comes from Dipus sagitta, assembly GCA_036346955.1. Taxonomy (NCBI): domain Eukaryota; kingdom Metazoa; phylum Chordata; class Mammalia; order Rodentia; family Dipodidae; genus Dipus; species Dipus sagitta. The sequence goes on along the minus strand of CM070781.1, from coordinate 47,917,187 downwards.
AGTCTTAAGTCACAAGATGAGCCACCAATCATGTGCAAAAATGTCAGAAATCAGAGCCAGCAAGGTCAGGCTTGCCCATACAGTCTCCCCTACTTTCAAACAAGATTCACAACTGCCTTTGCCCCGATTCAAACTTGTCCCTCCACAAACTCCACTACCCTTCCAAGCCCTCCTCGCTCTCGCAGTCGCAGCCGTGAAAAATCTCTTATTTGAGTTGCCGAAGCCGCATATGAAATTTTGCATATTTGGATTCCTGCAAATGTCTTTTAATCCCACTTTGGAAAAGTTACCACACATGACTGCGGCAAAAAAAAAAAAAAGAAAGAAAAAGAAAGAAAGAAAAAAATCAAGCATTTCCCACATCCCAGCCTGCCAACTCTTCCATGGAATCCGTGCCGGGGAAAAGGCGGCAGGGGCTCCTCTGTCCACCACTTCTAAGGGGACCTGGACGGCGGTGCGGCTCGGCATTCCGCCCAGGACACCACGGCTCACTCGGCTCATTTCCTCGTGCCCTTCTTTAATCAGCTGGAAGAGCCTTGAGGAAATGAGTCAAAATCCTACGGGTGACTTCTAAGGGCTGTCAACAACAGCGGCAAAATCCATCACCACCAACCAACCACATCTGTACCTCCGCGCGCTCCGAGCAAGGAAAGGAAGCACACAAAATCCTTGGCACGGATGGGATGGGAATTTCTTCTGGGAGAGCAGTCAGCTGTCATTGTGTTTCTCTGGGGTCCGGGGCAAATAGCTAGAAGTACGAGCCATTATTGAGGACTCTGTCTCCCACAAACATTCACTAACAACTCAATGCTATATATGACCATTTTCATTTGGGGGAGCAAGGGATGGCAATCATTTTAGAGGTAACAGCTTCCTTTTGGGGGGATCCCTAACTGGAAAGGACCTGCTAAGGTCAAAAGCCCTCCTCGGGCTGGAGGGATGACTTAGCAGCTAAGGCATTTGCCTGCAAAGCCAAAGGACTCAGGTTCGATTCCCCAGGACCCATGTAAGCCAGATGCACAAGGTGGTGCATGTGTCTGGAGTTTGTTTGCAGTGGCTGAAGGCCCTGGTGCGTGCTCTCCCCCCCCTTTTTGTAAAATAAATAAAAATAAAATATTTTTTTTAAAAAAATCCCTCCTCCTTCCACAGGGTCAAATGCCCCTGCCCAAGCTATCCTGCAATGAATCCTCCTGACAAAATACTCCTCCCTCCAATTCAGAACACTAACTCAAGCGTTCCCAAAGACAGGTAGTCCAAAAAGCCTTTTTCACCCCCCCCCAAAAAAAAAATCAGCTGGCCCTGCATCCCCAGAACCTCCAACAAGGCTGGGCTCAAAGCAAGCACTCATTAGATACATCTGCGCAAGTCTTTTCTTTACAACCCATTCTCGTGAGCTATGGAAACGGAAATACAGTTGGGCACACACGGAGCTCAGTTCAAGCTCCTCAAGTGACTTCATTTCTCCAGTTGTAAAATAGTAGGTAGGGGCTGGAGTGATCCAACCTCCTGGGCCTGAGGGTATAGGAGAAACCAGTAGGGAGAGCCCCTCAGGCAAGAGTCTGCCTGGCACGCAAGCAGTTTCCAATGGTAAAGTAACAACCATGCGCAAAGCGCTCCCATGATACGAAATGTAAGGCACATTAGGAAGCATGTTGCAAAAGCACCAAACACAAGATATATAAAGCTGGGCTGGGGAGATGGCTTAGCGGTTAAGGCGCTTGCCTACGAAGCCCAAGGGACCCCTGGTTCGATTCCCCAGGACCCACGTAGCCAGATGCACAAGGGGGCGTACACGTCTGGAGTTCATCTGCAGTGGCTGGAGGCCCTAGTGTGCCCATTCTGTCTTTCTCTCTGCCTCTTCCTCTCTCTCAAATAAATAAATAAAAATTTTAAAGATGTATAAAGCTAGAGGGGAAGAAAAATTGTGTGAATGGGTGAGGAACACCCCCCCCACCGCCACCGCACAGGGAGCAGCTAATGATCCGGGATCCCTTTTCATCCCAGTCCTCTGTTTCCAGCAGGATCCCAATCCAGAAATGCCAGGTGCAGGGATGACTGACTGGCATCTTGCACCTGCTGGAACACAGTTCCTTGCAGGTCCGTCCTGTTGGGCACCAGAGCTGTAAGTGCTGGGAGCGCCTAGGGGGGCAGTAGGGTGTTACCGAACAACAGGCACCTGCCAGGGCGCCAAAGGACACAATCAAGGGGGAGGCAAATGAGATTTGAGGGTCTGTCCACACAAACCGCACCTCCCTGCTCAGGCAAGGGCAAAGCAGCCGGGGAACTCCATCACCACTCCCAGAGTCCCTGGAACTAGGAGACCAGGGAGAACTTCGGGGAGGAGGGTGGGGAGGGAGGGAGGGAGAGAGAGAGAGAGAGGCGAGCAGAGCGCATTCTGGAATTCTGAACCAACCCCAGGGATCCTTCAAGATGCTAATACCTTCCAGCACTCTGGAGGAAACTGGAGCCCCCAAGAATTTAAATGTCCTGCCCAAGGGCACACAACTAGGGAATCGCTAAGGAGACCGGGGAACAGCCGGAGGAGCACACAGCACACAGTCTGTCGCTACACCCTACAACACCCGCCTCCCAGGAAAAAAAAAAAAAAAAACAGACCTTAAACATTCCCTACGCCAAAAGCCACCGGACAGAGCAGGCGAAGGAGGAGACCATCGATAACGCTTCAGTTTTTAAAAGAGGACCTAGATATTCGGTGTGATCCATCTGGAGTCCTACTCGGGTCCAGTTCACATACCTTTTGTAACATTAAAAGGAACAAGGAAGGGAGGGGGGCGGGGAAGAAAAAAAAAAACAAAAAACCTTGAGCAGTTTAATAGATTAAATCCGCCAGAGAATCCGGACATTCGCGGGTGAGCCCTGGCGAACCCTCCCTCCTCCGGTGCAGGGGTCCAGATGCAAAGGAGCTCCCCACCCCTCCAGGAAAGCCCTTCCCCGCGCCTTACGGGAGTGGCTGGGAGCTGGGATCAGGAGTCACAGTCACCGCCAAGCAGGAGGGGGGGAGCTTCATTCTTGCCTTATAGTATCAGGGTAACCTTAAAGGGTTTCTGATTTTGTGTTTAAAAAAAAAAAAAAAAGTGGGCGAGAACAAGGCTCCAGGGACCAGCCAGGGGACCCTCACGCGCGTACCAGTGACACCTGGGCCCCCCTCAAAAATAAGATGACTCCCTCCTCCACCTAGATCCAAATTCCCGCGCGGAGACAACAGGGTTTTCAAGAAGCAAGTGTGGGATTTTTCACGAAGTTCACTCCATCTACCACCATCTCCCCAATATCCAGGTTGGCTATCTCGTGGGCCAGGGCTGGGGAGGTGGGGTGTCGCGAATTTAGGAGAAATCCCGAAGAACACGGCCACCTGAGATTCTCAGGTCGCACCCAGGGGAGGATGGGATTTCTGGAGCCCCACTAGGGCTTGGCTGGAGCCTCGGACTGTGCGCGCGAGGCGATGGATAGGGATGGGGATGGATGGGGATTGGGGACGGGGGTTGGGGTGGTAACCGCGGGGTCCCCGAGCTCGGTTCCCGCGTCCCGGGAGCAGGCGACCCACGCTGCAGCCGCTCCCCCCCCCCGCAAGCCCCCCGCCACCAGCGCGTAGCAGCAATGAAAAAGGGGACGAGCCTCCGGCACGGGATTTACAAAAAAAGGAAAAAGTGTGCGACCTAGCGGCTGCTCGCCACACGCCCTGCGCCCCAACTTGTCCCCAGCGTGTGGGTCACCTCGGCAGGGGGGAGGGCTCTCGGCGGGTGGGGAATCGCGGCTTGGAAGCACCACCGCGAGCTCCCCCCCAACCCCGACACACACACACACCCCAAACCCGCGCAAAAGCACGAGCCGGCCACGTCGCCCGTTGTCCGCGGGCGGTGGTGGTGGTGGCAGCCCCGCGGTTCCCGGTCCCCAAGCTCCGCGCACAAAGAAGCGCCCGCGTCTGGGGAAGCTGCGGCGACCCGGAGCAAAGCAAAATAAAGAAATAAATAAATGAAAGGCAGTTCCAACTTTGCCCTCGGCGCGTGCGGGGACACCCCCTCCCCCCCGGGTAGGTCGTGGCGAGCAATGGTCACAGATACGCAACTTTTAACAAAAGGAAGCTAGCTGCCTGGCCGCGCCTCGCACGGCCACCGAACGCGCTCCGTGCGAACCCCGGGGACCGTACGCCGCGGCCACCCGCGCTCCGCGGGCACAAAAGCGACTCCAAACTCGTGTCCAGCCGCAGTCCCCAGGCTTCCCACTCGAGGAAGACGCCCCCCACCCACCACCACCACACAGCCCCGCTCCCCCAAAAGCGTCCAACCGACGCCAGTGGCACCGCGGGGAAGCTCGGCGCGCAGGTGAGCGAGGCTGGGCGCAGGCAAGAGTCCCGCAGCCGCCGCCGCCACCACCAATCTTTCCCCTCCCTCCCCGCTACGGGAAAGCCAGCAGCCACCAGTCTCTCTCCATGCACCCCGGCGTGGTCCACGTTCTTCTCCCCCCCACACACACACCCCTAATCCCCCCGGCCGGCCCTGGAAGAAGGTTGGGGAGCCCCCCCGGGTGCCAGCCGCGCTCTCCCACCTGTCTGGACGAGGAGCAGCAGCAGGAGCAGCGGGACGCGGAGCAGATCGCCGGCGCCGCGAGCGCCTCTCATCGCGGTGGCTGCGCGGGGACGCACCGGAGCTCCGTCCCCCGTGCCGGCTCTCGCCCGAGTGCACCGAGCGCGGCAAAGCCGAGCCCCCAGAGCGAGCGGCGCGCGCCGGCCACGCCCCCCTGCGTCGGCCACGCCCCTCCCCGCCCCCTCCTCCCTCCCGCCCTCCCTCCTCCTCGCCAGGGTCGTGCTCCCTCCCACCCTCCTGTCGGCGGCGCGTGGACCCGCGCATCCCCCAGGGACCTTGCAAGCGAGGGAAGGGCGGGTGGGTGGGTGGAGTTGGGGGGGGCGGGAGCCTTCTCTGGGGCCGTTGACCCTGGAGCTTCCTTCTCCACCCAGACCGCTCCGGGGGAAGCCGGGAGGTGTGGTCCCCCGCGCTAGGTTGATGCCCTCCACCTGGCAGGTGCTCCGCAGACAATAAAGGTTTCCCCCCACCCCGACTCTGAGGATGGAGCATGCTGGCGAGGGAGCATGCCGGACCCCCAGCGGGTGGTGGAAAGGGATGCTGCAGGGACGCGATCCCCGCACGTGGGGGATTAGCAAACTGGGTCCCAACAGACTCTGTTACGGTTAGTGGTGGGGGCCTGGCGACAAACCCCCTCCCCACCCCCGCAGCCCCGGGCGCATCGCGGGAAACGGCTGTGTCCCCGGTTCAGGTCATTCTCCCATGATCAGTTTCTCCACCTGCTCGCGAAACCTACGAGAGAGCACGCTTGATTTCTATTGGCCCGCCTGGCCTCCGCCCAGCCAGCTCCAGCGAGGTGGGCTGGAGCACTTGTGAAGTTTGCGCCTGGAACTTGGGGTTTGGAGCCTTGCTTTTTATTTTATTTTATTTCCCGTCTCGTTTTCCTTTTCTCTCTCTCTCTCTCTCTTTTTTTTTTAAGTGATTTTTTTTCCTTTGCATCAGACAACAGTTAAGGAGCTCAGAAACCCTACTTTCCTTTTGGCTGGCCTCCCCACCCCCAAGAACAAAATAAAAAAATAATTCTAAGCCAGGTTCCAGTACTTAGGAGCGCCTGTGAGCTTGCTTCAGGTGGCTAGACCTGAATGGAAGGTAACAACTTCCTGGGTGTAGTTTTAGAGGTCGTCAGTACCCTGTTATTTTGTGCTCCCAATAGGTTTATTGTTTTAGGGGTTTTTGTATTTATTTGATTTTGATTTTTTTTCGAGGCAGCGTCTCGCTGTACCTCCAGGCTAGCCTCCAACTCGCAGTGATACTCCTACCTCAGCCTCCCAAGGAGCACATCACCATGCCCAGCTGTTTTAGTTTTCATTAATATTTTATTTTATTTATTAGAGAGAGAGAATGGGTGCACCAGGACCTCTCCAGCCGCTGCTAAGGAGCTCCAGACGCTTACGCCGCTTCATGTATCTGGCTTACGTGGGTCCTGGGGAATTGAACCTGGGTTCTTTCGCTTTGCAAGCAACTGCCTTAACCACTAAGCCATGTCTTCAGCCCCTGTTTTAGTTTTTAAATTGACCCCAAGTCACATAGCAAGTAGCCAGGAGACCCCAGGGATCAAGGCCTCATTTTAAAGCTTACACTGCCTGGCGAGGTGGCGCACGCCTTTAATCCCAGCACTCGGGAGGCAGAGGTAGGAGGATCGCCATGAGTTCAAGGCCACCCTGAGACTACAGAGTGAATTTCAGGTCAGCCTGGACTAGAGTGAGACCCTACCTCAAAAAACAAAACAAAAGCCTTACACTGGCTGGGCATGGTGGCTCATGACTATACTCCCAGTACTTCAGGGGTTGAGGTAGGAGACCTGCCATGAGTTCAAGGCCAATCTGGACTACAAATTGAGTTCCAAGTCACCTTGGACTAAAGTGAGACCCTGCCTCAAAAAAAAAAAAAAAAATTAGGGCTGCGCTTGGTGGCACACGCCACCAAGAGGTAGGAGGATCACTGAGTTCAAGGCCAGCCTGGAACTACACTGTGAGTTCCAGGTCAGCCTGGGTGACAGCAGACCCTACCTAAAAAAAAAAAAAAAGTGGGAGTTGGCTGAAGAGATGGCTCAGTGGTTAAAGGCACTTGTTTGCAAAGCCTGCCAGTCAGGGTTTGGTTCCTCAGTTCCCTCCCAAAGCCAGACAAGTGAAGCATGGGCCTGGAGTTTGTTTGCAGTGGCAAGAAGCCTGGCTGGCTGGCTCACCCTCTCTCTCTCTCTCTCTCCTCTCTCAAATATATATATACATACATACATACATACATATATATATATATTAATAATAAAACAAGCCAAGGCTAAAATGAGACCCAACTTCAAAAATAAAAGAACAAAAGAGTAAAGTAAAACACACCAAGTATTTCCCTATACATTCTGATAAACCTCCCTCCACAGAGCTTAAGGATCCCTCCACAGAGCTTAAGGGTAGAATATACAAAGGAGGTGCCTGTCAGAAATAAATAAATAAATAAACGAGGAATAATTAAATACATTTGGACTCTGTTGATCATCCAGAATTGACCATTTCCCATCTCTGTCTCTATTTAACAGTGGACCTCATCTGCTGGATGTTGACCAAACAAACCTATGCTAGTTTAAGAAAAGTAATATTAAAAGCTACTCACTTAAAACTTACCTGTGGCAGAGAATAATTCACGTGTATTTATTTTTTTAATATTTCATTTATTTATTTGCAAGCAGAGAGACAAACAATGGGCACACTAGGGCCTCTTGCCACTACAAACCAAGTCCAGATGCATGTGCCACTTTGTGCCTCTGGCTTCACAGGGGGACTGAGGAATGGAATCCATGCTTGCAGACTTTGTAAGCAAGCTACTTTAACCATGGGGCTCTCTCCCCAGCCCACCTGTCCAGTTTTTTTTTTTTTTTTTTTTTTTTTTGAGCTAGGGTCTCACTCTAGCTCAGGCTGACCTGGATTTCACTATGTAGTCTCAGGGTGGACCTGTCCAGTTTTTTGATATAGGGTCTTGATCTAGCCTAGGCTGACCTGGAATTCACTAGATAGTCTCAGGGTGGCCTCGAACTCACAGCAGTCCTCCTACATCTGCCTCCCAAGTGCTAGGATCAAAGACATGCGCCACCACACCCAGCCCACCTGTCTTTAAATGTGTGCTTTTTATTTGTTCATTCGACATTTATCAGTGTCTGCTGTGCAGTGAGAAGGATCGAAGTATTGTTTTTACAGAGGTGGGCCTTGCTCTCACAGGCCCTAGAGTCAGGGGTGGAACCCCATACCCTAATGTCATAACAAATGCTTCAAGTCATACTGCCAAATTGGGGGCAACAGACCTCACTTTAAAAAAAAAATTATGGGCTGGAGAGATGGCTTAGCGGTTAAGCGCTTGCCTGTGAAGCCTAAGGACCCCGGTTTGAGGCTCGATTCCCCAGGACCCATGTTAGCCAGATGCACAAGGGGGTGCACCCGTCTGTAGTTCATTTGCAGTGGCTGGAGGCCCTGGCGCACCTATTCTCTCGCTCTCTCTCCCTCACTCTCTTTCTCTCCCTCTCTGCATCTTTCTCTCTGTGTCACTCTCAAATAAATAAATAACAATTAAAAAAATTTATTTAAGCCGGGCTTGGTGGCGCGCACCTGTAATCCCAGCACTCAGGAGGCAGAGGTAGTAGGATCACCATGAGTTCGAGGCCACCTGAGACTATATGGTTAATTCTAGGTCAGCCTGGACTAGAGCAAAACCCTGCCTTGAAAAACCAATATATATATATATATATATATATATATATATATATATATATATATATATATTTGAGAAAGAAGGTGGCAGATAGGGAAACAATGGGTGCACCAGGACTTCTAGCAACTGCAGATGAACTCCAGACGCATGCACCACCTTGTACATCTGGTTTACATTAGTACTGAGGAACTGAACCTGAGCCCGTAGGTTTCACAAGCATGCATCTTAACCCCTAAACCATCTCTCCAGCCCCAGACCACACTTTTTTTCTTGGGATGGCAGAGATAAAATATACCAACCACTCAAAGCAATCATAAGTTTCTGGAATGTTGATTTGTTTCTAAAATCCATTTTGTGGTGAGGGAAAAAAAAAAACTCTGAGTTAAAATATCAACATTATGCCAAGAGAAAAAAATTACAATTTTCTTCTTCAATCAACTGATATTGGAGAAGATAACATCTTCAGAAAGTGTGGGTGAAAAGAAACTGTTATATCTCAATTTAATTCCAGGCAAGACATTTCTATCAGAAAACAGGAAAACCAAAAAGGAGAATTATACAATGCCGGACAGTCATTACTGTTCATCGTTCAACAAACACGTGTTGATCACCCAGGACCTAGGGGGACACAAAGACCTCTGAAAACCTGGGAACAGAGCTCATGTGTAACCTGTACACGCCGAGTCCATATTGACTGGTAGAATATTGAAATCCTTCTGTACTGATTTTTAAAAAGCCACCCCCTGACCAGCTCCTAAGTGCCTCTCCATTCCCACCCACTCCTGAGACAACTCACATCTCAGATCCAGCAATTACAAGTTGAATGCTGAGCACAGCAGAGGACCTTCAGACCTGGGCTTTTAAGGTTGTTTGCCGTTGTCAGTAATACCCCCTGCCAGCTCTGTACTGAGGGGAGGCCTGGGAAGGTACTGTTAGCGAGGCACCATGGGAACGAGCCACTCTGCAGACGAGCACAGGCCGCTGAACACCAGCTAAGACGGAACTGGTTTCTATCACAGGGAGGATAGGTGAGTCAATCATATCCGGTATCTTCTTTTTTTTTTTTTTTCTTTTTGGTAGGGTCTCATTCTAGCCCAGGCTGGCCTGGAATTCACTATGTAGTCTCAGGGTGGCCTGGAACTCATGGTGATCCTCCTACTCCTACCTCTGCCTCCCAAGTGCTGGGATTAAAGGCGTGCTACCTGGCCTACCTGGCCTCTCTCATGATGGTTCTCTTATTTATTTATTTATTTGATACAGAGAAAGAGGCAGAGAGAGAGAGAGAGAGAGGGAGAGAATGGGCGCACCAGGGCCTCCAGCCACTGTAAACAAACTCCAGATGCATGTGCTCCCTTGTGCATCTGGCTTACGTGGGTCCTGGAGAATAGAACCTGGGTCCTTTGGCTCTACAGGCAAGTGCCTTAACAGCTGAACCATCTTTCCAGCCTTCATGATGGTTCTTTATACATTTTATTTTCATTACGTTAGTGAGGACTTCTTTTTTTCTTTTAAGTTTCTTTCCAGGTAGGGCCTCACCCTAGCCCAGGCTGACGTGAAACTCACTCTGTACTCCCAGGCTGGCCTCGAACTCCCGGCGATCCTCCTACCTCTGCCTCCCAAGTGTTGGGATTAAAGGTGTGCGCGACCAGTGTTCTCACTCTCATGAACTACTTGGTGTCTTGGTGAATAAAGCAGGCTTCTGAATGTTTACCTAAAATGTTCCTAGAAGTGAAGTGGGTACACCTAGGGTATACTCCCCTGCTACTTAATCGTCCTTGTTTTTCAATAGTCCTCTGAAAGTCTTTTGTCCATAAAGTGAGAGAGATGCGTGTTTGATTCTCAGGGCCAGGCTCTGCGTTAACAAAACCCCCTTGTGGATTGTGAGGATATAAAGGAGGTGAGGCGTGGTCCTGCAGGATTTATCGAACACCTTCATTATTGCTCCAGATGCACCACATCAGGGGCCCGGCATACAAAGTGCTGCCCTCGTGGGACTTCCCTTGAAAGAGGAAAAGAAATCACAGAAAGGACGGGGCGAGTGGTTACACACTGGGTGATATTTGAACCCAAAGGAGCACCCACATGGGCACAGTGATCTCAAGTGGCATCCTCAGAGAGGCAGCCATTAGACTGTGAGGCATCAGGAAGAAGGGAGGGAAATGGGTGCGCCCATTCTCCCTCTCTCTCTCGCTCTCTCTCTTCTCTCTCAATTAAAGTAAATAATAAATATTAAAAAAAAAAAAAAAAAAGCCGGGCATGGTGGCGCACGCCTTAAGTCCTAGCACTTGGGAGGCAGAGGTAGGAGAATGGTCATGAGTTGGAGACCACCCTGAGACTACATAGTGAATTCCAGGTCAGCCTGGGCTAGAGTGAAACCCTACCTCAAAAAAAAAAAAAAAAAAAAAAAAAGTGGCTAAAGAGGGCTGGAGAGATGGCTCAGACATTAAAGGCTTGCTTGCAAAGTTTACAGCTCTGTTTGCTTCCCCAGAGCCCATGTAAAGCCAGATGCACAAAGTGGCACATGTGTCTGGAGTTCTTTTGCAGTGACAAGAGACCCTACACATGTCCCTCCCTCTTGCAAATAAATATCAATGTATTTATAATATTTTATTTATTTGAGAGAGAAAGAGAGAACAGGTACACCAGGGCCTCCAGCCACTGAAAATAAATTCCAGACACACGTGACACCTTGTGCATCTGGCTTTAGGTACAGGCAAGAGCCTTTAGTGGCTAAGCTACCTTTCTAGCCCAATAAAAATTTTTGTTGTTGTTCTTTTGGAGGTAAGTTTCACTGCAGCTCAGGCTGACCTGGAATTCACTATGTAGTCTCAGGGTGGCCTCGAACTCTCAGCGATCCTCCTACCTCTGGCTCCCAAGTGCTAGGATTAAAGGCGTGCACCACCACGCCCAGCCAAAATAAAATATACATTTTTTTAATTAAAAGAAAAACTACAGGGAGCCATTGTTTTGGACGAGGCTCTTGCATCAGACCAAGGTAAAAATCAAAACTGGAATCACTTGGGCTAAAGTCCCCCATTAGCAGTGTGAAGCTAAGCTGTTTTTGTGATCTTCCTAGAAAAGCTTAGCGATGACAGCCAAATTCCCCAACCAGCCAGCTTCAGTCAGCAAGATAATGAAGTCCCCTGCTTTCGCCCTCCACAAGATCACCTGAAGCACCGGCTACAACCAGCTTTTCTGTTATTCTGTCCTCCTCCTACTCTCACTGAACAAGGAGAGTGACTTAAAATGACCATCCTAGGCACATGCCTTTAATCCCATCACTCGGTAGGCAGAGGTAGGACAATTGATCCCTGTGAGTTCAAGGCCAGCCTGAGACTACATAGTGACTTCCAAGTCAGCCTGGGCTAGAGGGAGACCCTACCTCAACCCCACCCCCCCCCCAAAAAAAGTTGGCAATACCCACTGCTCTTCTAACCTCACTATGTTGAATAACTCCTTCCTGTAAGAGTGGTTCTCCCCCTGTTACAGATAAGGAAAGTATGGCACAATATAACTTAGTAACTTGCACAAAATCTATAGCAGAATTGGACCCTTTGACAGGCTGCCTGCGTAGCCCTGGGTTCAGCCGCTGTAATCCTGGCCGCCTGCAGGGTTTTGGTGAATACAACCACATGTGCTCTCACACCCCACGCTGAATTTGTGGGCCAGGAGTTCAACTAAAAAGAACTGAGCAATGCATCAGAAGTGAGAAAGGGGGCCCAAGGACTGAGCATGTGCAAGCCTGGAGTTTCATCGCTAACAATACACAAATGTAACATTAGAAACTTTAGAGTCATCTCCCAGTGAGAGGGAGCATGCCTGTCCCCCCCAGCACTCAGGAGGAGGACATCCTGGGCTGCATACTGAGAGTCTGCCTGGGGAAAAAAATAAATAAATAAAACCAAGCCTGGCATGGTGGTACATGTCTTATTTCCAGCACTTGGGAGGGAGGCCAGGAGTTCCAGGCCACCCTGAGACTACGTAGTGAATTCCAGGTCAGCCTGGGCTAGAGTGAAACCCACCTCAAAAAAAAAAAAAAAAAAAAATTAAAAAGCCGTCTACACACACACACACACATTTCTGTGTTGTAATTATCAGCAGTCATTATGGAGAGAGTTTCCCACAGTAGAGATGCTGCTCAAAAATAAAAATAGGAGCCAGGCGTGGTGGCGCACGCCTTTAATCCCAGCACTCGGGAGGCAGAGGTATGAGGATCACCGTGAGTTCAAGGCCACCCTGAGACTACGTAGTGAATTCCAGGTCAGCCTGGGCTAGAGTGAGACCCTACCTCGAGAAAAAAAAAATTAAATAAATATAAAAATAGGGGGCTGGGAAGATGGCTCAGCACTTAAAGGTGCTGGCTTACAAAGCCTGCTGGCCTGGGTTCAATTCCTAAACCACCTACATAAGCTGAACCCACACACAAAAAGTAATATGGCACAAATGTCCAGTGTTCATTTGTTGTTTTGTTTTATTTTTCGTTTTTGTTTTCACAAGGTAGGGTCTTGCAGGCTGTCCTGCAATTCACTTTGCAGTCTCAGGGTGGCCTCGAACTCACGGCAATCCTCCTACCTCTGCCTCCCGAGTGCTGGGATTAAAGGCGTGCGCCACCACGCCTGGCATCCAGCGTTCATTTGCAGTGGCAAGATGCTCTGGCCCGCCACCCACTACCACCACACACACATACCCGTGTGCACATAAATAAAAATTGTAAAAATTAAAAGTATAATTTTGTTGTTGTTTTCAAGGTAGGGTCTCACTGTAGCCCAGGCAGACCTGGACTTCACTATGTAGTCTCAGGGTGGCCTCAAACTCATGGCGATCCTCCTATCTCTGCCTCCCTAGTGCTGGGATTAAAGGTGTGTGCCACCACGCCGGGCCTAAAATATTAAATTTTAAAGAAGTCAGGCCTGATGGTGCAGGCTTGCAATTCCAGCTGTGTGAGAGGCTGAGGCAGGGGGATTACAATTTAAGGCCAACCTGGGCAATGTAGTGAGACCCTGTCTTAAAGGAAAAAAAGAAAAAATAAGTGCAAAGAAGGGCTGGAGTGTAGTCAGTGGTAGAGTCCTTGCCTAGCATGAGTAAGGCCCAGGGTTTGATTCCCAGCACTGCAAAACAGTAAATAAATGACAGGAGAGCCTCTTATCCAAACCCAGGCTGCCTTCTGGAATGAGGAGAGTCACATTCACAGCTCCATCAATCTTCTGGGCACATGGTCGGGGCATCTCTTAAATCATGGATCTTTCTCTGCCTTATACGAGAATTATTTGCAACCTTGTCAAAGACTCCGCTAAAAAAAAAAAATAAATTCTTTGAAGAAATTGTGCTGTAATTCAACCATGGAGCTCACTGGAGAGCGTGGTCAAACAAAACTATGCACCCAGTAGACACCATGTGTGTAGAACTGAATTACTGAAAAATAATGGAGCCTGGCACTTTTCTTTGATTTTTTTTTTTGGGGGGGGGCAGCCATGGTGGCGTACACCTTTAATCCCCATACTTGAAAGGCAGAGGTAGGAGGAGGATCACTGTGAGTTTGATGCCAGCCTGGGACTACAGAGTGAGTTCCACGTCAGCCTGGGCTACAGTGAGACCCTACCTTGAGAAAACTAAAAACAAACGAACAAACAATATATATATTTGAGAGAGTGAGAAAGCAGTGTACCAGGGCCTCCTGCCGTTATAAATTCCAGACACATGCACCACTTTGTGCATCTGGCTTTACGTTGGTACTGGGTAATCAAACTCAGGTCATCAAGCTTTGTAAGCCTTTAACGGCTGAGCCAACTTCCCAGCCCCCAAATCAGTTCTTTTTGAAGTTGTTTTTTTTTTTTTTTTTCTTCCCAAAGTAGGGTCTCACTGTAACCCAGGCTGAACTGGAACTCACTCTGTAGTCCCAGGCTAGCCTCAAACTCAGAACAACCCTACTACCTGTGCCTCCTAAGTGCTGGGGTTAAAGGCATGCACCACTAAGACTGGCTTGATCTTTTTCTTTTTTCTGGTGTTTTTTCTCAAAGAAACCTGATGTCGTCATTACTACTATTGTACTGCATTTATATAATCCAAATCCCTGTTAATCTCCCTGTGAATACCATTGACCTTGGCTCTGTTTTACATTTTCCTTCTGATCCATAGAAAAACAAAAAGTCACATTGTTGCCCCAGGAGTCAGAAATACTTCAAGTCCCCAAGTCTTAAATGGTTGAGTAAATACTAGGAGTAAATATGTGTTTAACACAAGAAAGAGTGCAGATAAATCAGGTGCAGTTTGCTGAAGGTTAGGAGACTGGGAGACAGTTGTCTGGATGCATGGGCGGCTCTTAACACTTGCAAGTCAATGATCTCAATCTCAGATTTGGGTCTAAGTCTTACTCTTTATTTATTTATTTATTTTTTCAAGGTAGAGTCTCACTCCAGCTCAGGCTGATCTGGTTGGCCTCCAACTCACAGTGAACCTCCTACCTCTGCCTCCCAAGTGCTGGGGTTAAACGCCGGGCTAATAAATAATATTTTTAAAATTTATTTTTTATTAACAACGTCCATGATTGTAAACAATATCCTATGGATAAATAATATATTTTTTTAAAAAATGTATGCTTGTGCCAGGCATGGTGGTACATGCCTTTAATCTCAGTACTGAGGCTGAGGTAGGAGGATGGCTCTGAGTTCGAGGCTAGCCTAAGACTACATAGTGAATTCCAGGTGAGCCTGGGCTAGAGTGAGACTCTAACTTGAAACACCAAAAAAATTTTTAAAAACACACTTAAGGGCTGGAGACATGGCTCAGAGGTTGAAGGTACTTGTTTGTAAAGCCTGACAGCCTGGGTTCAATTTCCTAGTACCCATGTAAAGCTAGATGCACAAAGTGGTACATGCATCTGGAGTTTGTTTTTAGTGGCAGGAAGCCCTAGTGTACCTATTCTCTCCCTCTCTCTTGCTCCTTATAAATAAATATTTTTTTAAATTTCAAATATTTAAAAAAATATTTTATTTTAAATCCCAGCACTCGGGAGGGAGGCAGAAGTAGGAGGATCGCCATGAGTTCGAGGCCACCCTGAGAATGCAGAGTGAATTCCAAGTCAGCCTGAGCTAGAGTGAGAGCCTACCTAAAAAAAAAAAACACAGAATTATAAAATATTTTATTTTAGAGACAGAGAGAGAGAGAGGCAGATAGAAAGTGAGAATGGGTGCACCAGGGCCTCCAGCCAATGCAAACGAACTTCAGATACTTGCGCCCCCTTGTGCATCTGGCTAACATGGGTCCTGGGGAATTGAGCCTCAAACCGAGGTCCTTAGGCTTCACAGACAAGTGCTTAACCGCTAAGCCATCTCTCCAGCCCCCCATTAAAAATATTTTTTTAATTTTTTTTGTTATTTTTATTTATTTATTTGAGAGTAACAGACAGAGAGAGAAAGAGGCAGATAGAGAGAGGGAGAGAGAATGGGCACACCAGGGCCTCCAGCCACTGCAAACGAACTCCAGTTGCTTGTGCCCCCTTGTGCATCTGGCTAACGTGGGTCCTGGGGAGTCGAGCCTCGAACCGGGGTCCTTAGGCTTCACAGGCAAGCGCGTAACCACTAAGCCATCTCTCCAGCCCTTAAAAATATTTTTAAAAAACACACTTAATATTTTGAGTCAGATATAGGCTGAATGATTATTTAATTTATCATCTACTCAGGGGATCTTTCTGAGTGTGAAAGGGAACAAGAGGTATATACTGAGCATTGCAGAATGGAGGGCTGTCCTCAGCAAGGGGGTATAACTGCTGCTCATTGAAACTCGAATGATTATTTCTTTATTGTAAAGATATTCTTTTTTGAGGCAGGGTGTCACTTTGGCCCAGGCTGACCTGTAGCCCAGGCTGGTCTCAAACTCACCTCAGCCTCTCAAGGGCTGGGACTAATGGCATGTGCCACAAATCCTGGTGAATTATTTATTTATTTATCACACACACACACACACACACACACACACACGAGGGTCTCTTATGGCTGAAATTGAATGCCTGTCCACCTTTATGTGAGTGGCTGGGGAATTAAACCTGGGCCAACTGCCTTTAACCACTGAGTTATCTCCTCAGAATTCAGTGCCCGGTACTACCTACACAAGACCCTCACAATAGGAAGAAAAGATGATGATGTCAAAATAAAAGAGAGACTAATTGGGGCTGGAGAGATGGCTTAGCGGTTAAGCGCTTGCCTGTGAAGCCAGAGGATCCTGGTTCGAGGCTTGATTCCCCAGGACCACATAAACCAGATGCACAAGGTGGCACATGCATCTGAAGTTCGTTTACAGTGGCTGGAGGCCCTGGCGTACCCATTCTCTCTTTCTCTCTCTGCCTCTTTCTCTGTCTGTCACTCTCAAATAAATAAATAAATAAAAATAAAAGAATTTATATCCACAGACCAGATGGTAAAGTCTATAGGTTTTATTAGATTATAGATAGACTGTAAGAGACAGGAGGAATACAGAGCTCTTGCCTAAAGGTGAGAGGGGGTTTAAGAAGTCCCAAACTTGGCTTGGAGAGACGGCTTAAGGCACAGGCCTGTGGAGCCTTAGGTCCCAGGTTCGATGCACATGGTGGCACATGCATCTGGAGTTCTTTTGCAGTGCCTACAGTCTCTGTAATGCCCATTCTTACTATCTCTCTGCCTCTAATAAATAAAAATAAATCTTTAAAAAAACAAAACAAAACAAAAGAATTACCTGGGTGTGGTGGCGCACACCTTTAATCCCTGCACTTGGGAGGCTTGAGGTGTGAGGCTCGCCATGAGTTCAAGGTCAGCCTGGGCTAGAATGAAATCCTATCTCCAAAAACTAAAAAAGAAAGAAAGAAAGACAAAAGAAAAGAAAAGAAAGGGAAGGCCGAGCAATAGGAGTGGAGAAAGATGAGTATTGGTGCTCAGCTGGGTGTGTTATGGTTTTTCGAGGTAGGGTCTCACTCTAGCCCAGGTTGACCTGGAATTCACTGTGTAGTATCAGGGTGGCTTCGAACTCATGGCAATCCTCTTACCTCTGCCTCCTGAGTGCTGGGATTAAAGGTGTGCACCTCCACATCCGGCTTCTTCCTTCTTTAAAATTTTATTTATTTATTCGTTTATTATATATAGAGAGAATGGGCACACCAGGGCCTCCAGCCAATGTAAACAAACTCCAGATGCACGCGCCACCTGGTGCATCTGGCTTTATGTGAGTACTGAGGAATCGAACCTGGGTCCTTAGGCTTCGCAGGCAAGCACCTTAATTCCTAAGCCATTTCTCCAGCCCGGCTCCTTCCTTGTTATTTGGTGCAGGACTCTAGTTCATGGAATGGTGCTGTCCACGTTGAAGATGTTCCTCTTCAGTTACTCCTCTCTGGAAACACCATCACAGACACACCCAGAGATGTGTCTCCCAGATGATTTTAAATCCCGTCAAGTTGACAGTCAAGGTGGACCATCACAGATATGATCACTGCGTTGCACAAATATTCAAAACAGAGACCTTCCCCCCCTCTTTTTTTGAGGTAGGGTCTTGCTCTATCCCAGGCTGACCTGGAATTCACTATGTAGTCTCAGGGTGGCCTCGAACTAACAGCGGTCCACATACCTCTGCCTCCCAAGTGCTGGAATTAAAAGGTGGATTATACTATTTAACAAAGAAGTACATTAGAACAAAATTAAATGTTTTTTTGCCTTATCTTTTTTTGGTTATTTTAATGTTTATTATTATTATTAACAAGATGTTTCGTATAGATACATCATGTGTTGGTACCCTCTTTTCCCTCATCCCTGTCCCCATTCTTTTGGGGACGCTCCTCAGTGGGGTTGCAGGTATTCCCCATTGGGTTGCAGTTTCTGCATTATGGGAACAGTAGACAGTTATTTTGGGGGGGGAGGAGGGAATGCCTCTGGGCATGATGTCTCATAATGTTTAATGTTTTTTAGCTGGGTGCACACCTTTAATCCCAGCACTGGGAAGGCAGAGGTAGGAGGATTGCTGTGAGTTCAAGGCCACCCTGAGACTACATAGTAAATCCAGGTCAACCTGGGCTAGAGTGAGACCCTACCTCAAAAAAAAAAAAAAAAAAAAAAAAGTTTAATTTTTTTTTAATCCACTCAAGGGCCTAGCATACAGCTGAGCAGCAGATCCCTTGCCTAGAAGATGATTAAAGGCGTATACCACCACACCGGCCCTTCCAATTTTTTAAAAATATTTTTATTTATTTATTTATTTGAGCGAGAGAGACAGACAGAGAGGGTGTGAGTATGGGCACATCAGGACCTCCTGCCCCTGCAAAGGAACTCTAGACCCATGTGCTGCTTTGTGCATCTGGCTCTGTGTGGGTACTGGGGAATCGAACCTGGGCTGTTAGGCTTTGCAAGCAAGCACCTTTAACTGCTGAGTCATCGCTCCAGCCCGGAGACCTTGCAGTGTGAAGATACATACTCTATTTATGATGAGGTGTTATGGTGCCTAAGATTCACTTCAAAAACATTTCCAGAGGGAGGGAGGGAGGAGAAGGGAGGTGGGGAGTGAGTAGAATCTGGATGAGGCAGGATTGACCGAGCGGTTGTGGAAGCTGCGTGGTAGGACTCGGGAGACTGTTCCATTATTGTGGATGTTTAACTCTTCCCACAATAAGCAGTTTTTACGACTTGTTTGTGGCTGTTTACCAAATGGAAAAATCCATGGGAATGACCAGGCCTGTAAGGCAGCAAAATCTATGCCCAACACTGACACTGACAAACTTGAACCACAGTCCCCGCACGCTCTGGGCCCAGGGTCTTCCTGTCTGAAAATGAGACGTTTGTCCCTGATAGTCTTTCTGGTTCCATCCAACTGGAAAATGTCTGGTCTTGAGCAATAGCAAAAAGGAGACAATGTTCACCAAGTTTGCTCTGGCCAACTGTGGCCAAGAGGAACTGTTGAAATCATACCCACTTCTGTCTGTCCCTCCTCATGCTAATACCTCTGACTTCTTTTTTGAATGTTTTTATTTATATTTATTTATTTGAGAGAGGGGAAAGGAGAGAGAGAGAGAGAATGGGTATGCCAGGACCTCCAGCCACTGTAAACAATTTCCAGATGCATGCGCCACCTTATGCAACTGGCTTATGTGGGGGGCCTGGGGAATCAAACTGAGGTCCTTAGGCTTTACAGGCAAGTGCCTTAACCACTAAGCCATCTCTCCAGCCCACCTCTGACTTTTGCATTGCTCTTAATCCCTAGCTATATAACCTTAGGCCCTGAGTTAATTTCCCTAACCCTCATGTTCCTCCTCTGTAAGATGGGATGGATGGGGATAAATTATGACCACCTAGTCTAGGGCTGCAATGATAATCACATGAGTTAATATATGTAAGCCAGGCATGATGGCACACGCCTTTAATCCCAGCACTCAGGAGGCTGCGGGGAGAAGGATCGCCATGAGTTTGAGGCAAGACTGGGGGTGTAGAGTGAGTGAGTTGCAGGTCAGCCTGGACTACAGTGAGCCCCTGTCTTGTAAAACAACAACAAACACTGCATATAAGAGGCTGAGAGCTGGGCTGGAAAGAAGGCTCAGTGATGATCAAGACCCGACTCCCCAGACCCCACCGAAAGCAAAGGCAAGTCATGCATAATCCCAGTGCTTCTCCAGCAGTGGGAGTGGGAGGATTTCACAGCTCCCGGCCAGCTAGCCCGCTGTTACATCAAACGAGGCAGAAGTCGAAGACTTGCACCCCGAGGTTGTCCTCTGATTTCCCACACATGCGCTGTGGCCTGTACGTGCCCCTACACACAGACACCCCCCCTCCCACCCAACACACACACACACAGAGCTCTGAGAGCTAGCTGGGTCAGCCAGGCAGTAAGTGCCCAGTCCACGGCAAATACCTCGTGTACCATCTCCATTAGATAACTATGAAAACTAATTGTGGCTCAGTGAAGATAAGTGATTTAGCCCAAGTCTATCTGTTTTAATAAACAATACAGCAGACGTTTCAGCACCAGTTTCTGACCATAAATCCAGCCCTGCTTCCATTTAAATTGCCCTCTGAGGACGTTATTATGAAAAATAGCAAATGATGACAGATGGAACCGGGCAGTAACCCAGGAGGATCAGGTATTATCTGAAGAGTCCGGCGACCGTCAGAAAATAACTTAACGTTTGTTATTAACACAAAAAAACTTAGTCTGCGTGGCAGACTACAGCCCCTGGGGTCTTGGAGCCAGCTTGCCTCTCTCCCAGACAGCCCGGAGCCCAGCATAGGGCCGTTGGAAAGCACTGGGTGGCTGGGAGGTAAATTACACCAGCCAGCGAGAGCCAGCCCGGCCCAGAGAAGAGGACTGGGGTGTTCCTCTGTTTGCACACCCAAAAGATTCCATAACCAGGCACGCTGGCTCCTTGGAGCAACTGAGCACTCTGACCTCAGGTAACCTGGGCTTGTTTCGCAAAGCGCGGCGTGTGATGGTCTATTTTCCCGGCATCTCTACTGTCGTCAGCATCTCTGTGGTCCTCACCCATTCTCTCAGGAGAAATTTTCATTAATGGTTTTAGACATAGCCTGCGGTTGAGGAATAAGATGGACCTCTGTTTGTTCCCATCAAGTCTGAAGATGTGATGTCAAAGGCAACAGGGAGAGCACAGAGAAACATGTGTAGGATGTCAAAAGTGAGTTCAAAGGTTATGTTGGATCCTGCAAAGCTGTGGACAATTCAATTGTTTTTGACCGGAAATGTTTCTAAAACGTAATTGCATGGGCTGGAGAGATGGCTTAGCAGTTAAGGCACTTGCCTGCAAAGCCAAACAGGTTCAATTCCCCAGTACCCACGTAAAGCCAGATGCACAAGGTGGTACATGCATCTGGAGTTCATTTGCAGTGGCTTAGAGTCCCTGGCCTGCCCACTGTGTGTGTGTGTGTGTGTGTCTGCCTCTTTTTCTCACTCTCTCTCAAATAAATAAATAAATATAATATTTTAAAAAAGTCATTTCACATGGCTTCAGCTAATATGTAAATATAACATTGAAAAGATATGCTCTGAACTGTCACTGTTCTTCCTTGGCTGGGAGGGTTAAAACAGGAATGGGAGAGCCGGAAGTTTATTTCTTCTCTTTGGTTCTATACTGGTTGCACTGTCGTCTTACTTTTGTCATTTAAAAATTTAAAAAATATATATATGGGTTGGAGAGATGGCTTAGCGATTAAGTGCTTGCCTGTGAAGCCTAAGGACCCTGGTTCGAGGCTCCATTCCCCACGACCCACGTTAGCCAGATGCACAAGGGGGCGCACGCGTCTGGAGTTCTTTTGCAGTGGCTGGAGGCCCTGGCGTGCCCATTCTCTCTCTCTCTCTCTCTCTCTCTATCTGCCTCTTTCTCTCTCTGTCACTCTCAAATAAATAAATAAAAAATGAACAAAAAATTTTAAAAATATATTTGCCATATTTATCTGTGTCAGAATAAACTTAGTAATTTTTTTTTAAATTTGTTATCATTTTATTTATTTATTTGTTAGATACAGAGGGAAGAGAGAGAGAGAATGGCTGCGCCAGGGCCTCTAGCCACTGCAAACAAACTCCAGACACATGTGCCACGATGTGCATCTGGCTATCGTGGGACCTGGAGAATTGAACCTGGGTCCTTAGGCTTCCCAGGCAAGTGCCTTAACTGCTAAGCCATCTCTCCAGCCCAATTAATTATTTTTTTACAGTTTTTCTTTTTTTGTTATTTTAAACATAGGGTCTTGCTCTAGCCCAGGCTGCAATAGAATTCACTCTGTTGGCTCAGGTTGGCCTTGAACTCATGAACTCATGGCAATCCTCCTACCATGGCCTCCCAAGTGCTGGGAATAAAAGCATGCATCACCATACCTGGCCTTTTTATAGTCTTTTAAAAATAATTATATTTATTTGAGAGAGACAGAGAAAAAGAGGCAGACTGGGAGAGGGAGAGACACAGAGATTATGGGCATGACAGAACCTTTTGCTATTGCAAACCAGCTGCAGACACCCGCACAACTTTGTGCATCTGGCTTTATGTGGGTTACTGGGGAATTGAACCTGGGTCATCAGGTTTTGCAAGCAAGTGCCTTTAACTGCTGGGCCATTTCTCTAGTCTAGTTGTTGTTGTTGTTGTTGTTGTTGTTGTTGTTGTTTCGAGGTAGGGTTTCACTCTAGCTCATGCTGATCTGAAATTCCCTCTATGTCTTCATGCTGGCCTTGAACTCATGGCTATCCTCCTATCTCAGCCTCCTGAGTGCTGGGATCATAGGCTTGAGCCCCCACACCCTGCTACAGTAATTAATATTTATGTCAAATCAGATACTGCCTATTCTCAAATACCAGAGCATTTTGCACATATGAGGGCTAGCACACTTGATGCTCCAGGTGCCCATCTGATTAAGGTATTTATTCCTCTCAGTGTGGTAACATTTATTTAGAAGGACAAGGAAGTAGAGATAGTTACAGATATGTACCACTATGCCCACCATTTATTTTATTTCTCTTTCTTTCTTTTTTTTTTTTTTAGGTTTTTCGAGGTAGGTTCTCACTCTAGCAGGCTGACCTGGAATTCACTATGTCGTCTCCAGATGGCCTGGAACTCATAGCAATCCTCTCACTTCGGCCTCCCAGTGTTGAGATTAAAGGCATG
Organism: Dipus sagitta; assembly: GCA_036346955.1. Taxonomy (NCBI): domain Eukaryota; kingdom Metazoa; phylum Chordata; class Mammalia; order Rodentia; family Dipodidae; genus Dipus; species Dipus sagitta. The sequence continues at coordinate 47,894,282 of CM070781.1, read as the reverse complement.
GGTCACACGCCTGGTTTATTTGATTTTTTTTTAAAGGTTTTTCTCAGGGTGGCCTTGAACTCACGGCAATCCACCTACCTCTGCTTCCCGAGTGCTGGGATTAAAGGCGTGCGCCACCATGCCAAGTTGGATCAAAGCTTTCGTGAGCCCCAAATTGCTGCAAACGAACTCCAGTTGCACATTCCACCTTGTGCATCTGGCTCACATGGGTGCTGGGGAATTGAACCTGGGTCCTTTGGCTTTGCGGGCAAGAGCCTTAACTGCTAAGCCATCTCTCCAGCCCTCTCATTTGATTTTAAATGAAGAAAACATTGCTAACCCCTGAAGACTGGGGTTGGGGGGGTCCAGGGACCTGTTTTGAATACCACACCTTCAGGTCTGAGCACTTCTCACAGTATATTGTAATCCCCCTGAAGTTCTTTGTGTTTCTCAACCTCTTGCCTCCTTCCAATATGAGCAAAAAGAAAATAAATTCATGTCTCTGCATCGTGACCTCCCTTCTGTAACGGGGCCGATATAATAGGAGCTCATCACGATTTGTTAAATGAATGAAAGCTTACATGCAATGGGGGAGGGGTGTTCTTTTCTTTTTCATAACACACGCCACAGTGAGAGCAATGACAGAACGGAGCTTTCCAGACGTCCCCGTGTCACGGTTCAAGGGCAGTGAGCTGAAAGCAAATCAAAACTTCTTCATGTTTTGTTCAAAGCCCACGGACACTTCAACATGTATTAAATGTTAATAAGCAGCTATTTGGGTCAGTGGGTTAAGTAATAGCTGTGGGGGGGAAGGTGAGAGGTGAAGAAATACACGGAAATTACATTCGGGGAGGGCTTGGCTCACCAGAGCGAAACTTGGATAATAGCGTGCAACTGATTTAACCGTGGTGTCTTTTTCCTTTTGCCCACACGATAGACTGGGTGCAGGGACATCGTCTTCCTTACTTAGGCATCTGCAGGACCTGGTAAAATGAAATATATATATATATATATATACATATATATATATATATATATAATATTATATATATTATATATTATATAGTTTATATCAAGAGGTATCCAAAGGTTGCACATCCGGTCACTTTTGTCTTCTCATATTCATTTATTATATTTAACCAAAGTGTTTGGGAACTGATTATACTTTGTGGAGCATTCTTTCCCTATCTTTTTTTTTTTTTTTTTTTTTGGCATATTCTCGTGAAGGACAACAAAAGGAACAAAGTGGGTTTTTTTTGGGGGGGGGAGAGGGGATAAGTTTTGAGGTAGGGTCTCACTATAGCTCAGGCTGACCTGGAACTCACTGTGTAGTTCTAGGCTGGCCTTGACTCACAGCGATCCTCCTAACTCTGCCTCCCAAATGCTGCCACGGCCATCTGGAACAAAGCTTTTGTGAGCCCCACCTTGCCGGTCCTTAAGGGCAGTGAGGAATTATGCGAATAATGATAGCTAGTCTGGCTTTGAGCACTTTCCGTGCACCAGGTCCATTTTTAAAGTCCCTGGCTAGGGTAGTGGGATGCTTTTGCCCACCAGAGGACATTTGACAATGTCTGGGGACATTCTGAATCACTGGGACTAGGAGAGAAGAGGTGTGCGCAAGTGACACTGGTACTGAGTGCACGAGTCCAGGGGTGCTGTCAAACTCCCTGCAGTGATCAAGACAGTGTCCCACAAAAAAGAAATGTCTGGGGCTGGGGAGATGGCTTAGCGGTTAAGGCGCATGTCTGTGAAGCCTAAGGACCAACGTTCGATTCTCCAGATCTCATGTAAGCCAGATGCACATGGTGGCACATGCATCTGGAGTTCGTTTGCAGTGGCTAGATGCACTAGAGTGCTCATTCTCACTCTTTCTCTCTCTCTCTGTCTCTAATAAATAAATAAATGAAAAAATAAAATAAAATCTTCAAAAAAATTTTTCTGGTCCCAAATCATACACACACACACACACACACACACACTCATATTTGTAAGCAGAGAGAGACAGAGAAAGAGAATGCGTACACCAGGGCTTCTTGCCCCTGGAAACGAACTCCAGATGCATGTGCCACTTTGTGCATCTGGCTTTACATAGGTACTGGGGAATCGAACCCAGGTTGTTAAGCTTTACAAGCAAGCTCCTCAACTGCTGAGCCATCTCTCCAGCCCTGGTTCCAAATAGTAATAGTGCCAAAACTAATGAATCCTATTTTTATGTATTATCTCATTTACAACACACACACACACACACCCTACATTACTGTCTCCATTTGCAGATTATAAAAAGTAAGGTGTAAGAAGGTTAGGTGACTTGCTCCAGACCTCACAGCTACAAGTACCAGAGAGGCTTTCCAGGCCTCTAACTCTAGAGGCCCTAACCTTAAGGAAGGTGCATCAGTGGACAGGAACAGATGACCCCTGAGGAAGCTGTCACTTCTTACATGAGATGGCACATTTGCTAACAAATGGCCCCAGTGTTAGTCACTCAATGACTGTGAGGAACTTGGAGACAGGTGACTTTGCTTCAATCTCTTTTCTTTGCTCAAACTGAGCTTTCTCTGGAAAAAAATAAAAAAGGGAATTAGACTTTCAAATAAACATATAGTCCTCACTCTCAAATAAATTATATATATTAGCTGGGCTGGAGGCCTGAAGAGATGGTTTAGCAGTTAAGGCGCCTACCTGCCAAGCCTAAGGATCCATGTTCTACTCTCAAGATCCTATGCAAGCCAGACGCACAAAAGGTGAGGCAAGTACAAGGTCGCACATGCCCACTAGGTGGCGCAAGCATCTGGAGTTTGATTGCAGTGGCTGAGGCCCTGGCGTGCCAATTCTCATTCTCTCTCAAAAATAAAAATAAAATTAAAAAAAAAAACTGGTCTGAAGAGATGGCTTAGTGGTTAAGGCACCTGCCTGCAAGGCCTAAGGATCCAGATTTGATTGCCCAAGACTCACGTAAGCAAAAGGTGGCACATGTATTTGGAGTTCATTTGCAGTGGCTAGAGGCCCTGGTGCACCCATTCTGTCTCTCTCTCTTTCAAATTAATAAAATAAATTTTTAAAAGAACAAAAATATAAATAAATAAAATATTTTTAAAATGTAGGGGCTAAGCCGGGCGTGGTGGCGCACGCCTTTAATCCCAGCACTCGGGAGGCAGAGGTAGGAGGATCGCCGTGAGTTCGAGGCCACCCTGAGACTCCATAGTGAATTCCAGGTCAGCCTGGGCTAGAGTGAAACCCTACCTCGAAAAACCAAAAAATAATAAATAAATAAATAAAAATAAAAAAAATAAAATGTAGGGGCTAGAGGGATGACTCACCAATTAAGGAACTTGCTTGCAAAGTCTGATGGCCTGGGTTCCATTCCCCAGTATCCATGTAAAGCCAAATGCACAAAGTTGTGCATGTGTCTGGAGTTCATTTACAGTGACAAAGGGCCCTGGCGTGCCTATTCTCTGCCCCCTCTCTCTCCTTGAAAATTAATTAATTAATCAAAAATGTTTAAAATAAAGTTAGGCGCGGTGGCACATGCCTTTAATCCTAGCATTTGGGAGAAAGAGGTAGGTGGATCGCCATGAGTTTGAGGCCACTATGACTCTATGTAGTGAATTCCAGGTCAGCCTGGGCTAGAGAGCAAGACCCTACTTCTAAAAAACAAAACAAAACAAAAAGCCAGGTGACACATGCCTTTAAATCCCAGCGCTTAGGAAGAAGAGGTAGGAGGATTGCTGTGAATTCAAGGCCACCCTGAGGCTGACTATACAGTGAATTCCAGGTCAGCCTGGGCTAGAGCAAAACCCTATTTCTAAAATCCAAAAAATAAAATAAAAATAAAAATAAAAATAAATAATTTTAAATAAAAATGTAATTTTGCCAGGCGTGGTGGCACATGCCTTTAATACCAGCACTCAGGAGGCAGAGGTAGGAGGATCGCCATGAGTTCGAGGCCACCCTGAGACTACATAGTTAATTCCAGATCAGCCTGGGCTAGAGTGAGACCCTACTTCAAAAAACCAAAAAAAAAAAAAAAAAGGAAACTTTGTGAATGCACTAAGGGTTCTTGCTGCCTTTCCCAAATAAAGCACTCTGAGGCAGGATTATTATTATGAAGATAGTATTGATTCATAATTAAAAAATTGTGATGCTTAATAAAAATATTCATAAAGGAGTTTGTGAATTCTCCAAAATAATAAAAGTCTTAGGAAAATAATGAAATATTAAGTTCAGTCTCTTCTCATCGCTGAACTTTTCTTCAGTCGCACATATTGATGGCAGAATGTGTCCTACGTTATGTGAAATTCATGGAACGGTCTCACATCCCTTCTCAGCTGTCATTTTCTATATTTATAGGAATTGGACATATGAGTAATGTGTCTACCAGAGCAGCGTAATAATACCAGACCTGGCAATAAGATACTTCACATAGTTGTGATTTTATTTTATACAGAAGGGCTCTCTTTTCCCTTCTAAGGCCTCGGAGGACAGTCATTGGTAGACATTACTGAAAAATCATCCATTTTTCCGTGAGGCCCCAAAACAGGTTCCATATAAAAGTGGAGCCCCGTGACGCATGCTGGGAGCATCATTGTGTGCGCATGCGGCATCTCCATCCCAAGGAGCTCCGCTTCTACAGACCCCCCCCCCCCCCACCACCATCAGATTGCTTGCCTACTTGTTGCTTACTGCATATGCTTAGCAGTTTCCATTTCATGCGCCGGATAGCACCCAGCTTTCTGCTTCAAAAGAGAACAGCCACAGAGAGGATCCTTCACCCCCTAACCTGGACCCAAACCCACCGTGTTGCCCCAGTGTCCAAACTTTGATAGACAGCTCATAAGTATTGCAGAATTGTTTAATACACAGAGAAAGGAAAAGAGACAGAGAGAGAGTGAGAGAGAGAGAGAGAGAGAGAGAGAGAGAGAGAGAGAGAGAATAAAAGGGCTCAGGAGATTCATAAATGAAAAGATAGGGAAAGGCCCTTTAAAGTCATAAATTCATAAGATTGAGGAGATCCTTACATAACAGAACGATGGTTATGTTTTCTGATTATACTTTTCTTTTTTTTCTCTCTCTCTCTAGTAGGGTCTCTCACTCTAGTCCAGGCAGACCTGGAATTCACTCTGTAGTCCCAGGCTGGCTTTGGCCTTGAACTCATTGTGATCCTCCTACCTCTGCCTCCTGAGTGCTGGAGTTAAAGGCAGATTCTACCTTTTTGTTTTGTTTTGTTTTGTTTTGTTTTGTTTTGTTTTGTTTTGTTTTGTTTTGTTTTGTTTGAGGTAGGGTCTCGCTCTAGTCCAGGCTGACCTGGAATTCACTATATAGTCTCAGGGTGGCCTCAAACTCACAGCTATCTCCTACCTTTGTCTTCCGAGTGCTGGGATTAAAGGTGTGTGCCACCACGCCCAGCATGGATTCTACTTTTTAACAAAGAAGTATATTGGAACAAAATTAAATGTTTTTTTTTTTTAAAAAAAAAAAATCCACTCAAGGGCCTGGCATAAAGCTGAGTAGCAGAGCCCTTGCTGAGAATGCCCCAAATCCTGAGTGCAATCCTTAGCAGAAATAAAGAAAGAAAAAAAAGAAGGGAATTCGGACACAAAATTAGAGGTACAAAGAGGAAAGATGATATTAAGATGCATGGTGAGGGCTGGAGAGATGACTTAGCGGTTAAGGTATTTGCCTACAAAGCCAAAGGACCCAGGTTTGATTCTCCAGGACCCATGTAAGCCAGATGCATAAGAGGGCATATGTGTCTGGAGTTGGTTTGCAGTGGCTAGAAGCCCTGGTGTGCCCATTCTCTCTCTCTCTCTCTCTCTCTCTCTCTCTCTCTTCCTATTTCTGTATCTCTCTCTCTCTCAAATAAATATAATTTTTTTTTTAAAAGATGCATGGTGAGAAGACAGCTGTCAGCCATCTATAAATCAGAGAGAGAGGCCTGGAACAGATCCTTCCCTGAGTCTGCAGAAGTTACCACACATTCTAACACCTCGCTTTTAAAGTTCTAGACTCCAGTCTGCAAGGAAATAAGTTCCTGGTGAGTATGGTGATGCAGATCTATAATCCCCACACAGCAGGAAGGGCTCAAATTGATACCATCTTGGGCTACGTAGTAAGTTCCAGGCCGGCTTGGACAGCCCAGGAAGAGCCTGTCTCAGGGAACCAGCAACAGGCTGGACGTAGTGGTGCATGCCTGTCACCCCAACACATGACAGAGGCAGGAAGATCAGCAGTTTAAGGCCAGCCTGGGATACTTGATAAGCTATCTCAGAAAAAAAAAAATCAATTCACTGTTGCAGGCAGCTTCTTGTTGCTTGTTCTTGAGACAAACATGTGACCAGACACAGTTTATGGGAGGAAAGGATTTATTTCAGGCTTACAGAAATGGCTTTAAAAAAAAAATTCTGATTTTTAAAATTTTATCTATTTCAGACAGAGAGAGAGAGAATAGGCATGCCAGGGCCTCCACCCATTGCAAACGAACTCCAGATGCATGGGCCACCATGTGCAGCTGGCTTACGTGGGACCTGGAGATTCGAACTGGGGTCCTTAAGCTTCACAGGCAAATGTCTTAACCACTAAGCCATCTCCCCAGCCCCTGCAATGGCTTTCTTGACCCAAGGAGGAAGGAAGATGCTAGGCTGCCATGGACCTGGTTAAAAAGAGCCCGGCTCCAGATGCAGTGGCAAGAACCAAGGAGTCCATGGGACCTTGGGACAAGAGCCACCGGCACCGGAAGCAGGGGATGAGCTGCTGGGCGTTAGGAAACAACTCCACTCTTGATCTTGTCAAGAGGAGCAAACAGGGTTGGAGGGATGGCTTAGCGGTTAAGGCATTTGCCTGCAAAGCCAAAGGACCCAGGTTCAATTCCCCAGGACCCACGTTAGCCAGATGCACAAGGGGGCACACATGTCTGGAGTTTGTTTGCAGTGGCTGGAGGCCCTGGCGTGCCCAATCTCTCTCTCTCTCCTTCTTTCTCTGTCAAATAAATAAAAATAAAATATTAATTTAAAAAAAAGGACCAGACACACTCTACCAGGTAATAGTGACTGGTAAGAATTAGAGACCCGGGCTGGAGAGATGGTTCAGTGGTTAAAGTCACTTGCTTGCAAAGCATAATGACCTGGGTTCAATTCCCCAGTACCCATGTAAAACCAGAAGAACAAAGTGGCGCATGGAGTTCATTCACAGTAGCAGGAGGACTTGCTACACCCATTCTCTCCCTCTTTCTCTCTCACTCTCCTCGTAGATAAATAAACAAAATAATTTCTCAAATATTTATTTTTTTATTAGAGAGAGAGAGAGAGAGAGAGAGAAAACAGCAGGAAGCCCAGAGCCTCCTACTATGGAAAACAAATTCCAGACACATGTACCACTTTGTGCATTAGCTTTATGTGGAGACTGGGGGATTTTACTAGGGCTGTCAGGCTTTGCAAGCAAGTGCCTTTAACCACTAGGCCATCTCTCTAGCCCCCTGTTTTCTCACACTTTTGAAGGAAATACATTAGGAAAAAGAAGAGCCAACTCTATTGTGTTAAAACTTCTGATTTTCATAGTATCATTAGAGCAAGATAATTTCTTTGAGGCATGAACCTGAACAGCTGCACAGAACCACTTAATTAAATCATGGATGATAAATTCCTCATAAATTATATACCAAACATTTTATAATTTTGATAGTCCTTATTTTTTACTATAATCTGTAAACATTTAAGTGGAAGCTATGAATTAGATGTCAAAATAGATGAGTAATTTTAGACTGTGACATACATTTTCACAGCATTCTAGTTTATTTTAAGGGACAATTAGTAGTACTTATAAAAATGTATCTAATTGCTCGGCTAAATCAAACTCAATAGTACTGAATGTTTTTTACCCTCGTTGGGACTGTATTTTTCCCATGGTGACCAAAACAAGTGAATAGAGGCCAAAAATAAAATTCAAAAAGCAAAAATGCTTACAATAAATTTAATTATCATTTTGAAAATTGGCACAGATTTTCTTGGGCTAGACTCACTTCTCACGTATGTTCACACCGTTACTCACATGGCCAGAATAAATCCTCATTAAATGTGACCTGAACCCCTGCACAGCAAGCAGAAACCCTTGCTGGTATGATCTGAAGCTTGGTTTCACATGTTCAGATTCAAATTGAACTTCCCACAATAATGGGGCTAGTGGAGGGGATCACGGGGATGATGGTGGGGAGGATGATGAGGGTGAGAATAAGGGTGGAGAAAAAGAAGAAAGAGGAGAAGAAAGAAGAAGAAAGAGGAGGTAAATAGAAAAGGAAAAACAGAGGAGGGGCTAGAGAAATGACGTAGCAGTTAAGGCGCTTGTCTGCAAAGCCAAAGGACCCAGGTTCAATTCCCTAGGACCCACGTAAAGCCAGATGCACAAGGTGGCGCATGCATCTGGAGTTCATTTGCAGTGGCCGGAGGCCCTGGCCCACCCATTCTCTCTGTCTGTCTGTCTGTTACTGATTCTCTCAAATAAGTAAATAAAACTTATTTTAAGGTTAAAAAAAAAACAGAGAAGGAAGGAAAGAAGGACGGAAGGGAAAGATGGAGGGAGGAGAAAAAAGAAGAAAGGGAGAAATGACAATGAAGGGGTCATGGAAGAATGTGTGCCTTCCAGTGCCTTCAACCCAAGGTATCGCATGACAACAAGCAATGAGGCCCTGACATGGCTAGATCTTCTGACTTCTCAAGAAAACATGGCTTTAAGATTTTTTTTTATATGGAATCACTCAACTTTAAATATCAGATGCTGATTTTAAACAATTAAAAATATTGCTCAGGCCGGTCGTGGTGGCCCCTATCTTTAATCCCAGCACACAGGAGGCAGAGGTAGGAGGGTCACTGTGAGTTTGAGGCCACCCTGAGACTACATAGTGAATTCCAGGTCAGCCTGGGCTACAGTGACACCCTACCTCGAAAAAAAAAAAATATATATATATATATATATATACATACATATATATATATATGTATGTATATATATATATGTATATATATATATATAGCTCAGATCATATGCTGCCATTCTGTGAGATACTTTGAGCCGATGGGCCTCGAGTTTGCAAACCGCAGGAACTGTTGCACTGTGGGTGTGTAGTTTTAGCACTAAATCAATCTTGAAATCTCACCCTGGGTAGTGTTTGTGTAACAGCAACACATACATAATGCCTGCCATATGCCGAGTGCTTACACACGCACTAGAAAGACAGCAATGATCAAAGCGAAGACGACACTTACATTCGCGCTCATAGAGCCCACCAGGGCAAGGCTTTCAACCAGAAGGAAGTGGTTGGGAGAGTCATAAGGAGGTGATGTCGACACTTCAGCATGTCATGCAGAGTTTTAAAAAAATTAAACCTTTTTTTTTTGAGGTGGGGTCTCACTCTAGCCCAAGCTGACCTGGAATTCACTATGTCGACTCAGGCTGGTTGTGAACGCCCGGCAATCCTCCTACCTCTGCCTCCCGAGTGCTGGGATTAAAGGGGTGCGCCACCACACCTGGCTACTTTATTTAAAACACACACACACATACACACATATATCTTGTTGTTGTTGTTTTTCGAGGTAGGGTCTCACTCTAGCCCAGGCTGACCTGGAATTCACTATGTAGTCTCAGGGTGGCCTCAAATTTATGGCAATCCTCCTGCCTCTTCCTCCCAAGTGCTGGAATTAAAGGCATGCACCACCACTCCCGGCTTTAAAAAATATTTTTTTTATGTTCAAGGCCACCCTAAGACTACATATTGAATTCCAGGTCAGCCTGAGCTAGAGTGAGACCCTACTTCAGAAAAAAAAAAATTATTTCTTTGAAAGCAGAGAGGCGGGTGGGTACACCAAGGCCTCTGGCCACTGCAAACCAACGTCAGATGCATGTGCCACTTATGCAGTGGCATGCCCATGCTCACTTTCTATTTTTGTCTCAAAGAAACACATTATATATATATATATTATATATTATAACACATTATATATATTATATATATTATATATATTATATATTATAACACATTATATATATATATAATATATAATATATATATAATGATAGAAAAGATAGAAAAGAGTTCTAAGTAGAACCTCAGCCTGAAAGAATTTCATGGACTAGAAGTATGGAAGGGCTAAAGGGTAGAGGGTTGGGGACCGGGAAGATGGCTTAGGGGTAAATAAATAAATAAATAAATAAAGGGCTGATGCCAGGCATGGTGGTGCATGCCTTTAATCCCAGCACTCAGGTGGCAGAGATAAGAGATAGGAGGATTGGTGTGAGTTCAGGGCCAGCCTGGGACAACAGAGTGAATTTCAGGTCAGCCTGGCCTAGAGCGAGACCCGAGACCCTACCTCGAAAAACCAAAATAAATAAATAAATAAATAAATAAATAAAGAGGCTGAGCATGAAAGGGCAAGCGGGATGTGACCGTGCAGGGCCCTATGTGCACAGTAAGAATATAGGATTTTCTCTAAGCACAGGGGAAGTTACTACTGAATTTCTTTCTCTCTCTCTCTCTCTCTTTTTGAGGGGGGTTTCGAGGTAGGGTCTCGGTCTAGCCCAGGCTGACCTGGAATTCACTATGTAGTCTCTGGGTGGCCTTGAACTCATGGCGATCCTTCTACCTCTGCCTCCTGAGTGCTGGGATTAAAGATGTGTACCACCACGCCCGGCTCTCTCTCTTTTTTGATGTATGTATATGTACATGTAGCATGTGGTGCATATGTATCCAGTGTGTGTATGTGAGTATCTGACATGTGGTGTATGGTGTGTGTATGTATGCAGTGGCAGTGTATGTATGTGTATACACCCTACTCAGATGTCAAAGGAGGACATTGGGTGCCCTTTTTTGCTTGTTTGTTTATTTGTTTGTTTTGAGGTAGGGCCTCACTTTAGCCCAGGCTGACTTGGAACTCACTTTGTAGTCCCAAACTGGCTCAAAGTCACAATGATCCTCCTACCTCAGCCTTCCCAGGGCTGGGATTGAAGGTGTGTCCCACCACACAGTCTCCAGATACCTTTTTCTATTGTTCTATCATCTTAGTTCCTTGAAACAGGCTCTGTCATTGAATCTGGACTTCAGGCCGTTTTTTCAGTTATGGTGGCCGATCCCTGAGCCCTGGCAAGTCCTCGTGCCTCTGCCCCACGCAGCCCTAGGGTTACAGGCATGCACAGCTTCATCTGGCTTTCTAGGTGGATGGTGGGGATCGAACTCAGGTCCTTATGCTTTCACAGCAAATCCTTTCACCCACTGAGCCATGTTCCTTGCCCCTACTGTAAAATTTGACTCCAGAGGTACCGATCCAGTTGATGTTCTCTGAAAATCCCCCTGCTGGTTCCGATGCAGGCAGATGCATCAGGCAGCGACTGTAAGGAGAACCCTCCGTGTGAGGTGACATTGATGGCCCCAGGGTAGTGGCATTGCCGGACTTGAGAAGGGCACAGACTTCACACCCACTGTGCTTTTCGGGTTCTCCCTCCAACCCCGTGACTCTGTGCTTGCTCTTCTTGACTTTATATCCAGTAAATAAAGATCACAATGTTGAAAGTCAACTCCACCTTGGGATACGAAAAGCCGGGGCTGGAAGTGCGAAGTCTCTGTGAACTGACTTGCTTGAGCTTAAGTCCATGGAGAAGAAAGTCAAGGGCTGGCTTCTGCCGCCTGAGTGCCTCCCTAAATGCCAAGAGCCTGAGTCACCAGGAGTTCTTTGGAAGTGATGAATAGAACGATTGCCTCCCTTATCAAAACACGTACATGCCCCGCTGATTACTTAAAAAAAAAAAAAAAGTGACATCACGTTTGAAGAAATTTTATAATGACCCTTAACCCAAAACAAACTAACAAGGACTTAGTCTTGAAGAAAGTTGAAATAAGTCCAAGAAACTGATGGGCTCTATGGCCCGGAATGACTGTGAGTTATTCATTGATTTATTATTATTTTTTTCTTATTTTGGTATTGTGAGGTAGGAAGATGGCTGTGAGTTTGAGGCCACCTAAAGACTACATAGTGAATTCCAGTTCAGCCTGAATTAGAGTGTTTCCTGACTGCTGGGATTAAAGGCACACACCACCATGCCCGGTTCATTTATTGACTTTTTTTTTTCCACCCCAATCTGGAGGACACCAGCGAAGTCAGCGTGGGCCCGGTGATGCAGTGTCCCCGGCAAGCTGGGCCTGAGGAGGACTCGTGAACATCTGGTACTTCTTTACCTTGGTCCAGAAGGAGGAGCAAGATGAAGAGAAAGAAGAGCGAGGCAATTAAAGGCTCAGCAGTTAAAGGCGCTTGCTTGCAAAGCCTGCTGGCCCGGGTCCAATTCACCAGCCACCCATGGGGAAGCTGGTGTTCTTTGCAGCAGCAAGAGACTGGGCGTGCCCTGACGCGCATATCAACAAACATTTAAACAGGTTGGGGGACAGGTTGAGGTAAGAGCCCCCGGGGGAATTTGCAGGTAGAGCATGCTTCAAAATCCACTCTCCGAGCCCCGCACTCAAATGGTGGGGTCCCACTTTCCTCCGATCGCTGCATCTTCTGCAATCCTTGGCAGGATGGGTTTGCCACTGGCATAGACCTGGAGGGAGGGGGGAAAAGTGAGAGGCATCTAATGCAGGGCAAAACGGCAAATTTGTAATAATTGGGGTGTTTAAATGCTCCTTGAGTTTGTTAAAAAAATATTTATTTAGCAGGGCATGGTGGCGCACGCCTTTAATCCCAGCACTCAGGAGGAAGAGGTAGGAGGATCGTGGCGAATTTGAGGCCAGCCTGAGACTACATGGTCAGCCTGGGCTAGAGTGAAACCCTACCTCAAAAAACAAACAACAAAATTATTTAACCAGGCATGGTGTTGCATGCCTTTAATCCCAGCACTCGGGAGGCAGAGGTAGGAGGATCGCAGTGAGTCCAAGGCCACCCTGAGACTACATAGTGAATTCCAGGTCAGCCTGAGCTAGAGCAAGACCCTAACTTGAAAAACAAGCAAACAAACAAAAAAAATATTTATTTGATCCGGGCGTGGTGGCGCACGCCTTTAATCCCAGCACTCGGGAGGCAGAGGTAGGAGGATCGCCGTGAGTTCGAGGCCACCCTGAGACTCCATATGAATTCCAGGTCAGCCTGGGCTAGAGTGAAACCCTACCTCGAAAAACCAGAAGAAAAAAAAAATATTTATTTGCAAGCAGAGAGAGTGTGTGTGCGTATGAGCATTACAGGGCCTCCAGGCCCTGCAAACAAACTCCAGACTCATGTGTCGCTTTGTGCATCTGGCTCTACATGGGTATTGGGGAACTGAATCGGGCCGGAATTGAATTGGGCTGTTAGGATTTGCTGGCAAAGGCCTTAATCACTGAGCCATCTCTCCATCCCCAAAAGCTCCTTAAGGTTTTTTTTTTTTTTTTTTTTTTTTTTTTGGTTTTTCGAGGTAGGGTCTCACTCTGGTCCAGGCTGACCTGGAATTAACTATGTAGTCTCAGGGTGGCCTTGAACTCACGGCGATCCTCCTACCTCTGCCTCCCGAGTTCTGGGATTAAAGGCGTGCGCCACCATGCCTGGCTCAGCTCCTTAAATTTTAGCTTTCCATCTGAAAAGAGAATTATGAAAATTTCCTATAATGCGTAAAGAGCTCAACCAGGAGTCTGGGAGAGGTGGTATATGCCTGCAATCCCAGCACTTGGGGGACCGGAGAAGGAGGAGCAGGAGTTCAAGGTCATCCTTGGCTACATAGTGAGTTCAGGACTAGCAGTTTCAAACAAACAAACAAACAAACAAACAAAGAAACAAACAGAGTTTAACCAGATTTTGTAATCCCAGTATTTGGGACAATGTTAAAAGTCGCATAGCCCCTGAACTGCCCAAAGAGAGTTCAGCCTACCTTACCAAACTTTATTTCAGGGAGGACCAGGATTTTCAGTTGACATTAATTATTTTGGCTAATCCCTAGATAACTTTTTCTTAACCCCCCCCCCCCCGCCGTCCCCACCTCAAACTATAGCAAACACCCTGTTGTAATTGTAAATGATTAAATACCTAGCCCAGGGTGTTGACGCTAAGTGAAGAATTAACCTAGTTACACATGAAACAGAGGTTGTGTACAGTCTTAGGAACTCAGGCTGAGGCTGTAGCTCGGCTGAGGCTGTAGCTCAGCTGGTAGAGAGCTTGCCCAGCACGCCCAAAGCCCTGGGTTCAGTCACCAGCACGGCACCAACCAAGTGTGACAATACACACCTACCAATCTCAGCACTCAGGAGGTAGTGGCAGGAGGATTAGATGTTCTAGTTCATCCTTAGCTACATAATAAAACTGTCTCAAAAAAAAAAAAAAAAAAAAAGCTGGGTGTAGTGGCATATACCTTTAATCCCAGCACACAGGAGGCAAAGGTAGGAGTAGGAGGGTCGCCGTGAGTTCTAGGCCAGCCTGAGACTACATAGTGAATTCCAGGTAAGCCTCAGCTAGGGTGAGACCCTACCTTGAAAAAAAAAAAAAAGTAAAAATAAATAAATAAATGAATCCCGGTATGGTGGCACACGCCTTTGATCCCAGCACTGGGGAGGCAGAGGTAGGAGGATCGCTGTGAGTTTGAGGGCAGCCTGAGACTACATAGTGAGTATCAGATCAGCCTGGGCTAGAGTGAGACCCTACCTAGAAAAACCTCTGCCTCCCCAGTGCTGGGATTAAAGGCATGCACCACCACGCCCGGCTCAGCACTTGTCTAGTTCTAGTCATCTTCCTGCAAAATTCATGATTTCATTTTCCGTTACAGCTGAATCAAATCCCACTGTGTATATGTACCACATTTTCATTATCCAGTCATCAGTTGATGGACATCTAGGCTGATTCCATTTCCTAGCTGTTGTGAGTAGAACAGCAATGAACACGGACATGCAAGTATCTGTTATAGGATATTGAGTCCTGTGGGTACGTGCCCAGGAATAGCATGCCTGGGTCATATGGTATATAAAATACTTTTAGCCTTCTGAGAAACTTCCACACTGATGTTCGTAGTCGCTCTACCAGTTTATACTCCCACCAACTATGAATAAGGGCTCCTGTGTCCCCACATCCTTGCCAGCATCTGTTGTCATTTGATTATTTGATGACAGACATTCTGACAGAGGTGAGATGGAATCTCAAAACATGTTTAATTTGCATTTCCCTGATGGCTAAGGATGTTGAACACTTTAAAAAAATATTTATTGGCCCTTTGTATATCTTCTTTTGAGAACTCTCCGTTCAGTTCCGTAGCTCATTTTTTTCACTGGGTTGTTTGTTTCCTTGATCTTTAGTTTTGTGAGTTACTTGTATATTCTAGATATTAATCTTTCAGATAGTTTCTTACAGCCCAGCTTGTCCTCCAACATGCTGTGGCCAGGATAACCTTGAACTCCTGATCCTCTTGTGTTCTGTCTCCATTTACCAAGGATTAGGCAGGGCGCACCATGCCTTGTTAACCCTTATTATTTATTATTATTATTATTTGGTTTTCCAAGGTAGGGTCTCACTCTAGCCCAGGCTGACCTGGAATTCACTATGTAGGCTCAGGGTGGCCTTGAATTCACGGCAATCCTCCTAACTCTGCCTCCCAAGTGCTGGATTAAAGGCGTGTGCTACCATGCCCAGCTAAGATTTATTATTTTATGAACAAGAAAATTAAGGCTCTGACACCAGGTAGCGAAGTACCAAGTGGCAGAGACAGTATTACTGCCCACATTGGTCTCATACTAAAGCCTCAAGCATTTTGGTAGATTGGCTTCATAAGAAAATTTGAATTTGGAGCTGGGTAGATGACTCCGTGGTTAAAGGCGCTTGCTTGCAAAACTTAGTTCACGTCCCCAGTACCCATATAAAGCTAGATGCAAAAGGTGCCCCTGGAGTTCATTTGCAGAGGCAAAAGACCCTGGTATACCCATACATACATACATACATATATACTTACATACTTACATATTTTTTAATTTGAATTTTAAGGGTAATGGAATCATTTTGTTGTTCTTAGGTTTTATTTTTATTTATTTATCTTTTTTTTTTTCAAGGCAGGGTCTTACTCTAGCAGCCCAGACTGACCGGAAACTCACTCTGTGGTTCCAGGCTGGTCCGGAACTCATGGCAGTCCTCCTACCTCTGCCTCCCAGAGTGCTGGGATTAAAGGTGTGCACCACCATGTCTGGCTATGGATTGTTTTTGAGTTTAAGTTTTCTTGAGGGAGATGAAGGGGTTGAGACAGGGTCTCACTATGCAGCCCAGGCTGGCCTCCCACTCAAGATCCTATTCCTCAGCCTCCCAAGTGCCGGATTGACCAGCATGTGTCACTAGACCTGGCTAGAATGATGGGGTTGGGACTAGACTTTTCCAACATCAGATCTATAGTCCCAGAGCACCCTACCAGTTCTGTCTGTTCAACTGTGCCCTTTAGGGCTGGGGCTGTAGCTCGGTGGTACAGCACTTGCTTAGCATGTGTGAAGGGGGTGTTCTAGCTCAGCACCCCAGAACCCAGGCAAACCACCTGTGCTCTCTCCTGCCCCCAGCCCTGAGTCTGCTCAGCTCCAGCAGCACCCCCCCCCCCGGGACCCTGCACTGCCTCCCTAGATTCCCACCAGCCCTCGCTTCCAGCCCCAGTATCCACCCTCTTCCCGGGCCACGAAGATCTCTCCTCCAACAAGTCTCACTAGCACCATGGACTCAAACACCCCAGACTCTTACAACTGTGATCTCTACTTCCGGCTCCTACCCAAAACTACAAGGGCTGTGGCTCAGGAGCTGGAGTGCTTACCTAGCATATACAAAGCCCCGGGTTCAATACCCAGCAGTGGATAAACCAGGTGTGGTGGTGTATGACTTTAGTCCCAGCTTTCTGGAAGCAGAAGGATGGATTGGGGGTTTAGGAACTTTAAGAAGCAAAACTTTTCCTTCCCCTTTATTTATTTATTTATTTATTTTGGTTTTTCGAGGTAGGGTCTCACTCCAGCTCAGGCTGACCTGGAATTCACTATGTAGTCTCAGGGTGGCCTTGAACTCACAGCGATCCTCCTACCTCTGCCTCCCCAGTGCTGGAATTAAAGGCGTGCGCCACCATGCCCGGCTCCCCTTTATTTATTATTTGAGAGAGAGAGAGAAAGAATAGGCTCATCAGGGCCCCCAGCTACTGCAAATGAGCTCCAGACACATGCGCCACTTTGTACATCTGGTGTACGTGGGTCCTGGGGAATCGAACCTGGGTCCTTTGGCTTTGCAGACAAACGCCTTTGCCAATAAGCCACCTCTCCAGCCCCCCACTCTTTTTTCTGATGTAGGGTCTCACTCTATCCCAGGCTGACCCGGCACTAAACTCTGTAGTCCAGGGGTGGCCTCGAACTCAGAACTCACAGCCATCCTTCTATCTCTGCCTCCCAAGTGCTGGGATCAAAGGCGTGCGTCACCATGCATGGCTTCCCCCACCCCCTCTTCTTACTCTTCTTTGGATGCCAGCTAAAATTGTAATAAGCATGCTTATCTGAACACTTTAGGGCTTTTCCACTTGTTTTCTTCAATAAATCTCCTTTGCCTTACTCATGCCTCATCTTCCCTGTGCCTAATTTCTGGTTCTAGAGACAAACTCCACAGTATCAAAATTTGCAACGTGATCAAAAGTTCAAGGTCATCCTTGGCTACGGAGTGAGTTCAAAGGCACTTAGCTGGTCTACATGAGACCATGTGTAAACAACAACCAAAAAAGTGCAGAGGTGTTACATTTTCTGGCAGGGTCAATGGAGAAAGTCTTTTTAAAATTTTTCTCTTTTTTTTTCTTGGGTTTTTCAAGGTAGGGGGGTATCGCTCCAGCCCAGGCTGACCCTGGAGTTCACTATGTAGTCCCGGGCTGGCCTTGAAATCACAGTGATCCTCCTACCTCTGCCTCCTGAATGCTGGGATTAAAGGCGTGTGCTACCACACTGGGCTTAAAAAATGTTTTTATTTATTGATTTATTGTTTATTTATTTGAGAGCAACAGACAAATAGCTAGAGAAAGAGGCAGATAGACAGAGAGAGAATGGGTGCACCAGGGCCTCCAGCCACTGCAAACAAACTCCAGATGTGTGTGCCACCTGGTGCATCTGGCTTACCTGGGTCCTGGGGAATGGAGCCTCGAACTGGGGTCCTTAGGCTTCACAGGCAAGTGCTTAACCACTAAGCCATCTCTCCAGCCCCCGTTTTTATTTATTTATTTGCAAGCAGAGATAACAGAAGAGACAGGGAGAGAGAGAGAGAGAGAGAGAGAGAGAGAATGGGTTTGTCAGGGCCTCCAACTGCTGCAAACTCCAGATGCATATGCCACTGTGCCTTTGGCTGTCCCTGGGTACTGGGGAATTCAACCGGGGTCTTAGGCTTTGCAGGCAAGTGCCTTAATTGCTGAGCCATCTCTTCAGCTCCAAAAGTCTTTAATTTTTTTCTGCAGGTGGAGAAACTGAGGCCCAAGATCATGCAACTCAGCAGCCATGTCAGTGTCTATGGCTGTGTGTAAGAGGGCTCTACTCGTGGCTCTGCATTTGCAGTATCATTTCCGGACTATGATGGTTCAGTTAACGACTTTTTCACTTTGTGGTGATGCAAAAGTGGGGTGCTTGAGGTAAGACGTGTACTTGACATGCAGTAAGGCCGGGGAGGTGACTCAGTGGCAGCTCATTTG
Organism: Dipus sagitta; assembly: GCA_036346955.1. Classification (NCBI taxonomy): domain Eukaryota; kingdom Metazoa; phylum Chordata; class Mammalia; order Rodentia; family Dipodidae; genus Dipus; species Dipus sagitta. The sequence goes on along the minus strand of CM070781.1, from coordinate 47,875,652 downwards.
TTTAGTATGCACAAGTCCCCAGCACCACTACTACCAAAAATAAAGAGATAAAGGAAATGGGGGCCTGGAAAGAATGACTTAGCGATTAAGGCATTAGCCTGCAAAGCCTAAGGACCCAGGTTTGATTCCCCAGTACCCATGTAAAGCTGGATGCACAAGGTGGTGCATGCATCTCTAGAGTTCATTTGCAGTGGCTAGAGGCCCTGGCGTGCCCATTCTCTCTGTCTCTCTCTTTCTCTCTCTCTCTCTCTCTCAAATAAATAAATAAAATAATAAAAAGAAATGCATTTGGATTATTAATGAGAAGAAACCTACCACCAGCCTGTCTTTCACTTCCTCTACCATATTCAATACATTATATGTGTTTTTTTTCAAGGTAGGGTCTCACTCTAGCCCAGGCTGACCTGGAATTCACTATGTAGTCTCAGGGTGGCCTCGAACTCACAGTGATCCTCCTACCTCTGCCTCCCAAGCGCTGGGATTAAAGGCGTGCACCACCATGCACAGCTTTAATACATTACATGAAGGTCAACACCTTATTATAAAATGGGTTTTATATTAGATGATTTTGCCCAATGGTGGCTAATGAAGTGTTCTGAGCATGTCTAAGGTAGGCATGTCAGCTTGCCACTGCTGTGGGGGGGCGGGGGGAACAAAAAACAGCTGAGATCATTTAAAAGGAGGAAAGATTCCTTTTGGATCTCACTTCATGGTAACCAGGAAGAAGAAAGACAGGAAGGAAGGAACAAGATATAGGCTTCAAAGGCACCATCCCAGTGACCTACTTCCTACTAAGTTATAACTCCACAAATGACTTAGTTCATTCATAGGGTCAGAACTCTCACGACCTGAGCACTGCTATACTGGGGACCAAGCCTTCATTACCCAAGCTTCTGAAGGACGGGTAACCTGTAAGCCATTACGGTGAGCTTAGCTAAGCTGACTTTCAGTGGGTTACTATATATAAATTTTAATTTATTTATTTACAAGGAGAGAGAGAGAGAGAGAGAGAGAGAGAGAGAGATTATAGGCATGCCAGGGCCTCTAGCCACCATAAACAAACTCCAGATGCACAAACCATCTTGTGCATCCAGCTTATGTGAGTACTGGGGAATCAAACCTGGGTTGTTAGGCTTTACAGGCAAGTACCTTAACAGCTGAGCCATCTTTCTAGCCATAATTTCAACTTTTATTGACTAATTAGAACACAATCCTATTCTAAATAGAAGAACATCTGTATTGATTATGCATATTTGTAGATAAACAGCATGAGCTCTGGTCCTAGACTGTCTAGGGTTCAAAGCTGGTCTGTGTGACTAGTTGTGTGACCTTGAATAAGTTGATTTTTCTTTCTTTTGGTTTGGTTTATTTTTTAAAAAATATCTTTATTTTATTTTATTTATTTAGTTTTTCAAGGTAGGGTCTCACTCTAGCCCAGGCTGACCTGGAATTCACTATGTAGCCTCAAGGTGGCCTCAAACTCATGGTGATCCTCCTACCTCTGCCTCCCGAGTGCTGGGATTAAAGGCGTGCACCACCATGCCCACCCGGCTGGTCTTATTTTTGCATGCTACTGTCTCCCTAAGGGACTGGAGTTACAGACACACATGGCCAAACCTGTCTGTTCATGTGGGTCCTGCGGATCGAACTTCAGTCTTGCAGAGGTGCTCTTCCCCTCTGAACCATCTCTCCTTGGACAAGTTTCTTCACATCTCTGTGCTGAAGGTGTAAAATGGAAGTATCCGAGCCAACTTCATAAGGCAGAATGAAATGGTTTAACATGTGCCACCATACATTCCTCAACAAATATGAGTTCCTGGGCTGGAGAGATGGCTTAGTGGTTAAGCGCTTGCCTGTGAAGCCTAAGGACCCCGGTTCAAGGCTCGATTCCCCAGGACCCACGTTAGCCAGATGCACAAGGGGGCGCACGCGTCTGGAGTTCGTTTGCAGTGGCTGGAGGCCCTGGTGTGCCCATTGTCTCTCTCTCTCTCTCTCTCTCTCTCTGCCTCTTTGTCTGTCGCTCTCAAATAAATAAAAATAAAACAACAACAACAAAAACAAATATGAGTTCCTGCAGTGCTCTGAGAGATCACCAGCCACGGGTGGGCATTAAGATACAGTGGATGAAGCAACCGTGAAAATGAACAGTCTGAGTGGTGGCCCTGACTCCTTCAGGCTGTAGGACTTTGGGAAGTCACTTAACCTTGTTGTGCCTTCCTCTCTAACATGGTAGGAGAGTGTTGAGAACTTAAGAATTGGTGGAAAATGAAAAGAGATCACCTAAGTTAAACATCTTTTTTTGTTTTTTAGAAGTTTTACTTATTTATTTGAGAGTGACAGACAGAGAGACAAAGAGGCAGAGAGAGAGAGAGAGAATGGGCGCACCAGGGCCTCCAGCCACTGCAAAGGAACTCCAGATGCGTGCGCCCCCTTGTGCATCTGGCTAACGTGGGTCCTGGGGAATCAAGCCTCGAACCAGGCTCCTTAGGCTTTGCAGGCAAGAGCTTAACCACTAAGTCATCTCTCCTGCCCCCATCTTTTTTATTTTAATAAATGAGAAATTTTTATTTATTTATTTATTTGCAGAGAGAGAGAGACGGTGAGCAAGCGAGTGTCTGGGCCTCTAGCCACTGCAAACGAGCTCCAGATGCATGTGCCCCTGGCTCTATGTGGGTACTGGGGAATAGAACCCAAGTCCTTAGGCTTTGTAGGCAAGCGCCTTAACCGCGGAGCCATATCTTCAGCCCAAAGGTAAGCATCTTGTACACAGTAAGAGCTTGATGTTTACTAGCTCTCCTTATCTATTGAAAAGTGCCAATGCAGAGGATGAAGTGGATGGCTCAGTGGTTAAAGGCGCTTGCTTGCAAAACCTGATGGCCAGGGTTTGCTTCCCCAGTACCCATGTAAAGCCAGGTGCACAAAGTGGCAAATGCATCCGGAGTCCCTTCACAGTGGCAAGAGACTCTGTCATGCCCATTCTCTCTCTCTCTCCTTATCAATAAACAAATACACACACACACACACACACACACACACACATATATTAACCAACAATGCAGATTTCTTTCTTAGGTCCAGCTATTTAATCATCTGGTAGAATTACTTAGTATGTAAAAAGTCTTGTGACCTTTTTAAAAAAAATGATCTGTGATCCCTGTAAGATTGAACCAATTAATATGTCTTACTCAAAATAGCCCAGGGAACTTATCTGAGTTTCTCTGCACTGGTGATAAGTTTTGGAAAGTCAAGGTGACACGGGGAGTTGATGGTAGAATTGGAAAAAGAATTTGTAGTCACTTGATTCTGTTGCTTAAACCCCTGAGCCTTGGGGTCTTTCTATCTATTCTTGATGACCTATCACCATTAAAAAAAAAAAAAAAATGCTTGTTAAGCTGTGACTTGGCTGCACATGCCCTGTTTGGGGGCTTGGGGAGAAGCCCCCAGCTTGCTTATATCCCTGCTAAGAGGAAATCTGGCTCCAGGAGGGCGGAAGAACATAAGATCAGGAATAAGTAAAGCTTGGGGGATTTTAAAGTCTGGATAACAACACAAAATTCAGAAAATACTTTAAATATTTTATTTGAGAGAGGGAAAGAGACAGAGAGAGAGAGAGAGATAGAGATAGAGAGAGAGAGAATAGGTGCACCAGGGCCTCCAGCTACTGCAAAACTCCAGACGCATGCATCACCTCGTGCATCTGGCTTACATGGGTCCTGGGGAATCAAACTGAGGTCCTTTGACTTCACAGGCAAACACCTTAACCACTAAGCCATCTCTCCAGTCCTCAGAAAATACTTTAAAGAGAGAAAAAGACAGTGACAGCTAAGGGGGAAAGGTAAGGAGTGGGGAAAGGGTTCCATATTAGTAAATAACTTCCAAACTGTTCGCTCACACTTCGCTGAGGAGCCAGCTACAGCAAGATTCTGGAGACTCCAGAAGGGAAAACAAAAGATGCTCTAGAATCCTCAAGGATGGCATACAGGATCCAGCCTGGCTCTCCCCCTCCCACTGTAGGCCCCTGGGTGATTGATTTCATGGCACCCATGGGTGGCTCCAGGGGGCCTCTGTGTAGTGACATCCCCTCATGAGGGCTGAGTGGGCCAGCACACTCAAAGGGTGGGATTCTCTTTCTCTTTTGTTGTTGTTGTTTTGTTTTGTTTTTCAAGGCAGGGTCTCACTCTAGCCCAGGCTGACCTGGAATTCACTGTGCGGTCTCAGGGTGGCCTCGAACTCACAGTGATCCTCCCACCTCTGCCTCCTGAGTGCTGGGATTAAAGACATGTGCCTCCATGACCTCTGGGATTCCCTTTTATAGGGTGAAATCCTGCTCTCCTTTCTAGGCAAACGCCCCATGCTCTTACTAATCAATGTCCCACAGACAATGGTGGAGCTGTCTCAAATACAATAGCTGTGAACCAGACACACAGAAGTGAGTGTAAGGAGATGGGAGTGGACGACGGATGCCTGTAGGTGCCAATGGAAGGTCTTTTTCATAGAGCAAGGAAGCTTGTTTTTCTAAGACTCCCCCCTGCCCCCATGCTGGGGTGATTTAGGTTCCAAGGGTAGAGAAGGAGGTTGGCTTTGGGAGGGTGAACTTCGACCTCTGGTTTGTTGAAGGGACGCACAGGCTTAAACCTAGCGCCTAGCTCCCAGAAAAGACAGAACAAAAAAAAACCAAAGCAAAACAAAATGATTGTTGCAAAACAGTAACAATTGGTTATGGCCTCTGACCCCAAAACAAGGACCTCCCTGAAAAGGCCCCAGGGAACTCTTATACAACAGGTTAGTTTACATTGCAAGGGGCACCGAGTCTCAGCCACTCCCCCAAGGACACCTTTTCACTCCCGAAAGCCTGGGATTCAGAAGGGAGTGCCAGGAGCCAGGGTGACTTTGGAGTGCAGCTGGGAGCTCTGACTGCACAAGGCGCTCTTACCTGACACGGGAGCTCCTCTCCCAGTCAAGCCTCTTTCTTTTCTTTTTTTGGTTTTTTCCAGTAAGGTTTCACTCTAGCCCAGGCTGACCTGGAATTCAGTATGGAGTCTCAGGGTGGCCTCGAACTCACAGTGATCCTCCTACCTTTGCCTCCCGAGTCCTGGGATTAAAGGCATGAGCCACTAAGCCCGGCTCTCATTTTTAGTTTTTAAAAATTATTTATTTGTGGGAGAGGGAGAGAAAGAGGCAGAGAGAGAGAGAGAGGGGGAGGGGGGGAACCAGCATGCCAGGGCCTCCAGCTACTGCAAACTCACATGCATGCACCACCTTGTACAATCTAGCTTTACTTGGGTACTGGGGAATAGAACCAGGGTCCTTTGGCTTTGCAGACAAGTGCCTTAACCGCTAAACCATCTCTCCAGCTCCCTCATTTCTTTTAAACTGTTCGGAGTGCCCATTGTTTCTCTCTCTGTCTCTCTTTCTCTAACAAATTTAATATTTAAAAAAAAATTAGAACTGAGTGTGGTGGTGCACATGCCTTTAATCCCAGCACTTGGGAGGTAGAGGTAGGAGGATCCCCGTGACTTGGAGGCCACCCTGAGACCACATAGTGAATTCCAGGTCAGCCTAGGCTAGAGCGTGACCCTACCTCAAAAAACCAAAAAGTAAAAATAAAAAGTAAACTGCCCTAAACCAATCGAAATATGTACATAGACCCAATCCACCAAGTTCAATGCCAGCACTGAGAAGGGTTGGGCAGACTTTGTTGGGCCCTGACCATCACCAACCCACCAACCAGACCTTTTCCCCAGGCTGAAGAGAAGACAGGGAGTTCTGCTAAATGTCAAGGGCCCAGTGTTCCCATTTGAAATTTGAGAGGCATCAGCAAAGGGCATCCTGGCATGTCTTAACAGTTGCCAAGGGATGAAGAAGGGTGATTAGACAGATGCTGGTACCCAGCCGTTCCCCAGCTCCACCAGGGTCAGATCCAGGAGCAGCGTGGCACGTCAGCAGGAAGGGGCGCATGGCAACCTGGACAGAAAGTACAAGGGTTTCGAAGCCAGAGTTTCTCAGTGAACAGCCTTCATGCATTGCAGGTCGGGAAGGGTTTGAAAGGATGGCTGCACGAGCTTCTAGAACCCTTTCAGTCACAAGTGTCATGTTCACTCTCTAACATATTTCTTAAAAAATATTTTTATTTATTTGAGAGAGAGAGAGAGAAAGGCCGAGAGAGAATGGGCACACCAGGGCCTCCAGCCACTGCAAACGAACTCCAGACACGTGTGCCCCCTTGTGCATCTGGCTAAGTGGGTCCTGGGGAATCGAACCTGGGTTCTTTGGCTTTGCAGGCAAGCGCCTTAACCGCTAAGCCATCTCTCCAGCCCATCCCTGACATGTTTCAAGAATGGATACATGTGACCTTTCTGAGTGATTCTGCCCATTAATTCTGGAAAACCCTAAGGTGTTCTAGTCCTACAAATATTTTATTGAGGGTGGCCCTGTGCCAGGCACTAAGAAGTCCTCTGAGGAGTTTGGCCTAGTGGGAAGGAGAGGGATTTGAACATGGAGTCCTACTGACTGTGGGAGCCGCTTCTGGAGGAAGCGACAGGGAACTTCCTGTGGACTATGAACACCTGCTTCTGGGTTTCAACCTGTAGGTTTGACTACATGTGCTTGTTGACCCTTCCAGTTAGTTCATTGAGCCACTAGATAGTTTTCCCGTGTTTCCTGTACTGTGGGTGCCTTGTAGACCCTGGAGATATGTTGGCACACAAAGCAGACACATTCCCTGCCATCCCAGGGAAGAAAGCAGACAATAAATACGTAATGTACCAGGTGGTGATCAATAGAGATAGAGCAAGATAAGAGATATAAAGTCACGATAGAGTATTACTCTATCCAAGATAGCCACTGGAATGAAGTGACATTTAAAAAAAAAAAAAGGGGCTGGAGAGATGGTTTAGCGGTTAAGCGCTTGCCTGTGAAACCTAAGGACCCAGGTTCAATTCCCCAGGAACCACGTAAGCCAGATGCATAAGGTGGCACACACATCTGGAGTTCATTTGCAGTGGCTAGAGGCCCTGGCATGCCCATTCTTCCTTCTTCCTCCCTCTCTCTCTCAAATAAATAAATAATATTTTTAAAAGATCATAACTCAGCTGAAGAGATGAAAACAATGGAAACAAAGCCAAAGGCATCAAACCCATGTGAGAATGGCTCTGTGACTACTGTGCTTGTAGAAGCATCTGGAAAGTTCGGCGGGGGGGGGGGGGGGATCTGCTAACCATGACCTGTCACCATTTCACAAAGAAGGTTGAGATAGACCTTGGAAGTGATGACAGGAGGGTCAAGGAAGGGTGAGGCAGCTGCATTAGACTTGTCAAAGAGGGTGCTATCCTCTGGGGGTTTGTATCCCCCACCCCTAAACTCATATGCTGAATGTTTAACCCTAGAGGTGATAGATTAGGAGATGCAGGCCTTGGGAGGTGATGCTCTTTGAAAAGGATCCCAGAGAGGTCCTTTGTCCTTTAATCCTGTGAGGTTACAATGAGAAGGTGGCGGCCCATGCACAACATGCCCACACAGGACATCAAAGCTGATGTCTCCATCTTGGGCTTTGTAGACTCCAGAACTGAGAATGTTAGGAGTGCCACCCTCTGCTCCCCCCGCCCCCCCAAAGAATTCACTATGGAGTCTCAGGGTGGCCTTGAACTCATGGAGATCCTCCTACCGCTGCCTCCTGAGCGCTGGAATTAAAGGTGTGCGTCACCACACCTGGCTCATTATAACCTTTTCTGAATACCATATTTGACAAACTGAACTTTTGAAATTTCCTCTGGCCTGTTTTCCCATTTGCTGAATTGAGACATGTGGAGTATCCCTTACGTTGCCCGTGACAAATGGCATCGTGACCACCATTCTTAGGACTCCTTGGAGGAATGGAACAACAGCAGTTCTACAGTTCTCTCAGCCCCTGTCCTCTCAATTCTTCTGCCGAGTCTGGAGAAAAAGATAGGAGTATTGGAAAATGCAAGCTACCCCTAGTGTATGATAAATTACCAATTTCACCGTTCTTGTACTGTGTGTCATAGGGGTCTCCAAGTCCAGCCCTTAGTTTAACAATAGGCTCAAACAGAAAAGGACTACAAATGTAGGTAGACTATCAATGGCTTGGACGTGACAAAAAAAAAGTTTGTAGAAAAATTGGTCTTTCTATTAAACTTCAAGGAGAGATAGATGACTTGCTGAAATGGCCTTAGCCAAGTGTGAAGCTTTGATGGAGTGTCTGAGTTACGTTTCTTTCCCGTTCAGCTCCTGCCCCCAAACAGCACCCTGCTCAACCCATCTGAAAAATGCTGACTCATCCTTGAGGTGAGTTCTTCAAGGAGGGCTCTGTCTACTCAGGTGGGAAATCACGAGAACTGCGGCCAGGTGTCTTGATGGAGCGGATGTGCGCACGTTGGCTTTATCACTAAGGGACACTGGGACTCCAGAGGTTAATTTGACTTGTCCCAGGTCACACAGCTAAGTAAGCAGAAAAGTTAGAACCTGGACTTATCGCATATGAGGCCACTCACTGGGTGCTCCACCATCTTGTCTTTCATTTGTAGAGTGGGGTTATTGAAACCCGTAAGCATTTTGAGAACACCCCTATATTTGTGATGCACATAACAAGTTTGATCTGAAATATATGCCAAAAACATAACAAGCAGTAGGGACAAAAACAAAACAAACAAATAACTCACAGCTGGGCGTGGTGGCGCACGCCTTTCATCCCAGCAGCAAAGAGGCAGAGGTAGGAAGATCACCATGAGTTCGAGGCCACCCTGAGACTACATAGTGAATTCCAGGTCAGGCTGGGCTAGAGAGAGACCCTACCTCAAACCTCCTCCCCCTCCCCCCCAAAAAACAAAACAAAACACTAATGAACCTAACTGCCATTTCTGTCTTAGTCACATTATACAAACGGGGAAGCAGATCTCAGATCTCATTGAACCGCATGCTTTGTAAATTCACAGGAAAATGGCGATCATAGAAACTGAGGCAGAGGTCACAGCTGTTCACCAAACTGTCTTCTCTTCCCCTGCGACACAACTGCAGTACGTTTCGCACCCTCTTGTGGCCATGAAACTGAGTTCTAGGAGAAGGGCAAAAGTGATCTACTGCTCCTGTCTGGTTTTGGGTTTTTTTTTTTTTTTTTTTTGAGGTAGGTTCTCACTCTAACCTGGAATTCACTATGTCGTCTCAGGCTGGCTTCAAACACACAGCCATCCTTCTATCTCTGCCTCCCAAGCACTGGGATTAAAGGTGCATGTCATCATGCCTGGTGGGTATCATCCTTGGATTTCACTAGCAGAAGCCATATTTAGGCATTTATGCAGCCTTCTACTTTAGTAAGCTTATGTGCAGAGGGAATGAAAAAAAGAAACTAGGGTGTTCCCACATTCATATTGGATGTATATTAGTTCTGAGATTTTAATAAGTGTCATGAGAAAAGGGGGTTTTGGATAGATGAGTTGGGAACTTCTGGGTTGACTGGACATGACCCAGCTGGCTCTACATTCTGCCCGACCCAGCGCCACATGCTGAGGCGTCTCAACCCCACACCTAGTGCCATGCATTTGGTATTACCCAAAGGAGACATCAATCACATGAGGCGCTTTTGTCCATGATTTTTTATTTTTTAAAGGCGAGTGCAACCACGCCCGGCTTATTTTTATTTATTTATTTGAGAAAGAGAGAGAGAGAGAATGGGCGCACCAGGGGCCTCCAGCCACTGCAAACGGACTGCAGACATGTGTGCCCCCTTGTGCATTTGGCTTACGTGGGTCCTGGAGAGTTGAACCAAGGTCCTTTGGCTTTGCAGGCAAAAGCCTTAACCGCTAAGCCATCTCTCTAACCCTGTCCATGTTTTTTTTTTTTTTTGGTTTCTCAAGGTAGGGTCTCACTACTCTAGCCTAGGCTGACCTGGAACTCACTATGTAGTCTCAGGGTAGCTTTGAACTCACAGCGATCCTCCTGCCTCTGCCTCCCAAGTTCTGGGATTAAAGGCGTGTGCCACCATGCCCGGCCCTATCTATGTTTTTATCTTTGATGAAATCCCCTTAAGAAAATGAAATAAACTTTTCAGAGCCTTTACGGTGCTTATTTGAAATATAAATTCTAAAAAAAAAGAAAGAAAGAAAGAAAAGAAAAGAAATAAAAATCCTCAGTGGAGAATGTAGCACTCACGGCCTCCTAAGTGTATCTAAGCACAGGGTGCTAACATTCTATGGAATACATCTGGAGAAATGTTGTTCACCAGCTGAGCTTTCTGGGCTAGGAGAAGAGACATTTCTATCCCACCTCTACCCACCTTCCGTCTCAGCCACAGAATCCTCAATTCCTTGGACTTTATTTTTTTTTTTTAATACTTTGTTTAAGAGAGACAGAGAGATAAAGAGGCAGGAAAAGAGAGAAGCTAACCAGGTAGACTTGACAAGGGAGCCTTTGCAAAAGCCCAAGGAACTGGGCTGAAAAGATGGCTTAGTGGTTAAGGCGCTTGCCAGCAAAGCCAAAGGACTAAGGTTCAATTCCGCAGTACACCCCACAAAGCCAGATGCACAAGGTGGCGACAGGGCCTCCAGCCACTGCAAACAAATTCCAGATGTATGCGCCACCTACCTGAGACCCTACCTCGGAAAAAAAAAAAAACAAACAAACAAAAAGAGAGAGAGAGAGAGAGAGAGAGAGAGAGAAGCTAACCAGGTAGACAAGGTTGACAAGGGAGCCTCTCTCTCTCTCTCTTTGTTTTTGTTTGTTTGTTTGTTTTTCCAGGTAGGGTTTCTCTCTGGTCCAGGCTGACCTGGAATTAACTATATAGTCTCAGGGTGGCCTCGAACTCACGGTGATCCTCCTACCTCTGCCTCCCGAGTGCTGGGATTAAAGGCGCGCGCCACCACACCCGGCTCCCTGGTTAGCTTCTCTTGACAGATCTGGGGACCAGGCAGAGTTCTCAGGTTTGCTGATAGAATCCTGCACACATTCTCTCCATTTAAATTCACCTCTGCTTCTCTCGGTCGCATTTTGAACTCAGCTCTGGTTGGGAGGACTACTGTTATCGAATTCCAAATTGCGTGGAAGCCACACGGTGTTCAGTCCGTATGTATGAACTCATGGAGGACAGCGGGAGAAGTCAGAACTGTGCCAGAAAATTCCATATGCTTGTGTCACAGGTCCCCATGGAGGCCATACCCCTCCCTTCCTGCTGCGCACCTCTCCTTCCTTTACTGTCAACAGTAACATTTCTCCACTTTCACAGGGGCGAGATCATTTCTGTGTGAGCGCGCTGGGGATCAAACCCAGGACCGTGTGCGCTGATACCCATGCTGTGCCACTGAGCTACGTCTTGGGGTGCAGGGATAGGCTCCCTCCATTTCTCCCTTCACACCAAAGCAGACTTGCATTCTCCTCCCCTTTGCTTCTTTCCCCAGGTTCACAAGCAAAAGTGCCTGCACCCTTCTCTTCCTCCTCCCACCCATCTTTCCTTTCCTTTATTCTTCCTTTCTTTCTATCTTTTTCAACCCCCCCCCCCCCAGTACTAGGGCTTGAAGCCCAGGCCTTCAGTTAGCTAGGCAAATGTTTCACCCCTGAGCCACACTCCAGACCTCCAGGGATGAATTTGTTTCTTTCCTTTCCTCTCCTCTCCTCTCCTCTCCTCTCCTCTCCTCTCCTCTCCTCTCCTCTCCTCTCCTCTCCTCTCCTCTCCTCTCCTTTTTTGTTCTCTTCTCGTCTCCCCTCTCTTCCCCTCCTCTCCCTTCCCCTCCCTTCCTTTCTCTCTCTCTCTCTCTCTCTCTCTTTCTTTCTTTTTGGTTTTTTTGAGGTAGGGTTTTGCTCTAGCCAAGCCTGACTTGGAATTCACTATGTAGTCTCAGGTTAGCCTTGAACTATCGTGGCGATCCTCCTACTTCTGCCTCCAGAGTACTGAGATTAAAAGACGTGCGCCACCATGGCCCAGATAATTTCTTGGCTGGATTCTTTTTTTTTTAATGTATTTTTTATTGACAACTTCCATAATTGTAAACAATGTCCCATGGTAATTCCCTCCCTCCCCCTACTTTCCCCTTTGAAACTCCACTCTCCATCATATCCCCTCCCCCTCTCAATCAGTCTTTCTTTTACTTATTTATTATTTTATTTTTGGTTTTTCGAGGTAGGGTCTCACTCTCTAGCCCAAGCTGACCTAGAATTCACTATGTAGTCTCAAGGGTGGCCTCGAACTCACGGCGATCCTCCTACCTCTGCCTCCTGAGTGCTGGGATTAAAGGCGTGCACCACCACGACCAGCTAAATCATTTTTCTTAAAGGCAAACATCAAACACCAAACTTTTCCAAAGAGGATACAACCTGATGCCACTTTTTTTTGTTTGTTTGTTTGTTTTGTTTCATTTTGTTTTTCAAGGTAGGGTCTTGCTCTAGCACCTGGTGCCTCTTTTTCATCCACCTGTCTCCTCTCCATTCATTGCAGTCTCCCTGACAGTCACTAGAGCCTTTGAATGCCTCATCCAGCCATTGTATTTAGTAACAACTACTCTTAATTGTATTGATTAGGCAAGTCAGGGCATTTAGTTGACACATGTCATCTCATTCAATCCTTCAGTCTTCTCCAGACAGGCTCGAGTGAATCGCGGATAGCCACAGCTCGGAGGTCACACGCCAGTTCCTCAAGGAGGACAGAACTATTCATTGCTATTGTTTTTATTCTGAATCAGTTTGAATTCCAGTTCTTCCTCGTGCTATTTTCCCCTGACACTAGGTAAGTCATATTATTGCGAAATGGAAATGAAAGAGATTACCTGTCTCATAAGGATGCCGAGAGTAGCAGCAAAAAAAAAAAAACAAAAAAACAGTCATCACGTATGAGGCACCCACGCAGGGCCTGGTGCAGAGCGTGCTAAGAAAACACACTGATCTCCCTGGCCTACTTTGTAATCTCCCTGTCCCGTCCATAAGAGCACACCATCAGTCCGCCATGGAAATGGCACTCAGTTTTTTGATAGCAGTGGGAAAGATTATCGCGCATGAATTGCATGCAAATACTTTGTGGATAAACAGATGTGGGTTGCAGCCTGGCCTCCTGAGAGCACTGCTTTGAGTTTCGCAGGTGAGCTGGCTGCTTTTAATAGAATCCAGAATGTTCCGTTATCCTCACTTTCTTCCTTTTTTAATTAAAAAATATTATTTACTTATTTGAGAGAGAGAAAGAGGCAGAGAGAGAGAGAGAATGGGTGTGCCACGGCCTCCAGCCACTGCAAATGAACTCCAGACGCGTGCGCCACCTGTACATCTGGCTTACATGGGACCTGGGGAATTGAACCAGGGTCCTTTGGCTTTGTGAGCAAGCGCCTTAGCCGCTAAGCCATACCTCCAGCCCTAGTCTCACCTTCTCCTGACCTTATTTCCCTCAGGGGCACCTTCTCCTAACCTTACTTATGGGGTGCAAACTCAAAGCAATTTGTCTTAAGTTTCCTGTATTTTCCTCCCTCCCTTGTCTTCCTCAGTGGCTCCTGGTGGACCAGTCCCAACCACAGCCATGTGGATCCGTCCCTGACCTCTGACCCCTGAGGTTTCACTGGAGCGGCCAAGCCTTCCCATGGTGCCAAATAGTCTTTCTCTTGCCTGCTTCCAGGCATTCTGAATTTAAGGCCTGCCTTTCATTCTTGGATTATCGAAGGGTCTCCGCACAGCAGGCTCGGAGCTGCCACCACCACTGGTGAATGCTTTTGCCCACCCCGGCATTCTGACACATCCCAACCTCCAATCCCACTGGCCCGCCGTAGTGTCTTCTCTGGGACCCACCGTCTTCTAAATTTAATGTAGTTGCTAATATTTCAAATTTGAAAGTTCCACATAAAATTGCAGACCTTGCAATGCTGATGCCTCAGCCCGAGAACCTACAATGGACCAGAGCCAGATACCTGCTCTCCCCACAGTCCTCTTTCCTCCCCACTCTCTCCCAATACTCAGACACAAGGCCTCACTCGATCATGCCAACGTACTCAGCGGGGCTTCGGACTGTAGTGCCTTCTCTGGCCCCTGTCAGGGTAGGTAGTTTTATTTTATTTTATTGATTTATTTGAGAGAGAGAGAGAGAGGCAGATAGTTAGAGAGACAGGAAGAAAGAAAGAGAGGGAGAGGGAGAGAAAATGGGCACACCAGGGCCTCTAGCCACTGCAAATGAACTCCAGATGCATATACCACGTCGTGCATCTGGCTTTTGTGAGTACTGGGGAATCTAACCTGGGTTCTTAGGCTTTTGCAGGCAAATGCCTTAACCACTAAGCCATCTCTCCAGCCTCAGGTTGGGGATTTTTTTTGTTTTGTTTTGTTTTGTTTTTTGTTTTTTTTGAGGTAGGGTCTCACTCTAGCCCAGGCTGACCTGGAATTCACTATGGAGTCTCAGGGAGGCCTCGAACTCATGGTGATCCTCCTACCTCTGCCTCCTGAGTGCTGGGATTAAAGGCATGTGCCACCACATCTGGCAGGGGATTATTTTTTTTTAATGTGTAGACTTTTTTTTTTTTTTTTGGTTTTTAGAGGTAGGGTCTCACTCTAGTCCAGGCTGACCTGGAAGTCACTATGTGGTGTGGCCTTGAACTCATGGCGATCCTCCTACCTCTGCCTCTTAAATGCTGGGATTAAAGGCATGTGCCACCGCACCTGGTTTATGTGTAGACTTTTTAATGCTGTATTGCTACCAATTATCTTTTTTTTATTAACAACTTCCATAATTATAGACAATAAGCCATGAGAATCCCCCACCCAACTATTCTCTTTGCAACTCCACTCTCCATCATCTCTCTCTCTCTCTCTTTTTAATAGATCTTTTTTTGTTGTTTATTTTTATTTGTTTGAGAACGACAGAGAGAGAGATAGAGAATGGGCACATCAGGGCCTCCAGCCACTGCAAATGAACTCCAGATGCATGCACCACATTGTGCATCTGGCTTATGTGGGTACTGGGGAATTGAGCCTTGAACCCGGGTCCTTAGGCTTTACAGGCTAGCACTTAACTGCTAAGCCATCTCCTCAGCCCCATCATCTCTCTTTTATTTTGATGTCATCATCTTTTCCTCCTATTGGGGACTTATCTTTTATTTTTATTTATTTATTTGAGAGAGAGAAAGAGGAAGAGAGAGAGAGAGAGAGAGAGAGAGAGGAAAGAGAAGGGGTATGCTAGGGCCTCTAGCCACTGCAAACAAACTCCAGACGTATGCACCACCTTCTGCATCTGGCTTACATGGGTCCTGGAGAATCAAACCTAGGTCCTTAGGCTTTGCAGGCAAATGCCTTAACCACTAAAACATCTCTCCAGCTCCAGGGTGGGGATTTTTTTCTTTTTTTTCTTTTATATTTATTTTACTTACTGTATTTATTCGAGAGAGAGAGAGAGAGAGAGAGAGAGAGAGAGAAAGAAAGAATGGGCACACCAGAACCTTCAGCCACTGTAAGCAAACTCTAGCCACATGCGTGCCACTTTGTGCATCTGGCTTACGTGGGTCCTGGGGAATCAAACCTGGGTCCTTTGGCTTCACAGGCCAAAGTGCCTCAGCTACTAAACCATCTCTCCTGCCCCAGGGTGGGGATTTTCAACCAATGCTGCCATTCTCAGGCCAGAAGAGCCATGTCCAGGTCCTCGGGCTCCTGTGAGCAATGATAGCCATCCAGCCTCGGCTCCCTACAGACCCTCCCACCATCTGTAAGAAGATCCACCTTCACCTGCCTCATTCTTTCTGCAGAGACACATCGTTCTCTGTGGTCCTGTGGCCTCTGGGGTGCAGACAGCTTGCCCTGCCTCCGCACTGGATGCCTGGAGTCCTCCCCATCAGGCCATGAAACCCAGGCACTCTGAGGACACGCTGCCTGGGGAAACTGTCACGAAAGACTTTCTTCATTCACAGTGGTTGGGGGCAGGGTTTCAGTTCCAGTCAGAGTTATTAAACTCTGGGCTCTTCCCTCAGGAAACCTGTACCTTTGCGAAATCTGATGTCCTATTGTGAGGGCAAGAAGCAGGGAGGGAGGAGACAGTGAAAGTGAGAGGGCTGAGGTGTTAGACGCACTGTGAAATGTGCACAATTCAACGCCCTTAACTTCCCTGTGAAAAACGTTCTGACTTGGGGAATCATATGTTTCCTTTCCAGTGCTCCCACGAGCTTGTAGAAGAGGCACAGGAATGGACTTTAGGGGCTGGAGAGATGGCTTAGTGGTTAAGGCTAAGAGATAGCTTAGCAGTTAAGGACCTAGGTTCAATTCCCCAGTACTCACGTAAGCCAGATGCATAAGGTGGCGCAAGCGTCTGGAGTTTGTTTGCAGTGGTTACGGGCCGTGGCATGCCCATTTTCTATCTGACTCTCTCTCTCTCAAATAAATAAATAAATGTGTATATATATACATATATATGTGTATGTATGTATGTATATATATTGTGTATACGCACACACACACATATGTACACATTGTTTTTTTTAATTTTTTAATTTTTATTTTTTTTGGTTTTTCGAGGTAGGGTCTCACACTAGTCAAGGCTGGCCTGGAATTCACTCTGTCGTCTCAGGGTGGCCTTGAACTCACGGCGATCGATCCTCCTACCTCTGCCTCCCGAGTGCTGGGATTAAAGGCGTGCGCCACCACATTGGTTTTTTTTTGAGGTAGGGTCTGGTTCTAGCCCAGGCTGACCTGGAATTCTCTATGTATTCTCATGGTGGCCTGGAACTCATGGTGTTCCTCCTACTTCTGCCTCCCAAGTGCTGGGATTAAAATCATGTGCCACCATTCCTGACTAAATTTTTATATATATATATATATATATATATATATATATATATATACACACATACATACACACACACACACACACACACACACACATGGGTGGACTTTAGGAAACCTGTGCTGTGTGGCCACAGGTCTTTTGAGATGCGCAAAGGTGCCCCAGGTATATGATGCACACTTATGATGCACACTTCCTGCTTGGGCCGATGGGTATTTACGAGGGGTATGAAGGCTTCATCAATGAGTCTATAGGCACTTTAAGGTTGCAAAACATTTTAAGGTCAAGGCTCCATCTCCTCTACCTTGGCAGTGAAGGGCACGTCTGAATGAATACGTTCAAAGACTTAGATATGGAGCCGGGCATGGTGGCTTGCACCTTTAATCCCCTGGCACTTGGGAGGCAGAGGGAAGAGGAGTAGCTGAGAGTTCAAGGCCAGCCTGAGACTACATAGTGAATTCCAGGTCAGCCTGGGCTAGAGCGAGACCCTATCTCAAAAAAACCAAACCAAAAAAGAAGAAGAAGAAAAAAAAAGGATTTAGGAATCCATTTTCTCTAGTCTCCTTTGGCTTGGGAGAAATCTCTCATCACGCAGGCTCTGCAGCGAACAGGCTGCCACCACACTACCTTGAGAAGGCCTCCGAGAGAGCTTTTGGATTTCCACTGCTTGGGAGGCCCGTGTGCTTTCAGGTTCATCAGCTTTATGCAAATAGGACTCGTGAGCCTGCCATAAATGATATATATATATATTTTTTTCCTGTTGTGCTACATGCTGGCGGTCCTGAATCCTGATCTCATTACACTGTGGATACTCAAAACCATCTATTTGAAAACGTCTGTTTTGTGGTCTCAGAAATTGCCTGGAGGCAAAACTGCCACCAGGCTAGCAATTTGCATGTCCCTCTTCCTCCCTCCTGACCCCAGCTGCGAAAGGGGACAGCTGGGCACTGCTCCTGGCTTCTGGAAAGGACACAAAGGGCCCCATGGGTGAAGCCATCACCCACTAGTGCCCCTTACTCTGCTCTCAGCCTGGCCGGCCCAGTAGCCCTCAGTAGCACTCTCTCAAAGGACCCTGGAAAGCAGAGGTGAAATGTTGTGTTTTTTTCTTTGGCAGTCCCTTTGTCTCCAATGTAGACTTCTTTTCAGTTTCTCTTCTTTCTTTCTTTCTTTTTTAAAAAATATTTTTATTTTTATTTATTTATTTGAGAGAGAGGTACAGAAATAGGGAGAGAGAGAGAGAGAGAGAGAGAGAATGGGTGCTAGGGTCTCTAGCCACTGAAAACGAACTGCAGACACATGCGCTCCCTTGTGCATCTGGCTTACATGGGTCCTGGGGAGTTGAACCTGGGTTGTTTGGCTTTGCAGGCAAACGCCTTAAAGGCTAAGCCATCCCCCCAGCCCATCCAGTCTCTCTTCTGTCAGCTGTCCCTCTTCTAGTATCCCTCTTTGACCTACTTCCTACACCCAGGAGCGAGCATGGGCGTCTCCCCTTCCCGTTTCTCATTTATTATCTGCATGATGCTTAAGGCCGTGTCAGTGTTAGAAATGCTTGGAACGGTGTGTGTGTGGGGGGGGAGGGGTTACAGAATCAGAAAGGCTTGGCCCCTGTCTTCTGTGGTGCCCGGTCTCCTAGGAGACAGTCTTGTGAAGACACCAAATATAAATGGCAGGACAAGAGCAAGCACAAGGGACCATGGGAGACACCCGGAGAGAGGGAGCTGGGAGCGGCCAGGGTGGGGCAGGATCGAGGAGATTTGCCAGAGGCAGCAGAGAAGCTCAGCGTTGAAGGATAGATAGGAGTTCCCAGGCAGGCAAGGAGGAAAATGTACTTCAAAGTAATAAATAATAATAATAACAATAATAATAACATCACATTTTTCAGAGTACATTATTGAATACTTACTGCCCACCAGGCACCATGCCAGGCTTGCTCCCACTCATCGGGGGAGGAAAGAGAAATAATCATGAATTAAAAAACAAATGAAGCTGGGCACGGTGGCGCACGCGTTTGATCCCAGCATTCAGGAGGCAGAGGTAGGAGTATCGCCATGAGTTCGAGGCCACCCTGAGACTACAGAGTGAATTCCAAGTCAGCCCGGGCTAGAATGAGAACCTACCTCCAAAAACAAAACAAAAACCAAAAAACTAAATAAATATAAAGCCAGGTGTGGTGGGGTACAGCTGTAATCCCAGTATTCAGGAAGCTGAATCAGGAGAATTGCTAATGGGTTTGAGCTCAGCCTAGGCTGTATAATGAGAGCCTGTTTCAAAAGACAAAACAAAATAGAAAGATGAAATAGTTTTTGAAAATAGCTTTAAGGGCTGGAGAGATGGCTCAGCAGTTCAAAGCCCTTGCTTGCAAAAGCCTGATGACCCAGGTTCTATTCCCCAGCACCCACAGGAAGCCTAAAGTGGCACAGGCATCTGGAGTTGGTACTTAGTGACGGGAGGCCCTGGCATGCCCATAACTCATTCTCTATCTGCTTCTCTCTCTCTCTCTCAAATAAAGAAATTAAAAAGAGGGCTGGAGAGATGGCTTAGTGGTTAAGCACTTGCCTGTGAAGCCTGAGGACCCCAGTTCAAGGCTCGATTCCCCAGGACCCACGTTAGCCAGATGCACAAGGGGGCGCACGCGTCTGGAGTTTGTTTGCAGTGGCTGGAGGCCCTGGCGTGCCCATTCTCTCTCTCTCTCTCTGTGCTTCCTTCTCTCTCTGTCTGTCGCTCTTAAATAAATAAATAAAAATTTTAAAAAAAGAAAGAAAAATAGCTTTAACATCTAGAATAGCACATAAAAGGCCCAAGGCACAAAACAGTGTGGGATGTTTAGGAAACGGGAAGAACCGTGGCTGGAGCATGGGTGGGAGATGACGGGAAGCAGTATAGTCTTATTTCCTGTCATAGACATAATGCTTCCACTGATAATCTCAGGCTGAGCATCTCAGTAAGTGGGGAAGAGCATGGCCAGTACTAACTTGGGCAGACTCCCCTGCTGGGTTTAGGCAAGCCTGACTGTGGCTCTCAGAACTGAGTTCAGAGAAGGACAATCTTGCTTTCACTCTCCTATAGCAACATTTCTGCCATTAATTCAAGACAGTCTACGTGGGGGGGGGGGCAAGTGCACCAGGGTGTCCCCTGGTGCCTGGCTGCCATGTTTGACCTCTGTCCTTCACTTCCCATCTCAGGGGACATGTGAATCATCTGCTTGGAAGACTCCAGGCCACCTGCCTTCTCAATGCTTGCTGATCCTGACCTCTGCGCTTTAGCTTATCAGAGCAACTGGAAGATTTCAGGCAGCAGAATCGCAAGATCTGATCTAAAGTGGACTGCTGGGGTGGTCGTGCAGAGGCGGGGGGCAGAGGGGCTGGGGGCTGAGGTGCACAGGAGAGAGCAGGGACCCATGGAAGGACATCGTGACATTGTAAAGGAGAACCCTGCCTGTCCAAAGGATGGCGGGAGAGTGGGGTGGTCCTAACGTGACAGAGCTGAGAGCTCTTTGGAAGGGAAAGTTGATAGCAACTTGTGATATTCTGAAAGCCATGGTCAGTGAAGGGGTGTGCCTAGGATGGGCAGAGCTTTGGACTTGAGTGACTGGGTGAGATTGTAGCGACATGGGCTGAGTGAGGACATGAAGGGACAGGGGAGGTGTGGGAAGAGAAGAGCTTCAAGTTCTCTTTGGTGTATGTTGAGTTAGAAGTTCCCATTGTGTATTCCCTAAGATTTTGGATGTAAGTCAAATAAATTTATATTTCTGAACATTGCCATGTGCTAGGTACCAAGATGGGTGTCTTAAATATATATTCTCAGAAGCTGGGCAGGGTGGTGCACGCCTTTAATCCCAGCACTCGGGAGGCAGAGGTAGGAGGATCGCCATGAGTTCGAGGCCACCCTGAGACTCCATAGTGAATTCCAGGTCAGCCTGGGCTAGAGTGAGACCCTACCTCAAAAAACCAGAAATATATATATACATATATATATAATTTTCAGGCTGTAGAGATGGCTAAGCAGTTAAGGCCCTTGCCTGCAAAGCCTAAGGACTGAGGTTTGATTCCTAAGTATCAGTGTAAGCCAGATGCACAAGATAGACATGCATCTGGAATTTGTTTGCAGTGGCTAGAGGCCCTGGCATGCCCATTCTTTTTCTTTCTCTCTTCCTGTCTCTCTCTCAAATAAATAAGTAAAAGTCTTCTTGAAAAAAAAAAAAACCCAAAAAACATGTTCTCAATTTAAAACCTGCAAAGTAAGGCCAGGCATGGTGGCACACACCTTTAATCCCAGCACTCGGGAGCAGAGGTAGGAGCATCGCCGCGAGTTTGAGGCCATCCTGAGACTACATAGTGAATTCCAGGTCAGCCTGAGCTAGAATGAGACTCTACTTCAAAAAAACAAAAACAAAAACAAACAAACGAACAAAAAACACACCACTACCACCACCACCACCAACAACAAAAACCCTTGTGAAGTAGGGTTACCTTATAACAATCCTGCAACAATTTCACACAAGGAAAGTGAGATGCATGGATGTTGATTAGTTTATCCATCTACTGCCTAGATAGGCAAGAAAAAAAAAAAAAAAGCGCTCACCTGGCCTTGTGTGATTCCATCCAACCTGTTGCTGAAGGTTTACTGAGGGTCAGAACCTAGGTTTAATCCCTATCAGTTACTGTGAGCAAATACCCGCCTGACCAGAAGCAACTGCGGGGAGGAAGGAGTTTTACTTCAGCCTCACAGTTCCGAAGGGAAGGTGGGCCCGCTGGAGTGGGCACAGTGCGGTTCACCGTTGTGTTCACGGTCAGGAAGCAGAGTCACAACAGGAAGTTAAGTGGAGCTCGACCTACATAACCTTAAGACTTGCCCCCAGCCACCCACTTCTTCTAGAAACACCCCCTAAAATTTCTACTACCTGTTCCTTGCTTCTCCCACCACCGCCATCATGCAGGTGACATGGTCTCTTCTCAGCCAGATTCTGGTATAATTAGATGAATGAATCCACGTTAGTGCTGTTGAGTTCTTACCGCGTGCACTGCTTTACAAGGCTTTTCGCTTTTCAAGGTTCTGTGTTTGTTGTCTGGGGTTTCTGTAACAAATCACAGAGGATCTGGTGGCTTAAACAGCGAAGGTTGTTCTACAGCTCTGGAGGCGAGAAATCGGGAAACCGGGTGTCAGCAGGACTGCGTGGTTCTGGAGGCTCTGAGGGAGAATCTGGTCCATGTCTTGCTTAGCTTTTGGTGGCTGCTGGCATCCTGTGGCTCATAGGGGCTCATGCCCCACTCCAATCTCACGCTGTGTTCACGTGGAATTCTCCCATGTCTCTGGGCCTCAAATTCCCCTCTCCCTCCTTCCCCTCATAAACCCACAGTCACTGTATGTAGGGCCCATCCTAAATTCAAAATGACGCCATGTCAAGACCCCCACTTCAAAGTATCCGCAAAGACTCTTATTCCACATAGGGTCCATATCCTGAGGTTCTGGGTAGACATGTCTTGGGGACTACCCGTGAAACCACCCGCGGCTCCTGACAACCATGAGATAGGGAAAGCCTCAGTTTTCTTTCCCTCTCTTTCTTTCTTTCTTTCTTTCTTTCTTTCTTTCTTTCTTTCTTTCTTTCTTTCTTTCTTTCTTCCTTCCTTCCTTCCTTCCTTCCTTTCTTTCTTTCTTTCTCTCTCTCTCTCTCTCTCTCTCTCTCTCTCTCTCCTTCTTTCTCCCTTCCTTCCTCCTTCCCTCCTTCCCTTCTGCCTTCTCTCTTTCTTTCTTTCTTCTTTTCTTTTGGTTTTTCAAGGTAGGGTCTCACTCTGGCTTAGGCTGACCTGGAATTCACTCTGTAGTCTCAGGGTGGCCTTGAACTCTTGGTGATCCTCCTACCTCTGCCTCCCGAGTGCTGGGATTAAAGGCGTGCGCCACCACGCCCGGCCCCAGTTTCTTTTAGTTTGCAAGTGAGACACTGAGGCAGGAAGGATGAGGAATATGTACAGGGTCCTTCCGGAAGAGAGCAGAGCCAGGAGTCAAACCCATGAAGCCAGTCTCCAAGGACTCACTTTAAACACTGCGCTCTTTTGCCTCTGCACACAAGTTGAAATTTGCTAGTGCGTCGGCTAGGGCTGGCCCAGCTCCCTCTGCCAATCATAGACGTGCACGTTCAGGTTGCTCTTAAAGGCTGGCGCTCTTCCTTGCCACCGAGGGAGTGTGTCTTCCCCAGCAGAAGGGGGATAGGGCAGACGAATGAAGGAAGAGAGGGAGGACAGAGGACTTTGGCACTGTCATTAACTTACAGATTGGAGACAGCCACCAAGTTTTGCCCCAGTACTATGGCAGCCCTGCATAGCACATTGTGGCAACCACAGCCACCCATGCTTAGTCTATAGGTTGCTGCAAGTCCCTTGGGTAAGTGTGGCTCCTCAGCGATTAAAAAAAATGGAAGAGGTAGCCGGGCGTGGTGGCGCACATCTTTAATCCCAGCACTTGGGAGGCAGAGGTAGGAGGATCGCTGTGAGTTCGAGGCCACCCTGAGACTGCATAGTGAATTCCAGGTCAGCATGGGTCAGAGTGAGGCCCTACTTCAGAAGAAAAAAAAAAAAAAAATGGAAGAGGAAAGCCAGACTTGGTGCCCCACGCCGTTAATCCGGCACTTAGGAGGCAGAGGTAGGAGGATCGCCATGAGTTCGAGGCCACCGTGAGACTACGTAGTGAATTCTGGGTCAGCCCAGACTCGAGTGAAACTCTACCTCGATAAAACAAACAACAAAACAAAGCAAAACAAAACAAAACAAAACAAAAAAATGGAAGAGGAGAGCCGGGCATGGTGGCACACGCCTTTCCTCCCAGCACTCGGGAGGCAGAGGTAAGAGGATCGCCATGAGTTCGAGGCCACCCTGAGACTACATAGTGAATTCCAGGTCAGCCTGAGCTAAGAGTGAGACCCTACCTCGAAAAACCAAACCAGAAAGAAAAGAAAAGATAAAAGGTAGAGGAGTCAGGTATGGTGGCACACGCCTTTAATCCCAGCACTCAGGAGGCAGAGGTAGGAGGGTCACTGTGAGTTCAAAGCCAGCCTGAGACTACATAGTGAATTTCCAGGTCAGCCTGGGCCAGAGCAAGACCCTACCTCGAAAAACAAAAACAAACAAACAAAAAAGGAAGCCAAGACCCCTCTTCCAGTCCCCCAAATCGTTGCTCTTTTCATCTGGTGACCTTTCTCACCAGAAGGCTGAGCCGCCTCCTGCCCCTCTCTTTGTACTTGGGCTCTGCAGCTTGGAGCAGGAGGGAGGCCCTGGCCGCTGCCCTCCCCTGCCAGCCGCTTCCCATCCCCCACTGCGGAGAGCTGAAAGCAATTTCTCTCACCATCCCGCATGCACCACGATATTAAATCTCTATAATGCCTTGCCTCTGAGCTCAGCAACAATTTCTTAAAGCTATTTGGGATTGAGTAGGTAATGCAAGGGTCATGGTGTGGAGAGAAAGTTTGGAATTTTCTATCACGGTCGGCCCGGCGCATTTTATATCACTGTGTCTGACTTGTTGGGCTGTTTCTCCCAATTCTGGAATTCTAGGTTTAGGGACGTTCTGAAGGTGGCGAGGGTGATTGTTTAGGCAGATGGTTTTGCATGTCTAGATTAAATGCAGAGCTGTGCGGGAAAATAGTGTCTTTAGAATGCTACAGACATTAAAAAATCTATTTTAGCGTTGGAGAGATGGCTTAGTGGTTAAAGCGTTTGCCTGCAAAGCCAAAGGACCCAGGTTCAACTCCCCAGGACCCATGTAAGCCCAGATGCACAAGGGGGGGGGGCGCATGCATCTGGAATTCGTTTGCAGTGGCTGGAGGCCTTGGCGTGCCCATTCTCTCTGTCTCTCTCTACCTGCCTGTTTCTGTATCTCTCTCTATCTCACATTATATATATATATATATATATATATATATATATATATATATATATATGTTGGGGCTGGAGAGATGGCTTAGCAGTTAAGGCACTTGCCACAGAAGCCTAAGGACCCAGGTTCAGCTCCCCAGAACCCACGTAAACTGGCCACATAAGCTGATGCACATACCCAATGTCACACAGGCGCACAAAATAGCACACATGTCTGGAGTCCAATTGCAGTGCCTAGAAGCCCTGGCGCACCAGTTCTTTCTCACTTTCTCACTCCTTCTCTCTCTCATAAATAAAAATAAATAAAAAATATTTTATTTAAAAGCTGGGCGTGGTGATATATATATATATATATATATATATATATATATATATATTTATTTTAGAGAGAGAGAGAGAATGAGTGTGCCATGGCCTCCAGCCAGTGAAAATGAACTCCAGACTCATGTGCCACTTTGTGCATCTGGCTCACATGGGTTCTAGGGCATAGAATCTGGTTCCTTTGACTTTGCAGGCAAGTGTTTTAACCACTAAGCCATCTCTCCAGTCCTTACAGATGCTTTTCTCCCTCCCTCCCTCCCTCCTGCTTGCCTGCTTTCTTTCTTTCTTTCTCTCTCTCTCTTTCTTAGTAAGAAAGGGCAACACCACTGTTTGTATACATTTGCTTTTTTCTTGCTTCAGTTTTCTGAGGTAGGATTTCTCTCTAGCCCAGACTGACCTGGAATTCACTATATAGTCTCAGGCTGGCCTTCAACTCATAATGATCCTCCTACCTCAGCTTCCTGAGTACTGGGATTAAAGGTGTGCAATTCCATGCCTGACCCATTTGCTTTTTTTGTTTTTTGATAAACACCCAAAGATTTTACACACACACACACACACACACACACACACACACACAGAGTCTGTCACTGGCCTGGAGCCTCAGGGATCCTCCTATAGAGCCTCTATCTCCCCAGCACGTGGATTACAGTAACCCACTAGGTCCAGCTTTCCCACGGGTGCTGGGATCTGAACTCAGGACCTCATGCTTGCGCAGCAAGCACTTTACCTACTGTGCATCTCCCCACCCCTAAGACAACTTCTTCCTCAGTGGAATAAGATGGAGGAGACAACTCAACTTCTCTGAGCATGCTTTTACCATTTGGGTTTGGCTTGGGAATAATAGGTTTGTTTTAAAAACTATTTGAGAGAGAAAGAGAGAGAGAGAGAGAGAGAGAGAGAGAGAGAGAGAGAGAGAGATTGAGAATGAATGGGTGCTTTAGGCTCTTCAGCCACTGCAAACGAACTCCAGATGCATGCACCACCTTGTGCGTCTGGCTTTACATGAGTCCTGGAGAATTGAACCTGGGTCCTTTGGTTTTGCAGGCAAGTGCCTTAACCACTAAGTTCTCTCCCCAGCCCTGAATAATAGATTTTAAAGAAATTTGTTAAAAGGGACTATTAAAAGAATAAAAACACGCAGATTTGGAGAACTTGCCTCCATAGGAGGGTGGCAGTTAATCACAGATTGGACCATTAATCTTAAATAAGTTGATCAGCCCTTTCAGTTCTCCTGAGACTGCCCAGGTTTTAACCTTGAACTAGGCTGGCCTCTTCTTCCCAGGTGAACCACGATAGTCATCCTAAATGTCCAATTGGACTGTGAAGTTCTAGTGAGAGATATTCTAAGGAGAAGTAGTTAATACAAAGAGGCTGGCAGGGAGGGGGTGCGGCTTCATTGGTGGGGTGCTTGTCTAACATGCACCAAGCCTTGGGTCCCACTTTAGTTCTGTATAAATGGGACACGGTGGTATAATCCCTGCACTGGAGAGGCAGAGGCAGAAGGATCAGAAGGTCATCCTAGGCTACATAGTGAGTTAGGGGCCAGTCTCGATACATGAGATTCTATTTCAGGAACAAAATAACCTCAAAGAAATATTTAGCTTTATCTGACACCATTCAGTAGACTTCATGTTTAATGGGAGGTACTGTTATTTTTGAAACCATTCTAACATAGCTGTCATAAAAGTATACTATAAAAGAAATAATGAACGGACCGGGCATGGTGGCGCACGCCTTAAATCCCAGCACTTGGTTGGCCGAGGTAGGAGGATAGCTGTGAGTTCAAGGGCAACTGAGACTACATAGTGAATTCTGGGTCAGCCTGGGCTAGAGTGAAACCCTATCTTGCAAAACCAAAAAGCAAACAAAAAGAAAGAAAAAAGGAAAGAAAGAATTATATTTAAGGTGCTGAGAAATCAAGGCTTAGCATATGAGAAAGAGATACAATCGAAGAAGTTCTGGAGACCGAATAAATACCACTATGAACTCATAACTTGATATATACACCCCTTCGCCCATTGAAAAGCCCAGAATTAAGGTGACCTCCCAGCAATTGAATAATTCTAGTCCCTTAAACTCTAACCTCCAAGTACTTGTTTCCCCTTAAAAGGACTGAAATGGCTTATTTCAGATCTGGGGCAAGAAATACACAAGATGAAGCTGGCCTCTCTTACTGTTCCCAGAGCAAAGAAGCAATCAAAGACGGGCCAAGTCGTGACAGAAGGACACCGGTTTCATCTTGAAGGGGCTGACGCGGGTCGGAGACAGGCAATTTGAGCAACGAAAGGAATAATGACTGTCATGGACTGAAAGCATTAAATATATAAAAATTACAAGCCTACATGAAGCAAACAATCCAAACTAAATTTCTTTGGAAACTCCCTAGGGCAGCAAACCATTACTTTGGAAATAGAGGAACAGAATCAAC
The DNA here is from genome assembly GCA_036346955.1 of Dipus sagitta. Taxonomy (NCBI): domain Eukaryota; kingdom Metazoa; phylum Chordata; class Mammalia; order Rodentia; family Dipodidae; genus Dipus; species Dipus sagitta. Next base: position 47,848,294 of record CM070781.1, on the reverse strand, counting down.
AATTTTTTCCCCCTCCTGCTTTTTCTATATAAGCTTTGGTTCAACGCAACCAAGTAATTGACGAGAAAAAACGTTCTTTCAGTTCAAAGAATTACAACTACTAAATTCGGAATCATTATTTTGGAATCTCTGATAATGGATATAGGCAGTAATGGTTCCCGCATACATGATGGATACTGACACCATACAGTCAAAAACGTTAATAGGGAACTTTATCTTGGATACATCAGGATAATATCACCTGGGCTGACTGATCAGTTTTCTTTCATCGATTGAAACAATCTCAAACATGCAGAAAAGTTGCAAGTGCAATAAAATAACTTTAAAAAAAATTAATCAGGCTAGAGAGATGGCTTAGCAGTTAAGCGCTTGCCTGTGAAGCCTAAGGACCTCAGTTCAAGGAGGCTCAATTCCCCAGGACCCATGTTAGCCAGATGCACAAGGGGGCACACATGTTTGGAGTTCGTTTGCAGTGGCTGGAGGCCTGGGCGCGCCCATTCTCTCTGTCTCTCTCTCTGTCTCTTTCTCTCTCTGTGTCTGTCTGCCGCTCTCAAATAAATAAATAAATGAATAAAAATAAACAAAAAATATTTAAAAAACTAATCTTTAAGGGCTGGAGAGATGGCTTAGTGATGAAGGCACTTGTCTGCAAAGCCAAAGGACCTAGGTTTGATTCCCCAGGACCCACCTAAGCCAGATGCACTAGGTGGTGTGTGTGTGTGTGTAGTTTGTTTACAGTGGCTAGAGGCCTTGGCATGCCCCATCCTCTTTCCTTTTTTTTTTATTATTTATGTATTTATTTTTTTTTTGGTTTTTCGAGGTAGGGTCTCACTCTAGCCCAGGCTGACCTGGAATTCACTATGGAGTCTCAGGGTGGCCTCAAACTCATGGCGATCCTCCTACCTCTGTCTCCCGAGTGCTGGGATTAAAGGCGTGCACCACCATGCCCGGCTCCTCTTTCTTTTTTCAAAAAAATTTTTTAGTTAATTTTTATTTATTTATTTGAGAGCGACAGACAGAGAAAGAGGCAGATAGAGAATGGGTGCACCAAGGCCTCCAGCCACTGTAAATGAACTCCAGGTGCATGTGCCACCTTGTGCATCTGGTTTACATGGGTCCTAGGGAATCGAGCCTTGAACTGGGGTCCTTAGGCTTCTCAAGCAAGCGTTTAACCACTAAGCTAGCCATCCTCTTTCTTAAATAAATAAAGTTAATCTTTGAAAGAAATTTGTCCTAGCCAGGCGTGGTGGCGCACGCCTTTAATCCCAGCACTCGGGAGGCAGAGGTAGGAGGATCGCCATGAGTTCAAGGCCACCCTGAGACTCCATAGTGAATTCCAGGTCAGCCTGGGCTAGAGTGAGACCCTACCTCGAAAAACCAAAAAAAAAAAAAAAAAAAAAAAAAAAGCCCATTACTTGTAAACACTCCAGGGTAACTTTTCTACAAACACAGATATAATTCTATTAAGCTATAATACAACCATCTAAATCAGGAAATGAACACTTCTGTATTGTGAAGAACTGAGAAGGAACTGTTTTTCTTTGTATTTAAACTAACAAGTTAGCCTATCAGAGTTTTATGGATGTGAGCAGAAGACATGAGACTCCTGGGTCAGAGGAGAGCTCCTGATGAAGCAAAAGGCATGGGAAGTCTTCATCCTAATTCATTTCCCGTTGCTATAGCAGAACACCTGATATTAGCTAACCTATAAAGTAAAGACATTTATTTTAACCCACATTTAAAAGAATATTATTTATTTGCAAAACTTGGAGGGGGGAAAAGAGAGAGAAGGAGAGAGAGAGAGAGAGAGAGAGAATGGGCACTCCAGGGCCTCTTGCAAAGGAACTCTAGACTCATGTACCTCTTTGTGCATCTGGCTTTACGTGGGTACTGGGGAATCGAACCAGGGCCGTTAGATTTTTGCAAACAAGCCCTTTGACCATTGAGCCATCTCGGCCATTTCTAAAGGCTCGCATGGTGTCTCGTTAGCGGGAAGTAAACAGGCATGTGCAGAGGAAAAGACAAGGGGACCGGCCTTACTTTAGGACAACCCACTCTGACAGACAGGCAGTAAGCCCTGAGGATGACACAGCCACCCGGTCAAGCTCTTACACTGAGAATCCAGTTTCAGCATGGGTTTCAGAGGATACAAACCCAGTTCAAGTCACAGCATTTCTTCTTTCCTCAAACATAAGTAGGCTCAAGGCTGTACACATGTGTGCACGCACACACGCACACAAACACACACACGCATGCACAGTGGATTGCCTCGTTCCAATGGAACGCTGAGCTTAGAGGACCCAGGCCATACAATGGACGATAAACACACCCTTCATCCTGGATGGAGGAGACGTTATCTCTGTGGTCTAAGGCTAGAGGCCACCTTACCCCTTCGCTCCACAGGGAGACCCTGTGTCTAGCCTCCCATGCACTGTCCACTATCAGGCATTTCTGCAAATCTAGTCCAGGACAAAGGGGAGCAAAGGGCCTCGGTTTATAAGATGCATGTATAGGTGGGGAACACTTGCCTGGTTCTGCAGCATGGGGAGCAAGTTTCTTCATCTCAGGCTTCCTGGAGGAAGTCATTTGTTAGGTGCTGTATAGGATAGCTAGCAGGCATTGGGGAGAGTGAGGTATAGGGAGAACATTCCAGATATAGCAGTATGGATAAAACCCAGGAAATAAAATTTAGGACAGTCGCAGCCAAGAGAATGGGAGAGGGAGGAGGGGAAGCCACCCCCCCCATGTTGAGGTCAGAGAGGCCAGTTGATCTTGGTGGGTCTCACAGGCCGCAAGATACCGTTGGAACTTGATCCCAAGTCCTTGAAATGGTTTAATCTGGGGAATGGTGGGATCAGATGCGTCCTTTGAAAAGGCCACTCGGCTGCAGCTGCATGTGAACTGGATTGGGCCCAAGGTTCATTTTTTTCCACTTGGCTTCCTGTAATCAGGTTCAGGAAGACGGGGATGCATTGAAATTCTGCCATTTGGTAATTGGGACTGTCTTTGAAGATGAACAGATTTGGGGACCCATCTCACTGCCCCTTACCCAGTCCCACCCCCTAGCGTTTTGGTCCAGGTGCCTACAATTTTGATGACTGCGTAAGGCAGGCTTGAGAAGGAAAGGGAAGTGATTAATTCCTTATACCAGGGTCCAGCCACTGAAGGTCGGTTCTCAGTGCTCAGCTGAGACTTTCAAATACATCTGCCTTGTTTATCAATTGACGTGTTTTTCTTTTACCTGCCCATAAGGCTCCATGAATTTATTTCTCGGTGCAATGTTGATTTTTTTTTTTTTAAAGCAGATTCCTATGGTCTTTCAGGACATATTCATCGGTAAGTTTTAAATTTTGTTTTGGTCTCATTTTAGTTCTTAGCTTTTATTTAGTCTAAGTGTTTCTTGGGATCAGCCCATTCAGTATTTTGTAGATTTTTTTTTCTCGATTTTATTTCAGTGACTTTAAGGCATGAGAATTTCATCGGTGTTTCAAAACAGAGCACATGTATTTTGGATGACAGAGATCTATGGATGACGGAGCTCGTTTCTTTCTTCCAGTACATTTCATTCCAGTTCGTTGCCTTTTGCATATCTCTTAATTCACAGATTTGTTAATCGTCTAGTTCAAATAAATGTTTTCTTGTATTTTAAGCAGTTGAGAAGGGATTAGTGTTTGAAATGTGAGTCACACGTAAAACTGACATTCAGTTGAGTTGGGACAACAAATCTGTTGGAAAACAGCCGGGCAAGCCAGAGGTGCCACGGTAGCACTGAGGGTTAGTGCCAGCCTCAACAGTGTGTGCACGGTCCTCAAAGCCATCTGCAACCAGTTCCTATGATACAATTGCCATTAAGATTAAAAAAATATATTTGATTTATTTATTTAAGGGAGTGAGCATGAGACAGAGAGAGAATGGATGCCCCGGGGCCTCTAGCCACTGCAAATGAACTCCAGATGCATGTGCCATCTTGTGCATCTGGCTTTTTTGTGGATATTGGAGAATCGAACCTGCGTCCTTAGGTTTTGCAGGCCACTAAGCCATCTCTCCAATCCAAGATTATTATTTTTTTTTTCAGTGCTGTGGATCCAACCCAGGACCTGGCACCCACCAGGCATTTTGTTCCCAATATTTGAACTGCTATTAAAATTTTACAACCAATTACACCTTATTGGAGAGATGAGCTAATCATACTTCTTTTAAAAATATTTTTATTTATTTATTTGAGAGAGAGAGAGGGTGAGACAGAAAGAGGCAGAGAGAGAGACTGAGTATAGGCACACCAGGGCATCCTGCCACTGCAAACAAACTCCAGATGCATGTCCTACTTTGTGTATCTGGCTTTACGTGGATCCTGAGGAATTGAACCCTAGGGCTATCAGGCTTTGCAAGCAAGTGCCTTTAACCACTGAGTGATCTCTCCAGCCTTGATCTAATAATACTTCTTCTTATTAAATTAATTTTTATTTACTTATTAGAAAGAGTCATAAAGAGAGAAAGAGAGAGAGAGAGAGAGAATGGGTGCACCAGGGCCTCCAGATGCTAGAAATGAACTCCAGATGTGTGTGTGTCCTGGGGAATCTCTCCAGCCCCTGGCTAATACTTCTTTTTTTTTTTTATTTTTATTTTTTTATTTTTTATTTTTTGGTTTTTCAAGATAGGGTCTCACTCTGGTCCAGGCTGACCTGGAATTAACTCTGTCATCTCAGGGTGGCCTTGAACTCATGGCAATCCTCCTACCTCTGCCTCCCAAGTGCTGGGATTAAAGGCGTGTGCCACCACGCCCAGCTAGGCTAATACTTCTTAATAAAACATTGTCATCATTGAACCATACAAGGCTTCTTTTCAGGTTATTTTTTAAATTTATCCTCATTCCCATTTCTTCTTTTCTTTCTCCCTCCCTTCTTCCCTCCCTTCCTTCCTTCCTTCCTCCTTTCCTCCCTTCCTCCCTCCTTCCTTCCCTCCCTTCTATTCTTCCTTTCATCCTTCTTTTCTTTTCAAAGTAAGATCTCACTCTAGTTCAGGCTAGCCTCGAACTCATGGTGATCCTCCTACTTCTGCCTCCCCAGTGCTGGGATTAAAGGCATGCACCACCATGCCCTGCTCATTCCCATTCCTTGGCTCCCATGGGTACCAACTTCCATGGATGTGTCTCCTGCATGCCCTTAAAATGCATGTGCCCTTCCAACAGTGCCATGCATTTATTTTTAATTTACATATATGATGTGGTGCCTTTCCTTTCTTGCTCTATGCTTTGAGGTTCTATCCACATCAAGGTTTGTTCATTTAGCTCATGGCTCTGGGCCACTGCTGACTTGGACCACTGTACTACTGGCCCCCTAGTGTGATGGCTAAGTTCTATTGTCAACTTGAGCAGACCAGGAATCAAGTACTAGTCATGTCTGCCAATGGTCTTCTTTCCATCTCTCCTCTTTGAAAATACTTCTTATTTTTTTTGGTTTTTCTCACTCTAACCCAGGCTGACCTGGAATTCTCTCTGTATTCTCAGGGTGGCCTCGAACTATAGCAGTCCTCCTACCTCTGCTTCCTGAGTGTTGGGATTAAAGGCGTGCACCACCACACCTGGCAAAGTAGTTTTAATATTACCCTAAAGGCCTACCTTGCTGCTTGAATGTTACAGTGCAAGGAAAAACAAAACAAAACAAACAAACAACAAACAAAAAAACACTATCTGTCAGCATCTGGAGCATCCTCAGAATCCCCCAGCCCTGAGATAATTACTGGCTCATCAGCCTTACCTCCGTGGGCCTCCAGATTGCGCCTGGATGCCAGATTTACCAAAAACGAAACAAAGAACAGAGCAGACCAAAGGCACACAGTACAGAGGGGCGCCCTGACTCACCGATCAGCGGGGAACCAAATGAACTCCTGGAAACGCTCCGCTATTGAACCTGCAGGGGGGGTCCCCAGTGATCCTGGATGAACCCCCAAATGTAAGGGTCCGAGAATCACTGAAGAAAGACCCAGACTCAAATAGTATGTAAAAACAAAGAGTGTTTATTCTGCAGAATCAGCCAGCATGAGGGGGTCAACCATTCATACAAAATGGTGACCCCGAGAGGAGCATGCAGACCCCTTTTAAGCACAAGTAGGGGAATTTCAGGCCAGTTAGGTAACCTTTTAAAATGATTGGCTAGGGCTGGAGAGATGGCTTAGCGGTTAAGCGCTTGCCTGTGAAGCCTAAGGACACGGTTGGAGGCTCGATTGCCCAGGACCCATGTTAGCCAGATGTACAAGAGGGCTCACGCATCTGGAGTTCGTTTGCAGTGGCTGGAAGCCCTGGCGTGCCCATTCTCTCTCTCTCTCTCTCTCTCTCTCTCTCTGCCTCTCCTTTCTCTGTCTGTCACTCTCAAATAAATATATAAAAATAAAAAACCAAAAAATAAAATTAAATGATTGGCTAGGCAAGCAGCAGTTACAGTTGTACATCTCTGATTGGTTGGGGCAAAAGGTGCGAAGGGGTTGCAAAAGGGACATGTCTGGGTGTGTTTGGACGTGTCTCTAGAAACTGCCTCAGCCCCCAGAGCCCACCACCTTGGGCATGCCCTTTGTTTGTGGTTTTTCCCACAAGTCTTGCCTGCCTCTCTGGGAAATTGAAACTTAGTTCTACCTGTAAACTGGAGCAAATTTGATCCTCTCAATATCTGATGAGTCCTCATGAAAGAATGGAGGCAAAGAAGTACAGAAGAGACCCCCCCCCCACCTTCCATCACAGAGAGCTCCTACGGTTAGAGGGAGCATGGAGGACACAGCCACAGAGGTAGAAGAATCACAGAATGCAGAGGAAAGAAGGACGCGTGAGCTGGTTTGGTGTCGCAGAGCCAGGAGCCCGTGCTCTTTCTAGAGAAACAGCAATCGTGCTCAAAGGGCCTAGCATATGGGATTCCAAATCTGAACGCTTGCTGGTCTTTCCCTGACCTTACATTCCTGGTGGAAATGCCAGTATCCTTAGGCATGATTGCAAATAGTTTAGTCTAAGTAGCCCTTCCCATAACGTCAGATCAGTATGTGTAACTGTTACTTTTCTCTTTTTCCTTTCTTCTCTTTTTTTGGCGGGAGTTGAGAGAGGTTCTAAAGTAGGATCCCACTCTAGCTCAGGCTGACCTAGAACTCACTCTGTAGCCCCAGGCTGTTCTCAAACACCTAGTTCTGCCTTCTCAGGGCTGGGACTCATGTGCCAGTGCACTATCATATTGTTTATCTTGATTACTAAGAGGGTTTCTTTCTTTTTTTTTTTTTTTGGCTTTTTTGTTGTTGTTGTTGTTTTGCTTTTTCTTAAATTTTACCTACTACCATCAGCTCAATTCCAGATCTCCTGATAACTATGTAAATTTGTTAGCCATTTGGGAAAACAAGACAGAGGACTAACATTAGACGTATTTGTGCCCTATGAAAGGGCAGCTCACCCATTGAAATATCCCATTGAAATTACCTCAGCCCCTCTATAAGAAGACATGGGTAAAGAAACATCTTTGAAAGATATTTTCAGGCTGAGCGTGGTTGTGCACACCTTTAATCCCAGCCTTTGAAAGGCTGAGGTAGGAGAATTGCTGTGAGTTCAAGACCACCCTGAGACTACATAATGAATTCCATGTTAGCCTGGGCTACAGTGAGACCCTACCTTGAAAAACAAACAAACAAAAAGCAACCTCCCAGCAGACCAGACACAATTTTTTAAAAAGTATTTTATTTTTATTTATTTATTTGAGAGAGAGAGAGAGAATGGGCATACCAGGGCTTTCAGCCACTGCAAACAAATTCCCAACGCATGCGTCTCCTTGTGCATCTGGTCCTGGGGAATCAAACCAAGGTCCTTTGGCTTTGCAGGCAAGAGCCTTAACCACTAAGCCATCTCTCCAGCCCATTTCATCCCAGCACTTGCGAGGCAGAAGCAGAGGTAAAAGGAGCACTGTGAGTATGAGGGCCAGCCTGGGACTACAGAGCGAGTTCCGGGTCAGACTGGGCTAGGGTGATATGCTACCTCAAAGGAAAAAAAGAAAAAAAAAAGAAAGAAAGAAACTCTCATCTCCAAAAAGAACTTCTATCATCATAGTGAATAGTGATTGAATGAAATAAATATAAGAAAACCAGTGGGCAGAAGGTAAGAGCAGCAACTTTCTATACCTCAGATATATGGCTTATGCTGCCACAGTACAACAAAAATTTTAAAGATTGGACAAAATGATTTTAGAAGCCCCTGTGCCATTCTTTAACTAAATCTATTTTAGTAATCAAATGTGCTCTGCATGTACATACATCCTTTCTAAGTGTGTTAATTAGCTACGTACAAGCCAAAGCCAAGTGGAATCATTGGAGCAAGAAGGGCCAATATTTTGGCCTCTGCACCCAGGTCATGAGGCCACTGGAGATGATGGGACACTTCTACACTGGCCCCCTGGTAAGTCACCTGTCGTCCTGAGCAGGGAGGATACAGAGATCCAAACAAAAATTGGCATACACTCTGAAACAGGAGAGTCACAATAGCAATCAGTCCTCCTGACTTTCCAAAGACGGGAAAACTACTTGGCCAGCATGGCCCTGACTCATCCTAAAAGACAGAAAATACCAGTAAGCTATAGGGCTACTCCTGGGTCCCTGAAGTCTCTTTGGAGAGCCATTAGTGACCTCTAAAATTAATCCTTGATTAAAATTTGGCTATCTGTGTGGTCTTAAACACTCAGAGAGAAATGTATAACCAAAGATAAAAAATACCTTAAATATATGAATGGCCTATTAAGTAATACAACAAGAGCTTTCCAAGAGGGGAAACAAACATTAAGACATCATTTACCATAGTTCTAATTCTATGATAAAGAAAAACAACTATAGATGTAAAAAGGATTAGTTTCAAATCTAGAATATATAATAAATTTTGACACCAAAAAATATATTTGTACAGCCTTTAATGACACCCACTGGCTCTGTATTAACAAGGTTAAATGTGTTTATGTTTCTGATAACTCTGCTAATATCGCACCTGTTTTACAAGCCATGTTGAATACTACTCTGCCATTTAATGAACAGTTCTAGAAAAAAAAATTTTAAGCCAGCTTATCCTCAGATGGTTCTGAGACAATCCAAGCCTGTCTACCTGGATTCCCCCAACCTCAAAAAGGACCAGTTTGCTCTGTGCTGACTTCTCATTAACTCCTCACTTTTATTCTTTCTCCCCAATGTTCTCTTCCAAGACTATCTTCCTACACTCTGGGGTCCATTAGAATAGTTTCCCTCTCTAACTACAACAAGTCCCCACTTCGTGTCCCATTCAGCAGGAAATAGCAAATGATCTGATGTCTTCGAACCAGTCCCGTAAAGAGTGTCTTCTCATGAGAGGGAAAAATAAAGGGGGACAGAATTAGGGGGACTGGATCCCTGAAGGTAAAAAAGACAAAAAAAAATTTTTTTTTCTTATCTCTTGCCCAGTTCCAAAGAACGGTTTTTCCATGTGTATCCTGAGTCCTTGGCTCTGCAAAGGACTGGCCTCATCCTCTTTGATGCGGGTCAAGTTATGTCTCTCTGTCTGTCCGGCTCCAAACTGGCCAGGGATGAATGCCTGCTCAATATTTCCATAATCAGGAACAGTTGTGTCAAGACACATGCTCTCCTTCAGTACAAAAGGGGTAATAACCCCATGCATACATATTTCCTCTCCCACTTATTCCCCAGTCTTGATGGTTTCATATGTGTATCTGTACAAGAAAAAAAATCTACAAACTCCGCCTGCGCCAACTGATCTCTGCTATGGGTTTGGCCCTTACTGGACCTGACCCTCATGAACACTGCTACAGGGACGATTGTTAATTCTACGTCCCACTCAGTCTCTATTGGAACTTGGTCCTCTTGGCTCATACCCTCCTTTCAGCACTGACAGGGCCCCTGATGCTATTGCTACTCGCCCTCATCTGTGGGCCCTATATCCTTAACACTCTCGTAAGGTTTGTCAAAAAATGCATATCTACTGTTCATCTTATGATATTAAAGTCCCAAAATCAACCCCTAGACCCATCTCAAGGATTTGAGATGGAACCTATCTCAAGGGGGGAATGAGAGGATCAAATTTGCTCCAGTTTACAGCTAGGCCTAAGTTTCAGTTTCCTGGAGAGGCAGGCAAGACTTGTGGGAAAAACCACAAACTAAGGGCATGCCCAAGGTGGTGGGCTCTGGGGGCTGAGTCAGTTTCTAGAGACACGTCCAAACACACCCAGACATGTCCCTTTTGCAACCCCTTTGCACCTTTTGCCCCAACCAATCAGAGATGTACAACTGTAACTGCTGCTTGCCTAGCCAATCATTTTAGAAGATTACCTAACCTGCCTGAAATTCCCCTAGTTGTGCTTAAAAGGGGTCTGCATGCTCCTCTTGGGGTCACCATTTTGTATGAATGGTTGACCCCTGCATGCTGGCTGATTCTGCAGAATAAACGCTCTTTGTTTTTACATACTATTTGAGTCTGGGGTCTTTCTTCAGCGATTCTTGGACCCTTACAATATCATGGTTCTAAATAACTTATTATATTATGTTTTTTTGGTTTTTTGAGGCAGTGTCTTTCTTTACTCCAGGCTGACCTGGAGTTCACCATTTAGTCTCAGGCTGGCCTCAAACTCACAGCGATCCTCCACCTCTGCCTCCCTGAGTCCTTGTTTTAAAGGTGTGCCCCATATGCCCAGCTCTGAATAACATCTTTATTATTCCTCTCTCTTTTTTTTTAAATTTTTTTTTGTTATTTATTTATTTGAGAGCGACAGAGAAAGAGGCAGAGAGAGAGAGAGAGAGAGAATGGGTGCACCAGGGCCTCCAGCTGCTGCAAACGAACTCCAGATGCATGCGCCCCCTTATCCATCTGGCTAACGTGGGTCCTGGGGAATCGAGCCTTAACACAGCCTTAACACAGGCTTAACCGCTAAGCCATCTCTCCAGCCCTTATTCCTCTTTCTTCAAGCCAGGCTCATTCCTACATTTGAACTTGTGTGTTTGCCATTTTCTTAGCTGAGGCCACTCCTCATCCCGTCCTTTTAAAAAAAATTTTTTTTTTGCTTATCTTTATTTATTTATTTGAAAGTGACAGAGAGAGAGAGAGAGAGAGAGAGAGAGAGAGAGAGAGAATGGGTGTACCAGAGCCTCCAGCCACTGCAAACGAACTCCAGACACATGCACCCCCTTGTGCATCTGGCTAACGTGGGCTCTGGGGAATCGAGCCTCGAACCGGGGTCCTTAGGCTTCACAGGCAAGTGCTTAACTGCTAAGCCATCTCTCCAGCCCCCATCCTTTTTTTTTTTTTTTTTTTTAAAGGCAGGGTCTCACTCTAGCTCAGGCTGACCTGGAATTCACTATGTAGTCTCAGGGTGGCCTTGAACTCATGGCGATCCTCCTACCATTGCCTCCTGAGTGCTGGGATTAAAGGCGTGCATCACCACGCCCAGCTCCCATTTTTCTTATATTTTTTTCTTCTCATCCATCTTAATTTTTGCATGTCTCACTCCTGGGTGTCATTCAGATGTCATCTTAAATGTCACCTCCTCAGAGAGGCCTCCTCAGACTGTGCAATTGAGATCGCTGCCCAGTCATTTTTAAGACGTCATACCATTTTAATTCTCTGCGTGGCATTTATGATCTTTTGGGACATATGTTCCTTTTTTTCTCTCTACCCAGAGACTATAAACCCTTATGACAGAGTAGATTTCATCTGTCCTGTTAGGCAATCAATAAGTAAATAAATACATTTTATTTTCAGACACATTGGCATATATATTTAACTTGATGTCATGGGCACACTACTTAGACCAAGCTTTGTGTAATCATAGGGCTACTGGCATTTCCACCACGAATGCAAGGTCAAGAGAAGACCAGCTTGCCTCATTCTAATTTGGAATTCCATATGCTAGACCCTAGAGCAGTGCTGTCCAATAGAAGTATAATGTAAGCCACATATTTAATATTAGATTTGCTAGCAGCCACTTAAAAAAGTTAAAAGAAACAGATAAAATTAGTTTTTTAATATATTTTAGTTAACCCAACATATAAAAATATATTATCTTGACATGTAGCTGGGATAAAATTCTTGATGAGATATTTTACAATTTTTGGTCATTGCTTACTGAGTCTTGGGACTCTGGCGTGCATCTTGAACTTGCAGACCATCTTGATTGAGTTTAGTTGAAGTCAAGTTCAATAGCCACACATGACTGCTTGCTGCCATGCCTACTCAGCTCTAGAGAATCAGTCACTAGGAGCCCATTAGCTAGAGGCAAACCATCACCTGAGGCTGTTAACGTAGCATTAGCATGTTGGCCTTCTGACGGTCCTTTTTTGTTTTTTGTCATTAATGTAAATGATGTATTTTATTTATCTGAATATATTTAATATATTGTTTGCTCAATTGGTAATTAATGTGAATATTATGATGATAACAGTTTACATATTATTTTCATAAAAAATGAAAAAAATACAGTGTGGAGAGATAGCTTAGTGGTTAAGGCACTTGCCTGTGAAGCCTAAGGACCCAGGTTTGATTCTCTAGTACCCATGGAAGCCAGATGCTCATGGTGGCACATGTGTCTGGAGATTGTTTGCAGTGGATAGAGGCCCTGGTGTACCCCTTCTCTATATATCTGACGGTTCTTTACATTGGCGAAATGATGGCTTTTTTTCTCTCTTTTTATTTATTTATTTATTTTATTTATTTATTTATTTATTTTGGTTTTTCAAGGTAGGGTCTCACGCTGGTCCAGGCTGACCTGGAATTAACTATGTAGTCTCAGGGTAGCCTCGAACTCTCAGCGACCCTCCTACCTTTGCCTCCCGAGTGCTGGGATTAAAGGCGTGTGCCACCACGCCCGGTTTTTTTTTCTCTTTTTTAAAAGATATTTTTATTTTATTTATTTATTTTTAAATATTTTGTCCATTATTTATTTATTTATTTGAGAGCAACAGACAGAGAGGGGGAGAGAGAGAGAGAGAGAGAGAGAGAGAGAGAGAGAGAGAGAGAGAGAGAATGGGCACGCCAGGGCCTCCAGCCACTGCAAACAAACTCCAGACGCGTGAGCCCCCTTGTGCATCTGGCTTATGTGGGTCCTGGGGAACTGAACCGAGGTCCTTTGGCTTTGCATGAAAGCGTCTTAACCGCTAAGCCATCTCTCCAGCCCATGACTGCTCTTTGAATAGCTTGAATATTTAAAAGGAACTTTCCTGGTAAAATTAAAGTTATTGAGGAAACACGGATTGGCTAAAGTAGGTCAGAGGCACTTGTCCCTCGCGCATGCGCAGAGTGGAAGAATTAGCCGTGCAGCGGTCCTAGGCATTAGGCATGATTCCTGAAGCTGAGTCCCAAAAAGGCCCCATGCGCAGCCACTGGTTTCAGAGGACATTGTGGTCAAACACGGTTTGAGCGTCTCCCTCAAGGGTTCATGTGTTGGAGGCTTTGCGCCCATTGTGGGCATGTTAAGAAGTAGTGAGACCGTTAAGAGGTGAGGAGGAATGGAGGTTATTAGGCCACTGGGGACATACATGCCTTCAGCAGGGATTAATACAGGTCTCAGGGGCCCCTCGCCGCCCTCCCTTTCTCTCTTCCTCTCTCTGCCTTCTTGTCTCAGCACTTGATCTATCTCACTCACACACACTCCAACCCTGATGCCATTCACCGAGACCTGATGCCACAGATGCAGCCCTCACCAACACCATGCTGTTCAGACTACCACCTCCGAAACTAAATCTAAATAAATCTGTTTAATTAAAAAATAATTTTAATTTTTATTTACTTATTTATGAAAGAAAGAGCAAAAGCGAGAGCATGAGAGAGAGAGAGAGAGAGAATGGGTGTGCCAGGGCCTGTAGCCCCTGTAAAGGAACTTCAGAAGCATGTGCCACCTTGTGTATCTGGCTTAAGTGGGGTTCTGGGAAATCTAACCTGGGTCCTTAAACTTCACAGGCAAGCTCCTTAACCACTAAGCCATCCCTCCAGCTCGTAATATTCAGCTTTGTGTGTGTGTGTGTGTGTGTGTGTGTGTGTGAGGTAGGGTCTCACTCTAGGCCAGGCTAACCTGGAATTCACTATGTAGTCTCATGGTGGCCTCGAACTCACAGCGACCCTCCTACCTCTGCCTCCCGAGTGCTGGGATTAAAGCCGTGCAGCCACCACGCCCGGCTTCCAAACTTCTTTTAAAAAATATTATTTGAGAGAGAGAGCAGCAGATTGAGAAAAGAGGCAGAGAGAGGAGGGGGGAGAGAATGGGCATACCAGGCAACTAAAAACAAACTCTGGATGCATGTGCCACCTTGTGCATCTGGCTTTATGTGGGTGCTGGGGAACCGAACCCAGGTCCTTAGTCCTTGCAAGCAAGAGCCTTGAACACTGACCTATCTCTCTAGCCCAGCCAAAAAAATTTTTTTAAAAAAGAAGATGGATGAATACAGAAGATTTGTAATTGTCTAATACCATCTTCAAGGTTAACGGCTTAGCTCTGGAATGCGGTTCTTCCTGCCAGAGGTCATCAAAGCACTCAAATGGCCGCTTCATCTAACGGGCAAAAGGAAATGGTTTGTGCTGCTTTGTCAGTGGATGCTTTTTAAACACTTGCTGTGTGTTTGGCAGAATTTCTTCCTTCTCAGGCCTGTGTTCATGGTCGTACATTGTAAGACTGGGGGAGTTGCTGGCCACCACCTCAAACTTTCTCAGCAATGTTTGTCTAGCAAATTAGATTTAAGAGTCTGCTAGGGCCCGAATTCACAGTGTCTCAACATCCTAGCCAACCTCTTCTCAGCCTTTTTTTGTATTTATTTATTATTATTCTTAATTGTTCTTTTGGGACAGTTTCAAGGTAGGGTGTCACTCTAGCCCAGACTGACCTGAATTGACTACGTAGTCTCAGGGTGGCCTTGAACTTACAGTGATCCTTCTACCTCTACCTCCCAAGTGCTGGGATTAAAGGCGTGCACCTCCATGCCCGGCACTGTCCTCAGCCTTTGAATTCTCTGCTTGTGTCAGATTTCTTTCCCAGGAGCCTCCAGGCTCCCCCCAAAGGGCTTCCACCTCCTTCTCTTCAGGGTGTGTGTGTGTGTGTGTGTGTGTGTGTGTCTCATTAGACTGTTAACTCCTCCAAGGGCAAGAGTCCTGTCTTTTCATCTACATGTAACTAGCACCAAACTCAAATCAATGCTTTTCTCTCAATATGCATTTAGTGATCACTTGCTGGATGAATGAACTAATGAATTACCAAATATATCCCATTTAATGCTAAGGAAATGCTCGACATGGAATGGAGTTACGAGATGCCCTGTCTCAGTGCCTTGTAATCGAAGTCAGGCAAGTAACAGATAAAACTCCGTGATGGCCCAAGGGGACAGAAGGCCATAGGAGTTGGTAACAGTTTTCTTAATTTCTCTATTAATGAAACGGGCAGGTTTACTTTATAAACAGTTTTTTAAATCTGTCATCTTATTTTGTTTAGCTAATTTCGTCTCTTCTGTCTTTGGGTTGACTGACTATGGATCGTGGCCATGATCGCTTTTATGAGTGTGGTAATGACTTAGTTGAATTTAGCAGTCATTACTCGCTTGTTAATGCTCGCGAGTTTGACAAAACGAACGCAAAATATTCGCCTTCGTTTAAAATTTGATTTAAAAATTAATTATATTATCTTTCTTTGCCTCAGGGGGTGTGTGTGTGTTTTCTCACCAATAGGTATACTTTATTTTAAATTCAGCAATTTTTACAACCTCTCTCTGAAAGCTTACCAGAGGCATTTGTTCTTTTAATCTGGCTGATTATTTGTGTGGTTTTGAATCTTGTGGCTTTTCCTTCTATAGGCAGTGGCTGCCAGAGGCATCTTGTTTGGTGTCTCCTGTGTCTAGTCACAGCCAGTCATGATGTCCAGGCCTTGTAGCTTCTAATTCTCTCCTGAGGCCCAGCTTTAAAGCCAGACCCTTCCACAATGTTGTCACATGTTTCTGCTTTTAGAAAAATGCACATTCTGTTTTTTTTTTTTTTTTTAAAGCTTTCTCTCTCTCTTGATCTTCTTTCTCCTTCACACTACTGGCTACATGGTCCTGAAGGAAGTTATCTCTCTTGTTTCTCTCATTCCTGTTACTACCGCGGACCACTCTCATTCAGGAAGGGCATTTGCGCTTCCAGTCCTTCCTCAGCCCCTCCCCAAATAAATTGAAAAAAAAAAAAAAAAAGCTGGAAGAAGACAAATCAGCCCATCAGGAGGCTTCTGAAAGTGCTGGTCTCAAATCTGGAAGCTTCTGATGTGCCATAGAAGCCCTGTGGCAAACTGTGTCTTTCCCAGCATGACGCTGTGGCTGGTCTTATGAGGAGCATGTGACTTTCTCACAGAGCAGGAAACTTCATGAAATCTCTGTCGTGTTTAAAGCCAAGAACTCAGAGAGCACGAAAGAGAGAGGAGGTGGGATACATGACTGGCAAACTGCAAATATTCATGTTTATTCAATGAGAAAAAGATGTGAATGACAACTGAACAATGCTCACTACTGATTGGAATTTAAATAAAGAGCTTCTGGATTTTGTTCATTGGTTAGAAGGATGGGCTTCTGCAGATCTCACAGTTTTACTCTCATGATACTAGAATTAAGGCTTTTAATGACAGGAAGAGCCCTGAATGCCAGCTAGTTCATCCGCCTGGGATGTCATGGAAGGAAATCCTTCAGGAATTCCAAGAATATTTGATTCAAATTTCATTTATTGAATATTTGTAAACATGAATCAAAAGCAAATCCAGAGACTGTTTAAGCATACATTTACACACATCCCAGTATGCCACGCACTGGGTCAAACTTAACACGTTGGAGACTGTTGTGTGCCGAGGGTTAATTCAATTTGTGTGGGCTTCGGAATGAAGCACCCCCTATGCCCGTGAATGTGTTTGAAGCTTATGGAAATAGGCCACTAATTAGAAAGGTCTGCACTGGTCTTTATAAAACTCAGGCCTACTCTCATTCAGCTAAATTGGAAAGGTGACCATCTTGCATTAGCGTACGCATGGGTGTCCACACAGTGTCAGACAGGCCCGAGGCTAGCGCCTGTTGTCACGAAATACACACACACACACACACGCACACACACACACACACATATATCCCAGCACTTGGGAGGCAGAAGTAGGAGGATCACTGTGAGTTCGAGGCCACCCTGAGACTACATAGTGAATTCCAGGTCAGCTTGGGCTTGAGCGAGACCCTACCTTGAAAAACAAAACCAAAAAACCCAAACAAACAAACAAACAATAAGCTGACTAGAAATACTGCATAGACACTCCTCACTTGGAATGCGCAGAAAACAAGAACCTAGCTCTTCTTATAGCCTCCATCCTTCAAATGACAACCTGTGTTAGGAGTCTAGCTAGTTGCTTTTGAATGTAAGACATGGAACATTACGTCACCTGACCAAACAGAAAGGTTAGCTCAATTCTGCTACAGACCATGGCTTTGTCTGCCTGAAGAGGATCTTCTGTGTTTTCAAAGTGTTGACAAAGGTAGAAAGGTGTCCCTCCACCGACCTTCCATCAAATGGGACTGAATGACCATTTGACAAGCGCTTGTAGAACTTGGTCATTGGAACATACTTCTGTGCACGTGATGCTTCTACCTTTTGGGGATTACCGCTGTATACCCAAGAGAACTTAGTAACGCCTCATGGCAATTATCATTGTCCAAATGAGGAAACTGAGGCTGGAAGAGGTCAGGGTCCATTTGCTAGCTATTGGTGGAGCCAGGCTGGTCAATGTCCAGTAACTTACATAAGCTTATTGTACCAGATATGTTCCACTGCCTCTCAGCAAGAACTTCTGTTGGTTAAGTAACCGCCATGGGATGATCATATCGTATCATAGATCGCGTGAGTGATTTCTGTAAGCTCTAGGCACTTTGGGCTTGACTTCTGCATTATGATAAAACAGTATGTGGCAGTTAGATCTGGTTCACGATTCAAAGTATCTGCTGATTCTACCCGCTTCTGAATTTGTCCAACTGAACAGTGTCCAGAGATACCAGGGAAAATCGTGCAAATCCTTGGTCATTAGCAATCCAAAGGGATTAAAAATATTATTGGCATTTTGAGACTGATATTGGATGACATATATTTAAATATCAATTTTGTGTGAGGTAGGGTCTCACTCTTGCCCCGGGCTCACCTGGACTTTACTTTGTAGCCCAGGCTGGCCTTGAATTCCCAGAATTCTTTTGTTTTTATTTTTAAGAATTTATTTATTTATTTATTAGAGAGAGAGAGAAAGAGAGAGAGAAAGAATGGGTAGACCAGGGCCTCCAGCCACTTCAAATGAACTCCAGATGCATGTGCCATCTTGTGCATCTGGCTTTCCATGGGTACTAGGGAATTGAACATGGGTCTTTAGGCTTTCCAGGCAAGCACCTTAACCTCTAAGCCATCTCTCCAGCCCCGAATTCACAGAATTCTTATTGCAGCTTCCTGAATGTGGGATTATAGGTGAGAGCCACCATGTCTGACTAGACAGATATCAGTTTTTTTTTTTAATCTTTAGTAACCTTGTTTTCATGGATAATTTTATAATAACTCAACACCATGTACTTGAAATTATATAATAGATGCTATCAATATTATTTTAAACATAAAGCGATGCACAGTATAATTTTTAAATTTATTTTTATTATTTTTTTGAGGGTCTCACTGTAGCCCAGGCTGACCTGAAATTCACTCTGTAGTCCCAGGCTGGCCTCAAACCCACAGTGATCCTCCTACCTCTGCCTTCTGAGTGCTAGGATTAAAGGTGTGTGCCACCATGCCAATCCTGCATAGTATAGATTTGTATTTAACCAAAGGTATCTGTTTCCAGAAAAGCTCGAAAACTGTATGTTGCAGTCAGCTTCATATTGCTGGCAGAAAACACCTGACCAAGAGCAGCTTATGGAAAGAAAGGGTTTATTTTGGCTTCCAGACTCCATGATGGCAGGGGGAAACGATGGTATGAGCAGAGGGTGGGCATCACCTCCTGGCCAACATCAGGTGGACAACAGCAGCAGGAGACTGTGCCAAACACTGGCAAGGGGAGGCTGGCTGTAACACTCATAAGCCCGCCCCCAACAGTACACCCCTTCCAGGAGGATCCAATTCCTAAGTTGCCAACAGTTGGGAACCTAGCATTCAGAACACAGCAGGTTATGGTGGACACCTGAATCAAACTGTCACATCATGGAACTGGATTTAAAAAAATTATTTAATTAATTTATTTTATATATATATATATATATATATATACATACATATATATATATATATATATATATATATAGAGAGAGAGAGAGAGAGAGAGAGAGAGAGAGAGAAAATGAGCACACCAGGGCCTTCGATTACTGCAAACAAACTCCAGACGCATGTGCCACCTTGTGTACCTGGCTTACGTAGGTCCTAGGGAATCGAGCCTGGGTTCTTTGGCTTTGCAGCTAAGTATCTTAAATGCCAAGCCATCCCTCCAGCCTGGAATTGGATTATTTTGATAGGTGATATACTACATGCTCCATATACAAACCATATACAAACCTTAGTGGTGATTAGTCAAGGTATGTGAAGTGCACTAAATTATTTAACCTCACTGAGCCTTGGTTTACTAATATGTTAAAAAAAAAAAGATAATACTGTGAATTTGGAATTGAGAGGCTTCCTGTGAGTAGTAAATAAGCTAAAATCTTGCCGGGCGTGGTGGTGCACGCCTTTAATCCCAGCAGTCGGGAGGCAGAGGTAGGAGTCTTGCCTTCAAGGTGCCTTTTTAACTGTCTCCGTGTGGAGTGCTCAGGTCTCTTTAACATTGACTACTTCGTTCTGGCCCACCGTATCCACAACTTTAAACGCACTCACCCTCTATTCCTCTCCAAGCTGCAACCTTTTTGGTGTAGGTGGGGAGGTGCCTTTAAAAAGCATCTTTCTAGGGTCTAGACAGATGATGGCTCAGCAGCTAAAGGCACTTGCTTGCAAAGTCTGAAGGTCTGGGTTCAATTCCCCAGTACCCAGGTAAAGCCAGATGCACACTAAACTGCATGTGCATCTGGAGTTCATTTTCAGTGGCGGGAGGCCCTAGAGTGCCCATACTCACTTACTCTCTCTCATAGACATAAATAAAAATAAAAATAGTCAGGTGTGGTGGCACACACCTTTAATTCCAGCACTTGGGAGGCAGAGGTAGGAGGATCACTATGAGTTCGAGGCCACCCTGAGACTACATAGTGAATTCTAGGTCAGCCTGGACTAGAGTGAGACCCTACCTCGAAAAACCAATAAATAAACAAATAAATAAAAATAAACACATTTCTGCTCTGTTGCTTTTTCTCACTGTGAATCTGTCTAAAAGCAACCACTGGCAACCAAGCTAGAGTCAGACTAGTACCCGGTATTAAAATTTCCTCTAACTCAGGCATACTAAAATGTTCAGGATATATGTCGAATACAGTCAATTTCCTTGACAGAGAGAACAGAAATAGCTTCCAGTTCAATCGCCTAGAAGGTTCTTATTCTCTGAAACCTCTTGAGCAAAGCCTTTATCATCTGCATATTTTTTGGTGGGGGGGGCTTGAAGTAGTGTCTCACTGTAGCCTAGGGTGACCTGGAATTCATTATGTAGTCTCAGGGTGGCCTTGAACTCACAGAGATCCTCCTGCCTCTGCCTCCTGAGTGCTGGGATTAAAGGTGTGCGCCACCATGCCCAGCTCAGCTGCAGTTTTTTTTTTTTTTTTGGGGGGGGTCTTCTGAACTGTCACCAGAATTGTCCATGAAGGTCAGCTTGCAGAATTCTAGGGATCCTGTAGCACCCAGCTCCAAAGTCATCCTTGTTCCTCTTGCAGACCAGCTCTGAGGGCCCGCGAACCTTGTGCTTAAGCTATTACAGCAATAGCCCCACTTCTTGGCATCAATTTTCTTTATTAATTACTTTCGTCTCGTTGTGATTTTGCCTTCATGACTGGCCCCCCACGGTCCCAAAGGTGCCCCAAGCTCTCCAAACAGCGCTGCCATCTGAAAGCCAAGGGTTCGAACTCCAAACAGTAATACCTGGTGTTCTGCCTCCGCTTCCTGAGCCTGCAGCTTACTTCTGACAATCCGCAAAGCGACCCATTAGCTATTTTAAACGGTATTGGCTTTCCATGTCTAACAGCACAAAGCAAGTTATAGAGAATGTGCCTGGGGCATAAACCCTTTTCCAATCCGACTAAATTGAGTGATTATGTACTAATGAGCAGATGACTTCTGAGCGTCTTCTGGCGAGTTAGGGAAATCTTTCCTCTGTGCCTGTTGGCTACTTAATCTTGGGGGCCTTGAATGAATGGAGATTGCTCAGGGATAATTAGGCTTCTAGTGACGTCTGCGGTGTATGATGGCCTGTGATGGGACTCGGGCGCATGTCTGCCCTGTTACTCCCATGGCATACAGGCAGAACTGAAGCCAAGCAGGTGCTCTGGCATGAAGACTCATTTTCAGGGGTAAAGCTGGACTCCCAACCCCGGGCTAGTGAATCTGAGTCCCGGCTCTTATCTCCTCCGCAGTAGTGAGTCACTTGGGCCTCAGTCACATTTCCTGGTAGTGAAAATTCAGCCTGAAAGAGTAGACATGATCTCTTCGTGTTACTCTTTCCCAAATAGACGGAATATTAACATTTTAGTCACTACATCTGGATGACCTGAAGTTTTAAATGTTGTATTTTTTTTTCCTATTTTGAAACATGGTGAAGAAAGACTTCTTAAAAAAATGTTATTTTGTCTGCTGAGACTCAAAAAAAAAAAAAAAAAAACCACCAAATTTACATTTGGAATCGAGACGATATGGTCACCTATAGAACATTTTCGTAATTCCTGAATTGGCACCCATAAATGAATTTGCTCACACTGGTTGCTGCTGGCATGCCTTAACCTTCTGTGGTATCAGTTGACACATTGGCCTTGTGGAACATTAGACCCTTATCTGCAAAGCTGAATGGGATAAAACAGGGTTGCAGACCCCAGATACCTGTAGTATTCCAGGAGTTCTTTTTTTTTTTTTCTTTGAGGTAGGGTCTCACTCTGGCCCAGGGTGACCTGGAACTCACTCTGTAGTCCCAGGCTGGCCTCGAACTCACTGTGATCCTCCTACCTTTGCCTCCTGAATGCTGGGATTAAAGGAGTGCACCATCATGCCTGGAGTATTCCATTAATTCTTTTTTTTTTTTAATAATTTGTTTTTATTTATCTATGACAGGGAGAGAGGGAGAGAGAATGGGCACACTAAGGCCTCCAACAACTGCTAAAGAATTCCACACGCATGTGCTACCATGTGCATCTGGCTTACCTGGGTACTGGAAAATCAAACCTGGGTCCTTAGTCTTCACAGGCAAGTGCCTTAACCACTAAGCCATCTCTCTAGCCCAAATAATTCTTTTTTTTTTTTTTTTTTTTTTTTTTGAGGTAGGGTCTTGCTCTAGTCCAGGCTGACCTGGAATTCACTATGTAGTCTCAGGGTGGCCTCAAACTCACGGCGATCCTCCTACCTCTGCTTCCCGAGTGCTGGGATTAAAGGCGTGCGCCACCACGTTCGGCTCAGCCCAAATAATTCTTATTTTTCAGAAGAAAACAGCAGAATACAGCGGTGTGGCGCATGGACTCTGAAATCCCACAGCAGGTTTGAATGTGGGTCTTGACCTTGAACATGTGCCTTGACTCCTTTGGGCTTTGGCTTCCTCATCTGTAGAATGGGATAATGAGAGCGGCCCCCCTGGCAAAGGTTAAATGAACAATCGGCTCCTCAAACAGGGCAGAGCCCGTCGAAAGGGCGTCAAAGACATTTTCTCTTCTTTCCTTCGCTCCAGAAGGGCGAGGAGAGCTGGACTGGAGGGCTCCCTGCGATAACCTCCAGTTCCTAGGAATAAACCTCTAGGTATGCGTAAATCATCTTTGCCTTGCGGTGGAAGGAGTGTGGTTATTAAGCATTTAAAGAAACTGACCAGAAATCCACAGTCCAGAGGGGACAGTTTCAGCACGTCACATGCCATTAACAAAATACACAGCAGGAGCTCTATTCGCTGATGTAAGAGCTATCACACGAAATTTCCCTGGCTGACTGACATTACTGTTGTTCAAGATATATCATTGAGGGCTGGAGAGATGGTTTAGCGGTTGAAGCCCTTGCCTGCAAAGCCAAAGGACTCAGGTGCGATTCCCCAGGACCCACGTAAGCCAGAGGCACAAGGTGGCACATGCATCTGGAGTTCGTTAGCAGTGGTTGGAGGTCCTGACATGCCCATTCTCTTCCTCCCTCTCTCTCTCTGCCTCTTTCTCTCTCTCATAAATAAATAAATAAAAATGAAAATATTTAAAAAAAGATATAACAGGGCTGGGAAAATGGCTTAGCAGTTTAGGCGTTTGCCTGCGAAGCCTAAGGACCTGGGTTCGATTCCCCAGGACCCATGTAAGTCAGATGCACAAGGGGGCTCATGCGTCTGGAGTTGTTTGCAGTGGCTAAAAGCCCTGGCATGACCATTCTCTCTCTCTATCAGCCTCTTATCTCTCTCTCAAATAAATAAATAAAATAAAAGATATAACATTGAAAAAAACAAATTAAATAAAAGATGTGTCGTTGGCTAGAAAATTTCAACTGGGCCACTGACCCTGCTAGGAAGGGGGAGAACTCACATCTCTGCTGAGATATTAGGTTCGTTCTGGTTCACAGAGGGCTCTGCTCGCATGAGCCCTGGGAACATTGGTTGCTGAGCCCGTCAGCATGTCAGGGAAAGTCTGTGAGTGAGAGTCTCATGCTCGGTGTGGCTTGGGGATAAGGAGTGAGCTTTTCTGAGCTTACAAGAACTTACTGCCTGACGGTTTTTGTGCCTACCTGCTAATAGGTGTTTATGCTTGAAGAAGTTGGTCCAAGAACGCTTTCTGTTTTTCCACTTTCATGGACATGTTATTTTTATTTAACTTTCATTTATTTTTAAAATAGTTTATTTATTTATTTGCAAGGCGAAAGAGAAAGAGGGAGAGGGAGAAAGGGAGAGAACAGGCATGCCAGGGCTTCTAGCCACTGCAAATGAACTTCAGATGCATGTACCACTTTGTGCATCTGGCTTACAGGGGTACTGGGGAATCCAACCTGGGTCATTAGGCTTTGCAGGCTCGTGTCTTAACTGCTGAGCCATCTCTCCAGCCATAACTTTCATTTACTTATTTATTTTTAAATATTGTTTTGTTTTATTTATTTGAGAGAGAGAGAGAGAAAGGCAGACATATAAAGGAAGAGAGGGAGAGAGAGAGAGAGAATGGGCGCACCAGGGCCTTCAGCCACTGCAAACAAACTCCAGATGCATGTGGCCCCTAGTGCATCTGGCTAATGTGGGTCCTGGGGAATCGAGCCTTGAACTGGGGTCCTTAGGCTTCACAGGCAAGCGCTTAACCACTAAGCCATCTCTCCAGCCCCTAATTCACTTATTTCTTCGACCTATATTTACTGAGGACCTACCATGTGCCAGGCACTCTGCTCTGTGCTGAGGATATGTGTTGTGAGCAAACAGCCCCTGTCCCTGTCCGTGGAGAGCTGGCTTCCCAGTGAACAAAGAGAGGCGACACACAGGAGCAATCCCTCTTGTATCTCTCCATCCACCAGACCTCCATTGGTTCCAGAGAGCAAGATGGAGGCGTGCTGCGGTCAGTCAGCTCCTTGTTGCTGGAAGAAGACACCCGACCAAGAGCAGTTTGTGGGTGGAAAGGGTTCATTTTGGCTAACAGGCTCGAGGGGAAGCTCCGTGATGGCGGGGAAAATGATGGCATGAGCAGAGGGTGGGCATCACCCCCTGGCCAACATCAGGTGGACAACAGGAACAGGAGAGTGTGCCAAACACTGGCAAGGGGAGACTGGCTATAACACCCATAAGCCCGCCCCCAACAATACATTGCCTCCAGAAGACTCCAATCCCAAATCGCCACCAGCTGGGGACCTAGCATTCAGGACACCTAAGTTTATGGGGGACCCCTGAATCAAACACCACAGAGGTGGAAGCAGGAGCTATCTTTAGGAAGCTATTTCTCATGAGCAGGTATAGATAGGGAGCTAGAATGCTTCAGACCAAACCTGTGTGCGTGCGTGCGCGCGCGTGTGTGTGTATACTTACATATGGGAACACATATGTGCAGGCATGTGGGCATGGGTGTGCATGCATGTGGAGGTCAGAGGGTGATGTGACATGGGCAATCTTCTTTGATTGCCGTCCACTTTGTTTACTGAGGTAGGGTCTCTTACTCGAAGGCAGAATTAACCAAGTTGCCCAAGGCAAATGTAGGTCCTAGTTGAGAAAGAATTCAAATTCTGGCTGACCTCCCCCACCCCATACTCAGAAATATGTAGTCAACCCTGAGAGCCTGACTCGCAGACAGCTCCTCGCATTGTCTCCTTCTGTCATCTCTCTGAAGATTCTGGAACTTGTTCAGCTTCTGTTCATTCCTTGACCCCCCCTCTCCAGACTGTCCGGCTGCCCTGCCCTCCTCTACTTTCTGGTAAAGGACATCTTTTCTCTCAGGGACAGTCTCACTTTCTCTTATTGCTATATAAAGCTCACCCCCAGTATTCCAGGATTATGCCTTTGACTTATTTGATAATCCCCTCTCCTTTCCCCCTTTACTAATTGCATTCAACTTCATCTAGCAATGAGAATAAAAATGATGAATAAGGTAGGATTTCAGTGTATGCCGCAATAAAAAAAAAAGTGTCGTTTTGGCGTTAATCTAAGAACAGTTGATGCGTGCTTCAGGAAACATATGACTTAGGCCCTCGAATTTAGCAAACAGACTAATTATACTAAGGTTATTCTCTGTGTACAAGCGGTGTACATGCATGTGTATGTGGAGGCCAGAAGTCAATGTTGGCTGTTGTCCTTGACTGCTCTCCACCTTATTTTTATTTTTTGAGGTAGGGTCTTGCTGTAGCCCAGGCTGACCTGGAATTCACTATGTAGTCTCAGGCTGCCCTTGAACTCTCAGTGATCCTCCTACCTGGGTCTTGTGAGTGCTATAATTAAAGGCGTGTGCCATCATACCCAGCCTACCACCTTATTATTATTATTATTATTATTATTGTTTTGTTCTTTCAAGGTAGAGTCTCACTCTAGCCCAGGCTGACCTGGAATTCACTATGTTGTCTCAGGGTGGGCTCAAACTCACAGTGATCCTCCCATCTCTGCCTCCCGAGTTCTGGGATTAAATGTGTGTGCCACCATGCCTTATTAATTTTTAAGACAAGGTCTCTCACTGAATCTGGAGCTCACTGACACAGCTAATCTAGCTGTCCAGCAAGTCCCAGGAATCCTCCTGTCTCTGCTTCCTCACTGCTGGGGTTAAAGGTGTGCCATAGCACATCACTTTTACAATAGGTGCTGGGGATCCAAACTCATATCCTCATGCTTGTGAAGCAAACATTTTACCAACTATGCCATCTCCCAGCCCGTGCCACTTTGTGCATCTGGCTTTATGTGGGAACTGGGGAATTGAACTTGGGCTACCTAGGCCTTGCAAGCAAGGACCTTTAACCACTTAGCCATCTCCCCAGCGCCTATTCTTTTTTGTTTTGTTTTGCTTTTGAGGCAGTGTCTCACTCTAGTCCAGGCTGACTTGGAATTCACGCTGTAGACCAGGCTGGTATTGAAGTCATGTGATCCTCCTACCTCAGCCTGCTGCGTGCTGAGATTAAAGGAGTGAGCCATCAGGCCCAGTGTCCTAGCCCCTATGCATATATATATGGTATTATACTGTTACTGATGAAGGTATTTACATGAATAACACAAGGGACCAGTGAGCTGCCCTGCTTCAAATAACTTCTGGAACATTTAAGCTTATTTTACTTATACATGTTGAAGAAAAAACTGCAAACAAAAACACAAAACAACAGAATTTGGGCTGGAGAGATGGCTTAGTGGTTAAGCACTTTCCTGTGAAGCCTAAGAACCCTGGTTTGACGCTTGATTCCTCAGGACCCATGTAAGCCAGATGTGTGAGGTGGCGCATGCATCTGGAGTTCGTTTGCAGTGCCTGGAGACCCTGGCGTGCCCATTCTCTCTCTCTGTCTCTGCCTCTTTCTTTCTCTGGCACATCCATTCTCTGTCTGTCTCTCTCCCTCTCTGTCTCTAATAAATAAATAAATAAAAATACATCTTTAAAAAAAGTAGCATATTTGGCATTCCATTTGCAGCACCAAAAGGTCGTGTGTGTGTGTGTGTGTGTGTGTGTGTGTGTGCGTGCGCACACACACACACACACACACACAAATAAATTAAAAATTGAAAAAGCTTATTTCCATCTTAGTGGATGATCATGAGGTAGGCTTAAAATAAAGTGTCAGACCACTGGGTCAAAAATGTGTGTTCTGGGCTGGAGAGACTGCTTAGTGGTTAAGGCTCTTGCCTTCAAAGCCTAAGGACCCAGGTTTGACTCCCCAGCACAAGGTGGCAAATGTGTCTGGAGCTCATTTGCAGTGGATGGAACCCTGGTGCGCCCATTCTTTTTTATTTTTGTTTGTTTTGGTTTTCCAAGGTAGGGTTTTGCTGTAGCCCAGGCTGACATGGAATTCAGTATGTAGTCTCAGGTCTCAGGGTGGCCTCAAACTCACAGCGGTCCACCTACCTCTGCCTCCGGAGTGCTGGGGTTAAAGGCATGTGCCACCACACCCGGCGGTATGCCCATTCTTATATTTATCTGCCTTTCCCTCTCTCTGTCTCTCATGAATAAATAATTTTTTTAAAGATGTGTGTACTTGCCGGGCGTGGTGGTGCACGCCTTTAATCCCAGCACTCAGGAGGCAGAGGTAGGAGGACCTCTGTGAGTTCGAGGCCACCCTGAGACTCCATAGTGGATTCCAGGTCAGCCTGGGCTAGAGTGAAATCCTACCTTGAAAAACAAATAAATAAGCAAGTAAATAAGTAAGAATTTAAACTATGGGCATACTATTCAAAGGAGAAAGAGTTTGAAATGGACAAGAATGACGAGAGCAGCGTCCACAGCGGTGCGATGTCGACCCCAGGCGGCTGCTTCGCCAGCACTCATGACAGTCTCCGGGCTGTGGCGACTCATGTGGTTCCATAAAGCGCCTCACTCCATGGAAAAACCTTCTTGCCAACTTGTCAATGCCCCCCCACCCCAAGAGAGGAATCCCCTGTCCTGGACCCTCTGGCAAGAGAACTTACGGCTGCAAGAGAGTCTCAGAAGAATGTCATGGAATTTATTTTAATTTAAAAATATGTGCTAGAATTTCAATTCAGTGCTAGAAAAACATCAGTGTTAGAAAACTAGAAACAAATGAAAAGACATGGAAAAAATGCTACTTCAAACAATTTTTTTTTAAAAATGTTAACTTTAAAAATATTTTATTATTTATTTATTTGAAAGAAGGAAAGAGGCAGAGAGAGAGAGAGAGAATGGGCGTGCCAGGGCTTCCAGCCACTGCAAACGAACTTCAGATGCATGTGCCACCTTATGCATCTGGCTTAAGTGGGTCCTGCGGAATCAAACCAAGGTCCTTTGGCTTTGCAGGCAAACACCTTAACAGCTAAGCCATCTCTCCAGTCCCCCCTCTTCAAACAATTTTAAAATGCTTGTGTTACCCTAATCTGCAAACATGAGAATTACTTTAAATAGCTTCGAACCAGGCAGAATTAAACTTGTACAATTTGAATCTATATTCACACTACAATCAAGTTCTTTTAAGATCCTCAAATTGCCTTGAGATGAGACCTATCGATGAAAATTAATCCATGCTTGCAAAAAATTCTGCAAGGAAATCTACCCCAAAGTAGTTATCATCTGAGCAGAAGGATTACGGGTGATTGTGCTATTCATAATCTGTTTTTGTATTTTTCGCATTTTTAAAAGGGAACATTCTGTATTACTGTTGCAATCAAAGTAAAATATATTATAACATGTGTGGCATTGGAAAAAGTAGATTTGTGAGGAGCGTAGCCCTGCTTCATCTTTATTCCATTACTATGGACTTACGGATTTGGAGACCAGCATCAACCTCTGTGATCAAATATTTCATCAGAATGATATCCAGTCAACTGGCTCTATTGGAAACAATGGCTCCAAGTGGCAGATGATGACTAAAGGATTCTCATCAGATTGCTCTTCCTGACTAATTTTATTCCCCTCCCCAAAGTTACATGGTATTCTTTGTGGTAACAATACTGTGTCTGTATTTGGTGAAAGCATACTCAGCTGGACTGGGTGTCAAACAACTTTAATCCCAGCACTCGGGAGGCAGGGGTAGGAAGGAGGATCACTGTGAGTTCAAGGCTACCCTGAGCCGTGAAATACAGAGTGAATTTCAAGTAAGACTAGGCTAGAGTGAGGTCTTACCTTGAAAAACCAAAAATAAATAAATTAATAAAATAAAATAAAAAAGATGAATTCCAAACAGCTAAGCAAACTTGTCAGTATTAGCCTTAGCACCCACAGGACTGAAATGGTAGACAGACCTATTTACTTTGGCTTGTACACAGTAATTGTTGCAGCTAGCTTCTTGTTGCTGACAGAAAATACCCAACCAAGAGCAGCTTGTGGAAGGAAAGGGTTTATTTTGGCTTACAGACTCCAGGGGGAAGCTCCATGATGGCAGGGAGAAACGGTGGCATGAGCAGAGGGTGGACATCACCCCGTGGCCAACATCAAGTGGACAATAGCAGCAAGAGAATGTGCCAAACACTGGTCAGGGGAAGCTGGCTATATAACACCCACCAACCCGCCCCCCCCAACAATACACTGCCTCCAGGAGGGTCACTTCCCAAGTTCCCACCAGCTGAGGACCTAGCATTCAGAACTCATGAATTTATGGGGGACGCCTGGTTCAAACCACCACAGTAATTAAATAGGAAATAGTCAACACGTTCCGATTAAAAGACTTTATATGACAATCTGAGTTTTTATTTATTTTGGTATTTGTAGTATGCGTATTCAATGTGTGTGGGTGCACACGTGTGCAGGTGTGCATCTATGTGTGTGTGCGTGTGCGTGTGTGCAGAGGACAGAGGACAACCTCGGGTGTTGTATTCAGGAACGCCACCCACAGCCTTTCAGAAAGGGTTTCTCTTTGACCTGCAGCTCACTAATTAGGCTTGACGGGGCAATCTGCAAGCTCCAGGGACCCTCCGGCCTCCACTTGCCAGAGCTGGGATTACAAGAGCACCAAGAATTTTTTTTCTCAATTTTTATTAACATTTTCCATGATTATAAGAAATATCCCATGGTAATACCCTTCCTCCCCACACTTTCCCCTTTGAAATTCCATTCTCCATCATACCCCCTCGCCATCTCAATCAGTCTCTCTTTCATTTTGATGTCATGATCTTTTCCTCCTCTTATGATGGTCTTGTGTAGGCAGTGTCAGGCACTATGAGGTCATGGATATCCAGGCCATTTCATGTCTGGAGGGAGCACGTTGTAAGGAGTCCTACCCTTCCTTTGGCTCTTACATTCTTTCTGCCACCTCTTCTGCATTAGACCCTGAGCCTTGGAAGGTGTGATCGAGATGTTACTCAGTACTCCAGTCACTTCTTTCCAGCACTATGATACCTTCTGAGTCATCCCAAGGTCACTGCCATCTGAAAAGAGACGATTCTCTACCCAAAGTGAGAGTCGCGTTAATATAAGGGTATAAATATTAAGAGAAGTGCTTACTGGGCAGTTTGATAAGCATAGTATATACATTTTTCCAGACATCATCAGCAGATGTTACACCCCTAGGGCTCATGACTACCCCTGTTTTAAGTTTTCAGTATCAGGGATGTATTTCCCCCCATGGAGTGGGCCTCCAGTCCAATTAGAGAGCAGTTGGTTTCCACCATGACAGACGTGCCACTATTGTACCCGTTGGCTCATTTGGCCTGGCTGGCCAATTATAAGGCTTGCAGTGTCTATTGTTGAGTATCTTCACTGGTGGTATCTCTTTCTCCCAATGAACTACATGTAGAATGGCTTTTCCAGCTTTCTCTCAGCTGCTCTACATGGAGGAGGTTATCAGCTCAGTTCCAGCAGGATTTCTCAGTGGCCTTGCCGTCCAAGTATGTGGAGTCTTCAGCAATAGAGTCTTACCATCTATTCGCACCAGGAATTTTTATGTGATACTAAGGACCAAAATCAGTTCCTTATGCATGAGAGGCAAGCACTTTTACCTTCTGTGGTGGTTTGATTCAGGTGTCCCCCATAAACTTGGGTGTTCTGAATGCTAGGTTCCCAGCTGATGGAGATTTGGGAATTAATGTCTCCTGGAGACAGTGTATTGTTGGGGGTGGGCTTATGGGTGTTATAGCCAGTTTCCTCTTGCCAGTGTTTGGCACACTCTCCTGTTGCTATTGTCTACCTTATGTTGGCCAGGGGGTGATGTCCCCCCTCTGCTCATGCCATTGTTTTTTCCTGCCATCATGGAGCTTCCCCTTAAGACTGTAAACTAAAATAAACCCTTTTTTCCTAAAAGCTGCTCTGGGTTAGGTGATTTCTGCCAGTAATGTGAACCTGACTGCAATGCCTTCTAAACTATTTCCCAAGCCCCAAAATCTGATTTTTTTTTTTTTTTTTTGAGGCAGAGTCTCACTCTAGTTCAGGCTGAGTTGAAATTCACTCTAGTCTCAGGGTGGCCTCGAACTCAGAGCGATCCTCCTACCTCTGCCTCTCCAGTGCTGGGATCAAAGCACGTGCCACCACACATGTCTTCCAAAGCTGAATTTTTTTTATTCTTTATTTTTATTTCTCTTTTATTTTTTTCGAGGTAGGGTCTCCCTCTGGTCCAGGCTGACCTGGAATTAACTATGTAGTCTCAGGGTATCCTTGAACTCATGGTGATCCTCCTACCTCTGCCTCCCTAGTGCTGGGATTAAAGGCGTGCACCACCACGCCTGGCTCAAAGCTGAATTTTTAGATGTCTTACCAAAAAATAAAAATAAAAAAAATAGTCAAGACTGGAACATCCCCTAAGAAGCCATCAACTGCAGCTGAATTGCTTGACTCCTTCTTCTGTCCCTCTAGTTTATTATGGCCCTTGTTTGCCGCAGTACCTGCCTTTCCCTATTGTAGGAAGGCCAGCCTGTTTATTCCTCTGCATTGTCCTAGAATTAAATGTCCATTCAGGAGTGAATGGATGAGCACATTATAGCGCATGCACACAATGGGGTATTACTCAATCACAAGAAGGAATGAGTGGGCTGGAGAGATAGATAGCTTAGCTATTAAGGTGTTTATCTGCAAAGCTCAAGGACCCAGGTTCAATTCCCCAGTACCTATGTAAAGTCAGATACACAAGGTGGCACATGCGTCTGGAGTTCGTTTGCAGTGGCTAGAGTCTCATTTCTCTCTCTCTCTCTCTCTCTCTCTCTTAAATACACAAATAGATAAAAAATATTTTTAAAAAGAAGGAATGAACCAGGCATGGTGGCGCACGCCTTTAATCCCAGCACCCGAGAGGTAGGAGGATTGCCGTGAGTTCAAGGCCACCCTGAGACTACATAGTGAAGTCCAGATCAGCCTCGGCTAGAGATGAATGTGAGTGACAAGGGTCAGAGACAGAAGGCCACACTGTGTATAATTCCATGTACGTAAAATATCCACATTGCAAAATCTGCAAGGACATAAAACAGATTGACCTGTTCAAGGAGCTTGGGCAATTTGATAGAAAAATAACTATGTAGTAATTATATGGTTGTGTGGAAGAAATTAAAAAAAATTATTTATTTGTTTATTATTAGAGAGAAAGAGGTAGGCAGAGGTATAGAATGGGTGCTCCAGGGCCTCTAGCCACTGCACATGAACTCCAGACACATATGTCACCTTGTGCATCTGGCTTTACGTGGGTCCTAGGGAACTGAACTTGCATTATTAGGTTTTGCAGGCAGATGCCTTAACTATTAAGCTATTTCTCCAGCCCAATTATTTTTTTTCTTGAGATAATGTCTAATGTAGCCCAGGATGGCCTCGAACTCACCACATAGCTGAGGATGACTTTGAACTTCTGGTCCTCTTATCTCTACCTCCCACATGCTGAGATTACAGGTGCGTTCCAGCCACCATGCCTAATTTATGCAATGCTGGCCTTGAAACTCAGAGTTCTGTGAATTCTAGGCAGACACTCTACCAATTGAGCCATATCCCAGGCCCAGAAAAAGTCTTAGAAGTAGAAGTAGATAGAGATGGTAGCTATGCGGCATTATGAACTCCAGATGCACGAGCCACCACCTTGTGCATCCGGCTTACGTGGGTCCTTGAGACATCGAACCTGGGTCCTTTGGCTTTGCAGGCAATTGCCTTAACAGCTAAGCCATCCATCACTCTAGCCCTCACTTCGATTTCTAAAAATGGTCTGAAATGCTAAGTGTGGTCAAAGTAATAAAGCCTGCATCATAGTTTGTTGTAGAAAATGCAAAACACGGTGGTGGGGGGGCTATGTAAAATGAACAATAGCATGAACCCCACAAGAGAGTTCTCCTGGCCCAGGTCACGAGTGTCCAGCCATGGGAGGTTTGTTTGATTGAAGGTCTGATGTCACTGGGACAGTTTGGCTAATGCCTCCAGACAACGAGAGCAGGCATGAAGCCGAGACTTTCCACCCACATCAGCCTCGAAGTCACGCGCATTAGATGAACTTAAAAATAACCCACGGTGCTTTATGGCTGTCCGTCCCGATACTCAGGGAAAACACAGTGCTGTATTCAAGACACATCAAAGAAATCGCATCAAAAGCGTGCAGATGACCCTAGGTTTATGAATTTTTGTTAAGGCTATTCACGGTGTCCGCCGAGTGAGCATTTATTGTTTGTGACAATCCCTCAGGGCAGATGACACTTCTGCATGCTTGTTACTGCTTTCTCATGTCCTAAATTTCAAGATAGCGGAAATGGAGGTTTGGGAGCTAATAATAGCTTCATCTCATTGGCAGGAGCTGGAAGGAAGTAGGCCCACAGAGAAGTCTTTAACGCCAGGTGTCTTGAGACATCCGCAGAGAAAGTAGAGGGAGACGTTGGACAGGAAGACCCAGTGACCAG
Organism: Dipus sagitta; assembly: GCA_036346955.1. Classification (NCBI taxonomy): domain Eukaryota; kingdom Metazoa; phylum Chordata; class Mammalia; order Rodentia; family Dipodidae; genus Dipus; species Dipus sagitta. The sequence continues at coordinate 47,814,269 of CM070781.1, read as the reverse complement.
CACAGGAAGGTGCAGGGACAATGAGAGCCTGAAGGCCAGCAAGAGGAGAAAGGAGATAGAAAAAGACAGGAGTAGGAGAGACGCTGGGTGGCCGGTTGTGGTGGCGCACGCCATTGATCCCGGCACTCCAGAAGCTGAGGTAGGAAGTTGGCTGTGAGTTCGAGGCCAGCCTGACACTGCATAGCGAATTCCAGGTCAGTCTGGACTAGAGTGAGATCCTACCTTGAAAAACCAAAAAAGCAAAAGCAAAAGAAAAAAAGAAATAGAAAAGCTGTGTGTGGTAGCACATGACTGTAGTTCTAGCACTTGGTGGGGGGGGGGAGCCGAGGCAGGAGGATTGAGAGTTCAGAGCCAGCCTGGGCTCCAAAATAAGATCTTCCTAACAACACAAAAAGCAAACAAAACCCTCGGTGTTGGGGAGATTGCTCAGTGGTCTAGAGCAGTTGCTTGCAAAGCATGCTGGTCTGGGTTCCGTTCCCCAACACCCACGCAAAGCCAGCTGCAAAGTGGCCCATGCACCTGTGATCCCAGCGTGCCGGGACAATGGAGGGCGGAGCCAGGAAAACCCAAAGCTCTCCAACCAGCTAGTGTGACCTTTGTTTACTACCACCTGGCAAGAGCCCCCGCCTGGATGTTCTCTTCTGAACCTTCACACCTGCACTAGCGGCGTGCGTGTGCATGTGCGCACACACCTACACAAATAAATAAAATTAAGAAAATCAAGAACAAAAACAGTGAAGGAAGGAAGGAAGGGAGGCATGGAGGGAGGTAAGGAAGGGGTCAGAACCAGAGAGAGCACAGGTATCTAGCAACCTTTGTATTGTTCACCTCAGCTAGCTACCTCTAGGTTTGATTCCTTTTGAACTGGGCTGATCCCGCCGACACTGTGTCCTGTTTCTTTGCATGAGTGTGGTATGTGTGGTGGTGTGAGCAGCACACGCACATGCGTGTGCACGTGCATGCGTGAAGGTCAGTGGAAAACATCAGGTGTCCTCCCGCCCACACCACTCATCCATGTGTTTTCTTGAGATGGAGTAATCTACTAATTCCAGATTTGACATTTCTGTGAGTCTCTACTCCCTATAGAACTGAAGTTACAGGGGCTGGAGAGATGGCTTGGCCGTTAAGGCACTTGCCTGTGAAGCCAAACGACCCAGGTTTGATTCCCCAGGACCCACGTAAGCCAGATACACAAGGGGGCGTATGCATCTGGAGTTCGTTTGCAGTGGCTGGAGGCCCTGGTGCACCCACTCTCTGTCTCTTTTCTCTCTCTCTCTCTCTCTCTCTCTGCTTGCAAATAAATAAGTAAGAATTGAAAAAAATAAAAGAACTGAAGTTACAGACATGGGTGGCCACACCCAGCTCTTTGTGGGTGCTTGGGAATGTCTCAGGCCCTCATGCTTGTGAGGGAAGCGTTCTTACCTGCTGAGCCATCTCGCCAGCCTCAACAATATGTCCTCTTACTTGAGGCGACTTAACATCAGCAGTAGGGGAGGGGTAACTGAAGAAGAAATACAGCTACTTTTGCGAGCCAGCAGCAATTGGAAAGTTTATTATTGTTGTTATTATTTGTAAGCAGAGAGAGAAAGAAAGAGAGGCAGAGAAAATGGGCACGCCAGGTCCGCCAGCCACTGCAAATGAACTCTAGACACATGAGCCACTTTGGGCATCTGGCTTTACGTGGGAACTGGGGAATCGTACCTGGGTTGTTAGGCTTTGCAGGCAAATGCCCTAACCTTGCTGAACCATCTCTCCAGCCTATAAATTATATAGTAGTATATAATATAGAACTATATTAATATCAGCAAGTGAAACATTAGTTGTGAAGAATACAAATAATAACCACAAGAAAGGCAAAATTGTTTATAATGTCACATGTATCGATAACCACAGATATATTCTGGTTTCATTCCTTCTAGTTTCTCTCTCTCTCTCTCTTTTTGTTTTGCTTTTGGTTTTCTGAGGTAGGGTCTCGCTCTAGCCCAAGATGATCTGGAATTCACTATGTAGTCTCAGGCTAGTCTTGAACTGACAGCAATTCTCCTATGTCTGCCTCCTGAGTGCTGGGATTAAAGGCTGTGTGCCACCATGCCCAGCCCTTCTAGTCTTTTTAATATATTTATTTATTTGACAGAGAAAGAGGGAGGGGGGAGAGAGAGAGAGAGAGAGAGAGAGAATGGGCATGCCAGGGCCTCCAGCCACTGCAAACGAACCCCAGACACAGTGCGCCCCCTTGTGCATCTGGCTAACGTGGGTCCTAGGGATTCGAACCTGGGTCCTTTGGCTTTGCAGGCAAACGCCTTAACTGCTAAGCCCATCCCTCCAGCCCCCTTCTAGTCTTTTTAATGTTAACTGTGTGCGTATACATATTTATGAATTGGGTTTCATACTACACATCATTTTGATTAGTTCTCCTTCATTGAAACAGCCCAAGAAAAGCTGCCAAATCAAATATCGGTCATCAGGTTATGTAAAACAAAGCAGAACCATGAAAACTACTATGAGGAAACACTCATGAATGCCTCTTTGTGTGGCAGATGAGAAAGTTCACCCACCCTCATTCTTCAAGTAGGTTTTTTTAAAAAAAATATTTCACTTACTTATTTGAGAGAGAGAGAGACAGAGAGAGAGACAGAGACAGAGACAGAGAGAGAGAGAGAGAGAGAGAGAGAATGGGTGTGTCAGGTCCTCCAGCCACAGTAAATGGATCCCAGACGCATGCCTGTGTATCTGACTTTAATGTGGGTCCTGGGGAATTGAACCCGGGTCCTTAGGGCATTGCAAGCAGGAACCTTAACTGCTGAACCATTTTCCCAGCCCTTCAAATAGTTTTCATGTTTGTCTACTTTCTTTTTTTTTTAAATATTTTATTTATTCATGAGCAGAGAGAGAGACAGATAGAAAGAATGAATATGCACACATGAACTCCAGATTCGTGTACTAGTTCATGTATCTGGCTTTACGTGGGTACTGGGGAAGTGGCCGGCTTTGCAAGCAAGTGCTTCTAATCGCTGAGCTATCTCCCCCAGCCCCGTGTCCACTTCCTTAATAGTCTTAGTTCCAGGTTCTCTGAGGTTGACAGTGGCAAGAATATTGGGACAGAGATTTGGGAAGGGGTGGCTGACTCCCATCCTGGGATTTTTCCGCTTGCTACCCCCACCCCCAGCCCCACTCTGGCAGGTTGAAGACCTGACTTTCCCTGGGTGGGGGCGGGGGACTGGCAGGCCTCCTGGCAGGAGGGCATCCAGGGTGAAGTTTATGTCTTATAACCTGGATTGTGTTGGAAAACCTCCCTTTAGTGCCCCAGCCCCTCCCCCACCCTGCCCTTCCTCCTCATTACCCCCTATACCTCTCCTCCACCCCACCCCCCACTTCTCTCTCTCTCTTGGTCGGCTTTGCAAATCTGGAGTTGCTTGTATTTAGAAACCAACTAGCTTACTTATGGGCCAGGTATGATGTTTACAATGGGAAAAGTCATAAACTTTTGTTTAATAGACAAATAAACCTGGTGTGTGTGTGGGGGGGGGTATTCCTTAGGTTCACGCAAATGTGCAATCCCCAGAAGAGTACTTACGGCGTCTCGAAAGAATTGTGCCCCCTCCCAGGCCTGATGCTTGTCCCAGATCCCCGTGGTCACCAAAGGGCCGGCCAGGAGAAATAGCACAGCTCGAGATTCAGCTCTTTCATTTCGCAGAATTCTGTGTCGTTGGCTCACAAATCCATCAGGGAGAACAGGCAGGACCCAAATGGCTATTTTCCGAGGACGGAATTAGCGGTGCTCCTCCGCCTCGGCAACGGGTGTGTTGGAGGATCATTGCCGTCAGCTCCTTGACCTTGTGCCCGGCAGCATAAATAATCCCTGTTCTTTTAACCTTCTCCACCATGAGCTTTATTGTCTCAGTCCTTTAATACCCTCCCAGTTCTTCTCAGAACCTCTCCCAGGCCTTATCTTCCCTCTTTAATTATGGGGCTCAGACAGTGTTCCTGAAGCACTTGAGTCGTGCTCAGTAAAATGGAGTTTATCTCAAGATTCCTACGTGCTCCCCTGCTTACATCACCTGCCCAGTGGGGTCATGGTCACCCAGAGGTGCTTGGAGCCAGGTGTGGTGGAGGCCAGTTCTGGGGGTCACAGCTCCGCCACTG